>CM038682.1:225311623-225911623 GCA_021605205.1 Aegilops longissima
CCACCGGAGTCTCTAACGCCGCCGGGCCGACGTGGCACGACCTGGCCACCGTCAAGACGACTCAGGCCCAGGCCCCCCACCGACATTGTTGACTTGCCACAATACGACTGGTCCACTCGCTTATGACATGGGGCCCCACCCCACGTAACGCTTTTAAAATAAAAAGAAAAGGAAAAGTAATTTAAATAAATAAAATTAATAAAAATAATAATGAATAAAATTAATTAATTAAGTAATAATTAATTTAATTAATCCTGATTAATTAAACATAATGACTAATTAACCTAATTAACTCATCATTAATTAAACTTAACTAAGATAATTAGTTAACAAGAGTATGACTAACGGACCCACATGTCGTGGTTGACCTAGTCAACCCCGTTGATCGCCGACGTCAAGATGACATCATGCCGACGCTATAATTCCATTTTTCAATTAATTAATTAATTAATTAAAACCCGTAAATTAATAAAATCTTTAGAAAATCATATCTTTTAACCGTGAATCTCGGATTAAAATATTTTCAACATGAAAGTTGCTCGTAACGACGAGACGAATCCGGATACGTAGTCCGCTCGTCTCGCCACACCCCTAACCTATCGAACCTGCAACTTTCCTCCGCCCTCGCTCGAAAACTCAAACACCGGAATACTTTCCTGATGTTTCTTAACCAAGACCACCTCATACCACGTTAGGGCACGCCTAGCATCGCTTCTTGACATGTCATGCATCGATATGCATCTGCTTATTTGGTATTCATTGTTTCTTCCCCTCTTCTCTCGGTAGACTACGAGACCGACGCCGTCAGCCGCTTAACCTCGACTACGGTGTTGACGAGCCCTCTCACTTGCCGTGAGCAACCAGCAAGCCCCCCTTGATCACCAGATATCGCCTACTCTTCTCTATATCTTGCATTAGAGTAGTATAGCATACTACTGCTTTGAGATACTCCTATACTGCTGCATAGCCCGTCCTTGTTACTATCATATTACCTTTACCTGCAATCCTATATGCTTAGTATAGGATGCTAGTACTTTCATCTCGTGGCCCTACATTCTTGTCCGTCTCGCCATGCTATATTATCGGGCCGTGATCACTCGGAGGTGATCACGGTATATACTATATACTTTATACATGATACATGTGGAGACTAAAGTCGGGTCGGCCGATGGAGCACCATGAGTGGATCTTGAGGCGGAGCGACAGGCAGGTTGAGACCGCCTAGGAGAGAGGTGGGCCTGGCCCTGCTCGGCATTCGCGGTTACTTAACATGCTTAACGAGGTCTTGGTATTTGATCCGAGTTGGCTACGAGCTTATACGCACTAACCATCTACGCTGGAGTAGTTATGGGTATCCCGCCGTGTGTATCACCAAGCACTTCAGACGTCAAGAACGGAGGCCACGGATTGGACTGGAACGCTCACTGGCTAGGTCTCTTCCCGCGTCAGACGAACGTCAGGTGTGTGCTCAGGCGATGGGCCTGCACTTCTGCTTAGGTTTAGACCGCGTGTTGGCCTCTCTCACAGCCTAGGTGGGCTGCGACGTGTTGATCTTCCGCGGCGGGCATGACCCAGAAAGTGTGTCCGCCAAATGGGATCAAGCGTGCTGGGTAAGATGGTGCACCCCAGGGAAGTTAATCTATTCAATAGCCGTGATCTTCTGTATGTGATCGACTTGGAGTTGTACCTTGAGCTTATGACAACTAAAACCGGATACTTGATAAAACACACCCTTCCAAGTGCCGATACAACCGTGGTCGCTCTCTCGTGGATATGAGGAGGATCACGGATAGGATTATTGCTATGTGATGTTACTTGGAGGACTTCAGATTGCCCTCTTCTACCGTTGTAAGACAGTGACCGTGCGTTAGTCTTCGTTAAGACTAGCTACCCCTCTTATTCTCGCTTTCAGCAAGACAGTCCACCGATATGGCCCTTTACACATATATCCATGCATATGTAGTGTAGCTCCTTGCTTGCGTAGTACTTTGGATGAGTACTCACGGTTGCCTTGTTCCCCTTTTTCCCTACCTCTACTCGATTGTCGCAAACTGACGATGGAGCCCAGAGCGACGCCACCGTCGATGACGACTACTACTCGAGGTGCCTACTACTACGTGCAGCCCACGACGATTTACGACCGGAGTAGCTAGGAGGATCCCAGGCAGGAGGCATGCTCCTCTTTTCGATCTCAGATATAAGTTTGTGCTAGCCTTCTTAAGGCAAACTTGTTTAACTTATGTCTCAGATTCAGATATTGTTGCTTCCGCTGACTCGCCTATGATCGAGCACTTGTATTCGAGCCCTCGAGGCCCTCGGCTTGTAATATGATGCTTGTATGACTTATTTTATTTGTAGAGTTGTGTTGTGATATCTTCCCCGAGTCCTCGATCTTGATCGTATACATTTGCGTGCATGATTAGTGTACGATTAAATCGGGCGCCACAAAAGCGCCAAGAACGGCGGAAGAGGCCTCGGGTCGCCTCCGTATGGGCCCACGCGCTTTTTTCGCTTGTGCGGCCCCCTGCGCCTCTGTGCGCTGGTTCGCCTGGTCCGCCGGCACCAGCTTTTGGCCCGAGCCGCTAAAAACGGCTTCGGGACGCGATCGGGCCTTTTTTACGCCGCGCAGGCAAAATCGCTGGAAGGGCTCATGGGGACGCGGCCGAGATGCCCTGACGCCGCGAGTGAAAATGTTCGCTCGATTTTGGCTTCGTCCCCAACGACTCCTCGTGATGACGTGGCAAGGGCGATCGTCAAGATGTAAATGACGGCTACGCGAGCGCTTTCGGACGAGGTGTAATAACGTCGAACGTTCGGGACTTATCAATTCCGTAGATGAAAGGAGGGAGTACATTGTTTTTCTTTTCTTTTCTTTTTTTAGGATCAATTGTTTCTCTTTTCCCTTCTATATGAAATGGGCAGAACCCCTGCCTTTACCGTAAAAAAGGGATTTATTATAGTATCCCTTGTTCCATAGCAGCATTTCCCCTCCATCGATATCTGATTCTTGTTCCTCTTCCTCCTGCTTATAAAACTGTTCCGTGAACGTGAACAGGCAACAGCACGGACGGAAAACAGTCAACAGCTGCTCTATAATAGAGACAGACAGACACACACCCGCCCACAGCTAGCCTCACCAATAGCTTCACTATCCATGGCTGCTTCACCGACGCTCCGTCACGTGGCCATGCTCCCCTTCATGGCAAAGGCCACGCCATGCCGCTCATCCACCTCGCGCGCCTCCTTCTTGGCCGCCGCCTTGCCTCGGCCGTCACCTTCTTCACCACCCCGCGCAACGCGCCCTTCATCCGCGCGGGCCTCGCTGGTGCCGGCGCCGGCGCCGCGGTCGTCGAGCTTCCGTTCCCCTCCGAGCAGGACGCCCCGCAGAGCACGGACGAGCTCCCATCGTCGACCAGTCTTGTCGACTTCGTCACCGCGGTGGCGGCGCTCCAGCCGGCGTTCGCGGACGCGCTCGCCAAGATCGAGCCCAGGCCGGACCTGCTCGTCCACGACGGCTTCCTCCGGTGGGCCAAGGACATCGCCGACGAGCTCGCCATGCCGAGGCTTGTCACCCTCGGCTTCGGCGGCTTCGCCACGTATGTCAACCGGGCAGTCACGGCACACAGGCCGCACGCACGTGTGAGCTCGCCATCCGAGCCGTTCCCGGTCCACGGTGTGCCGGACCTCCGCCTCACGAAGGCCGACCTCAACCCGCCGTTCGACGACCCGGAGCCTTCCGGCCCGCACTGGGACTTCATTTGCAAGAACCGCATCAGCATGTACTCCAGCCGGGGCATCATCGTCAACTCCTTCCTCGAGCTGGAGTCGGTCTACATCGACCTGTGGAACCGGGAGTTCGACATCAAGATGTGGCCGATCGGACCGCTCTGTCTCGCGGCCTCCGAACCGGCGGTCAAGACCAAGGACGACCGTGAGATCTCAGAGTGGCTCGACTCGAGGCTCGCCATGGACCGGCCGGTCCTCTATGTCGCGTTCGGCTCGCAGGCCGAGCTGAGCCGGGCACAGCTGGAAGAGATCGCCGTCGGGTTGGACAACTCCGGTGTGGACTTCCTATGGGTGGTCCGGTCCAAATGGCTCAATCCAGATGACCGGTTCAATGACAGGTTCGGAGACAGGGGCAAGGTTGTCGAAGGTTTCATCAACCAGCTCGGAGTGCTGGGTCACAAATCAGTGAAAGGATTTTTCACCCACTGCGGATGGAACTCTGTGCTGGAGAGCATCACCATGGGCGTGCCAATACTGGCGTTTCCAATGGCGGCCGAGCAGAAGCTCAATGCCAAATTCGTCGTGGACGTGATCCATGTGGGGCTCCGAGTTCGGCCGAAGGAAGACGCCAACAAGGGAGGTAGTGGTTTGGTTATGAGTGGAGACCTGCAGGTGTTGGCAAGGGAGCTGATCTTGGGAGAGGAAGGAAAACGCGCCGCTGCTAGAGCTGGTGAGCTCTCCCTGTCTTCTAGAAAGACCATGGACATAGGTGGGTCCTCGTTTGAAAACTTGGCGCAGATGGTTCAGGAGGTCAGTGAGACCCATGCCAATAATGGTGAGTAAATATAATCGTTGCTTATGTGGTTGATGCCGGCTAGTTGTCCAGGCTTAGTATGATACTCATTTTTTTTTTTTTGAGAATTCTTTGCATTCAGATCACGAAACAATACAAAATAGTTGACCCTTACAAGCACACTGAAACGCAAACATAAAGGACCATAAACACTTAGAGTACCCTAAGACAACCATAACATAAGAAGATCTCCAGAGCTCTGTGTCATCATCCCTGAATCTTGAGAAAAGACCCCTGCAGCAAAACGATATGCAACCAGGCGCAAGCAGGTCATCATCTTCAACCACGGAACAATTGCCACCACTCTGCTTCCTTCTTTCTTGACACCAGCGCTGAAAAGGCATGGACATCAATCCAACACACCTGCAGCAGCCGTCGCCATCTTTGGCTTTGAGTACCGCGAAAAATGTCCCTTCCGGAAGGAAGAGAACTCGAGTCATCCGACCGGTTCAGCACCCCGGCCGAGCCATTCGACACTGTGGCCGAAGCGGCCGACGGAGAGAGAGGGAACCGGCGGCGCCACCGGCGGCGCGCAGGAAACCCTCGTCGCCTCCTTGGCCTCCTGCGATCCTACTTTGAGAAGGTCCCGATTGATATATGTTTGTTTGGAGCTTTGTACTGATAGGCGCGGGCGTGCCGGCCTAAATTTGGACCGGTCGACCGTGCACCGCCCGGTCTCCTATTTCCAACCGTCTGATCCTGTCATCCCGTCATAGCAGGTCGTTTTCTCGCCCCGAGATCCTCTGACTTGGGAACGCCTACTGCAAAGGGACGTTGTACAACCTGCACCGTCCATCAGGCATCCAACGACACACGCATGGACTACAGCCTGTGCTATCCTTCTTGCTCCGTGGAAACAGAAATAAGCGGCCCATGCGGCCCAGTCCGACACTAGCGAGGGTAAAAAAGGCGCCAACAACCGCCAGGAGTACAGAACGACGCCAAAGTTGAACGGAAGAAGATCCCGACGGCCGGCTGGGACGGCTGCTCTGCTCGTCAATCTCAGTAAGTCTCCATGGTCCTTTCTCTGACATCTAACACGCGAATAAAACTCTACAATTGATTGAACTTTCACCATCAGATTATTTTAGAAATTGATCAAATTTCCCTTTTCTGATGGAAGAAGCAACCTGCTAGTTGATCGGAAGGAGATCCCCGGCACCTGACGGAGAGGGCTACTGTTTTTTGGCAATCACAGAAATTGTTCTTTGATTGAACATAAAAACATACTTATTTAATTAATTTCTAGGGACCAATCACAGATGATGTATTTACCGGGTCATGGTGAAGTACTACTGTTTTTGGGCAATCATGTGCTCTGTACTTGAATGAGAGCACAAACAAGCATGGTTTTGGCAAATTTGGCCATTCAGTTCAGTTCTAGGTTCTAGTTGCTCAATCCCTTTTGCACCTGCAAGTTGTCTTTTGTTCAACTCCATGGGTTGTCATCTCTTTTGTTCAATGCACCTGCAAGTTCTCTATGCATGCTCATTGTACATTCAGCAGCCAAAACAAGCATTATGACTTGCAAGTCATTGTATTCCTGGAAGAACATGTTCTCTCGTTAGATCAGAGTAGTGTCGACGTACGCCTCTCAGATAGACTCATGCGCATACCGATCGTGTTTCAGTCCGTAGCCAGATTGTGGTGCACGTCGATGGTAGTGCGGCACCCCATGATCTCCCTCAGGCAGTGGCCTTGTAACTGTACATATACCCCTGCCGATGAATGAATCAGTGTGGTGTGCTTTCTCCCCAAACCTCTCTCTAAACATGGTATCAGATACTCCCGTCTTGCTCAACCCATTTGCGCAGGACACCGATCCCGCTTCCGCTCCCATGGCGCCCGCCGGCGACGCCGATCCGCTCCACGCCGTTCCCCTCGCCAATGCGCTCTCTCTATCGGTGGTGACACCGCCGCCACGCCGATCGCTTCAGCCACCCCACACCGGCGCCGCACTTCCCTGCCCCCGGCCCGCGACTTCCGCGGCCCGTGTGGCTCCAGTTGCCGCCCCGGTGCCTACCTTCCCTTCGTCGATCCTCCAGACGGTGGACATCCGTCGCCACGTCCCCGTCACGCTGGACCTCCTCGCCGGCAACTACTCGCAGTGGCGCCGTCACTTCGACACCGTCATCGACATGTTCGGCCTTCGTGATCACGTCGACCCCGAGGCCGTTTCTCGCCTCGACAACCCGGAGTGGCTGATGGCTGACCACGTCGTGGTGCACTGGCTCTACACCACCATCTCGCCGGAGCTCCTCGACGCCGTCATGCAGCCCGACGACACCGCGCTCGCGGTCTGGGCCGCCGTCGACGGCATTTTCCGTGACAACCAGCTTGCCCGCGCGGTCTACATCGACGCCGAGTACCACGCGCTCGTCCAGGGCGACCTCACCTTCATGCAGTACTGCACACGCCTCAAGGCGTTCACCGATCAGCTACGTGATCTTGGCCAGGATGTGACGGAGACGCGCCAAGTCTTCCACCTGCTTCGAGGGCTCAACCGCCAGTTCCACGTCGTGATTCCTCATATCACGTCCCAGGTTCCGCTGCCCTCATTTCTTCAGGTCCGCTCCTTTCTTCTTCTCGAAGAGCACCGTGCCGAACAAACGGCGCGCCTACAGTCTGCCCACGCCATGATCGCCGGGCGCTGCATCGCTTCGCCAAAGACTCGCCTCGCCGCAGCCGCCTTCTCCGGCCACCGACGCCAGGGCGCGGCGCGACGCCGCCATGGACGCTGCAACGCCAGTCCTCCTCGCCGCCTCTTCCTCACCACGGCCGACCATGCCCGCTCCCAATACCGGGCCAATTTCGGATGTTGGGGAACGCTATGTAAAATTAAAATTTTTCCTACGGTTTCACCAAGATCCATCTATGAGTACATCTAAGCAACGAGTCATGGGAGATGCATCTACATACCACTTTGTAGATCATGAGCGGAAGCGCTCAAAAGAACGGGTTGAGGTAGTTGTACACGCCGTGATCCAATCACCGGAGATCCTAGCGCCGAACGGACGGCACCTCCGCTTAACACACGTGACGGTCACGTGGACGCCTCCTCCTTCTTGATCCAGCAAGGGAAAGGAGAGGTTGATGAAGATCCAAAGCAAAGACGACGGCGTGGTGGTGGATGCAGCAGGATCCGGCAGGCTTCGCCAAGCGCCTCATGGGAGGAGGAGGTGTAGCAAGGGAAGGGAGGTGCCAAGATGCGGGTCTAGCTGCCTTCCTCCCTCCACTATATATAGGGGCTAGGGGCGATGCCCCTGGAGATCCCATCTAGATGGGGGGGCGGCCCCCGGGCAACGGCCCTTAGGGTTTCCAACCAGGGCGATGCCTCTGGGGCAACGGCCCCTAGGGTTTCCAACCGTAGGCGCATGCCCCTGTGGGCAACGGCCCCCTAGGGTTTCCAACCATAGGCGCTTTGGGCCTTGGGTGGGGCACCAGCCCACCAAGGGCTGGTTCCCACGCCACTTCAGCCCATGGGCCCTCCGGATAGGTGGCCCCACTGGTGGACCCTCGACCCTTCCGGTGGTCCCAGACAATACCATGACCCCAAAACTTTCCCGTGGTCAAACCGACTTCCTATATATAAATCTTTACCTCCGACCATTCCGAACTCCTCGTGACGTCCGGGATCTCATCCGGACTCAACAACTTTCGGGTTACTGCATACTAATATCTCTACAACCCTAGCGCCACCGAACCTTATGTGTAGACCCTACGGGTTCGGAGATATGCGTATATGACCGAGATGCCTCCCATCAATAACCAACAGCGGATCTGGATACCCATGTTGGTCTCTACATACTCCTCGATGATCTCATCGGATGAACCACGATGTCGAGGATTCAATCAAACCTCAGATACAATTCCTTTGTCAATCGGTATGCGTTATTTGCCCGAGACTCGATCGCCGGTATCCCAATACCTTGTTCAGTCTCAAGCATCGGCAAGTCACTTTACTCGCATCAGAATGCATGATCCCGTGACTAACCACTTAGTCACTTTGAGCTCATTATGATGATGCATTACCGAAAGGGCCCAGAGATACCTCTCCGCCATACGGAGGACAAATCCCAGCCTCGATCCGTGTCAACCCAATGTACACTTTCGAGATACCGTAGTGCACCTTTATAGTCACCCATTCGCTGGACGCTTGGTACACCCAAAGCACTCTTACGGTATCCGGAGTTACACGATCTCATGGTCTAAGGAAGAGATACTTGACATTGGAAAAGCTCTAGCAAAACGAACTACACGATCTTGTGCTATGCTTAGGATTGTCTTGTCCATCACGCCATTCTCCTAATGACGTGATCCCGCTTGTCAATGACATCCGATGTCCATAGTCAGAAACCATGACTATCTCGCTGACCAACGAGCTAGTCTACTAGAGGCTTACTAGGGACGATTGTAGTCTATGTATTCACACGGTATTACGATTTCCGGATAATACAGCTTATAGCATGAATAAAAGACAATTATCATGAACAAGGAAATATAATAATAATGCTTTTATTATTGCCTCTAGGGCATATTTCCAACAGTCTCCCACTTGCACTAGAGTCAATAATCTAGCTACATTGTGATGAATCGAACACCAGAGAGTTCTGGTGTTGATCATGTTTTGCTCATGAGAGAGGTTTAGTCAACGGATCCGCGACATTCGTGATCCGTATGTACTTTGGTAAATTTCTATGTCTCCATCCCTAACGCTTTCACGGATGGAGTTGAAGCGACGCTTGATGTGCTCGGTCTTCTTGTGAAACCTGGCTCCTTGGCAAGTGCAATAGCTCCAAGTGTTGTCACGAAGAGTTTGATCGGCCCCGACGCATTGGGTATGACTCCTAGGTCGGTGATGAACTCCTTCACCCAAATTGCTTCATGCGCTGCCTCCGAGGCTGCCATGTACTCCGCTTCACATGTAGATCCCGCCACGACGCTCGCTTGCAAAATGCACCAGCCATCGCTCCACCATTCAACATATACACGATCCGGTTTGTGACTTAGAGTCATCCAGATCTGTGTCGGCTTAGCGCCGACGTAACCTGCTACGACGAGCTCTTCGTCACCTCCATAAACGAGAAACATGTCCTTTGTCCTTTCGTGTACTTCAGATATTCTTGATCATTGTCCAAAGGTTCCTTGTCGGATTACTTTGGTACCTTCCTACCAAACTTACGGCAAGGTTTACATCAGTCCGTACACAAAGATGGCATACATAATAGATCCTATGGTCGAGGCATAGGGATGACACTCATCTCTTCTTTATCTTTTGCCGTGGTCGGGCATTGAGCTGAGCTCAATCTCACACCTTGCAATACAGCAAGAACCCCTTCTTGACGGATCCATTTTGAACTTCTTCAAAATCTTATCAAGGTATGTGCTTTGTGAAGACCTATGAGGCGCCTCGATCTATCTCTATAGATCTTGATGCCTAATATATAAGCAGCTTCTCCAAGGTCCTTCATTGAAAAACACTTATTCAAGTAGGCCTTAATGTTGTCCAAGAATTCTATATCATTTCCCATCAAAAGTATGTCATCTACATATAATATGAGAAATGCTACAGAGCTCCCACTCACTTTCTTGTAAACGCAGCTTCTCATAAGTCTCAAGATAAACCCAAACGCTTTGATCATCTCATCAAAGCTTAATGTTCCAACTCCGAGATGCTTGCACCAGCCCATAAATGGATCGCTGAGCTTGCATACTTTGTTAGCGTTTTAGGATCGACAAAACCTCCGGCTGCATCATATACAGCTCTTCCTTAAGATATCCGTTAAGGAACGCTGTTTTGACGTCCATCTGCCATATCTCATAATCATAGTATGCGGCAATTGCTAACATGATTCGGACGGACTTAAGCTTCGCTACGGGAGAGAAAGTCTCATCGTAGTCAATCCCTTGAACTTGCCGATAACCCTTAGCGACAAGTCGAGCTTTATAGATGGCTCTGTTGGAAAAGGCAGTGCCTAGGAGGCGCTTAGGCACGCCTAGGCGCTAGGCTATGGCCAAACGCCTCGCCTAGGGCATAAATGGAGGTCTAGGCAGGGTAAGCAAGGAATTGCCTACCCAAGCAAGAAATCATGCCACATACTACACTAATATGCCAAACGGGTTATATTTCAATGGCAGTAGACGGTAATTAACTTATTTATATGCTCTAAACTAATATCAACACCCATATAATAATCACAAATACACTACAAGTAAAATCAGATTATCGCTTAGGTCGCGCTTAGCGCTTTAGGCACCGCCTAGGCACTAGGCGAAGGACAACCGCCTCGCTTACGCCTACCGCTTTTTTCAACCTTGTGACATTACCATCCGCGTCCGTCTTCCTCTTAAAGATCCATTTGTTTTCTATCGTCACGATCATCGGGCAAGTCACCAAAGTCCACACTTTGTTTTCATACATGGATTCTATCTCGGACTTCATGGCTTCTAGCCATTTGTTGGAATCTGGCCCGCCATCGCTTCTTCATAGTTCAAGGTTCATTGTTGTCTAACAACATGATTTCCAAGACAGGGTTGCCGCATTCACTGGTGCGGAACGTGTCCTAGTGGACCCACGGTTCAAGAGCAACTTGATCCAAGTACCTTGATCATCATCATGAATTTCCTCTTCGCTTGGTGTAGGCATCACAGAACATTTTCCGAGCTGCACTACTATCCTGCTCAAGAGATAGTACTTCATCGAAGTTCTACTTTCCTCCCACTTACTTCTTTCGAGAGAAACTCTTTTCCGTAAAGGATCCGTTTGGCAACAAAGATCTTGCCCTCGGATCTTAAGTAGAAGGTGTACCCTACGGTTTCCTTAGGGTATCCTATGAAGACGCATTTTTCCGACTTGGGTTCGAGCTTTTCAGTTGAAGTTTCTTGACATAAGCATCGCATCCCCAAACTTTTAGAAACGATAGCTTAGGTTTCTTCCCAAACCATAATTCATAATGTGTCGCCTCAACGGACTTAGACGGTGCCCTATTTAAAGTGAATGTAGCTGTCTCTAGAGCGTATCCCCAAAATGATAGCGTAAATCAAGAAGAGACATCATAGACCGCACTATATCCAATAGAGTGCGACACGACGCTCGACACACCGTTACCGAGGTGTTCCAGCGGCGCGAGTTGTGAAACGATTCCACATTTTCTTAAGTGTGTACCAAATTGTGACTTAAATATTCTCCTCCACGATCCGATCGTAAGAATTTTATCTTTCGTCACGTTGATTCTCTACTTCATTCTGAAATTCCTTGAACTTTTCAAAGGCCTCGACTTGTGTTTCATCAAGTAGACATACCCATATCTACTCAAGTCATCCGTGAGAGTGAGAACATAACGATATCCTCCGCGAGCCTCAACGCCATTGGACCGCACACATCGGTATGTATGATTTCCAACAAGTTGGTTGCTCGCCCATTGTTCCGAGAATGGAGTCTTGGTCATCTTGCCCATGAGGCATGGTTCGCATGTGTCAAATGATTCATAATCAAGAGACTCCAAAAGTCCATCAAGATGGAGCTTCTTCATGCGCTTGACACCAATGTGACCAAGGCAAGCCACAAGTATGTGGGACTATCGTTATCAACTTTACATCTTTTGGTATTCACGCTATGAACATGTGTAATACTACGCCGATATTCATTAAGAATAAACCATCGACCATCTGAGCATGACCATAAAACATATCTCTCATATAAATAGAACAACCATTATTCTCGGATTTAAATGAGTAGCCATCTCGCATTAAACGAGATCCGGATACAATATCCATGCTCAAACTTGGCACCAAATAACAATTATTAAGGTTTATAACTAATCCTGGGTAAATGAAGAGGTAGCGTGTCGACGGCGATCACATCGACTCTGAACCATTCCCGACGCCAAGATCGTCACCTCGCCCTTCGCCAGCCTCCGCTTATTCCGCAGCTCCCCGATGTGAGTTAAAAATATGAGCAACGGCACCGTATCAAATACCTGTGAGTTACTACGACATCGGTAAGGTACACATCAATTACATGTATATCAAATATACCTTTGGTGTTGCCGCCTTCTTGTCCGCTAAGTATTTGGGGCAGTTCCGCTTCCAAAGGACCCTTCCCTTGCAATAAAAGCACTCACCTCGTGCTTGGGTCCATTCTTTGACTTCTTCCCGCAACTTGCTTATCGGCGCGCAACCTCCTTGCCGCCCTTATTGAAGTTCTTCTTGCCCTTGCCCTTCTTAAACTTAGTGGTCTTATTGACCATCAACACTTGATGTTCTTTCTTGATTTCAACCTCGGCTGACTTCAAAGATAGAGAATACTTCAGAATGGTCTTTACCATCCCCGCATATTGTAGTTCATCACAAAGCTCTTGTAGCTTGGTGGAAGCGATCGAGGATTCTCACAATGACCGCCTCATCGTGGAGGTTAATATTCACTGGGTCATACGGTTGTGCAACCCTGACATCTTGAGAATGTGCTCACCGACAGTAACTATTTTCCTCCATCTTACAATTGTAGAACTTGTCGGAGATGTCATATCTCTCGACCGGCGTGAGCTTGGAAAACCAGTTTCAGCTCTTCAACATCTCATATGCTCCGTGATGCTCAAAACGCTTTTGGAGCCCCGGTTCTAAGTTGTAAAGCATGCCGCATCGAACGAGGGAGTAATCATCAAGACGGACTGCCAAGCATTCATAATGTCTTGGTTCTTCCGGGACGGAGCGCCACCTAGCGGTCCTTCTAGGACATATTGTTTCTCGGCAGCTATGAGGATGATCTCAAGTTCCGGACCCAATCCGATAGTTGTTGCCGTCATCTTTCAGCTTGGTTTTCTAGGAACGCATTGAAGTTCAAGTTGACATGAGCGCTGGCCATTTGATCTACAAGACATATCATTCAAAAGTTTTAGACTAAGTTCATGATAATTAAGTTCATCTAATCAAATTATTACAATGAACTCCCACTCAGATTAGACATCCTCTAGTCATCTAAGTGATACACGATCCGAGTCGACTAGGCCGTGTCCGATCATCACGTGAGACGGACTAGTCATCGCCGGTGAACATTCTCATGTTGATCGTATCTTCTATATGACTCGTGTTCGACCTTTCGGTCTCCGTGTTCCGAGGCCATGTCCGTACATGCTAGGCTCGCAAGTTAACCCTAAGTGTTTTATGTGTAAATCTGTCTTACACCCGCTGTATGTGAACGTAAGAATCCATCACACCCGATCATCACGTGGTGCTTAGAAGCGACTTAACTTTAGCAACGGTGCACGCTTAGGGAGAACACTTCTTGAAATTGTTGTAAGGATCATCTTATTTACTATCGTCGTTCTAAGTAAACAAGATGTATAAACATAATAAACATCACATGCAATTATATAGTAGTGACATGATATGGCCAATATCATAAAACTCCATTGATCTCCATCTTCGGGCTCCATGATCATCTTGTCACCGCATGACACCATGATCTCCATCATCATGATCTCCATCATTGTGCCTCCATGAAGTTGTCACGCCAACGACTACTTCTACTTCTATGGCTAACGCGCTTAGCAATAAAGTAAAGTAAATTACATGGCGCTCTTCAATGACACGCAGTCATACAAAAATAAAGATAACTCCTATGGCTCCTGCCGTTGTCATACTCATCGACATGCAAGTCGTGATTCCTATTACAAGAACATGATCTCATACATCACAATATGTCATTCATCATTCATCACAACTTGGCCATATCACATCACATGTCAATTGCTGCAAAAACAAGTTAGACGTCCTCTAATTGTTGTTGCATCTCTTACGTGGCTGCAATTGGGTTCTAGCAAGAACGCTTTTCTTACCTACGAATAACCACAACCGATCTTGTCAACTTCTATTTACCCTTCATAAGGACCCTTTTCATCGAATCCGCTCCAACTAAAGTAGGAGAGACAGACACCCGCCAGCCACCTTATGCAACTAGTGCATGTTAGTCGGTGGAACCGGTCTCACGTAAGCGCACGTGTAAGGTTGGTCCGGCCGCTTCATCCCACAATACCGCGAAGCAAGGATAAGATTAGTAGCGGCAAGTAAGTTGACAAGATCCACGCCCACAACTAAATTGTGTTCTACTTGTGTAAAGAGAACTACGATAAACCCGGCTCGATACCACTGTTGGGGAACGCTAGAAAATTAAAATTTTCCTACGGTTTCACCAAGATCCATCTATGAGTTCATCTAAGCAACGAGTCATGGAAGATGCATCTACATACTACTTTGTAGATCGCGAGCGAAGCGCTCAAAAGAACGGGGTTGAGGTAGTTGTACACGCCGTGATCCAATCACCGGAGATCCTAGCGCCGAACGGACGGCACCTCCGCTTAACACACGTCACGGTCAACGGACGCCTCCTCCTTCTTGATCCAGCAAGGGAAAGGAGAGGTTGATGAAGATCCAGCAGACGACGGCGTGGTGGTGGATGCAGCAGGATCCGCAGGCTTCGCCAAGCGCCTGCGGGGAGGAGGAGGTGTAGCAAGGGAAGGGAGGTGCCAAGATGCGTGGTCTAGCCGCCTTCCTCCCTCCACTATATATAGGCTAGGGGCGCGATGCCCCTGAGATCCCATCTAGATGGGGGCGGCGGCCCCGGCAACGGCCCCTTAGGGTTTCCAACCAGGCGATGCCCCTGGGGCAACGCCCCTAGGGTTTCCAACCAGGGCGATGCCCTGGGCAACGGTCCCCTAGGGTTTCCAACCATAGGCGCCTTGGGCCCTTGGGTGGGCGCACCAGCCCACCAAGGGCTGGTTCCCACGCCACTTCAGCCCATGGGCCCTCCGGATAGGTGGCCCCACCGGTGGACCCCGGGACCCTTCCTGGTCCCAGACAATACCGTGACCCCAAAACTTTCCTTGGGTCAAACCGACTTCCTATATATAAATCTTTACCTCCGGACCATTCCGAACTCCTCGTGACGTCCGGGATCTCATCCGGACTCAACAACTTTCGGGTTACTGCATACTAATATCTCTACAACCCTAGCGCCACCGAACCTTATGTGTAGACCCTACGGGTTCGGAGATATGCGATATGACCGAGATGCCTCTCCGGTCAATAACCAACAGCGGATCTGGATACCCATGTTGGCTTCTACATACTCCTCGATGATCTCATCGGATGAACCACGATGTCGAGGATTCAATCAAACCCAGTATACAATTCCCTTTGTCAATCGGTATGCGTTATTTGCCCGAGACTCGATCGTCGGTATCCCAATACCTTGTTCAGTCTCGCACGGCAAGTCACTTTACTCGCATCAGAATGCATGATCCCGTGACTAACCACTTAGTCACTTTGAGCTCATTATGATGATGCATTACCGAGTGGGCCCAGAGATACCTCTCCGTCATACGGAGTGACAAATCCCGCCTCGATCCGTGTCAACCCAATGACACTTTCGGAGATACCTGTAGTGCACCTTTATAGTCACCCGCATTCGCCAGGACGCTTTGGTACACCCAAAGCACTCTTACGGTATCCGGAGTTACACGATCTCATGGTCTAAGGAAGAGATACTTGACATTGGAAAAGCTCTAGCAAAACGAACTACATGATCTTGTGCTATGCTTAGGATTGTCTTGTCCATCACGCCATTCTCCTAATGACGTGATCCCGCTTGTCAATGACATCCGATGTCCATAGTCAGAAACCATGACTATCTGCTGACCAACGAGCTAGTCTACTAGAGGCTTACTAGGGACGTATTGTAGTCTATGTATTCACACGTGTATTACGATTTCCGGATAATACAGTTATAGCATGAATAAAAGACAATTATCATGAACAAGGAAATATAATAATAATGCTTTTATTATTGCCTCTAGGGCATATTTCCAACACTGGACTGGTCTCAGACAGTTCGGCCAATGGCCAATAACTGGCGTCCCGGCTCTGTGTCCTCGGGCGCATGGCCTGCACGCCCATCAAGCGAGGCTATGATGGCTGCACCGACCATGCCCGTGCCTTCTCCAGACGGCTCACGGTGTTCGGGCGCCCGCCGCTATGGCGCCCTCCAAGGCCTCACAGCTATGGTCCGTCATGCTGCTCGGTACCCTGGGCGAGCTCGTCGTCCTCGCTGGTTCTCGCTCGACATGGCCTCTCTCAGAGCCAGCTTCACATCAAGCGCCACCACCACGGCCGCCGTCCTTCCCAAGCACCTCCTGTGAATGGTACTCGACTGGGCGCGTCACACATGTCATCCTCGCCTGGTAATCTCCTTTCTGCCCACCCTTATACCTCTGACTCCCGCGTCATCGTCGGTAGTGGTGAGTGCCTGCCAATCACCCATATTGGCACTGGCTCTCTCATTGCCGGCACCTCACCTCTCCCACTCCGCAATGTTCTAGTTTGTCCATCTCTCGTTAAGAACCTTCTTTCCGTCCGTCAACTATGTCGTGACAATCCCGTTTCTGTAGAATTTGACATCTTTGACTTCTCTGTAAAGGACCTTCGAACCAAGGCGGTGATCCTCCGATGTAACTCCGGCGGCGATCTCTACCCTGTGGGCCGTCCCTCGTCTTCCTCCTCACGGTGGTTTGCTGGCGTTGTCACGATCGATCTCTGGCACCAGCGACTTGGGCACCCCGGGCGCGCGTCGTCAGCAGCTCTTCCCCTTGAGTTCACCAAGTCCACGCCGCATGTATGTCATGTATGTCGCGTTGGCAAGCACATCCGTCTCCCGTTTGAGTCATCTAGCAGTCATAGCATGTTTCCTTTTCAACTCTTGCATCTTGATGTATGGACCTCACCTATTGTAAGCATATCTGGCTATCAGTATTACTTGATTATCCTAGATGATTACACGCATTACGTCTGGACCTTTCCTCTCAAGCATAAGTCTGAAATCCTGCAGATTCTTGTCGAGTTTTTTGCTTATGTTCAGACGCAATTTCAGTTGCCCATTTTTGCTTTACAAACTGATAACGGGCACGAGTTCGATAATGTTGGGGTGCGCTCGCTTCTTGCTCGCCACGGCACTCACTTTCGCCTCACCTGTCCATACACTAGCGAACAGAACGGCAAGGTTGAGCGTGTCCCCCGCACGCTCAACGACGGCGTTCGTGCTCTGCTCGTTCATGCCTCCATGCCCGCCCGCTTCTGGCTGAGGCACTCAGCGCTTCCACCTATCTTCTGAACCGTAGACCATGCCGTTCCAGCTCACCACGCTCACCCCATGAGCTTTTGCTCGGCGTGGCACCTGACTACACACTTCTCCGTGTCTTCGGATGCTTGTGCTACCCGAATCTCACCGCCACCACCCGCCACAAGCTTGATCACCGCTCCACGGCCTGTGTGTTTCTTGGGTATCCTCCGGATCATCGCGGCTACAGGTGCTTTGATCCCGTTACACGGCGCGTCTTCACTTCCCGGCATGTGGTGTTTCATGAGACGTTGTTTCCCTTTGCCAGAGCCTCATCCGATGACACCACTCCGCTGCCACCTCCTGCAAGCTCGCCGCCAGTTTTGCAGGTCCCGATCAACGTCGGGAGGCCTGACGTGCCTACGCCACCGCCTACTTCCACTACGGCGACGCGATCATCACTGGACGCCTCGTCCACCCGCGCGCCCAGTATGCCCCGCTCGCGATCAACCGCGCCCGTCCGCTCTTCATCGACCAGCGTGGCCAGTGGATCGGCAGCGGGGGGCTCGGCCTCGAGCGCGCCCTCAACCTGCGCTCCCACAACGGTGGGTTCTTCTGTCGACAACTCCACCTCGTCCATCAGCTCGCCCTGCTCTTCACCGCCAGTCGCTGCTTCGTCTCCACCGACTGCCCCACGACAGATGGTGACGCGCGCTCAGCGTGGCATTTTCCGGCCCAATCCTCGGTACTATGACGCATCCACTGCCGTTGCGTCGCCGACGATCTCTCCGGTTCCTGCTTCCATCCGTGCTGCGGTTCGCGATCCACACTGGCTCACTGCCATGCGCGACGAGTACGACACGCTCGTCCGCAACAGGACATGGGAGCTGGTGCCGCGTCCTGCCCGCGCCAACCTCATCACCGGCAAGTGGATTTTCAAACACAAACTCAACGCCGATGGCTCCCTCGCCCGCTACAAGGCGCGCTGGGTCGTTCGAGGCTTTCGTCAACGCGCCGGCATCGACTATGGAGAGACCTTCTCGCCCGTCGTCAAACCTGCTACGATTCGCACGGTACTGACATTGGCTGTGTCGCGCGGCTGGCCCGTTCACCAGCTCGATGTCTTCAATGCGTTCTTGCATGGGCACCTGGAGGAAGAGGTCTATTGTCTCCAACCCGTCGGCTTCGTCGACCCCGAGCACCCGCATCACGTCTGTCGCCTCTCCAAGTCGTTGTACGGCTTGAAGCAGGCGCCCAGGGCGTGGTTTCTCCGCTTCGCCGGCTACCTCAAGACGATTGGCTTCACCGCCACCCGCTCCGACTCCTCCCTGTTCACGCTTCGACACGGCGCGGACACGGCTCTTCTTCTACTTTACGTAGATGATATCGTGCTCACCGCGTCGACTCCGGCAGCCCTTCACCGCATCATCGCCAGCCTCACCCGCGAGTTCACAATGAAGGATCTTGGTCCTCTCCATTTCTTCGTCGGCATCCAGGTCACGCGGACGCCTGCTGGTTTCTTCCTCTGTCAGCGCCAGTACGCCGAGGAGGTCCTGGATCGTGCTGGCATGGACACGTGCCGTTCGTCTCCGACGCCGATCGACACCAAGAGCAAACTTCCTGCTGCTGATGGCCCACGCGTTGAGGACGCGTCCGCCTACCGCAGCATCGCCGGCGCGCTCCAGTACCTCACCATCACGCGACCGGAGATCTCCTACGCAGTCCAGCAGATATGCTTGCATATGCATGATCCGCGTGAGTGTCATCTTGCGCTGATCAAGCGTGTGCTCCGCTACGTCCGCGGCACTCATCATCTGGGGCTCCACCTCCGCGCCTCAGCTGTCTTGGACCTCCGCGCCTTCACCGACGCAGATTGGGCCGGCTGCCTCGACACACACCGCTCCACCTCCGGGTTCTGCGTCTACCTCGGCGACGCCCTGGTGTCCTGGTCGTCCAAGCGCCAGGCCACTGTCTCGCGCTCCAGCGCCGAGGCGGAGTACCATGGTGTTGCCAATGCTGTGGCGGAGTGCGTCTGGCTTCGACAACTCCTTGGCGAGCTCTTCACACCGGTGCACAAAGCGACGCTCGTCTACTGCGACAATGTGTCCGCGGTGTACCTCTCGGCCGACCCCGTCCACCATCGCCACACCAAGCATGTGGAGTTGGACATCCACTTCGTGCGCGAACGTGTGGCTCTTGGCGAGTTCAGAGTTCTTCACGTCCCCACGCGCCAGCAGCTCGCGGACATTATGACCAAAGGATTGCCATCGGATGTCTTCTCGATTTCGGTCCGGCTTTTTGCGCTTGCCGCCGGCGCCACGATCAAGTGGGGGTGTTAGATCAGTATAGTAAGCCGACGTACGCCTTCAGATAGACTCATGCGTACACGATCGTGCTCTAGTCCGTGTAGCCAGATCGTGGCGCATGTCGATGGTAGTGCGGCACCCCATGATCTCCCTCAGGCAGTGGCCTTGTAACTGTACATATACCCCTGCCGATGAATGAATCAGTGTGGTGTGCTTTCTCCCCAAACCTCTCTCTAAACATTCTCAAATTGTCAACAACAGGTGCTATCCTCTGTAATTAACAACATCAGTATTATTGCTCTCGAATGGACAATCTTATATCAGAACAATACAATAGTCAGAGTATACAGAACTTCAGCGATTCACATTCAATATCTGTAATAATAATCACACTCAAATTCACTAAACTCCACTCACATGATTACAATTTCGATACAAAATTCAATCACACTTTTCACTGGAGTACACACTCAATTCAAATCAGTTACAAGCTCAAATTGGCATTTCGCCTGGGTGTCGCCGCTTCTCTGTTGTTGCTGCTTGTCTGCACAACTGAAACTTCAGACACCTGTTAAGCAAGGAAAGCAAGCACCGAAGCAATGCAACACGATTCAAGCAGCAGAGCAATCTTCCCAGAAGGATCGGCGGCGTCGACGATGCTTGGTCCGCGGCTCAACGGCCTCGACGGCTCCGGTGGCGTCCCACCCTGTACATGGCCGGCCACGGCTGGCTCCGCCGCCTCGACGGCTAGGCAGCGTCACGCCTTGGACGGGGCAACGGCTGGCTCCGCCGCTCCACGGCTACGCTGCTTGTGCCCTGATGGAACAGCGGCTGCTCTTCATCGCCGGCGTAGCGAACCCTAGGGAGATACAAGAGCGACTGACCGACGACTGTGGCGATGGAGTGAGGCGAGAGCGATGGGTAGCGTCAGACTGGGCCGATGGGCCGCATGTTTCTTCCACCCGAGCGAAAGCTGGCGTTGGCTGTAGTTCCTGTGAGTATCTTTGGATGCGTGATGGACGGTGCAGCGCGAAGGACGTCCCTCTGCAGCAGAACTTCCCTACGTCAGAGGATCTTCCCCATCTTAGATCACGCGACAGCGGGTCGTCTTCCTTCCCTCCCATGTCTCAAATCCAGCCACCAGGCACGCAAGGGACTGTGGCTGCACCCACCCCACGCCCACAATAGCTCGCCGCCTTGGCCGCCGGTCGTCGGCCTCACCGTCGTCGTCTCATGTCTTTCTGGCCGATCCACACATGCAGCAATTTTCGCCCGCGGTTGCAGCTCCCTCGCTAGCGATGGCAGCTCCAGTGGGACGGCCACAGCTCAGGTAGCGCCGGTCGCCGGTAGCAGCACCACGGCGACGAGCTCGCAAGGGGTACTATCCTTCGGGTTGCTAGTGGCAACAAAAATGTTCGTCGATAGTAGCAAAAAAATGTGCTGGTTCAAGCAAAAATAGCTCGCCGGTGCCGTCGCCCCGTCGCCATTGTAGCAAAAATGATCAACGGTTGTAGCTTGTGTAATTGCCAGTTGCAGCAACAAAAAGTTTACACCACCCCCACGTCGGCCCAACACCACTCCGGTGGCGGGCAGGGGCAGCAAAATTCCTCGCTGGTTGTAGCCGCCGGTGGTAGCTTTTCCCGCTACCGGTTGTAGCAAAAAAATGCAGCATCGTCGTCGCCGCCACAAACTTCGTCGTCTCCGATGCAGCATATCTCGTCACTGGTGGTAGCTTTTCTATTGCCGGTTGTAGCAAAAGTTGCCCATCATTTTGTCACTGCCACAACGTCGTCATTGTCGGTTGCAGCATATCTCGTCGTTGGTGTAGCTTTTCTTTTGCCAGTTGTAGCAAAAATCACGCACCGTTGTTGCCGCCATTGTTGGGGAACGTAGTAATTTCAAAAATTTTCCTACGATCACGCAAGACCATGGTGATGCATAGCAACGAGATGAGAGTGTTGTTCACGCACCCTCGTGAGACCAAAGAACGGAAGCGTTGACGCAACGTAGAGGAAGTAGTCGATTTCTTCCCGATCCAACCGATCCAAGTACCGAACGTCACGGCACCTCCGAAGTTCTGCACACGCTCAGCTCGATGACGCCCCTCGAACTCCGATCCAGCCGAGTGTTGAGGGAGAGTTTCACAAGACGACGGCGTGGTAGACGGTGATGATGTTCCACCGCGCAGGGCTTCGCCTTAAGCTCCGCAACGGTATATTCGAGGTGTAGTTTGGTGGAAGGGGCACCGCACACGGCTAAGGAACGATCTCAATGATCAACTTGTGTGTCATGGGGTGCCCTCTGCCTCAGTATATAAAGGAGGGAAGGGAGGGGCTGGCCGGCCACCAAGGGCTGCGCTGGGAGTCCTACTCCCACCGGAGTAGGATTCTCCCCCAATCCTAGTCCAACTAGGATTGGCCAAGTGGGAAGGGAGAGAGGCGCCACCCTTCTCCTAGTCCTAATAGGACTAGGAAGGGGAAGGTGCGCCAGCACTTGGGCCCCTTTCCTCCTTTCCACTAAGGCCCATCAAGGCCCATTGACCCCCGGAGGTTCCGTAACCCCTGCATCTCGGTAAATTCCCAATTTCACCCGGAGTGATTCCGAGTCCAAACATAGGCTTCCAATATATCAATCTTTATGTCTCGACCATTTCGAGACTCCTCGTCATGTCCATGATCTCATCCGGACTCAACAACCTTCGTACATCAATATCATATAAACTCATAATAACTGCCATCGAAGCGTTAAGCGTGCGGACCCTACGGGTTCGAGAACTATGTAGACATGACCGAGACACCTCTCGGTCAATAACCAATAGCGGACCTGATGCCCATATTGGTTCCTACATATTCTACGAAGATCTTTATCGGTCGATCCGCATAACAACATACGTTGTTCCCTTTGTCATCGGTATGTTACTTGCCCGAGATTCGATCGTCGGTATCCAATACCTAGTTCAATCTCACATCGCAAGTCTCTTTTCTCGCTCCGTAATACATCATCTCACAACTAACACATTTAGTTGCAATGCTTGCAAGGCTTATGTGATGTGCATTACCGAGAGGGCCCAGAGATACCTCTCCGATAATCGGAGTGACAAATCCTAATCTCAAATATGCCAACCCAACATGTACCTTCGAGACACCTGTAATGTACCTTTATAATCACCCGATTCGCCAGTGACGCTTGGTAGCACCCAAAGTGTTCCTCGGGCAAACGGGAGTTGCATAATCTCATAGTCATAGGAACATGTATAAGTCATGAAGAAAAGCACTAGCAACAAACTATACGATCAGGTGCTATGCTAATGGAATGGGTCATGTCAATCGATCATTCAACCAATGATGTGATCCCGTTAATCAAATAACAACTCCTTGTTCATGGTTAGGAAACATAACCATCTTTGATTAACGAGCTAGTCAAGTAGAGGCATACTAGTGACACTCTGTAGGTTTATGTATTCACACATGTATTATGTTTCCTAAATACAATTCTAGCATGAATAATAAACATTTATCATGATATAAGGAAATAAATAATAACATTATTATTGCCTCTAGGGCATATTTCCTTCAGCCTCCCACTTGCACTAGAGTCAATAATCTAGATTACACAAGAATGATTCTAACACCCATGGAGTCTTGGTGTTGATCATGTTTTGCTCGTGGAAGAGGCTTAGTCAACGGTCGCAACATTCAGATCCGTATGTATCTTGCATATCTCTATGTCTCCCACCGACCAAATCCGGATGGAGTTGAAGCGCTTTTGATGTGCTTGGTTCTCTTGTGAAATCTGGATTCCTTTGCCAAGGCAATTGCACCAAGATTGTCACAAAAGATTTTCATTGGACCCGATACACTAGGTACAACACCTAGATCGGTTATGAACTCCTTCATCCAGACTCCTTCATTAGCTGCTTCGAAGCAGCTATGTACTCAGCTTCACATGTAGATCCCGAACGACGCTTTGTTTGGAACTGCACCAACCGACAGCTCCACCGCTTAATGTAAATACGATCCGGTTTGCGATTTAGAATCGTCTGGATCAGTGTCAAAGCTTGCATCGACGTAACTGCTTACTTTACGAGCTCTTTGTCACCGCCATAAATGAGAAACATATCCTTAGTTCTTCTCAAGTACTTAAGGATGTTCTTGACCGCTGTCCAATGATCCACTCTGGATTACTTTGGTACCGCCGCTAAACTTACAGACAAGGCACACATCAGGTCCGTACACAGATTGCATACATGATAGAGCCTATGGCTGAAGCATAGGAACATCTTTCATTTTCTCTCTATCTTCTGCGGTGGTCGGGCATTGAGTCTTACTCAACTTCACACCTTGTAATACCGGCAAGAACCCTTTCTTTGCCTCGATCCATTTTGAACTTTTTCAAAACTTTATCAAGGTATGTGCTTTGTGAAAGTCCTATTAAGCGCCTTGATCTATCTCTATAGATCTTAATGCCCAATATGTAAGCAGCTTCACCGAGGTCTTTCATCGAAAAACTCTTATTCAAGTATCCCTTTATGCTATCCAGAATTCTATATCATTTCCGATCAATAATATGTCATCCACATATAATATCGAAATGCTACAGCTCCCACTCACTTTCTTGTAAATACAGCTTCTCCAAAAGTCTCAGATAAAACCAAATGCTTTGATCACACTATCAAAACGCTTATTCCAACTCCGAGAGGCTTGCACCAGTCCATAAATGGATCATTGGAGCTTGCACACTTTGTTAGCTCCTTTGGATCGACAAAACCTTCTGGTTGCATCATATACAACTCTTCTTCCGTAAATCCATTCAGAATGCAGTTTTAACATCCATTTGCCAAATTTCATAATCATAAAATGCGCAATTGCTAACATGATTCGACGGACTTAAGCATCGCCACGGGTGAGAAGGTCTCATCGTAGTCAATCCCTTGAACTTGTCGAAAACCTTTTGCAACAAGTCGAGCTTTATAGACGATAACATTACCATCAGCGTCGCCTTCTTCTTGAAGATCCATTTATTCTCAATTGCTTGCCGATCATCGGGCAAGTCAACCAAAGTCCATACTTTGTTCTCATACATGGATCCCATCTCAGATTTCATGGCCTCAAGCCATTTTGTGGAATCTGGGCTCACCATCGCTTCTTCATAGTTCGAGGTTCATCATGTTCCAAAGAACATGACTTCCAAAATAGGATTACCGTACCACTCAGTGCGGATCTTGCTCGTTGATCTACTAAGTTCAGAGAAACTTGATCTGAAGTTTCATGATCATCATCATTAGCTTCCTCCCTATTTGGTGTAGGTGTCACGTAAACTGTTTTCTCGTGATGTACTACTTCTCAATAAGGGAGTAGATACAGATTATCTCATCAAGTTCTACTTTCCTCCCACTCACTTCTTTCGTGAGAAACTCTTTCTCCAAAAAGTTTCGAATTTAGCAACAAAAATCTTGCCTTCGGATCTGTGATAGAAGGTGTACCCAACTGTCTCCTTTGGGTATCCTATGAAGACACATTTCTCCGATTTGGGTTCGAGCTTATCAGTTGAAGCTTTTTCACATAAGCATCGAGCCCCAAACTTTCGAAACGACAACTTTGGTTTCTTGCCAAACCACAGCTCATAAGGCGCCGCCTCAACGGATTTAGATGGTGCCCTATTTAAAGTGAATGTAGCCGCCTCTAAAGCATAACCCCAAAACGATAGCGGTAAATCAAGAAGAGACATCATAGATCGCACCATATCTAATAAAGTACGATTCACGACGCTCGGACACACCATTACGCCAGGTGTTCCGGTGGCGTAAGTTGCTAAACTATTCCGCATTGTTTCAAATGTAGGCCAAACTCAGAACTCAAATATTCTCCTCCACGATCGATCGTAGAAACTTTATTTTCTTGTTACGATGATTTTCCACTTCACTCTGAAATTCTTTGAACTTTTCAAATGTTTCAGACTTGTGTTTCATTAAGTAGATATACCCATATCTGCTCAAATCATCTGTGAAGGTGAGAAAATAACGATATCCGCCACGAGCCTCAACATTCATTGGACCACATACATCGGTATGTATGATTTCCAATAAATCTGTTGCTCTCCATAGTTCCGAGAACGGTGTTTTAGTCATCTTGCCCATAAGGCACGGTTCGCAAGTGCCAAGTGATTCATAATCAAGTGACTCCAAAAGTCCATCAAGATGGAGTTTCTTCATGCGCTTTACACCGATATGACCTAAACGGCAAGGTGCCACAAATAAGTTGCACCATCATTATCAACTCTGCATCTTTTGGTTTCAACATTATGAATATGTGTATCACTACTATCAAGATTAAGTAAAACAAACCATTCTTCAATGGTGCATGACCATAAAAGATATTATTCATATAAATAGAACAACCATTATTCTCTGATTTAAATGAATAACCGCCTCGCATCAAACAAGATCCAGATATAATGTTCATGCTCAACGCTGGTACTAAATAACAATTATTTAGGTCTAATACTAATCCGAAGGTAGATGTAGAGGTAGCGTGCCGATCGCGATCACATCGACTTTGGAACCATTTCCCACGCGCATTGTCACCTCGCCCTTAGCCAATCTTCGCTAATCCGTAGCCTCTGCTTCGAAGTTGCAAATATTAGCAATGTAACCAATATCAAATACCAGTGCTATCGCGAGTATTAGTAAGGTACACATCAATAACATGTATATCACATATACCTTTGTTAACCTTGCCATCCTTCTTATCCGCCAAATACTTGGGGCAGTTCCGCTTCAAAGGACCAGCCTGCTTGCAATAGAAGCACTCGGCCAGTGCTTAGGACCAGACTTGGGTTTCTTCTCTTGATCAGCAACTTGCTTGCCGCTCTTTTGAAGTTTCCTTTTCTTTCCTTTGCCCTTTTCTTGAAACTAGTGGTTTTGTTAACCATCAACACTTGATGCTCCTTTTGATTTCTACCTCCATGCTTTCAAAGATCGCGAAGAGCTCGGGCATTGTTTTGGTCATCCCTTGCATATTATAGTTCATCACGAAGCTCTTGTAGCTTGGTGGCGTGATTGGAGAATTACATCAATGACGCAATCATCCGGAAGATTAACTCCCGCTTGAATCAAGTGATTGTTATATCCGGACATTCGAGTATATGCTCACCGACGTAACCGTTCTCCTCCATCTTACAGCTATAGAACTTATTGGAGACTTCATATCTCTCAATCCGGGCATTCGCTTGAATATTAACTTCAACTCCGGAACATCTCATATGCCCCATGGTGTTCAAAACGACGTTGAAGTCCCGGTTCTAAGCCGTAAAGCATGGCACACTGAACTATAGAGTAGTCATCAGCTTTGCTTTGCCAGACGTTCATAACTTCGCGCAGCCCTTTGCACCAGGCCCGGCACCTAACGGTGCTTCCAGACGTAATTCTTCCGTGCAGCAATAAGGATAATCCTCAAATTACGGACCCAGTCCGTAATTGCTGCCATCATCTTTCAACTTTGCTTTCTCAAGGAACGCATTAAAATTCAACGAACAACAACGACGAGCCATCTATCTACACATCATAGACAAGCAAGATACTATCAGTACTAAGTTCATGATAAATTTAAGTTCAATTAATCATATTACTTAAGAACTCCCACTTAGAAAAATATCCTCCAATTCTCTAAGTGATTGCGTGATCCATATCAACTACACCATGACCGATCATCACGTGTGATGGAGTAGTTTCAATGGTGAACATCAATATGTTGATCATATCTACTATATGATTCACGCCGACCTTCGGTCTCCGTGTTCCGAGGTCATATCTTATATGCATAGCTCGTCAAGTATAACCTGAGTATTCGCGTGTGCAACTGTTTTGCACCCGCTGTATTTGAACGTAGAGCCTATCACACCCGATCATCACGTGGTGTCTCAAAGACGAAGAACTTTCGCAACGGTGCATACTCGTGGAGAACACTTCTTGATAATTTAGTAAGGGATCATCTTATAATGCTACCGTCAATCAAAGCAAGATAAGATGCATAAAGGATTAACATCACATGCAATCAATATAAGTGATATGATATGGCCATCATCATTTTGTGCTTGTGATCTCCATCTCGAAGCACCGCCATGATCACCATCGCCACCGGGCGCGACACCTTGATCTCCATCGTAGCATCGTTGTCGTCTCGCCAACTATTGCTTCTCGACTATCGCTACTCCTTAGTGATAAAGTAAAGCAATTACATGGCGCTTGCATTTCATACAATAAAGCGACAACCATATGGCTCCTGCCATTGCCGATAACTCGGTTACAAAACATGATCATCTCATACAATAAAATATAGCATCACGTCTTGACCATATCACATCACAACATGCCCTGCAAAAACAAGTTAGACGTCCTCTACTTTGTTGTTGCAAGTTTTACGTGGCTGCTACGGGCTGAGCAAGAACCGTTTTACCTCGCATCAAAACCACAACGATACTTCGTCAAATAGACTCGCTTTAACCTTCTCAAGGACCGGCGAGTAGCACTCGGTTCAACTAAAGTGAGAGAGACAGACACCCGCCACCACCTTTAAGCAACGAGTGCTCACAGCGGTGAAACCAGTCTCGCGTAAGCGTCGCGTAATGTCGGTCCGGCCGCTTCATCTCACAATACCGCTGAACCAAAGTATGACATGCTGGTAGGTAGTATGACTTGTATCGCCCACAACTCACTTGTGTTCTACTCGTGCATATGACATCAACGCATAAAACCAGGCTCGGATGCCACCGTTGGGGAACGAGTAATTTCAAAATTTTCCTACGATCACGCAAGACCATGGTGATGCATAGCAACGAGATGAGAGTGTTGTCTCGCACCCTCGTAGACCAACAACGGAAGCGTTGACGCAACGAGAGGAAGTAGTCGTATTTCTTCCCGATCCAACCGATCCAAGTACCGAACGTCGGCACCTCCGAGTTCTGCACACGCTCAGCTCGATGACGCCCCTCGAACTCCGATCCAGCCGAGTGTTGAGGGAGAGTTTCACGACCGACGGCGTGGTGACGATGATGATGTTCCACCGGCGCAGGCTTCGCTTAAGCTCCGCAACGGTATATTCGAGGTGTAGTTTGGTGGAAGGGGCACCGCACACGGCTAAGGAACGATCTCAATGATCAACTTGTGTGTCATGGGGTGCCCTCTGCCTCAGATATAAAGGAGGGAAGGGAGGGCTGGCCGGCCACCAAGGGCTGCGCTGGGAGTCCTACTCCCACCGGAGTAGGATTCCTCCCAATCCTAGTCCAACTAGGATTGGCCAAGTGGGAGGGAGAGAGGCGCCACCCTTCTCCTAGTCCTAATAGGACTAGGGAAGGGGAAGGTGCGACCAGCACTTGGGCCCCTTTCCTCCTTTCCACTAAGGCCCATCAAGGCCCATTGACCCCCGGGAGGTTCCGTAACCCCTGTACTCAGTAAAATTCCCAATTTCACCCGGAGTGATTCCGAGTCCAAACATAGGCTTCCAATATATCAATCTTTATGTCTCGACCATTTCGAGACTCCTCGTCATGTCCGTGATCTCATCCGGACTCAACAACCTTCGTACATCAATATCATATAAACTCATAATAACTGCCATCGAAGCGTTAAGCGTGCGGACCCTACGGGTTCGAGAACTATGTAGACATGACCGAGACACCTCTCGGTCAATAACCAATAGCGGACCTGGATGCCCATATTGGTTCCTACATATTCTACGAAGATCTTTATCGGTCGACCGCATAACAACATCGTTGTTCCCTTTGTCATCGGTATGTTACTTGCCCGAGATTCGATCGTCGGTATCCAATACCTAGTTCAATCTCACATCGGCAAGTCTCTTTTCTCGCTCCGTAATACATCATCTCACAACTAACACATTTAGTTGCAATGCTTGCAAGGCTTATGTGATGTGCATTACCGAGAGGGCCCAGAGATACCTCTCCGACAATCGGAGTGACAAATCCTAATCTCGAAATATGCCAACCCAACATGTACCTTCGGAGACACCTGTAATGTACCTTTATAATCACCCGATTCGCCAGACGCTTGGTAGCACCCAAAGTGTTCCTCGGCAAACGGAGTTGCATAATCTCATAGTCATAGGAACATGTATAAGTCATGAAGAAAAGCACTAGCAACAAACTATACGATCAAAAGCTATGCTAATGGAATGGGTCATGTCAATCAGATCATTCAACCAATGATGTGATCCCGTTAATCAAATAACAACTCCTTGTTCATGGTTAGGAAACATAACCATCTTTGATTAACGAGCTAGTCAAGTAGAGGCATACTAGTGACACTCTGTAGGTTTATGTATTCACACATGTATTATGTTTCCGGTTAATACAATTCTAGCATGAATAATAAACATTTATCATGATATAAGGAAATAAATAATAACATTATTATTGCCTCTAGGGCATATTTCCTTCAGCCATAACCTCGTCGTCGGTTGCGACATATCCACTTGCCGGTTGTAGCACGACCGATCCCCGGTTGTAACACGTGCCAACAGCGTAGTAGCATGGCCGGGCGCCTCGGGAAGAGGCCGTTGGAGCTGGGAATTGTTGGAGCTGGAGATGGTGCGCTGGGAGAATAGTCGGAGCTGTGTATAAGAGGTGGTCGTGCGCGTGGGGAAATCGCTGGCCGTGGGGTAGATGACGACCTCACTGGCGATATTGGGCTGCCGAGGCAAATAAGGAGTAGACGGCGGCCTCGCCTGCGTGATGTGGGTTGCAGCGGCGGGAACGGGGGAGATGCATGTTACGCTGGGAAAAAATGAGTGGACAGTGTGAAGGATAAGGTCGGGTTGGCTCATCTTGCGCGGGACCCACAAAGCAGGAGCATGTGGGAGCTTGCGACTGGCCGAAGCTTCAGCTGCCGCGCCAAAAGTTTACCTAATTCAAATGGTGCTCAGGCTCATTTACACTTTGTGCATAGTAAAACTATTTAGAAATGGTCCATCTATGTCATATCTAAATCTCTATTCTTAATGAATGAGTTGGTGAATCGTCTCCGCGGTTTATTTTCGCTGGGTTTTTTTCGTCTCTTCTCGCACCACCCCCTCCCACCCTGGTCCGCAGTTTATTTTCGCTGGTTTTTTTCGTCTCTCCTCCCACCACCCCCTCCAATCCTGGTCCATGGTTTATTTTCGCTGATTTTTTTTCCGTCTCTCCTCCCACCACCCCCTCCCACCCTGGTCCATCGGTTTATTTTTCTCTTCACTCTTTATTACAACCAGAACTTTCCTAACGTATAACAAATCACGGATCTAACTTCCTTAAACTATGCAAATCAATCGATTCTTTCTATTGGTTCAATTTGTCTTAGGAAACAAATAACAGATTTTCAGAAAACAAATAATACATTTTAATCTAACTTCCTTAAATTATGCAAATCAATCGATTCCTTTTATTGGTTCAATTTGTCTTAGGAAACAAATAACAGATTTTCAGAAAACAAATAATACATCTTAATCAAACTTTCCTAACTTATCTAAATCAATCAATTTTTTTTATTAGTGAAATTTGTTTTAGAAAATAAATAACAGACACGTCACAATTTTCCTTCCAATAAATAGTTTCTTAACTTTATGGGTGGGCATAATAACCGACCAACCGAATGCCGAACTGATACCAAAACCGAAAAACCCAATTTTTTGGTTTTTGCTCCTAATATAGTAAAATTCGGTTTTCGCTTTTAATAACCGAACTCAAATCGGCAGGTTCGGTATGAAACCGATGACCGAAATAGAAACCGAAGCCTCTAGCGATCCTGTACAAGGCTCGCTCGCTCGCATCACGCATCAGGCTGACACCACTCGCGGCCACGTGCGGCTAATTTTTTTGTTCGCAGGCCCATGTCATAGGCCTGAGCCGTCCATATAAATTGAATGGCTCAATCGTGCTGGTGGAGTGTATAGCAGCAGGGATTCGTTTAGTCCCACATCGACTGGCTATGCTCAAGCGCATACGGTCCTTGGCTATATAAAGTCTCAGGGCTGGGTAAGGGGTTGTGCTCACACGGTCACACCTCACAACTGCGCTGTAACTTGTCAGGGACAAAGCAACTGTTCGGTATAAACCGAAAACTAAACCGAATTTTTGGTTAACTGAATTTTTGGTTAGTTGTTTTTTATTGTCAAATTCGGTTTCTATATTTATATAAACCGAATTTACCAAAAAACCAAACAGTAGAAACCGAACCGAATGCCAGCTACTCCCTCTGTAAACTAATATTAGTGGAGTACTTAACATTTGCAAACTTTTCTAATCAGACACGTCACATCACAAATGGACAGGTATCGATATCATGTTACCAAACAATAAAACCCCATTTACATAAAATCAGTTCAAAAATTCTAACTTTCTAAAAAATTACTTTTTTTATAACAACCAATACTTTCTATATTTTCCACCTATTGAAGGAAATCACCCCTCCATCGATATTAGCATTTATTTAAACTGAGATCTCCCGGTTATGATTTTTTTTAATTCTTTTTAATTGTGACCTCTCCTTCCACTCCCGCTCCTTCTCGCATAAACACCTCCATCACAGCCAGGTGACACCGCCCCAGACCTCCCCGCCTCTCCACACCTTCTCCGCCACCTCCTTCTCGTACTCCATTAACAATCCTCCGCAACATTTGTCCTCGGCGGTGTCGAGGGCATGGCGCAACAACAGCATCATGTAGAGCAACAGATACCAAAGAGGAAGCAACACGTAGCAAAGCGGCGAAGCCGACGGTGGAGGGCGAGATCTTGATCGGCGTGGTGAGGCGGCCGATGTAAGATGGCCATGATCGAGGCGGCGTGAGGCGGGGGCGCGACAATGAGGCGAGCTAAGGGATAGGCGGCAACAGATGGGGCGAGCGCAGCCAGCAAGAGTGTGGCGCGCGGCCAAGGTGTGTGTCGCGCGAGGCACAGTGGTGCGGTGGCTGCGGCGAGCGCGACCGACGCGGTGTAGCACGGACGTGGGTATGGAGAGGGAATCGCCCCGCGGGCGTGGAAGAAGAGCGGCAGGCTCGGGCATGGGCGTGCATAGCAGCGGGCATGTGCCACGGGGTCAATCCGAGGAGCTCGGTGGCTACCCCTGCAATGGCCATGGCGGACGGTGGTTCTCGGCCACGGCGAAATACCTAACGAGAGCAAACGAGAGGGGAAACAGGGGAAAGGCAAGAGGAGATCATGGCGGTGTCAATGGCGCCCTAGGGGAAGACATGGGAGCTCAGGGCGGCGCGGATCGAATGGTAATGTCGCGGTGGCCCAAGGTTGAGGAAGACGGCAGCGACGTCGATGCGGAGGTGCTGGACTTGATCTCGTTGGCGCAGACGAAGTAGCGAAGGCGTTCGAAGCTCCTCGACAAGCTCCTAGCCCGCAGGAAGGGCAGTGGCCATGTGGACGGGATCAGCATGGTGGCCGTGGCGTCTGACTTCGTCCAGATCGATGGGATCGAGCGAGCGAGGAGGAGAAGTGAATTTGGGAAGGGGCATCGAGGAGGAGTCAGGCCATGGGGCAGGGAACGAAGGGTGTCACCCTTATCCATTCCCCTTCGATGCCAGCGAGGTGGTCGGGCGGGAGCCCAGCTCCGTAGCGAAGCGGCTCGAAGGACAGGAGAAGACGACCGCGCGGGGACTGGACCGCTGAGCCGGTTCGGTAGCAAGACCCGGGGGCCAAGGCGAATCCCCTTTTACACCGTCCTTTTAGTTTTTCAATGTATTCTAATCTGTTTAAAGTTAATGTGGCCCGTTGATATTGAACATAATTGATATTGAATTTTTAAAGTTAATGTGGCCCCATTGCAACGCACGGGCGTTCTTCTAATTTAAGATAATATCTCACATTTAAGTATGATGTTAGTGTCACCTCATTCTTTTCATTGTTTGTCCTATTCGTTTGATTTTAATTTATTAAAGCCCAAAACTAAACACCAGCTCGCCACACGTCCACCTGGGTGGCCGGCCTATATGTAAATCTGGTCGCTAGCTATCGTACAGAAAAAAATCTGATCGCTAGCTTTTTCTGAAAAAAAAAAACTAATTGTTACGGCTAACATGGATTTCTTAGCTTTTGCCTCTGATCCTTATACATTTACAAGTATGTCTCTCATCGCTACTAGGTTACCAACAGTTGTTTTTTGCCTTTTGGTTTTTGGATTTTTCACTCTTATATTTTATAATTAATTTCCAGTACGGAACATAGTTTCATTGAAATATATTTCAAAAAACCTGTTCATGAATTTACATAATTTTCTTCAAATTATAAAAATGTTAACCAATACCAAATATGTTTTAACATACAGTGAACAATCTTTAATATATGATTTATCATTTTGTGAATACACACTATTGTTTTGCAATATACATTGAATATATTTTTAATATAAAGTGAACTTTTTATATATGATGAAATTTTTAATTATGCACAATGAACATTTCTTTAAATACACTAAATTATTTTAGAACATGTACTAAACAATTTATCGTGCATTCAAAAATATTCATGGATTAGATAAAATATTCATGACTCAAAATTTATTCGAGATTCAGAAAAATATGTTAATAAATTTCTAAAATATTCATGATTTTAAAAAGTATGTAACTTTGAAAATGTTCAGTAATTCTGAAAAAAAATACTCGTACAAAGGAAAGGAAAAGCAGAAAAACAAAAGAAGAATGGAAAGCAAACAGGAAAAACAAAAAATGAAAACCAAATAGTGAAAATAGAGAAAATAGATAAATAAGAAGAGAACAAAATATGAACACATTTTGAAAAAATTTTAAAAATTGGTAAACACCAACAATTTTAGAAAATTGAACAAATTTATGAATATTGGAACATTTATTGAAACTTGTGAGTTTATGACAAAAGAGAAACGAATCAGGAAAAACGAAAAAAAATGAGATCAACTTTTGAAAATAGAGAAATTAAAAGGAGAGGAAAACCACTGAAGAAAAAAAATGATGAAATAAAGAAACAGAAATAATATGAAGAAACAAGACAAAAATGTATCCTAGCTACTTGGGTCGGCTCATCTGCGGTTTGTTCGCTATTGAGGGTGGACTTGCAACTGAGACAAAAAAAGTCACACACCCAGTGGCGAGTCAAGGGTGGACTCACAATTGGGACTAAAAAAGGTAGGGCCCCAGTTGCGAGTCGAGTTTGGACTTGCAACTAGGACAAAAAAAGGCTCCAATTATGAGTCGAGGGTGGACTTGCAATTGGGACAGGAAAAGGTTGAGCCCCAATTGCGAGTCTAACGGTGGACTTGCAACTAGGACAAAAAAAGGTCGGCCCTTAGTTGCGAGTTTAGGGTGTACTTGCAATTGGGACTTAAAAAACTCAGGCCCTACTTGCGAGTCGAGGGTGGACTTGCAACTCGGACAAAAAGTGTTGGGCCCTAGTTGCGAGTCAAGGATGGACTTGCAACTCGGAAAGAAAAGGTTGGGCCCCAGTTGCAAGTCGAGGATGGACTTGCAACTAGGACGAAAACGGTTGGGCCCCAGTTGCTAGTCGAGAGTGGACTTCCAACTAGGACAAAAAAGGTCGGACCCTAGTTGTGAGTCGAGGGTGGACTTACAATTAGGACTAAAAAAATGTCGGCGGCCAATTGCGAGTCGAGAGTGGAATTGGAGACGGGAAAAGGCCGGGCCCAGTTACAAAACGAGTGTGGACTTGTAACTGAAACAATAAAAGGTCGGACGCCATTTGCGAGTTGAGAGTGGACTTGCAAGTGGGAGAAAAAAAGGCCAGGTCCCAGTTACGAGTCGAGGGCGAGGATTGCAACTGGGACAAAAAAAGGTCAGGCCCCATTTGCGAGTCGACGATGAACTTGCAACAGAGACCAAAAAGGCCGGGTCCAGTTGCAAGACGAGGGCTGATTTGCAACAGGGACAAAAAAAGGTCGGATCCCAGTTGTGAGTCAAGGGTGGAGTTGCAACTGGTATAAAAAAAGGTCGGGCCCCAGTTGCGAGTCTAGGGTGGACTTACAACTTGAAGAAAAATGTCAGACCCCAATTGCGAGTCGAGGGACGACAAAAGTAAAGCCAAACAGGCCTAAGCTAATAACAGGATACGCAATAAACAAACAACTTTAAAGAAAGCTGGAAGATAGAGCGCTTGCACAAAAAATTACAGGAAATAAATCAGATGATAAATTAAAATATAAAAACATGGATTTTAGAAAGACCAAAAAATAAGAAAAAAGTTTAAAACCCAAAAGAAAAAAAGGAAAAAAAGGAAGAAAAAAAAGAGCCTTCTTCCAAAAGACCAAACGAAAACTACAAGTTGGCACCCTAGCGCCCTATAACTCACGGTGCGTACCTATACTTTGCCTTGCTTCTCCTTGCTTTTTTTTCTTTTCTTTCGAGAATGCCTCTCCTTGCTCTCAATTACATTGCTTCAGGAAAATTACAGCCGTCAAACACATGGACAACCCAACCCACAAAAAAAACTGGTTATTTTCAGCATTGGACCAAGCCCAATGAAGACAACGTGACACAATTGAGCAACAAACACGGCTGCATGGGACGCACGAGTGCGCGGAATAGTTGCACGAATCTTTTGGCAAAGTTTTATCCTATGGTGATAGACTTAGATGTGAGGTAACTATTTCACATTTAGATGTGAATTAGAAAACCCAATTTTGAAAATCTGAAAAAATTAGGCATCCAAGATGCCCATGTGTGAAAGGTGTGTGTAAATTTTCGTGGTGTTTGGACATTTGAGGAGCTCGTATACAATAATCAACTTTAAATAGTGTTCTTTTTCGAAGATTCTCAGACATCCAATAGTATTTTATTTTGCATGAGCTCCTCAGATGTGCAAACACTGCAAAATATTTACACACACGTGATCATCGTGGATGCCTAAATTTTTTAGAGTTTTTTGGGTATGACATGGACTTATTGATATTGCCTACTATATATTTTGTACAATGTTTTCTCTATTATATTAGTCAGATGATGAAAAGTCTTCGTGTAACACTCTTGATATGGCAAGGATGCTCAACGAATTAATTGTTGGACCTGGCCAACCATGGTTCGTGACAATTGGCACCGCCGGCACCGGGGCGAGAGTGGAAAGAGGAAAGCGGAAACTTGGGTCCGGTGTCATGTTGATATCGAGGATGTGGACCTGAGGGTGAGATATTTAGTCATGCTTATTTGTCTAGGGACATGGGATGAGGTCTTTAGCCATGCTCATTGGGTTAGGACATGTGGTATTTGTTTTTTCTCGTTGCAACACACATGCTTGTCTGCTAGTCCAATAACAATAAGTTACCAATATGTTTAAAAATAATATCACCTAGCAGATGAAAAAAATTTAATTCTTGTAACCTCATATTTCTTGATGGACAATTCTGTCAAAAGTTGGTTCTAACCAAGGATTAGCAAATATATATGCACTAAGCAGCTTCTTGTGTTTGTGACATTCAGTGGAGAAAATTGGAAGTTATGTGATCAATACAATCTGAATGTTGATTGTGCACTCATTTGGTCTTAGACACTGCAAATTGTTCTGTTTCGAGCAAGTTAGTGAGGCGGCCACACAATACGCCAATATGTTTGGTTGTGTCCAAGGCCAATTCCCGATTAGATACTTGCCAATTCCAATTCACTATCGATGCCTCACTAATGCGGAGTGAAAATATGTTGAATAACGTTTAGAGAAATGTTTGAACAGTTGGAAATACAAGTTGCTCTCCCCTGAATGATGATTTGTCTTATCAATTTTCTTCTCATAAACATGGTTCTATATATGCCCTCAAGTTTCGAACTTCCAAAAGGGGTCATGCAAAGGCTGGATCATTACATATCCAGAATATTTTGGCAAGGGGCAATGAAAAGGAAAAACCTAGGTCAACCAAATGGAGCGTGCTTTGTCGACCAAAAGATCAATTAGATATGTTGAAATATGTCATAGAGGCAATAATAAATGTATTGTTATATTTTCGTGTTCATAATTAAGTTTTTTCTGTGTTATAATTGCATCGATTCTTGAATATGAGATTCAGAGGAAACCTCAATTGCATGTGTCGAAATGTAAACACCAAATGAATCACTAGTCATGCCTCTAGAACTACCTCATGTATTCATGATGATCTTGTTTTTCTGATCACGGGCATTGTTCAAGTAACAAGGATGCCATCAATAATGAGAACACATTATTACCGAATCAATGATATTGAATAGACCCAACTTATGAATTACTACATGATCACATTTTTATTGTGTTGCCAATTCTTTCCTATAAAGTATTACGTTCACTTACTTCCTTAGACCCGAATTTATGGAATAATTTTTCAAATCATGGATATTTTTCAAATCACATCTTCATGAAACAATTTTTAAATTCATGGACAGTTTCTGAAATACTAGAACAATTATTAAAATCATGAACACATTTTGAAATCCAAGGATTTGTATTTTCAAATCTATGTGCAATTTTTGAAATTCAAAACATTATTGGAAATGCTGGATTTTCCAAATTCTGGAACAATTCGTGAAGTTTGCAATATCTTTTGAATTGATGAATATTTTTTAAAATTAGCAGCCCATTGGGTAATAAGTTCCTGGGACGACCCAACACGCGACTGTTGTAGACGAGCCTACCGAGATGCTCGCTAAAATCATGGGAGCTATATCTCGCCAACGTAGGCGAGAGCCAGATGGGCTTCCTCAATACAGTCCAAGAAATTTCTTTGATAATCCCTATATGTTGCTTACTACATTGAACTCTAACTGCTGGCACAACCGAGCATACGGTCAACCAAGAGATGAGCCCACACTTTAGCGGCATGCATACATTTTTTTCTCCTTTTTCTTTACCAGTTTATTCTTTATTTTTTAAGTAGACGATTTTTAAAAAATATTTGAAAAAATATTCGTAATTTTCTTAATTTTGAAATAAATGCCCGTCTTATTAAGATGTATCATTTTTTCTAAATGTCCTGTTATAAAACAAATGTTCATATTTTCCAAAAGTGTTCGTAAATTTCAAAAGATGTTCAATGTTTTTTCATAAAATATCATGTTTAAAAAAATATTCATATTTGATTGAAATTTTACAAAAAGTTTCAGTTTTTCTATTTTTGCCAATATTTAATAATTGGTTAAAATTTTACAAAAACAATTAGCACTGACCAAGGAGGGTGCTACAATTTTCCCGGTTCACTACAGTTTTACGAGGTCTCTAGAGAGTGTTCGAAAGAAAAAAGCAAAACAATGCATGTGGCTTAATAGGCTGGCTCGCTTCGCTCGCAACTTTGTGGGAGTCCAGCAATATGACACGTAATGCGTCCAATAGGAGGTCCCAACTTTTATGACAGGTTTTTGCGTGGTTTTTGTGGTTGTTTTTCATTTCTTACATTTCTTTACAAGTTTTTTGGGGTTTTCTTTGGTTTTGGTTTACTGGTGTATTTTTAGCTTTTTCGTTTGGAATTTTTAGATTTTTATATTTACCTTTTTTATTTTTATTTTTTTTCAAACACATCTTGACTATTTCAATTCATGTTGTAAATTTTTTATACACACATAGCATTGTTTAGAGAAGTAGAACAGTTTTTAAATACATGATTAACATTTTAAATATACATGTTTGGATATTTTATTTCAATAACTATTAAACATTTTCAAATAAATGGTGATCATTTCCTTTGAATGATATGAAGTAATTTTATATATTACGTGAATTTTTTCTTACAGTGTGTTAAGTCTTTTGAAAAAATTCACAAACATATATTTTTAATTGCATGGGATTTATCTTGAAATTGTATGAATTTTTTTGAATGGTGCAAACCATTTTTTTAATATTACGCACACATTTTTTACATTGTATAAACAATTATTTTCAAATATCGTAAATTTGTTATTAGAATGTTTGAACATCCTAAATGTCACCTACATACTATTTGATATCAACCATTTTATTAAAATTTAGCAGGCAATATTTTTAGCGTTGTATAAAACATTTTTGTAATGCGTGAACATTTTTATGAATGGTAAGAGGCATTTTTTTGTAAATTACATGAGCATTAGTTTACATTGTGTAAACATTTCTTTGAAAATGTCACTTTTTTTGAAACACGTGAAAGTTTTTCTATTGTCACAAACTTTTTTTTAGATGCTATCAATAATTTTTAGAAGTTGCGCGGACGTTAATTTTGCACTACATGAATATATGTCAAACGTGTGATGAAAACTATTCAAAATTTAAGTAAGGTAATTTTTAAATATTTATATTATTATTTTCAGGATAAAACAGAAGTTCAAAAGGAAGAAGGAAAAAAAAAACTAACTAACGTTAGTACCAACTACACGTAGAGGTGGGGGGATGCTAGCGCTCGCTGCGAGAGGTATAGACGCTCCTCGCTAAAAGCGAGATAGACTCACCCCGCTGCTGGTCGCTCAAGGCCTAACCAACGCGGATGCCAACTTGAGCATGTGGGCTTTGGTTGTGGGTAAACCCGGGCATGGCTGGCCCGGTAGGCCCTGCCTAAAGCCCGGCATCTAGGTAAGGTTTGGGCCTCACTTTTAAGCCTGCACCCCGTCCTGAAGCCGAGAAAAGCCTGGTGAAACATGCTTGTTTGTATTTTTAATATAAAAATAGGTATTGTATTGTAGTATTTACCGTTGGAAAAACTAAATTATTATTTTAAAACACAAAATAAGCTTTTTACCGGGTTGTGGGCTGGCCAGGTTAGGCCCAGGCTTGTGATTTTGAGGTCTGACTTTTCAAAGCCTCGCCCAAAATCCGGCCCAGACTAGGAAAACATGACATGGCGCAAGATGAGCAAGTTGTGTTGTGCGAGGTTCATTATTTGAAGCCTCGGCGCCACCTACAAAACTTGGCTACTCCGATGGATCTCTCTCAAAGAAAGTTACTCTGTCAGCAGGCTGTAAGGATTGAACTATTATATTTCTGTTGAGTTTGATGAGAGAGAAGGAAAGCGCTTTGTGGATTAACACGCAGCTGCAACACGAGCTCTAAGAAACATTGTGAAAGTCTAAGGTGGGCCATGTATTAATAAAGTAGTATTTCTTAATAACTAATTACTATACATGTTGGCTGTTAGGTGCGTGGCATCTCCATATAACCAGTTGTTGCCTATACTATTAATCATGTTCTCAAGATCATGACCGCCCATGGGTGACTGAGCAAAGACAATGTGTCAATCATAGCACATGAACGCAACACTCGCACCATCAGTGTCGTGCAATGGTGGATGTAGCGGCGGGCCTTTTTATGGCCGCGCAACAATGTAAAGTGCTAGTGTGGAACGTGAGAGGACTCACCTACTCATCCCGTAGGAATTATACCTTTCCAAGTAGTTTCGGTGGTAATTCCAAGAATTGTTTGCTTCCAAGAGACAAAGATGGAATTTGTACCCCCAGAAATTGTGAGACAATGCCTTGATAACAAGTTTGAGAACTACTACTTCTTGCCAACGGTGGAGACAAGGAGCGGTATTCTTCTGCATGAGATTACACCCTGATACAACTATCCACCCCCACACGTCGGCGAACATGATAACAACCCTGGTAAAACCAAATGAGGGGCCTACGTGGTGCTTCACGGGAGTCTATGGTCTGCAACTAGACATGGAAAAAGTTGAGTTCCTAAAAGAACTTGTAGAGGTGAGGGAACTATTAGCAGGACCGTGGATGCTCGTGGGGGATTTTAACCTACTTGTAAATCCCAGAGACAAAAGCAACACAACGATCAACCGACGCATGATGGCGTGCTTCCCATCCAAGCTCAATGTGGTTGAGCTCAAAGAGATTTACCTGAACGGGAGGAAGTACACGTGATCAATTGAATGGGAGCGACCCACACTCAAAAATATTAACCACGTGTTCTGCACGAAATCGTGGGAGGAGATACACCCATCTTTTTTCCTAATGGTTTTGGGTTCGGCGATCTTGGACCATTGTTCTCTCCTTAGACTTAAATGATGATATGTGATGTGGAAGGCGCTTCAGATTTGAGCCCTTCTGGCCAAAAGCGGACGATTTTTTCGGTATGGTGGCAAATTCTTGGAGCTCTGTCCCGACAGAGCGAAACCCTTTTGTGGTATTGGACAAAAATACTCAAAGAAACAACAAGGAAATTGCAAGGCTAGAGTGATCGGTTCATTAGAAATGTTAAGCTTCAGATTCAAACCGCCATCAAAGTTATCTTCCGCCTTGACAATGCTATGGATGTCAGGGCTCTCTCTGCCGAACAATTCAATCTGTGAAAACTCCAAAGAGGAAACTACTCAGACTTTGTTCCTTAGAGAGATCTATAGCAAGGCAGAGATCGAGATTGCTCTATCTTAAAGAAGGGGGAGGGGGGGGGGGTGCAAATACCGGTTTCTTCCGTCAACACGCATGACACCGATAGAAGAACTTAATTTCATCCCTGAAGAACAATGGGGAGATCCTGACGGGGCAAGAGCATATTGCAAATGCGATGGATGAGTTCTATGAGAACCTATTTGGACGGGCACCGGAGAGAGAGAGAGTTCTCGACCAACTTGGATCTGCTGGGCATTCCTAATAGAGATCGCACACACTTAGAGCTGTCGTTTATGGAGGATGAGGTTGAAAGGATGGTCAAGGCCCTAGGTCTGGATGGTGTCACTGGACGTTTTTACTCCTCTTCCTGGCACATAATCAAGGAGGACCTTTGACAAGGCACTTGTCACTTGCTCCCAAAGGTGGATGGCACGGTGGAGCTCTGAGACTTCCGGCCGGTTAGTCTGATCCACGGTGCTATTTAGATCTTTGATAAGGTGCTCTTGGATAGGCTTGCGGCAGATCTACCAAACTTGGTTGGAATGCACCAAAGTGCTTTGTCGAAGGAAGATTTCTACACGACAACTTCATGTTGGTGCAATGCATGGCACGCCGCTTGCACACGCTGAGAACACCGTCGACCACGCTGAAGCTTGCTATTACAAATGCTTTTGATTCCGTTCAATTGACTTCCCTAACCGAGGTGATGAGGAAGAAGGAGTCTGGATCTAGGTGGTTGTCATGGATTTGTGATATGCTTGTAAACGTGTTAACACGGATCCTTGTCAATGGTACACTAGGGAGACCAATCTACAACTATAAGGGCCTCCTCTAGGGAGACCCCCTGTCACCAATGATCTTTATCCTGATCATGGAACCACTACAAAGATCATTTGCACTTGCGGCAACTAGGGGGATCTTATCACAACTGGCTAGAACTGGTTTGAAGCAAAAACTTTTGATGTTTGCCGACAACGTTATGATCTTCATCAAACAAATCGAGGAAGAACTGAGAGTGTGCGCTAGGATGCTGGACATGTTTGGGGAAGCACTACTAGGAAAATGCTTATAGGTAGAAGTTTACCAGTAGCGCCTGTTTTGACCCCACACTACTGGTATTTACCAGTAGCGCTGGGTAGAAAACACGCTACTACTATTAAATAGCAGCAACGTTTGTTAGCTTGGGCCGCGTTGCTGTTACATGGGCCGCAGGGAAAAAACGGTAGCCCACTTACCTGTAGCATTTGTTTCGAACGAGCGCTACAGCTGGTGGGCTTAGCAGTAGCGCCGGCCTCTACCCAGCGCTACTACTAGGGGAAAAGAAAACCTGCCCGAGCGCCCCCCGCACCCCCTCACTCTCACAATCGATCCCCTCCGCCCGACGATGCCGCCGCGGTTAGGGTTCCTCCCCGGCCGCCTCACCCCCGTCGACGACGCCGTGTGCCGCCACCACGCGTGGTCGCCTCTCACCTCCTCCGACGCTCCAGCCCCGTAAGTCCCCCTCGATCTCCTCCTCCCTACGCGCGCCACCACTAGCTAGGCTCCAATAGATTCGCCGCGGCGGCTCGCCATGTTTTTGTTGCAAACATGCCCTAGAGGCAATAAAAAATTAGTTATTATTATATTTCCTTGTTCATGATAATCGTTTATTATCCATGCTATAATTGTATTGATAGGAAACTCAGATACATGTGTGGGTACATAGACAACACTATGTCCCTAGTAAGCCTCTAGTTGACTAGCTCGTTGATCAGCAGATGGTTACGGTTTCCTGACCATGGATATTGGATGTCGTTGATAACGGGATCACATCATTAGCAGAATGATGTGATGGACAAGACCCAATCCTAAGCCTAGCACAAAGATCGTGTAGTTCGTATGCTAAAGCTTTTCTAATGTCAAGTATCTTTTCCTTAGACCATGAGATTGTGCAACTCCCGAATACCGTAGGAATTCTTTGGGTGTACCAAACGTCACAACGTAACTGGGTGGCTATAAAGGTGCACTACAGGTATCTCCAAAAGTGTCTGTTGGGATGGAACGAATCGAGACTGGGATTTGTCACTCCGTGTAAATGGAGAGGTATCTCTGGGCCCACTCGGTAGGACATCATCATAATGTGCACAATGTGACCAAGGGGTTGATCACGGGATGATGTGTTACGGAACGAGTAAAGAGACTTGCCGGTAATGAGATTGAACAAGGTATCGATATACGCGATCGAATCTCGGGCAAGTACAATACCGCTAGACAAAGGGAATTGTATACTAGATTGATTGAGTCCTTGACATCGTGGTTCATCCGATGAGATCATCGTGGAACATGTGGGAGCCAACATGGGTATCCAGATCCCGCTGTTGGTTATTGACCGGAGAACGCCTCGGTCATGTCTCGTGATGGTTCCCGAACCCGTAGGGTCTACACACTTAAGGTTCGATGGCGCTAGGGTTATAAAAGAAGTTTGTATGTGGTTACCGAATGTTGTTCGAGTCCTGATGAGATCCCGGACGTCACGAGGAGTTCGGAATGGTCCGGAGGTAAAGATTTATATATGGAAGTCCTGTTTTGGTCACCGAAAAGTTTCGGGTTTTATCGAGAACGCATCGGGACCACCGGGTGGGTCCTGGGTCCACCAAGTGGGGCCACCAGCCCCGGAGGGCTGCATGGGCCAAGTGTGGGAGGGACCAGCCCAGTGGGCTGGTGCGCCCACAAGGGCCCAAGGCGCCTAGGGTTTGGGAGGCGCCCACCCAGCTTGGGGGCAAGTTTCCCTCTTCCCCTTGGCCGCCACCCTAGATGGGATTGGGGGCAGCCGCAACCCTTGGGGTGGAAACCCTAGAGGGAGCGCACCCCCTCCCTCTCCCCTATATATAGTTGAGGTCTTGAGGGCTGCCAATAGATGAGTTTGACTTCTCCTTGGCGCAGCCCTACCTCTCTCCCTCCTCCTCTCCTGCAGTGCTTGGCGAAGCCCTGCAGGATTGCCACGCTCCTCCACCACCACCACGCCGTTGTTCTGCTGCTGGACAGAGTCTTCCTCTACCTCTTCCTCTCTCCTTGCTGGATCAAGGCATGGGAGACGTCACCGGGCTGTACGTGTGTTGAACGCGGAGGTGCCGTCCGTTCGGCACTAGGCGCTTCGGTGATCTGAATCACGACGAGTACGACTCCTTCAACCCCGTTCACTTGAACGCTTCTGCTTAGCGATCTACAAGGGTATGTAGATACACTCTCCTTCCCCTCGTTGCTGGTTTCTCCATAGATAGATCTTGGTGACACGTAGGAAAATTTTGAATTTATGCTACGTTCCCCAACAGTTTTGGGATTTCGCGTGGGGGAAAGGGATTTAGGGATTGCACGGTGACTCCACGCTTCATTGCGACGTGCTCCAGGCTTGTTTCCTCGCGTGATTGGGGAGAGAGTAGAGAGAGGGGTTAGGTGAGACAAGTATAGGCATTTTGTTGCTCACCGAAACTTGGGTTTCAATTCTTGATTAGCAGTTTAGCACATATAATTGAAACTTGGGTTTCAATTCTTGGCTGTTGTCCCTGGAGCAGTGGCGTTGGCGGCGGTGCCTAGTGTTCTAGGGTTTAGAGAGGGTTTCTTTCCTGACACTAAGGTTATGTCGTGAATGCTCCTCCTTTCATCTGAATGATGTTGATTGTGCCAGTTCTTCTTAAAGGTCTAAATGTTTGTATCCTCGTGATGAGCTACCCTATGTGTGAATTTGATCCACTAGCTTCTTTGTTGATGCATATAAAGATATGACCAAGAAGCCTCCACTGTTATGTGGTTTCATGAAAAAATCAATGCTTGATTCGATACTCTTTCAGGTTGAAGAGAGTGTCTGTATGTGGTGATGCTCAAATTGCCAAGTTGTTATGGTGCGCATTTGAATATATGCTAACACCCATTTCGAAAAAAATGCTAACTGATCTGTCTCATGTCTCTGTTTTCTTGAATGAGAAAACTGACTTTGCTATGTTAATTAGGACAGGTTGATGCCATCTTTTGTCTGTGTGCGCGATTGTTCTTCCCTTGTATTACCTCTTAGTCTGGTGCTTATATTTTGTAGTAGAAAATGTTGGCTACATTTTCACCCACTTGTGAATTCTATATTAGGCTCTGTTTGCGTTACATGATCTCTATTAGGTTATTGTCTGAACTGAACTACAATTTAGTTGTTATTTTGCTTGCCATGTGAACCTCATGTGTATTCTCTATGATGTGTATATTATTCAAAACCTGATGTGTGTATTGAAAACTTTATGTTTAATTTTTGGATCGTTAATCCTCTAATCATATTGCTTTAGGGAAATGACGCCACCACCACCACCACCATGCCGACAGTGCAAGTCAAGGTGCGCCAGCAGCCTTGCAACTGGCACGCTGTTCGGCATCTAGTACCAGTCAAGTTTTCTTCATGCGGCAGTAATAAATTATATGAAACTAGTAACCACTATTTTGTTTTTAGTGTTATTGGCATTAATGCATCGTGTATATATCATTTTGCTTTTTGCACACAGATCGTCCCATGCAATGTGAGGTCAGAATTCAACAAGCTGACCATAGACTCTGTGACCTTTGAGGCTCCTGGGGGCCCCTACACTATGGAGGTCGAGAAAGGACGAAATATGACGCAGGTGGGAGGAGATGGATGGGCCCGTTTCATCTCCCACATGCGTATCACCGGTGGTGAGTTGACCAGCTTCTCCTTCAGAGCAGAAAGACCCAAGTTGGTCATGATTTATGTCAACAAAGCAGAAGATGATGAAGATGATGAGGATGATGAGGATGATGACGACCCACTTGGTGAAGCCATCATTGCTCAAAGAATGCTGTTGAGCGAGGAGGAGGTGTGCAACCTATGGGACATCATTCCGCCACGTGCTGACTTTGTCGGGGTGCCATTCGTGACCCGCCTGACAAGTACCATGGTTGATCGACATATCATGGTATGTTGCATTTACTGTAGTAATTTGATGATATGCTTTATTGTTATACTTAGCTTAGAGTCCGATGATATATATGCTTAGTGAATCTTATATGCTTAGTGAATCCGATGATCTATATGCTTAGTGAATGTGACGCCCCCGATTCAATCGTACACTAATCATGCACGCAAACGTGTACGATCAAGATCAGGGACTCACGAGAAGATATCACAACACAACTCTAAAACATAAATAAGTCATACAAGCATCATAATACAAGCCAGGGGCCTCGAGGATCGAATACAAGTGCTCGATCATAGACGAGTCAGCGGAGGCAACAATATCTGAGTACAGACATAAGTTAAACAAGTTTGCCTTAAGAAGGCTAGCACAAACCGGGATCTGATCGAAGAGGTGCAAGCCTCCGCCTCGGATCCTCCTAAACTACTCACAGTGTCGCCGCCGGGCTGCACGTAGTAGTAGGCACCTCCAAAGGTAGTAGGAGTCGCCGCCGACGGTGGCGTCGCTCTGGCTCCATCGCCCGTCGCAGAATCGGGTAAAGAAAGGGGGAAAAGGGGAACAAGGCAACCGTGAGTACTCATCCAAAGTACTGCAAGCAAGGAGCTACACTACATATGCATGGGTATATGTGTAAAGGGCCATATCGGTGGATCGGATCACTGAATGCCGTAATAAGAGGGGATAGCTAATCTGTCAAGACTATGCTTCGCAGCCTCCGCCTTGCAACATGTAGAAGAGAGTAGATCAAGTCCTCCAAGTAGCATCGCATAGCATAATCCTACCCGGCGATCCTCTCCTCGTTGCCTCGTTAGAGAGCGACCACCGAGTTGTATCCGCACTTGGAAGGGTGTGTTTTATTAAGTATCCGGTTCTAGTTGTCATAAGGTCAAGGTACAACTCCAAGTCGCCCTGCATCAAGATCACAACTATTCAATAGATAAACTCACTGCAGGGTGCACCACATTACCCGACACGCCGATCCCTCCGCCGCACATTTTCCTGGGTCATGTTCGCCTCGGAGATCAACACGCCGCAACCCCACCTAGGCACAACAGAGGTCAAGACGCCGGTCTAAACCTAAGCGCGCACAGGGTCCGGGCCCATCGCCTTAGCACACCCAAGACGTTGCGAGGGCGGCCGGAAGCAGCACCTAGCCTAGCAGCGCTCCAGTCCAATCCGCGCCGGCCTCGATCGCTGAAGTCACGAAGGCTTCGTGATACCACGACGCCGAGTGCCCATATCTTTCCCACGTAGTTGGTTAGTGCGTATAGACCAAATGGCCGCACTCGATCAAATACCAAGATCTCGCTAAGCGTGTTAATGATGTAATCATGACGCCGACCAGGCCAGCCCACCTCTCGCCTAGGTGGTCTCAACCTGCCTCGCCGCCTCCGCCACAAAGATCCACACAGATGGCCCTTGGGACAAAGGTCCTTTCAGCCCCAATCCGTGAATCACTCATGGTGCTCCACAAGCCGAATTCGACTTTAGTCACCACATGTATCATGTATAAAGTATATAGTATATGCCCGTGATCACCTCCCAAGTGATCACAGCCCGATAGTATAGAACAACGGACGGACAAGAATGTAGGGCCACGATGGAATACTAGCATCCTATACTAAGCGTAGGATTGCGTAAAGGTGTCAACAGAGTAGCAAGGACAGGCTATGCATCGATAGGAATAACGAAAGCAAGAACATGCTACACTACTCTAATGCAAGCAGATAGAGAAGAATAGGCGATATCCGTGATCAAGGGGGGGCTTGCCTGATTGCTCGCAAGAAGGACGGGTCGTCAACACCGTAGTCGCATTTAGGTAGCAAAGAACGCCGGTCTAGGTGTCTAGCGAGAGAAGAGGGGGAAGAAACAATAAATACAATGCAAACAAATGCATGACGATGCATTACATGACAAGGCGTGATGCTAGGAGTGCCCAATCGCGGTAGTAGGTGATATCGGCGAAGAGGGAAAACATCCGGGAAAGTATCCCCAGTGTTTTGCGTTTTCGGACAAAGGAACCGGAGGGGGAAAGTTGCGAGTTCGATAGGTTAGGGGTGCGTGGAGGACGAACGGGCTGCGTATCCAGAATCGTCTCGTCGTTCTGAGCAACTTTCATGTAGAAAGTATTTTCATCCGAGCTATGGTTTATTTTATTAATTTTAAAAGATTTAATAAAATTTTGGATTTAATAAATTAATTTAATTCGAAAATTAATTAATGCATCAGCATGATGTCAAGATGACATCAGCAATCAACGCTGATCGCTTGACTGTCAATCTGGCAGTGGGTCCCACCGCCGTGATTGTTTAGCTAATTAACCTTAGTTAATAAGGTTGACTAGTTATTGGGTTAATTAAGCATAATAATTTAAGTCAATTAATTAATTAATTAATTAATATTCTTATTTCTTATTATTTTTAGTTAATAAACGTTCTGGGGCGGTGGGGCCCCTTTGTCATAGGCCCCTGGGGCTTAACGGGTCGGGCGCTAGCGGGCGAATGGGCACAGGGGAGCGTCATTGGCGCCGGCTGTGGCACCGTGGGAGGAGCGCACGACGGCGGGGCGGGGGTTTCGCGGTGGCGGGGGCGCAAGCGCACCCGATCAGGCGTCGGCCACCACAAGAGGCCGGAGCGGGAAGGCCGTGGCACGGGGCGCGGGAAGGTGGTGTGGAGCGGCGAGCACGACGAGCGTGGCACAGCCGGGTGGCCGCAGACGAGCGGAACGGGGCGAGGCCGGGTGGTGACCAAGCTCAGCAGAGGGGGCGCAGGGTGAGCAGCAACGGGAGTGGGGCCGCGGCGACGCACGGACTTCCAGGGGCACGGTCTCGCGCGGCCGGGTGCGTGCATGCCGGTGGACAGAGGGGATTAGGGAGGGGCAGCTCACGGTGTGGTGTAGGGTCAGGGACAACGGGTGGCGAGGAGGAGGACGGAGACGACGGCGGAGAGGAAGCAGGCCGGCGAGGACGGCTTGATGAATCCGGCGAGGGCGGTGGCGTCTTGTGATCGTCGGGCCGAGGACGTGGACGACGTGCGGCGGTCGAGGCGGAGGAGCTCCAGTCGACGGCGGTGGTTGGCAACGACGGGCACACACACAAAGCCGGGCGACGAAGTCGAGGCCGAGGCTTGAGCAGTGTGCATGAGGGAGAGGAGGGCACGGAGGAGTCCGAGAGGGGCCACGCCGGCGATAGCGAAGCGATGATTTGAAATGTAGCCCCGATCCAGATCGGGGGAACGAGAGGAGTGGGGGGAGTGCGGGGGAGGCGAGTGGGGCGACGGGGGAAAGTGGGGAGGGGCCGCTAGGGTTTCGGGGGAGTGGGGGTTAAGGCGCGGGGTGGGCCGGCCGGTTGGTTGGGCCGGGTGGACCGGTCGGGCGGCCTGGTGGCCCAGAGGCCAGTTAGGCCGAAGCCCAGTGGGGGTAGGGAAGCTTCTTGTCTCTGTTTTTTTAGTTATTCTTTTGTGTTCCATTTCTAGTTTACTTTTATTTTAGTTTTGTAAATTTTACCACTAGCACCTAAATTAGTATTTGTAATTATACTCCTGCCACATTAATCCTTATGCCAAAATAAAATAATCTAATATTTTATAAAACTCAATAGGCATTTATTTAATTGTTTTAACTACTGTTTGATTACTTTAGAGCCTTTATACTCTTTATCACAGTTTGGTTTCTCCACCACAATTACCTATGATTTATCCGACACATTTTTAACATTTTAGTTTTATTGTTGGAAAACTTTTGTTGTTTGCCTTAATTTCAAATTTGAATTTGAATCGGTTTTGAACTAACGCGAGATCAACAACAGTAACCGTCGTGACGTGGCATCCTCAATGCAGGATTACTATAGGTAATTATCCGGGCGTCACAGTGAATCCGATGATATATATGCTTAGTGAATCCGATGATATATATGCTTTATTGTTATACTTAGTGTAGAAATGTAGTACTGTTTTTTGATAGTTTAGAATGTGTGAGGCTACTTATTAATTGATATGTTTTTCTTATTCAGAAATTGCCGAAGAGCCTATCTGAGAGTTGTGGTATCAAGCCTGATGAAGAAGGCTCTGTTGGAATACGCCTTACCGCGAGGGGCTCCGTCACCACTTGTGCGTACGGTGTGGACACGGACGGTCGCACACACTTCAACTCGCTTGGGTGGAAGAGCTTCCTCGTCGGCAAGAGTCTTCATGTTGGACAGCAATCCTAATTACTATCAGAACACCCACCGCCTGGCTTGAGGATGATGGTCGCCATCGATATCATCTAGAACTACATATGCTTGTGAGATCTATCCATGCATGCGTGTGGCTGCTGAACCATATATATGCTAGTATGACTACCTAGTAGACTTATCAACTATGATCTATCCATGCATTGTTGACTACTATATATGAGTTTGTGAGATTGTGTGGTTATATTAAATGTGGTATTTGTCGTTAATGCTTGTGAGATGGTTCTGTGAACTTAGTGCACTGGACTTGTCTTGATTTCCATGAATATTGCCTCTGACTCCTTTTTTTATTTTTTATTTCTGTTTACCTAGTTGTAGCATGGGGAGAAAATAGGGCGCTACTACCACTACAAAAAAAATACACTTCCGTGATGATACGTGTTTGTCACAGTAGGTCACGTTTTTTGTCATGCATGTACATCCATGACAAATTTATGACAGAATCAAGATAATCATACCTGTGCTGTTGTAGAAGTGTTCCATGACATTACGAAAATTATCATCACGGAAGTGTCCACTTCCATGACGATAAATCGCGTCCGTAAGTGCTTTCGCCAAGGGTGACCGACATGTGGCATCCACCGTAACGAACGCCGTTAAGCTATCGAGTTGGGTTTTGATCCGATAACCCGTTAACAGCCCCGACCAATGGGGATTTTCCACGTGTAAAATCATCATTGGTCGGAGGAAACACGTGTCGGCTCATCGTTGGGACAGATGTCATCCACTCATTGGACGTAAGGCGCCTATGATACGTCGACACGTGGCACGCCCATCAAGTTTAAATGGGCGGCCCAACTAAAGGCCCACAAGATTTTGCGGACCATAATGGGCCGCCCAAATAAAGGCCCACGAGATTTTGTGGACTATAATGGGCTGGCCCAACTAAAGGCCCACAAGATTTCACGGGCCATAATAGGCCGCCTGTAAAGGCCCACAAGATTTTGTGTGCCATAATGGGCCGCCTGTAAAGGCCCACAAAATTCTTATGGATCATAATGGGCCGCCCAACTAAAGGCCCACGAGATTTCGCCGACATTAATGGGCCGGCCCAGCTATAGGCCCACAAGATTATGAGGACCCTAGTAGGCCGGCCCATTAACTGGCTGCCATGTTTTGGGCCAAATGCCGGCCCTTATTTGATTCGGTCTATTAATGGCCTGCCACGTTCCGGGCCTAATAACGGCCCATATAAGATCCGGCCCGTTAAAAGCCTCCCACTTTCTGGGCCAAATCACGGCCCAGATCAGGTCCGACCTTTTAAGAGGCTTTGGGCTCAATTCTGGCCCATATCAGATTCGCCCGTTAATCGGACGCTATGCTTTTGGGCCCACTTGCTAAAGGCCCATTTAGTACTTCGGCCTGATATTAGTTTCGGCCTGTTAAGGGCCCGTTTAACATTTTGGCCCTACATTAATTTTGGCCTGTTAAAAGCCCGTCATATAGTGGGCCTAACTACGGCCTGGTTTGCATCCGGCCTGCTCGCAACGGATATCTGATTGGGCCAAACAAGGACCGAGACAACTTTGGCTGTTAAAAGCCCGTGAATTGATTCGCACAATCATGGGCGGGTCCATTTCGGCTGCTGCCGCCCGTGAGCTATTCGCACGCGTTCAGCCCAATCTACTTCTCACCTCCTAAAGCCCATTGAGTTTTCTTGCGAAAAGAGGGTCGGGGTTACTCGCCTATTAAAGGTCCGAATCTACTAGTGGGCCGTTGACGGGCCCCATGATGCGGATCATACATCGTGATTGCTTGACGGCCTGATTATGTACCGTAATTTTATGATTTAGCCGTTTTATCATGAAGACGGGATATATATACAAGAAATAACCGCAACATCGTGAATAAGAAAAACCTAGACTATACAATAAAGAAATTACGACATATTACATCCATCGGGCATCAAAGTTCGCCACTATGATAATAAAGCACAAGCATGAAGATATCACATACACTTGGCATCAAAGATCACCACCAAGCAAATAAACACGCCAACAAAATAATATACAAAACCGACAAAGACTTCAATAGAGTTCAAGAAAGGTTAGCCTCTCTTTGGGAGCTGCAGCAATAAGCAAATGAGCAAGATGATGAGATCGCTTGTTCAACACTTAAATCTTCCTCACTTTGAAAGATAAACAAGCGCATGATGACTGGTTTTGCACATAAAAGTATCAGTCTTGACAATTCATCACATTTCTTACCGATTTAATAAAGTGACACAGTTTAAAATTGCATTAACACAATATGGTATTGTTCAGTCAAGACATGGCAGGAAATGACATTGTGAAGGAGTTGGCAGCTTCACGACACCACCGGATTACAGATCAAGAACTCATAAGTATCAATGGTTAGTGTGCTGTCAATTTATCCCATTTCAGATTGGCAAATAAATAGACGGTTTAAATAATAGTAGAATGATATGACATTGTTCATAATTAAGACATTGCAGAATATGACATTGTGTTGTAGTGGGTAGGTTCACCACACAACCGGATTACTTAATGAAGAATGTAGCATACATGCAAAGCAAAAGAAGATCACTTGCTCAGATAATTTAATTTACATGGTATGAAGAAGGAACTTGGTTGTACAACTGAAAACTTAAATTGAGAAGGACAAACTTTTGTTTATGTACATAATAAACTTTAAACATGCAATTTGATGCAAACACCAAAAATAAACAGCTATTGCAGTCATGCCTAACCAAATATACACAACAAAGTTTCAAGGCTTGAGAAGGACAAACTTATATTACTGGTGAAGACAGGCTCTATAAAGCCCTTGTCCATGCTGATGGGGGGAGGGGGCAATTCAAGAAGTTTAGCACAAAATCTTCTTCATAAGCATTGCCTTTATTCTACATTTTGTTAAGAGTAAATATAGATGTGATAATATACGAAAAAATGGAGAATATTTAAGATAAGATGAAGAGTGATGCTACATAACCAAGTAGCTATAAATGTATGTGCAGCAATACAGCAAAAGGCACAACCAAGAGCAATGCACAGCTAAACTTCTTCAAGACCAACCTTATGGTAAGAGTAAATATAGATCGATGTGTAGAAAATGGAGGCAAAGGAAAATAAGCTGCAGAGTGATGGTACATGAACAACTACTCATCAATATAAGTACAATCGATAAAGGACAACATGTACTTACAAGAACAATGCAGAGCTAAAAAATTCATTGGCATTGGATATATTCTACACTAATGTAACCATTCATATAGATCGATAATTTGGGCGAACAATTGATAAGCAAGCTATCATGCATACTGCTGTCACATAATGAACCAGGTATATATGCAAGTACAAAGATACAGACAACAGTACTAACAAGAGCAAAGCAGCGGGCAGCATATTTGCGATATCCTCGTCGTTCTTTTCAAACCGAATTCTTCTTGAGCAGATTTCCGCAAAAAGATCCGTAAGGCACATGCGGAAAAGTAGAAGTTCAAATTGTCATGTGATCTCATAGATGACCTCATCACGGGAACGAGACCAAGGCATAACAAGGTTTTTCCATTCAATGTCTTCTAAATTTAGCACAGGAGACTTCACCGAAATTCGCTTATAGACTTGCCATCAAAGTGTGATTTCCTTAGGTAACACCGATACTGCTGCAATGCTTCCTTGAAAAGCACAAGCAAGCTTTGCTCTTCATGACTATCCAGATTGACCCTCACCTAGTTACAACAATTTAATGTAAAACATTGATGTGTTCGATCAGCAGAAAATAGGAAAATAATAACCATGAATAATAGCACTTACACGTAAGTTGGACAGGAAGATGTGAAAATGGTATTTGTCTTCACTATAATCTTCCCGTGATGGGAATATATGCACGTAGTCCCTAAAAACATTGAAAGCATTGTCTTTTAAACTGGGAATAAATGGAATGGGGTTCCAATATGCAGGAATTGACCGTCTCTGGAGTTGGAATAGGTCTTCGGCTGGTGGACTTGCTGTACTTTTTGCTGGAGTGGGATTTTTCTATGGTACGGCTGGTGCTATGGCAAATGAAATCGGTATACCTTTTGCTGGAGTGCAGGTCCTGTGTGGTGGGGCTAGTGGTGTGGCCAGTGAAGTATGGGTACAGTCTGCTGGAGTTGGTCCTATGTTTTGTGTCACTGGTTGTACAACCAATATAAGTGGGGCGCTGTTTGATTTCTCCGCACCACCACGCTTTTCAAGGACTTTGCTGGTGCTCCTTCAGTTCGCAATCACCCTCTTCCTTTTGATGTCCGATGCACAAGAACAACATTTGAGTGGAAAAACATGGTATGATGACGGATGGAATATGTATTGATAATGGATGGGCATGGCATCTCGAGTTATATGATGAGTAAACTAAGCATATGGCGGTGCAACAAAGTAGAAGAAATGCAAGACAACATATGCAAGATACGCGCAATCAATAAAACCTTGCCAAATTTGAACAAACACCTTGATGGGTGAACAGGACAGGCCATCTGCCTTTGACTCCTCGAGGTTAGAATAGTCATTAGGATGATATTCTGAACAAGAATCAACAGGTGGGGAGCGTGAAGTTTCATTGCTTCGAATGGCACTCAATGCCTTGGTGCCAATTTTGTAAGTCATTGCAGTGTTCCACAATATTCTTCTGATGCGCGGATTCTGATATTCACTGTAATTGCGTATAATATCTGAGAACCATGAAAACATAAATAGTTGTGAGATTATCTTTGTAATGCAGATGATATTCTAATATAGGGGCGCCCCTATAAACACTTATGTGCTATCACTGGATTCTGATGAGAGAGCTCATGTGTGCTGTAATATGGTGCGTGCATTTATATAATCTGGCACAAGTATACAAAAAATAGGCTCCAGAAGTAAGGATAGCTGGCAGATGATAGGTTCATAATATAATGTATAGAGAATTTATTGCCAAACCATGATAACAAGAGCACACAACAACTAGGCAGATCATAGTGTACATAACAGGGGTACACCATAACCACGATATATAAATCGGGAAAGTGGAACTGTCTTGAAAATACGGTGTTGTATTGCCGCTAGTAATTGAAAGCCTATCGATCACGTACAAGGCCAGCTCTATCGAACATGGTAAAGAAGAGCAAGCAGATTTTGGATAATAAAATGTTGGTTGCGCAGTGCCCACACATGATGAACCAGAGCACATTAAGAATGCAACTCCCAGCTGTCTCTCGACCATTTTAGGCGGTTGGATGAAGATCCTCGCCTCCTAACCCTTCTTCTTCCTCGCTTCGATTCTTCCCATACAGAACACCGCACGGGTCACCGGCCGACCACCTACCCCACCGCTTTGTGTTCCTCCGCCACCCCACCACCCACCCGCCTCAACCCCACCCACGTTGAGTTTTCTTCGTTCGTGAGGCCCCACAACCACCGAGCCCTTCGATCGCACCGCGAACTCCAAGCGAGCTCTAAAAAATCGACTGACCCAATTTTGAAATTTAGTCTTCTGTGATTTAACTAGTGTGGAATATAAAAGGGGAAAACCATAAGCATTGGGAGTATAGTGTTGAGCGTGCCATGGAGGATCTGAAGGTGCAAACCGGACAAAGGCAACTTCGCAACCAAGACAAGAAATCAGAGTAAAGCAGTGGTGATCTATTTTCTTGCTGCGATAAATAAGTTGAGAAGATACGAAAGAGTACCGCCTCTGGTGTGGCGTCGTGTACGCATCTGCTGAGAATTTGACGGTGCTGCGGTAGCGATGGCTGTCGGCGGCGTGGAAGCAGATCTAGGAGGGTAGACGGTGGCGGCAGGGCGTGGTGGACGAGACGGTCATAGGAGCGGCGCCGGCAAGGTGGACGACGGCGGGGATGAAGCGAGAGGACGGGATGCAAGGATCCCGGTCCAAAGGCGTGGATGAGAGAGGTCGATCTCTTGTAATGGACGACGGCGTCGGGGTATCAACTCCGGCATGGTGGAGGAGGACGGCGGTGGATGGGGTGGCAGATGGCGGCGAACGGAGGAGGGTGGGGTGGAGAGGGTGTTTTGGCGCCCACAAAGTACGAATGGGGAAAAGGGAGGTAGAGAGGAAGGGGGGAACCATGTATTCAGGGCACGCTTGTCTCAAATGCGAGGAAATTTACAAACTTAGCCCCCATTTCAAATTTTTACTACATCACATCAACATTAGTCGGTTGGGGATAGGACGGTAATCTCGCATACACCGGATATTTGCCGACGAGAGTTTGTTTTTGGCGCCCACCGTGTATGAATATGAATCGGGAGGAGTCGATTTCGCCGAGGACACACTGTTTTTACGCGCCCACCGTGTATGAATCCGGGAGAGGCGGTTACGTCACGCTTGGGTGAAATTACAAACCTACCCTATCGAAACCTATAGAAATCCAGGAGATAGGCTTTGCGTGGCGTGGATAGGCGGTAGTGATTTCCATCTCGCAGATTTTGGTTTGAGTGATTACTGCGACTTTCCCCGCTTCGTTCAAATTTTGTAGAGTGCACGGTTACCGTGCCAACTCAATTCAAATCCCGTTTGTATTCTACTAGAAAGAGGCCCATGCGTTGCATGGAACATAAAGATGCATTTATAAGAGTTGTTTATCTTGTGGGAGACGAAGATGAACGAGGGAAGTCCTTATCTGCAAATGTGGAGAGGGGTGCGGGTATCTTTTAGCAAAATTGTCATAGTTTGCTTTCTATCCGTCAGATATAGATCAGACGGTCCATATTGCAGGATGGCAGGCACACCATCATCACCAACTCGGTTTTTTTTATAAGAGTAGATATTTTTTTTCGGGCAGGATCCATTTTCAATTGGAATTACATTCTATATACATCATTTTGTATATATACTTTCAAAAGCACAACACCATTTATACATAAATATGGTTTATAAATGGCATGATCTCAGATTCATAAGGTTGTATCCATCAATTTGGATTTTCAAATATTTGAAACCACTTTATGTTGAAATCCAATGTATGCATTCCTCGCTAACTGTCTCCAATTAATGTGTGTTTCATGCGGGGTTTTTTTTAACTTCTCAAACATGTATAATGTGTTTCACACACGCAACATATAGTGTAATCCCGTTTAGACATTAATTTCATATAAACCATGCATTGTTTGTAATTGAAGAATCTATGGATCACCAATATTGATAAACTATATAACATTACACGTGTGCCCAAATTCAAATGAATATGCATGTTTGATACACCAATTTGCGTTATGATATTATCGATGTCGTGATCTCCAGTTTAAATATTTGAATCCCCTTTAATCCAGATATTCATCTCATATAGCTATCACTCATGCTTATATAGGACTATCTCTCTAGACCTATACGCGTTCATCGTCTCTCAGGTATCTCTCGTGCTACCTGTATGTCGACAACGATCTTTTATCTTCGTAACACACTGACGGTACTCTCTCCCTCAACCTTCATCACTCTATCTCTCTCTAAGTATATCTCGATCCCTGCTATGTGTCTCTAACTATGATTCTCCATGTGGAATTTCTTTCTCTCACACAAACACAAAACTTTGTCTCCCGAGGTCTCATTTCTCTCTACTATTCCCATGTGTGCCACTCGCACACCCCTCATACAGAGATGTCTTTCGCTCCTTAGATATGAGAACCTATGACTCTTCCTCTTCAATATCTCTTTCTCACACACAAACACAAACTCTGTCTCCCAGGGTCTCATATTTCTCCATTGTTCTCTTGTATGTCGCTCACACACACCCTCTCTCCCTAGAGATATCTTGCGTTCCCTCATATGTCTCTCTAGCTATCACTCTCGTCGTGAAATATCTTTCTCTCTCGCAGACACAAAACTCCGTCTCTCTGGATCTCATTTCTCTCTGATATCTGTTTGTATGTGACTCACATGCACCCTCTCTCTATCTCTCTCACACCCACACACATAACCCAGCCTTCTGATCCACTCGACTCCTATCTCTAACGCACACTAGCTAGCATCTTTATCTTTCTATTTATCTGTTTCTCCATCAACCTTCTTTCTCGCTGTCACTCTTGATTCCTATCACGCACACTACATATGTTTCTCTCTACATGCAGTCAAGTGCCCTCTCACACACATATATAACTTAACCCTTTGAACCACCCGACGGTCATCTCCAACACCCAAACTAGCGGATGTCCCTCTAGCTAGTATCTCCATCTCTGTATCTATCTGTAGTTTCTCCGTCAACATTTCTTTGTCGCACGGAGTCTTGCTTCCTATCACCCACACTATATATGTCTCTCCATACATATGCATTTATAGGTTGATCTCTTTGCACAATCGTTATGCCTCACCCCTCTCGCTGCGCCATAGATGCATGCTCCAGCCCACGCCACTATCTCTTAAAGAGAAAAACACATGCTCAATTGTCGGGCCTTCTTCCCTGCATTCTCACATGCATGCATATTGTCATACCGATCCGTCTCTCCCATGTCGTTGGTCTTATGACTTATGTCTTCTTTCTTTTATCTCAATCATGCGCACGCGCACACACACACATCCCACGTATACATGTATACCTCTCACACATGCACGTTCAAGGTCTCTATGTCTCCACGTAGTTAATTACCCTCAATCCTAACGCCACATCGAATCGTTCTCCTCTTTTGTGCACATAACTTCCTTTGGATGGGTAAAACACACACTCACACTTAACAATCTCCTTCTAGCTACCCCCCGCGCCTCTCACTCTTCCCTATATCCCCAAACCAATAAGACCATCCCTTCACTACTAGAAAAGGGCTGCTAGTGGCGCTTTGTGTTTCGCTTAACGGCGGCGCTACAAAGCGCCACTAGCACCACGCCATTAGATTTTTTTAATGGCGCTTTTGCATCGCCATTAGTATTTGGTATACTAATGGCACACCACATAGAAGTGCGCCATTAGTAACAAATTTTTTTCAATTTTTTTTTCAGAATTTTTTTTAATTTTTTTTCAAACTTTTTCAATTTTTTTTCGTTTTTTCTTAATCTCAGGTCACTATGGCTTAATCTCGGGTCAATATGCTTAATCTCAGGTCAAATCGCACTCCGTGGTCAAACTTCCCGAAAGGTCACCCTTCCTCACACTACTCCAGCCCAAGCACGCTTAACTTCAGAGTTCTATCCAACCCCAGCAACAGCTCACTTCACATGCACTTTTCGAGTAGATGATTTTTCATATAAAAAACTTTTTAATCCGAGTTCGTATGCAATAGTTATGCCGAGTTTACAAATTTCCAGAGATATTTTGCAAATAAAGTCGAAATTCATATTTGTAAATTTTCCCAACAACTAGACCACATATCACATGGGAAACTTATTTTCTTTTATTTTTTGACATTTTTATCATTTTCTTTTATTTTTTTAAAACTGAAAAGGCGGTCCACTAGGGGGGGTTGAACTAGTAATGTCGCACCACTCCCACGGTGTGCCATTACTAGTTTTGAAAAAAAAATTGAATTTTTTTTTGAAAAATTTTTACTAGTGGCGCACCGTGGATGTGGTGCGCCATTACTAGTTAAAACTAGTAATGGCGCACTATCCCCTGGTGTGCCATTACTAGTTTTGAAAAAAAAATTGAATTTTTTTTTGAAAACAAATTACTAATGGCGCACCGTGGATGTGGTGCGGCATTACTAGTTTAACTAGTAATGGCGCACTATCCCCTGGCGCGCCATTAGTAGTTTTGAAAAAAAAAATTTGTTACTAATGGCGCACCAGGGATGTGGTGCGCCATTAGTATTTGGACACTAATGGCGCACCAACACATGGTGCGCCATTAGTATATAGTAGTGGCGCACCACATGTCTGGTGCGCCATTAGTGTCCATTTCATCTATAGCCCTTTTCCTAGTAGTGCTTTGTTTAATTCCCGCCTACATATGCACCATCGATATATAGTAGTCTTCCTCGGTGTCTCTCGAACAAACACGTTCTCTCGATGTCGACTCCTCTCATGCTCACACACCTTCTCTTCCCTCTCTATGGGCATTTTCTCTCTCGCACCCATCGTTGGTGGCCTCTGCCATACACATCACCTCTCTATGATGAAGCCATGTACACTTAAATTACATCCGCCACAGAGGACCCCGCGACACACACACACGCACGCACACACACACACACACGCACGCACGCACGCACACCCCCCCCCCACACACTAAGACTCCATCTCTCTCTCACACACACACACACACGCACGCACCCCCCACACACTTAGACTCCATCTCTCTCTCTCTCTCACACACACACACAGACACAAACTAAGACTCCATCTCTCTCTCCTCTCTCTCTCTCTCTCACACACACACACCCCACACACACACTAAGACTCCATCTCACACACACATGCTCTAGGCGGAGCATTTGTTCCTACCACCCTTCATCCAACCTTACCCGTATGATAAACAATCACCTTTATTTACTTGCATAACATGGACAAATTCCACTTTACTTTAGTAGTCAGCAAACTTATCATCTGCACTTTATAAATAAACGAGTTGGCGATGATGGTGTGCGTGCCATCTTGTAATACGACCGTATGATCTATATCCGACGGATAGAAAGCAAACTATGAAAATTTTACAAAAGATACCCGCACCTCTCTCCACATCATTATCTCCATAACCTCATTGCTCAGCAATTAAAAAGGAATAAGTCTCGAACAATCTAGCATGCATGGTGGCCTTGCTGCTTGCCGCGCCATCCATCCCCATGCCTCCGCCCATTCCACCACCACCACCACCACGCCCACTCCTCCTCGCCTTATCTCTCATATTTCATTTTTTCGATGACATTCTCGAGATACCAGTTTCGATAAAATTCTCGAGATATCATTAGTTTTACACATGTGATTACTCCTGCATGGGTCAATCACAACAGTGTTTTGTAAAAAAGCATATTGATGTTCCGTGCAATGCACGAGAATCTTGCTTGTAATTATATAACGCAAATCACGAGTAGGAAGTGACATTTTTTTGACACAACCACGTTAACATGGCCACGTAAATCACTAGCTAAAGTAAATACCATTATACTTATATCCCGATGCAAAAGGTTGAGTACATGTCCAGAAGAGTAGAGTCGCACACACGCACTGCCTCTCGTAATCTCTCTCTCTCACACACACACCGCCACGTGATGCCCACTTAAGCAGACACGAGTATGTTACAATTTGTGCACCCGCGGGTACACGTGATGCTGCGCATTTATTTAAGCCAGAAGGCGAACCCAAACAGTAGCTGCATTCATTCCCCTCCCGCTGCCTCTTCTCTGGTCGCCGTCGCCCGGTAGCCATGGGCCGGCCGAAGGTAACAACATACGCCATACTCCCGCCGGAGCGGCGCTTTAATATGGAAATTTTAGTGGTCATGCATGCATCTTTTTGTGCTAGCACTCCTATATAAGGGTTGACCGGTCGCTTCCCGCGGATGTGCGCGGGCGGTGGAAGAGGAAGCAGAAGGGAAGCGGGCTGTGGAGTAACGTTTTTTTACCACAACTTCTTAGGAAACTGAGTGCAATAATTGAGTAGTTTTGCAAACTACCAAGATTACACCAAACGGTTCAAAACCTACACTCCCTTGCCGTAGCAAGCGCTTCCGCGTGAAACGGTCAGCGTCATACTCGAGCGTCGATGCCGCATTAATGCCCGGCAGAGCGGAGGCGACCTCTCACCGGGCGCCGGCTTTGAAGTGGCGCGACGGCCGAGAGAGCGCCGCTTCTCGGGGCACGCGACTGCTCCACGTCGAGACTGGCCATAGGCCCTGTTTGGATCCATGGGTTAGAGTTAGTTTGAGCTAGTTGGGGCTCAAACAGCCCTAAAGTATCCAAGCATGAGGGTTTAAATTGGAGCAAGTTGCACCGAACCCACAAAAAGAAACTATCCCACCCAAGAGGTGCTAACTGGAGATAGTTCTCATTGGGACCACTGAAAAATCACTTACTTCTCTCCATGAAGTGCATTTATTGTCAATCTAACCCTGTCACCCAAACACCTCTTTGTCTACAGTTAGTTCAGGGTTAGTCATGAGTTAGTCTAACCTCTAGCTAAGTTAGAGTATCAAACAGGAGCAGTATAGGACATGCAAGTTGCTCAAAGCATACAGGCAAATTCGTATGTGAAAGGATATTTTTCTTTTTGAAAACGGAATGTGAAAGGAATTTTTTTAGAATGCTCTTGGCATGTCGCTAACATGTGATAGTTAACTGACCTCAATAGACGGCAGAAACGCCATCCCTCCGCACTTTGATAGAGACGAGGAGGGAGAAGCGATACATGCTGCTGGATTACTAGAGATAGGTGTCGCACGGAAGCCAAGAAATATGGTGATAGCGTGGGTTAGCCATGTACTAGTATGATGTAACTACACTGGGCTGCCGTGTTTCGTACTCTTGCAGTCCACTGTGGAGATGATTGGTTAATTTTATATCGCTGAATAATATTAAATATTATGAGTGCAGACGCTCCACCACGAGGTTCCTTGCTCCTTCTCGGTCGTCCGGAATCTATGTTCTTCCACTCTATTTTTTTTTACGTGAGCTTTGTTCATCCTTTTGCCAACACGCGAGACATCAAGGTGCACGTGTTATGCAAGGATCGTTTCATCTATATGAAGAACACGTGGGACTGGAACTACGAGACAGACATGTACCCAGAAGTGGACGTACGAACCTGAGTAATGTAGTGCAGTAAGTGAAGTAGAAAGGCACAAATGGTATTGTAGGACCTTGAAGTATGTCTAGAGGGGGGGGGGTGATTAGACTACTTGACCAATAAAAACTTAACCTTTTCCCAATTTTATAGTTTGGCAGATTTTAGCTATTTTAGGACAAGTCAAGTAATCATCACACAATTCAAGCAAGCATGCAAAGAGTATATAGGCAGCGGAAATTAAAGCATGCAACTTGCAAGAAAGTAAGGGGAAGGGTTTGGAGGATTCAAACGCAATTGGAGACATGGATGTTTTTGTCGTGGTTCCGATAGGTGGTGCTATCGTACATCCACGTTGATGGAGACTTCAACCCACGAAGGGTAACGGCTGCGTGAGTCCACGGAGGGCTCCACCCACGAAGGGTCCATGAAGAAGCAACCTTGTCTATCCTACCATGGCCGTCGCCCACGAAGGACTTGCCTCACTAGCGGTAGATCTTCACGAAGTAGGCGATCTCCTTGCCCTTACAAACTCCTTGGTTCAACTCCACAATCTTGTCGAAGGCTCCCAAGTGACACCTAGCCAATCTAGGAGACACCACTCTCCAAGAAGTAACAAATGGTGTGTTGATGATGAACTCCTTGCTCTTGTGCTTCAAATGATAGTCTCCCCAACACTCAACTCTCTCTCATAGGATTTGGATCTGGTGGAAAGAGGGTTTGAGTGGAAAGCAACTTGGGGAAGGCTAGAGATCAAGATTCATATGGTAGGAATGGAATATCTTGGTCTCAACACATGAGTAGGTGGTTCTCTCTCAGAAACGGTAAGTTGGAAGTGTAGGTTCGTTCTGATGGCTCTCTCCACGAATGAAGAGGAGGTGGAGGGTATATATAGCCTCCACACAAAATCTAACTGTTACAACAATTTACCAAACTCGGTGGGACCGAATCGTTAAACTCGGTCGAACCGATTTAGTAAACCTAGTGACCGTTAGTGATTTTCAGTGGGACTGACATGCATCTCGGTGAGGCCGATATGGTTAGGGTTAGGGCATAACGTAATCTCGGTAAGACCGATTACACAAACTTGGTGAGACCGATTTGGTAATAAGCTTTCTAGAGAGTTGGTCAGGTAAACTCGGTGGGACCGATTTGCTCTTTTCGGTGAGACCGAAATGTTACAAAAAGGAAACAGAGAGTTTACATTGCAATCTCGGTGGGACCGATCGCTCACTTCGGTTAGACCAAAACGTTATGAAGGAAATAGAGAGATTGCAACCCCATCTCGGTGAGACCGAGATCCCTATCGGTAAGACCGATTTTCTTAGGGTTTGTGGCAGTGGCTATGACTTTTGGAATCGGTGGCGCCGGTTAGAAAGAATCGGTGTGACCGATTTTGGCTTTAGGTTTAGGTCATATGTGGATGTGGGAAAGTAGTTGAGGGTTTTGGAGCATATCACTAAGCACATGAAGCAAGAGGCTTATTAAGCAACACCTCATCCCTTCTTGATAGTATTGGCTTTTCCTATAGACTCAATGTGATCTTGGATCACTAAAATGTAAAATGAAGAGTCTTGAGCTTTTGAGCTTGAGCCAATCCTTTGTCCTTAATATTTTGAGGGATCCACTTTCATCATCCATGCCATGCCATTCATTGAGCTTTCCTGAAATAATAGTCTTGGAATAGCATTAGCTCAATGAGCTATATGTTGTTATGAATTACCAAAACCACCTAGGGATAGTTGCACTTTCAATCTCCCCTTTTTGGTAATTGATGACAACATATAGATCAAAGCTTCGACAAATGATAATAAAATTTAAATAACATCGTCGCTTTGAGAAGTATGTGATAAGCAAGAGCTCCCCCTAAATTTGTGCATAGTTTTATATTTGCTTTGGACTGCAAATGCACAATGAATTAGGCTCATGGGTTACTCTTCCATGTCACATACATCTTGGTGGAGCGCTCAAAATAATAAACAATGAATACATGCACTCACCACCAAGCATAGTGAGTGATCACATAAGATATATAGGATAATATCAAGCATGCATAAGTGTAGCTTATGATCAAACACATGATCATCAATGTCTCACAAGCATAGTATCTCAACCAAAAGCAAACAAAGTTTAAAAAACCACCAAATAAAACAAGAGAGAACAAAAGCAACTCTCTCTCTCTCGAAGCCTATGATCTATACATTTTTCTCCCCCTTTGGCAACAGTTACCAAAAAGTTCATAGAAAATGCATAGTGCTAGATCGACTCTCAGGCTTGATCTTCTGGTGGTGGAGTCCGGATAACGCCGAGGACGAAAGCTTCAGTTGAAGTAGATGGAGCTGGAGCTAATGTAGATGCTGGAGCTGGTGGCACTGAGGCTATAGCTGGTGCAGATGAAGTTGCTCTTGTGTCAGAAACTGGCACATCAGATGACCTCTGGGCTCTAGGCACTCTGGAAAACACATTGGTTGTTGTTTTGCCCTTCCTCTCCTGCATGTCATCTTGTAGTTCCTCCACTGCAGACTGAATCTCAGTTACTTTCACATCTAAGTTATAGAAATTTTGTCCTATGATTCTCTCCAAGCTCTCCTGATTTTGAGTGAGGGTGGCCAATCCCTTCTCTATCCTCAGGGTTGATGCTATCAAGTATCCGAGCTGCTCCTGCTCGTTCTTCAAGAAGTACTCAGATGCCTCCTCTTGAGTTGGCATCTTGGCAGCTTTCTCCCTCTTTGCCTTCTCCTTCTTCTCCTGAGCTTGAACTGATTGTGGATCATCTTCATTCATGACAACCTTATTGTCCTCAAAGTCTGGATAAAGTGGAAAGTGTTCCTTATCCAACTGATATTTTCCTGTGCCCATTTTTGAGTTTATCAATTCTTGAATCGAGGTGCATATCCACAGCTCCTCTTCTGATCTGCTGCAGTCCTTTTGATTGTTTCAATGATCAGGCTCATGACTTTGAACTTCTGTGGCACATCAAACACATGCAACATGTTGATGGCATGCCCTCTGATCATGTTATGGTCACCAGACTTGGGAAACAAAGTGTGCCTCAGAATCCAATTTATGGTTGGCAACCCTGACAGCAGAAAGTGAACTGATCCAAACTTGTGAGTTCCTAATGCCTTGTCTGGAATTTCCTTGTACATGTGAGCCATTGAATTGTGACCCATCTTCTTCTTTGCATAAATGTTTAGGTCATCCTCATTTTCCTCTGGGGCATTTATCAGCTTTGCTCATTCTTCAACAGTTGACTGGTACCTTGTACCTTCAGACATCCAAACAATTCTTCCATCTGGGTAAAAATGTGTTGTGGAGTAGAACTGCATGATAAGTTCATCATTCCAATTTGTGAGCTTTTGCCCAACAAAATCTGCAACTCCACAACCAACAAAGCTATCTTGCACTCCAGGATAGTGCTCTTCATTCTCCTTCATGAAATTCCAGTCAACCCACCTCATGTCATAGACAATGGGCTTCTTGTCCAACAGAATTGTTTCATAGAAGTCCTGCTGTTCCTTTGTGTGGAACCTGTAGTCAACAACAGCTCTTCTCCTTGAAGCATATGGATCTTCCATCCTCCATATCCTCAGCCCTGAATCCTTCCTGATTCTCATGTCCTCAGCCACAGGATGGGCATCATTGTGGTCTGGTATCTTGGGCTTGAGCTTTCTCAGAACTTGTCCTTCTTCATCTTCCTCATCAGCATCCTCAGGCACTGGGGCCTTGTTCTTCTTAGCAGCTGGAATACTCCTGGTATTCCTCTTTGGTGCAGACTTGGCCTTGGGGGCAGCTTTGGGTGCTTCCTTGGGCTTAGATGTGGCAGCCCCTGATCTAATAGCATCTCCCATAAGCTTTGGTGCCTTTGGAGCTGGTGCAGCAATTTCATCTTCCTCTTCCATCATGGAAGGCTTCCCAATAACTCTGGCCATGGTCATCTTGACCCTTTCCTTTCTTTTCTTCCCTTCTGCAGCAGCTGGTTCTTTGGGTTGGGTTTCCAAAGAAGCTTGTGTAGACACTCTGGCTTTGGACATTGGTTGTCTTCCTGCAGGCCTTTTGATCTTCATGCCTGGCTTTGCATTCTTTGCTGAGCCATATTCCTTCTTGAGCACCACTTTCTTGGAGATAGCCTCATCTTCCTCAACTCTATAAACTTCATCCTCTGAATCTGAAGTTCTTTTCCTCCTTTGCCTAGTTGCAGCCTTAGGCAAATTGCTAGGAGTACTTCTGCTCCCTTCATCTGAAGTTGAGGGACTAGTGCCCTCACTCAAGTCCATCTGCTGTTCGACTGTTCGCTGTCACTTTGATCGGACATACCGCAAAAGCTGATCACGACCACCGTGAAGAGTTGTAGATGATATAGAAAAGATGAGCATCACAAAATGCAGAGGTTTTTGCAAAAGAATGACTCAAAAGTTCAGTCTTAGTTTTCCACACAAAGCATTTTGGATCCACCGATTTTCAAACTCGGTGATACGGAAGCAGTTTTTGGAACCTAAACTGATGATCTCGGTTGGACCGAGTTTCAGTTTGGTGGTACCGAGACTGCTAGGGTTTCACAGAATTCTCAAATTGGTTGCACCGATTAGTAATTCTCGGTCAGACCGAGAGTCACTAGTGCAATGGCATAAGCCAAATCGGTGAGACCGAGTTTTTCAACTCGGTGGGTCCGAGATGGTTTCGGCGGAAACCTAAACCTAAAAATTTGAATCACATCTAATCTATGAACTACTTCGGCTGGATAGAAGAGTTTCAATCGTGGCAAGAATCGATATGAAAACAATGTGCCAGGAATCAGACGTGGATAGCACAAAGTTTAAGTCCATACCCTAACTTGGCGGTGGACTTGCTACGGCGGCAACGGCGGGGACAAAATCCGTTGACGGCGGCGAAGACCAGCGACAGGAGACTGCTCGCGACGAGGAGACGATCCGGAGACCACGATGGCAGAGCGAGCTGTTGCGCGGGCGAAGGGTTTCAGAGAAATTTCCAAAATTTTGCCCGTGGCTATATATAGCTCGACCCTGTCGGTGTGACCGAGTGGAACAACTCGGTGGCACCGAGATGCATAACTGTGTTCATTCTGACAAATCGGTGAGACCGAAAATTTCAAATCGGTTGCACCGAGATTGAAAACTCAGATCAACTTGATGATCTCGGTAGGACCGAAATGGAAGGATCGGTCAGACCGAGAATCATTAAGAGGTTTTGGAAGTTTAAGTCTATGACGAATCGGGGACTCCGAGTGCTCCTCACACAGAGTGGTTCGAATCTAAGTTGATCAAATTTTGTGATGTAGCATGACTAGAGTTTGAGATGAGAAAAGCATAGATAGCTAAAGAAGGTTCTTAGGCATTCTTGTCCATCCACTTGGCACAAAGAAAAGAATCCAAACAAGCAAAACAACAAGTGGATGTCCTTGAATGAGTAAAATATGCACCAACATGCTCACACAATAAAATGGCAATTGAAATATGTGGCAAAGCATGCACAACCAATTTTAGCAACTATCAAACAATTGGCGATGACTAGGTCATCTATATATGAGTATATTGACTTAGGAGTCAAATGAGAACATTTGATCATAGGTCATACTCATCGTTTAAGCTCAAGTGGGGTTACCACTTTTACATAATGCATTAATGTGTTCACACCATTAGAGTTGCTTTGACTCAATTCTTAGAGTTAAGCTCCCCCTAGATGTGAGATCCCCCCTTAGAGGGATGAACTAACCTTGGGTTTTGTCGATGATGACTTCATGTAGGTGTTGAAGATGTAGATGCTCAATGTTGATGTAGATCATTTGGAGAAATCCTTTGGAGTGAGTTGCACTTTCAACTTGCCTACATGGGTTAGTCCCACAAGGAACAAACAAGAATATCCATAGACATAGAGTGATGCACACACAATATGATGTCCATGAAATCATTAGGTTACCTTGTCCCTTGCCTTACCAACATGAGGGTTTGTGACTCCTTGAACTAGTGCAAGATGTGAAAGTTAATTGCACTTGTTCTTGCCAAAATGATATGAGTGAAGAATGTTGGCGGAGTCACCCTCAAGAACTCTCTAGTTCTTCTTCTTCGGGATCCACATCATCTTGATGGGAATTGAGGGAGTCCCGGATTAGGGGGTGTCCGGATAGCCGAACTATCATCTTTGGCCGGACTCCTAGACTATGAAGATACAAGATTGAAGACTTCGTCCCGTGTCCGGATGGGACTTTCCTTGGCGTGGAAGGCAAGCTTGGCGATACGGATATGTAGATCTCCTACCATTGTAACCGACTCTGTGTAACCCTAACCTATCCGGTGTCTATATAAACCGGAGGGTTTTAGTCTGTAGGACAAACAACAATCATACCATAGGCTAGCTTCTAGGGTTTAGCCTCCTTGATCTCGTGGTAGATCTACTCTTGTACTACCCATATCATCAATATTAATCAAGCAGGAGTAGGGTATTACCTCCATCGAGAGGGCCCGAACCTGGGTAAAAACATCGTGTCCCTTGTCTCCTGTTACCATCCGCCTAGACGCACAGTTCGGGACCCCCTACCCGAGATCCGCCGGTTTTGACACCGACATTGGTGCTTTCATTGGGAGTTCCTCTGTGCCGTCGCCGTCAGGAAGGATGCCTCATCCCGTCTTTAAAGACGATACAATCGCCAAAGGAGCCTTGGCCACTGGTCAGACTCTTCGGCTAGGTGGTTTTCTTATGACCGCCCGCTTCGCCATCACACCGACGATGACTTCTCGAGTCATCGAAACCAATCTTCACGTTAATTCGGAACTTGCCGAACAGTTAGATCCGATCGAGCTCTCCTCCGTAAACGAGCTCTTGGATCACATCGCCACCCTGGGAGTCGCCACATACTACGACCGGATTGGGCCTAAAACCGATCTGAGAGAGATCAACTCTCCCCAGGCTACCCATCATGTTGCTGTGATAGAGGAACAATGCGGCGATTCTTCTTATATCTTAAGGACTAGCTACGTCCGGATTCCCGATCCCTCCATGCCGGATTCCCGCAGAGGGACGGATGTCGATCAAGTCCTGAACTTAAAGTTAGGTGGTGGGTTGGATTCATTGGATAGCATTCAAAAATCCAAACTTCCGAGTTCGGAAACTTCTCGGCCCCTGAGTCTTAAATTGGACGGGGTTCCGGATCTAGTTCCACCCGCCCACCCAAACATTAGCGATCTATCTTGAATTTGGCAAGAGCCCGCTGAAACAGTACATCATACTGGGCCAGATTCCTCCTGGTTATGGACAGGATAAAGGACTGCCGAGAGGAGGACGCAATCCCATTTTTCTGCAATAATTGCACGGACAAGGGAATCCTAAACGCCATAAGTCGTCTCGAAATTACACACTTTGCTGACTTGGTGACCATAGTACAAAAGTACTGTGTGATGGAGAGTGCCTGGAAAACCGAAAGTAAATTTTGGGATAATCCGGCCCCGAATACATCCCTAGTCCGAAATAAAAGGGTGCATCATTACCAAGCACCTGGGTTAAACACCAAAAAACCAAAACCCCCTAAAGGGTACGAAACCATACTGGAGGGTTGGCTAAACGGACCCTGCAAAGACGGCCTCCATTGGGGCACAATTAAACCCTGATGTAGACGCCGCACTACGAGAATTTCTACGAGAAAACTGGGACATTTTTGCCTGGCACCCTTCAGACATGTCAGGAATCCCACGTCGGCTGGCCAAGCATAGCCTAAATATCCTAAAAGGATTCAAGCCAGTCAAACAGGCTCTTCGGCGCTTTTCCGAACCCAAGAGACAGGCCATGGGAGAAGAGCTAGCCAAACTTCTGGAAGCCGGATTCATCAGAGATATAAAACATCCGGACTGGCTAGCAAACCTGGTGATGGTACCAAAGAAGGATAAATCCTGGTGCCTATGTGTTGATTTCAAAGACCTTAATAAGGCTTGCCCAAAGGATCCCTTCCCCCTCCCTCGCATTGATCAAATTATCGACGCTACAGCAGGACACGACTCATTGTGCTTCCTCGAAGCGTACTCCGGCTACCACCAAATCAAGATGGCGGAGCAAGACCAAGCTGCAACAACATTCATCACTCCATACGGCCCATTCTGCTTCAACACAATGCCCTTTGGGCTCAAAAACGCCGGCGCAACATATCAACGCATGATTCAGACATGTTTGGCAAACCAGATAGGCAAAACAGTGGAAGCATATGTAGATGACGTGGTCGTCAAATCAAAGCATGTCGAAACTCTAGTAGACGACTCGAGGCTCACATTCGACAATCTCTGAAAATATGACATTAAGCTCAATCCGGAAAAATGCGTCTTCGACGTTCCAGCCGGAAAGCTCCTGGGCTTCATTGTGTCCGGTAGAGGAATTGAAGCAAAACCAGCCAAGATCCGAGCTCTGTCACAACTGGATATTCCAAAAACAAATACAAAAATTGACTGGATGCATAGCGGCTCTAAGCCGCTTTATTTCCCGTTTGGGAGAAAAGGCGTTACCCTTTACCGCCTCCTCCGCGCATCGAACACTTTGAGTGGACGGATGCATACCACGGCCAACTCGAAGAAATAAAAGCCATATTGGCAACAAATCCGTCCTGGATCGCGTAGCGGGCGAACCAATGCTATTATATATCGCCGCAACACATCAAGTTGTCGGTAGCGGTGCTCGTTGTCGAGCGAAAGCGAACGGACACCGGTTCCCTCTTCAAAACCGGTTTACTATGTGTCCACCGTCCTAACTCCATGCAAGTCCCGATACCCACATTATCAAAAGATAGCATACGCGGTGTTCATGGCATCCGGAAGCTGCGACACTACTTTCAAGAGTGTTCGATAATGGTAGCCTCAAGTACCTCTTAACGACATTATAAACAACGCGACGCGACGGGCGGAATTGCTAAATGGGCCATAGAGCTCCTTCCATTCGACATAACCTATAAGCCATGACGAGCTATTAAGTCGCAGGTTTTGGCCGACTTCATGGCCGAATGGACCGAAGCCGAACTCCCTAAAGAGTACGGCGCATACTCCAATTGGATCATGCACTTTGACGGCTCCAAAATGTTGGCCGGCCTGGGGGATGGCGTCGGCCTGACATCCCCAACCGGGGACATAGTCCAATATGTCCTTCAGATAATGTATACGGACTCCAACAACGCAACCGAATACGAGGCCCTTCTGCACAGCCTCCGGATGGTAGTCTCTATGGGCATTAAACGCCTAGAGGTTGCGGGGATTCGAACCTCGCGATATCTCAAATAAACGGAGACTTTGATGCCAAAGATCCGAAAATGGCAGCGTATCGCAATGCGGTCCTAAAATGTCAGACAGTTCAAGGGCTCAATTTCATCATATAGCCCGGATAACAACCAGTGGCGGACATATTGGCACGCATCGGCGCAAAACGCGATGCCGTCCCGCCCAACATCTTCCTGGAACGGCTGTTCAAGCCATCCGTACTATGGGAAGGGGAGTTCGGAAATAACAATCCGGACCCAACCGCACTGCCTGACGCCGAACACTCTGACACAATCGGAGGCTATGCCACCGAGATAACACCCTCCGCCCACGAAATAATGGCGGTTGTCGCCCCGTGGACGGAACCATTCCTAGCCTACCTACCTAGGCAGGAACTCCCCGAAGACCAAAATGAGGCTCGCTGCATAGTACGGTGATCTAAAGCCTATAAAGTCCATGAGGGAGAGCTTTATAAGAAAAGCACAACAGGAGTCCTTCAAAGGTGTATCTCCGAAGAGGAAGGGCGAAACCTCCTGGCTGAAATTCATGTCGGACTGGGTGGGCACCACGCCGCAGCCCGGGCCCTTGTAGGCAAGGCCTTCCGTACAGGATTTTAATGGCCGACGGCCGGGCAGATCTTGAGATTTAGTCCAACGATCGTCGGTTGCCAGCTTTTTGCTAACCAAAGCCACATGCCACCCACCGCCCTCAAAACTATACCCATCACCTGGCTGTTCATGATGCAGGGGCTTGACATGGTTGGACCCCTTAAGGGGGAACCCACAAGCAAAAATACCTATTGGTCATGGTGGATAAATTCACCAAATGGATAGAGGCCAAGCTCATTAAAATGGCGAATCCGGACCGGTGATAGACTTCACATCGGGGTAGTTCACCGTTACGGTGTCCCCACAAGATCATCATCGATAACGGCACCAACTTCATGGCTGATGAGGTCAAATTATGGTGCAAAAACATGGGCATCAAGCTCGATTCGCCTCGATCTATCACCCTCAAACCAACGGCCAAGTCGAAGCGAGCAAGCGGTCTAACCATGGCGGCATTAAACCCGGACTAGTGCGGTCCCTCAAGGAATCTAACACGCCTGGTTTGAGGAGCTCGACTCCGTACTGGGGCTGCGGACCACGCCGAATCGTACTACGGATTCACACCATTTTTATGGTGTACGGTGCGAGGCAGTCCTGCCTGCGACATAATTCATGACTCACCTCGCGTGCGCATGTATGAAGAAAGAGAAGCCGAGCTCGATCGGCGGGACAGTTTGGCGCATTGGAGGAGGAGTGCAGCGTGGCAAAAGCTCGTTCCGCATTTTATCAACAGCAGGCTCGAAGATATCAAAGCAGGGAAGTACGGGCCAAAGCTTACAACGTTGGCGGACTAGTTCTACTCTTGCCGGACAAGAAAAAGGACAAACTCAAGCCCAAATGGGAAGGTCCCTTCATCATCGACCAGGTCCTGACCGGCGGAGCATACCGTCTGCGAAACGCATCGGATAACCGACTCGAGCCGAACCCATGGAACGCAACCCGTCTACGAAGATTCTACGCCTAAGCGCCGGACTCCAAGTTCGTCTCCTTCCTCCGTCCACACTTTCTATTTTTGTTGTCTTTTATTTCTCTCCTTCTTCCTCCTTCTTCTTGAAGCCTTTAGAGGCTCGTTTGTGCTTTATTTGCACATATTTGACGCGCTGCCCATGCTCATTATACCCGGGGGCTTCTTTAACAGAAGCTTATTTATACGGGCTTCATGCCCAACACATGTGTCAAACTTCCGCATGTACCTTTTATTCACCATTATATGCATCGATATGACTTAAGTTTTGGCCAAGCTGGGTTGCACGGCTCTGTGCTTACCCCTCGTTCCCGATTGTTCGGCTAGGTGGTAAAGGAGCACCTCTGCGATTATTCTTGCCGGGTCAGCGGATGTGTACCTCGAGATGGGTGAAGCCAAAGCTAGCGTTCTTAAGGGAATATTCGGTCGGTGAACTGAAAGATGATTTTTAACTATTTATCCATCTGCCCCGGATGATTTTCTGCTTTCTTAGCAGTTTGGACATACACTTTAGGGCATGCCTCCCAAATAAAGGAACCCTTAACGGAGCTATTCTCCTGGAAGATGTTTCTTACTATCCATGTAATATAACATAACTAGTTGGGCACTTATGCGATACAGCAATAATGACCCCTACGCCTTGTCTCCATGCATGCCCGGTTCTTATATAACCGCGAGGGTATTCGGACACACTCTGGACTGTTGGGTCCCGAGGTCGAAGCGAAAAGGTCCGCTATGACAAACGATCTACAATCCGGCTAGAAGACAATTTTTATGTCATATTCAATTACATAGTCAACTTGACTCATTGTATTCCTCCTCAATGCCATCTAATAGGCTATCTAATTTACAATCTTGCTGGGAATACTTGGCGGCCAATTCTACTTGGCCGTACACTAACTTCTGAGGATCTCCTTCCCATCGGCCCCACAGTCCGACCTCGGCCATGTGGTTTGGGTCAACAACCGTGTGCAGCGTCTTTACCATGGCCCGAGCCTCCTGGCGCCTTGACGGCAGGCCAATATCTTCCATAGTCGGAAGCGCCGACGTGCTCCTTGAAGCCGCTCTGCCAGCTCCCCAATGCCTTGAGGCGGGGAGATAGATAGCCACAAGGCCTGGCCGACGCCTTTCATCACTGCCGAACTCGTTCGTGCAGGTGACGCAGATTCGGGAAGAAGATCACCCGAAGAATTGGGCATCTCCTCCTTAGGGCGACACAGTGAGCAAACCTACATACATGTTTATGTTAGTCGCCTTCCTCGCCAAACTCTTTCAAAGTTCGCTCAAGCACTTCTGAAAATGCCGCGACGAAGCCGTCGATTCTCCTTCTGGTCGGACAACTGGGCACGAACATCCTTTAGTTCCTCACCCAGTTTGGTGTTGGCATCGTGGAGGTTATTTTTCTCCGCCGCACCCTCGTAAGCACGCTCTCGCCAGCCTTTAGCTGGCGCAAAAGCTGTTGCTTGTCCGGATCTAGTCGGCGCCATCTGCAATATTTTGTCAGTTACACACCCGCCGCACTTCATAAACTATTTATCTTTTAAAGCATATATTACGGAGGGGTCTCTGGGCTCCCCACAGGCGGCTAGTCTTGACCTCAAGTTGGGCCTTGTATTCTTCAAGCTCACAGGACATTCAGGTATTCTTTTTGTAAGATCCTACATAACAAATGATCCTTAAATCAGTTATTCTAACTATTTTAAGTCTCGTGACTCTTGGCATATATAATGTCAAATTTCCTCACCGTATGTCCTTTACATACTACTCCGTGGCTCTGGCTAGACCATCTTGGCGGCACGGAGTGCGCATCTCCCGAATTGAAGGCATTCAAGGCCTCTTGGGAGAAACATGCGTCCTGAAGAACTGTCCGTGGCGCTTGTGATTCATGGCGCTCTCCACCTCGGAGTTGGTGGCGGACAATCTGTCGGCATCCTCTCGTCGGAGGAACATCCGGCGCTTGCGCCTCGTGCTTTCGCCTCCGCTTCGGACCCGACTTTGGAGCCTGGCTGGCGGAGGTTCGATTGGGAACCTCTCCGGACTCGATCCGGCGCGCTTTTTCTGAAAAGAGCATCGGCGTTAATCGCCTTCCGGAATCAATCCACAGGAACATGGTGACACGCCATACCGTTGTGGCGGAGTTTCGATCCCGACCGCACTTCTTTTTAGCTGCAGGGCCGTCTGCCCCTTGTTGGCCAGCCGCGCAGGCTCGGCCTCTGCCTCGAAGGCACCCCCTGCGAAACACCATTGGTATATGGTGATCAAGAAATAAGCACAGTTGGGTCATTATCAGAGTATTGGGACCTCGGTCTCGGTTACCTGTGAGGCTGGAAGTATTCCGAGGTAATCGACCGTAATGGCAACCAGAGCATTGTAGATGCTAAGTTGGTGGAACACCCCGTCGATCAACTCCACCTTTATATCCGGATCCTCTTGAGAGGCGGATCGAGGACCATTCGGATCCTCGGGTTGTGAAAGGCGGGCTGTGTATCTTATCCATGGCCTGGCGCAGTTCTGCGTAGAAACCATGAAATGAGATATTTAACCACAGGAACATGGATCGGACAGGCCACAAAGATGTTTGCTTACCCAACCGAGGATTATTGAAGAAAACTTCGCTCAGCGGATTGGCGCGAGAAAATCCTCCTCCTCCCTTTATACATGGCGAACAAGGTCTTCACCAGTTTGGTGACCGATCCGCCCTTTGCGGCCATGGCGGGTAACATCGTCCTCCCGTTGATGTCCCACATGGGGTGGCCCCTATATTGGGCGGCTGCACTCCCCTCATAATGCAGATTGCCATGAATCAATCATGGTCAATCCGGCATGAAACCGATAGTCTTATTTGGCTCATCAAGTAAAGGACATCGGTCATTTTCCCTCACAGGGGGCTCATGAGCGCCAACTTAGGCGCTTCTTGGAAGGCGTTGCTAAACTCCGGAAGGCCGATCCGAACAGGATCCGGCAGCGGGGCGTCCTCCATGTAAAACCATTCCGAAGGCCAGTCTTGGACGCCTTCTTCGGGGTTCCGGATAGATATCCGGTCCGGCGATCGCCATAGTTGACTCCGCCCACTTGATATATTGACCCCTCATGAGAGCGGGGTACTAGGCAGAATAATCTCTTCCACAGCATAAAATGAGCCTCGGCGCCCAAGAACAGTTCGCAAAGGGCCACGAAGCCCGCGATGTGCAAAATGGAGGCAGGCGTAAGGTGGTGCAATTGGAGGCCGTAGAACTCCAAGAGCCCCGAAGAAAACGGATGGATTGGAAATCCGAGTCCTCTTACTAGATAAGAGATAAAGCACACCCGCTCACCTTTAGAGGGATCGGGGACACTCTCCACTTGCTTTCCGCCCTTGTAGGTGGCAAGTCCGGCTCGAACCAGAACCATAAAGGCCGGGGGAAGAAATCCCTTGGTTTGGAGTATAACTAGCTCGCTATGCGGGGTGAGCATCTCTCCCAATTTCGGCTGAGGGCTGGGGCGGAGAGGAGGAGCGCGTCGTTGTCCATGATGGAATAGGCTTTGGTCGAGGCGCTCCGATGAAAGCTTCATGAAGGGGATGGTGTGACTCAGATCTAGATCCTCACCCCTTTTATAGGCAGCTCATTTGCGCAGCTAGGGGGGTAAGTGTAAAAATACCCTGGCTTTTCGCATTCATTCGAACACGTGGAAGATGGCCATTATTGGGCGTAGAAGCCAAGGAGCGCAGCATTTATCAGAAGTCGGACACTATTCGACAAGTATATGGAATTTGGAGAAGAACCCGCCTCGCAATGCGAAGACAAACTACGCGTCAGACTCATCGTCATTGAAGCCTGGTTAGGGAGCTCTTGAGGAGTCCGGATTAGGGGTGTCCGGATAGCGAACTATCATCTTTGGCGGACTCCTAGACTATGAAGATACAAGATTGAAGACTTCGTCCGTGTCCGGATGGGACTTTCCTTGGCGTGGAAGGCAAGCTTGGCGTCTGGATATGTAGATCTTCTACCATTGTAACCGACTCGTGTAACCCTAACCTATCCGGTGTCTATATAAGCCGGAGGGTTTTAGTCCGTGGGGCGAACAACAATCATACCATAGGCTAGCTTCTAGGGTTTAGCCTCCTTGATCTCGTGGTAGATCTACTCTTGTACTACCCATATCATCAATATTAATCAAGCAGGGTAGGGTATTACCTCCATCGAGAGGGCCCGAACACAGGTAAAAACATCGTGTCCCTTGTCTCCTGTTACCATCCGCCTAGACGCACAGTTCGGGACCCCCTACCCGAGATCCGCCAGGTTTGACACCGACAGGAATCCTTGGAGTTGTAGTTGTACTTGATGAAGTAGAACTTGACGTAGTCTTGGGGACCCACTCGAATGAGGCTTTTGGTGCTTCTTCAAATGCATCAATCTCTTCTTGAAGCTTGTCCTTGCCTTTGTTCTTGTGGTCTTGTGGTGGAAGATCATCTTGAGCTTGTGTCCCCTTGAAGGAAGTAGGATCATACTTCTCTTGTTGAGGAACAAACTTTGTCTTAGGGTATTGATCTTCTTCCCACTCAACTCCATTGGCGTTGAACTTTCGTTCAAAACCAACACCTTGATTCTTCCGGTGCCTTCCTTGCTTGCGTACAATTTCCTCGAATTGTTTACTCCCAGCAAGGCTCTTGTAAACACCTTTCTCTATAATTCCCTTCAATAAACTATTTTCTTGCTCAAGTGTAACTTGGCTAAGAGAATCATTAGTGGAATCAAGAGAACTACTAGAAGCAACAACATTGGATTTGACATTATTATTGTTACTACTAGAGGAAGTATCTTTCTTGTACTTGTTACTAGACTTGACTTGAGGCATGTAAGTAGATAAGAGTAAACGCTTGGCAATGTAAGAATAACTTTTCTTGCGGAGATCATCATTGATTGCCTTTAAGAACTCATGCTCTTGCTCAAGATTGAGCTTTTCAAAGCGTAACTTCTCATGAGCCCTTAAAGTTCTCGATGATCTTGAAGATAGTTTCATGAGCCAACTTAAGAGTGTTTAGTTCTTTAGTTAGAAGCTCAATTTTCTCCTTATCATTGTCATTAGTTTGATTAGCATGATTAATTGACGTTTCATCATAGTATTCATCACTAGAGTTGTCAACAAGTAAATCATCATCACCTAGCAAGTCATCTTCATCACTATTAAAATCAACATACTCGGGATGTGTTACCTTAGGACCTTTGGCCATGAAGCATCTACCAATTCCTTCATTTGGTGAGTCAAATATGTCGTAGGAGTTGGTTGACACAAGTGCTAGACCGGCAACACCTTCATCTTGAGTATATTCAGAGTCGGAGTGATAGCTTCTCTCGGAGTGATGGTGGAGTCGAGCGGATACCCATTCACCAACATGAGCTTGATGTCTTCGTTTTGTGTAGCTCTTTGATGACTTGTCCTTCCTTTCTGAATCCTTGCTTCTCCGTGAGGGTCTTCGTTCATTACGATCATCTCTATTCCTCCTCTCTCTTGGTGGTGGTTCTTCTCTTTTGCTCCTTCTTCTTGGAGAATCTTCTCTTCTTTTGTAGGGTGCCGTACACTCACTGGAGTAGTGTCCGGGTCTCCCACAATTGTAGCAATTGCGCTCTCGACTAGAAGATCTCTTGTCATTGTAAGACCTTGACTTGGAGCTTCTTTCTTTGCTTCTACTTTTGTAGAATTTGTTGAAGTTCTTCACCATTAAGCTCAATTCTTCATTGAAGGTTGGTTTCTCACTTGATGATGTGAGGGCTTCACTTGAGGCTTTGTAAGCACCACTTGAATTGTTGTGAAGTTCCACCTTATTCTTGAGTGACATCTCATGAGCAACAATCCTTCCAATGACTTCCGTTGGCTTGAGATCTTTGTAGTTTGGCATCATTTGGATCAATGTGCACACGGTATCATACTTTCCATCCAATGCTCTTAGGATTTTCTTGATGATGAATTTGTCGGTCATCTCTTCACTCCCTAAGCCGGCAATCTCATCTGTGATAAGAGCAAGCCTAGAGTACATTTCAGCGACACCTTCACCATCCTTCATTTTGAACTTGTCAAGCTGACTTTGGAGCACCTCCAACTTGGTTTCCTTGACGAACTCGGTACCTTCATGCATATCAATCAAAGTATCCAAAATTTCCTTTGCATTCTCAAGACGGCTAATTTTGTTGATTCTTCGGGGCACAACCCGTTGAAGATGATGTCACATGCTTGAGCGTTGTATTGCAACATCTTCAATTCTTCCGCATTAGCTTCACGGTTCGGTTCTCTCCCATCGAAGAATTCACCTTGCAAGCCAATACAAATAATTGCCCAAACGGCGGGGTTATGTCCAAGAATATGCATTTTCATCTTATGCTTCCAACTAGCAAAACTAGTACCATCAAAGTAAGGACCTCTCGGTGATAATTTCCTCGCTAGGCATCATACTCTCCTAGGTTGTGAAACCAAAGCTATGACCACCAAAAGCTATGGAAATCAAAGCAAATGGAGACCAAAGCTCTGATACCACTTGTAGGACCTTGAAGTATGTCTAGAGGGGGGGTGATTAGACTACTTGACCAATAAAAACTTAACCTTTTCCCAATTTTATAGTTTGGCAGATTTTAGCTATTTTAGGACAAGTCAAGTAATCATCACACAATTCAAGCAAGCATGCAAAGAGTATATAGGCAGCGGAAGTTACAGCATGCAACTTGCAAGAAAGTAAGGGGAAGGGTTTTCAAACGCAATTGGAGACACGGATGTATTTGTCGTGGTTCCGATAGGTGGTGCTATCGTACATCCACGTTGATGGAGACTTCAACCCACGAAGGGTAGCTTGCTGCCTTGAGTCCACGGAGGCTCCACCCATGAAGGGTCCATGAATAAGCAACCTTGTCTATCCCACCATGGCCGTCGCCCACGAAGGACTTGCCTCACTAGCGGTAGATCTTCACAGTAGGCGATCTCCTTGCCCTTACAAACTCCTTGGTTCAACTCCACAATCTTGTCGGAGGCTCCCAAGTGACACCTAGCCAATCTAGGAGACACCACTCTCCAAAGTAACAAATGGTGTGTTGATGATGAACTCCTTGCTCTTGTGCTTCAAATGATAGTCTCCCCAACACTCAACTCTCTCTCATAGGATTTGGATCTGGTGGAAAGAGGGTTTGAGTGGAAAGCAACAGGGAAGGCTAGAGATCAAGATTCATATGGTAGGAATGGAATATCTTGGTCTCAACACATGAGTAGGTGGTTCTCTCTCGAAGCAGTAAGTTGGAAGTGTAGGTTCGTTCGATGGCTCTCTCCACGAATGAAGAGGAGGTGGAGGGTATATATAGCCTCCACACAAAATCTAACCGTTACACACAATTTACCAAACTCGGTGGGACCGAATCGTTAAACTCGGTCGGACCGATTTAGTAAACCTAGTGACCGTTAGTGATTTTCGGTGGGACTGACATGCATCTCGGTGAGGCCGATATGGTTAAGGTTAGGGCATAACATAATCTTGGTAAGACCGATTACACAAACTCGGTGAGACCGATTTGGTAATAAGCTTTCTAGAGAGTTGGTCAGGTAAACTCGGTGGGACCGATTTGCTCTTTTCGGTGAGACCGAAATGTTACAAAAAGGAAACAGAGAGTTTACATTGCAATCTCGGTGGGACCGATCGCTCACTTGGTTAGACCAAAAGCGTTCTGAAGGAAGCAGAGAGATGCAACCCCATCTCGGTGAGACTGAGATCCCTATCGGTAAGACCGATTTGCTTAGGGTTTGTGGCAGTGGCTATGACTTTTGGAATTGGTGGCGCCGGATAGAAAGAATCGGTGTGACAGATTTTGGCTTTAGGTTTAGGTCATATGTGGATGTGGGAAAGTAGTTGAGGGTTTTGGAGCATATCACTAAGCACATGAAGCAAGAGGCTCATTAAGCAACACCTCATCCCTTCTTGATAGTATTGGCTTTTCCTATAGACTCAATGTGATCTTGGATCACTAAAATGTAAAATGAAGAGTCTTGAGCTTTTTAAGCTTGAGCCAATCCTTTGTCCTTAGTATTTTGAGGGATCCACTTTCATCATCCATGCCATGCCATTCATTGAGCTTTCCTGAAATAATAGTCTTGGAATAGCATTAGCTCAATGAGCTACATGTTGTTATGAATTACCAAAACCACCTAGGGATAGTTGCACTTTCAGGTATGAACATGCGTGGCATATAGGGTGTGTTTGGTTGCGTTCTCGACTCAGCATAGTTGTTCCCTCTTCATGCATGCTCAACTCAACACCCCTCTTCATGCATGCTCTCTTCATGCATGCTTCTAGTGTATTTGTGCTAAACTAGTGTGGACTCATGCACCCTCCATACACTACAGCAAACACCCAAAAGCAGGTCGAGAAGGGAACTCTTAGGCGGCATTTGTCTCTTACTCGTACTACCACTAAATGTTATGCGTGCAATGCCCGATGATGTTATGGAGTATGTGCCTAAGTACTCTACTACTACTATATTAGTTGGAGGCACATATTAGCTTTTATATTTGTTTACGTGTATGCCCGAGACCTTCCAACTAGGCGTGTCTTTCTCTCCGTGTCGCACTTTGTATCGTTCATACCACTAAGTACTACTACGTGTGGTCTCCGACCAAGTGGAAGAAGTGGAGGCGCTCTACCACGCTGTTTTTTTACTGGGGCTCTACCACGCTGTTCATGTCCCACTCCTTTCGCTGACGTGTGGGACATCCAGTACATGCCGTGTTTGGCACCCTTCATCGTAAGAGTTGAAACACTAGCATTCATCATAAATAAAAATAATTATAAATCGGCAGTGATACTATACCACACGGTTTCCTTGCTCCTCGATATCGGAAAGAATACTTCCGTTCGCCAACATGTGGGACGTCGACCATCTTGGTCCACTTGCCATGCACGCAGAACTCCAAGGAGTCACCCAGTCATCGCGCCCTGATAACAATGACTAATGAGCCATCAAATCACAGGCCCACTTCCCACTTTGAAGTTGCTCGGACGAAGGAACCATCATGACTTCGTTGAATTAAACTTCTTGAAGAAAACTACTGTACCAAGAAGATCTTGCTAGCTCTGATAGTTACTCCAACAGAGGCCTCCTTTCGTTCATAGGATAGGAATATGAAAATCATAGGAAGTGAGATGACATGCATCTCAATTCCTATAGAGAAAGAGATGCCATTTGATGCTTAGGATAGGAATTTTTCCATTTTGTTGGGGATATAACTATTTGTGTAAGCCGCCCGTGAGGGGCCGGGTTACACAAAGAAGACTCATCAGAAAGAAGCCCAAGACCAAGCGTGAAGATGGCGGTTCAATAAGGGGTCTAAGGCCCATAGGTGACTTAAGGCCCGTAGTGGTAAACCGCCATGATGATATGACTTGTAACATAAGGTAGAATTAACTAGTCACCGAGCGAGGACCTTTGTCTATGAGCGGCCGGACTCAGTAGGCATGAGCGTCCACCCGTGTATATAAGGGGGCGACCCGCTGGCGGCTTAGGGTAAGAAACGACTCATCGAGAGCCAGGCATAGCGTATCTCGCTCCCTGGTCATCGAAACATCAAGCAATACCAACCCAACTAGACGTAGGCCTTACCTTCACCGTAAGGGGCCGAACTAGTATAAACCTCTCATGTCCTTTGTCCAGATTAACCCCTTTATGCTTCCTAGTTGCAATGGCTCCACGATTAAGTCCTTGCAAGAGGACATCTGCCGTGTCAATTCCACGGCGGTTGGCGCCCATCGTGGGGCCAGCGCAGTGGATGGTTGAGTTCTTGAAGGAGCAACCGAAGGGCTCAAGGGATCTGTGATGGGCGGATGACCAAGAGTCATCACGGCAAGATCTACATCGACAACGAAGGTGGGGGGCCCGACGCCGACTCAATTGAGTCTGGTGCGGGTCCCCGCCGGTGGAATCCACATCTTCATCGGCGGATCGGTGGCGGGGCCTGGCGGACAAGCGCATCGACCTCGTCGAGGCGGCTCAGCCTTGAGACCCGCCCGAGTTCAACCCGCCATGAAGCGTGCCTTCGTGGGCTGCATCCTGAGAGGAACTTTCTAAAGGATCGAAGATGGTGGTGAGGCGGCCGTCCTCTCGGCGGCGATTCGTCGCCAGTTCAACAGATTCGCTTGTATCAAGTGCAAGAGGGCATGCTTGGGGCTGTTCAAGCGGCTCTAGTATTCCGGACCCCTATGAGCCACCAAGCTAGGCAGGAGTCTTCATGGCTGGTACTCAACCCGGTCAAAACTCAACGGCTGCAGCAGCAATAACATCCAGTGCAGGCGGCGGGGTAGGAGGCCTGTCGCCCGCCCGGCTCGGTGTTGATGGATCTCATGGATAAGCTGACGGCCTGTTAACCACCACAGTCATCCCTGCGAATCAAGATGAGCATAACGCGGAGGTGGCAAAGGTGCGTGAGGAGATAGCTCGGGCCAAGGAGGTCTTGGCAGCTGAGGACACCAGGTTAGCCACTGAACGGGCGGCTTTGGATGCACGGGCACAACAGCTACAGTCGGAAGCCTTCCAGCTTATGATGAGCCTGAACGCATCTAACGAGGTGATCAGGAGGAGGCATCAGAAAACCCAATCCCGTTTACCTCGGTTTATGATCCTCGTAATCTTTTCGCTACACGGGCGGCCCAAGTAACCCGCCGGATGCAAATCAGTTTATGACAGCGGAGCAGGAGGACCGGCTCAGCCTCGGGAGATGGCACCTCTTCATGGGAATATGGCACCGCCCCGTTACGTACCGATACCGCTGGGTCACTTTACCAACCCCATCGAGAACCTAATCGCGGCATCAGCATGCTTGGCGGCTCTCCCGGTGGACGGTGACGATCCAACAACAGTAGAGACTCGAAGGATCAGAGACCTCGTCCGACAGCCACAGCTCGGCGGAGACTTATTCCTCGATCGGGACGAGATTCATTCAACTCCTCGCCTTGGTTAGCGGTTCGTCCAAACCGGAGTCCGAGTTATAGCAGACACATGGAGTCAGAAGCTTTGTCAAGCAATGCCCAGTGCCGTAGCCAGCCCGGCGGTTATAACCCGATGCAAGACCGAATATGTCAGGAGGACGAGCGGGCGGCTCATCTAGCGGCTCAACAAACGGCTCATCAGGACTTGCCAGATTATCCGACGACTTCCGTTGAGGCAGGAGTGGCTACCAGAACCGGCGGTGTTCCTTGTTTGGTACCGGCTCTATGTAATGTACGTTTACCCAAGGACTTCAAGGGACCTCGGAAGGTGCCGAATTACACGGCCGACTTACAGCCCGGAGCGTGGATCGAGAGTTACGAGATGGCCATGGAGCTATTAGAGGTCAGCGATGCAGCAATGGCTAAGTACTTCACTATGATGTTAGATGGAACGGCCCGGTCTTGGTTAAAGGGTTTGCCACCCAATTCCATTAGTTCATGGGCAGAGCTAAAGGCCCGTTTCATCCAGAACTTCAAAGACACTTGCAAGCAATCTATGTGGATTGTGGACTTGACAAATTGTAAGCAGGAGGAGGGTGAATCCACGAATCATTGGGTATGCGGGTCAAGGAGATAATACATTCGTTTGACAAGATGGATGCCGGCTCTGCAGTCTTCATGTTGGAGAAGAACTACCGATTTGAGCGGCTGAGAGCGAAGCTGGGCGCCTTAAGCGTGATTGCAATGATATGGATGCGCTGATGGCAGCTTTAGTCAAATCGCCGACTCGATAGTACCAAGGATCCCACGTCGATGAGGAAAAGGCGGGGAAGGAAAGAAGAAGCGGCAATGGAAAGGGTTCAGCGTAACCCGATGAATTAAGGAGGCAATAAGCGTAAGGCTGAGGGCAACCCGGAGTTTGTAGCCAACGCCAATGCACAGGGTAACAATCAGAGGCGTAAGGGCAAACCGCCCCCGCGATCTGGCGGGTCAGGCCCGAGACACGGCACCCGGGAACGACCCGCTACCCACTTATGGAAGGATTGCACGATCATGAAGGCTTTTAAGAATTCCAACATGTTTGATGGCAATCACGGGCCGGGCGGCGGTTCAGGAGCCAGCGGTTTCCATGGCCCGGGCGGCGGTTCAAGTTCCGGTTTTCAGGGACCTCAAGGCGGTTATAATCAACAACAGTCTGGTCAAGGGGGACAACAACAACAGCAGTCGGGTTATCAAAGCCATCCGAAGCAGCTGAATAGTGGGCAGTATCACGTGTTCACCGCTAACTTGTGCAAACGTGACCAGAAGGTTCATAAGAGGGCCGTGAATTCTGTTGAGCCGGCGGTTCCCCATTATTTGAGGTGGTTAACAGCCCATTGTGTGGAGCAGGGAAGATCACCCCCTCTGGGTTGATAATCCGGGTCAGTTAGCCTTGGTGGTAGCGCCTCAAGTTGGTGGATATAAATTCACTAAGGTACTCATGGACGGAGGTAGCAGCATCAATATCCTCTATTATGAGACCTTTCGGCGCATGGGATTGACTGATAAGGACTTGAAGACATCCAACACTGTTTCTCATGGAGTGGTGCCTGGTAAGTCGGCTTACCCAGTTGTCAAGATTGAATTGGAAGTGGCCTTTGGAGATGAGTATGATTCTAGAGCTGAGAAATTAACTTTTGAGGTGGTCAAAATCAAGAGTCCGTATCATGCTCTATTTGGACGGCCGACTTATGCCAAGTACATGGCATGACCGTGTTATGTTTATCTGCAGCTTAAGATGCCGGGTCACAAGGGCACCATCACCATGCACGGAAGTCGAGAGGTAGCCCTAGAATGTGAGGAGGGTGAGACGGCTTATGCTGAGTCTGTTTGTGCAGTAGAGGAGCTGAAGTTTTATCAAGACAATGTTGACCCGGCGGATATGACCTCTCTAAAGAAGCCAACCACTGAGCATGACCCGGCGATGAAGTTTAAGTCGGCTGTTGAAACCAAGCTTGTCGATTTCACTCCAGGCGATTCATCTAAGCAGTTCAGTATCAGTGCCAATTTGGATCCTAAATAGGAAAGCATGCTCATCGAGTTCATCCGTGAGAATCGGGACATCTTCGCATGGAAACCTTCTGACATGCCGGGTGTACCGAGAGAACTCGCTGAGCACACTCTTAATATTGATCCAAAGTATAAGCCGGTCAGGCAGTTTCTTCGACGGTTCAACGAAGAGAGACGGAAAGCTATTGGAGAGGAAGTCGCCCGGCTCTTAGCGGCTGGGTTTATTGTTGAAGTTTTTCACGGAATGGTTGGCTAACCCGGTGCTCGTGCTCAAGAAGAATGGCTTTGGCGGATGTGTGTGGATTACGGACTTAAATAAGGCTTGTCCGTGACCCTTTGCTCTCCCCCGTATTGATCAAATCATTGATGCTACGGCGGGTTGTGAGCGTTTGAGCTTTTTGGATGCTTACTCTGGTTATCATCAGATCAAAATGGTAGTTAAGGACCAGGAGAAGACGTCTTTCATCACTCCGTTTGGAGCCTTCTGTTATGTATCTATGCCATTTGGGCTCAAGAGTGCTCAGGCGACTTATCAACGATGTGTACAGAACTGTCTCCACGATCAAATTGGGCGCAATGTTCACGCTTATGTGGATGACATCGTGGTGAAGTCCAGAGAGAAGGAAATCTTGATATCTGGTTTGAAAGAGACCTTTGATAATCTCCGGGTTTATAAGATGATGCTTAACCCGGCCAAGTGTGTATTTGGTGTACCTGCAGGCAAGCTTTTTGGTTTTCTGGTCTCAAACATAGGCATTGAAGCTAATCCGGAGAAGATCAAGGCAATTACCTCTTTGGCTAAACCGGCGTGTATAAATGATGTTCAGCGATTGGCGGGTCGTGTTGCTGCTTTAAGCCGGTTCATAAGCCGGCTAGGTGAGAAGGCCCTACCGCTGTATCGGATGATGAAGAAAATGGACACTATTGTCTGGAGTGATGCTGCTAATGCTGCCTTTGAAGATTTAAAGAGACAGTTGTGTGAGCCGCCGGTCCTTGCGGCTCCCATTGATAAAGAGCCGTTGCTATTATATGTAGCTGCTAACGCACGAGCCGTCAGTGTTGCCATCGTGGTGGAACGTAAGGAGGCTGGCAAGGAGCATCTGGTTCAACGGCCGGTTTACTACATCAGTGAGGTGCTCATTGAGTCTAAGCAAAGGTATCCGCATTGGTAGAAACTTGTTTACTGGTGTTTATGGCAAGCGGAAGCTGAAGCAAGACTTCAAGGTCATCCTATAACGGTGGTAAGTTATTTATTGGGAGACATCATCGAGCAGGGGAAGCCGCGGGGCGAGTCGCCAAGTGGGCCATTGAGCTTGGGCCTCATGGTTTGAAGTACATGCCACGTGCAGCTATTAAGTCTCAAGCCTTGGTGGACTTTATCAATAATTGGACGAATTCTGAGACACACGAGAAGAAGCGGATAACACATATTGGACTATTCACTTTGATGGGTCGAGGCGGTTGGAAGGCTCGGGGCTGGAGTCGTTTAACTTCCCCAAGGTGACAAATTTTGTTATGTGCTCCGGCTTATGTTTCCTTGTACTAACAATGCAGCTGAGTATGAGGCCTTACTCCATGGTCTCAGGATGGCCAAAGAGATGAATTTGAGCCGGGTAAGGTGTTTGGGTGACTCAGATCTCGTGGCTCAACAGGTATCAAGCAAGTGGGACTCCAAGGATCCTTTAATGGCGGCTTACCGTCGTGAAGTTGATGTCATGGCTGGGCATTTCAAGGGTTATCAAGTGGAGCACATTGATGGAAGGAATGAGGCGGCTGATGCTTTAAGCCGGCTGGGATCTCAGCGTAAGCCGGTGCCGCCTAACACCTTTCTTGATGTTTTGCATAATCATACATCAAGTTGCCTCTGAGAGGAAGAACTAGCGATCTGGGACCGGAGGCATAGCTGGTGGCAGCTCTTCCGTCACCCGGATTGAGCGATGCCATATTTGGCCTATATGACCCAGGGAGAGTTGCCTGAGGATGAGACCTTGGCGAGACAAATCATCAGGCGGTCCAAATCTATGACGATTGTTCATGGCGAGTTACATCACCGCGATGTCACTTTGGGGCATTTCAACGTTGTGTGTCACTGCGGAGGTCGGGAGATGCCGTGAGATCCATGAAGGAGATTGTGGTCATCATGCGGCTCAAAATCTCTTGTGGCCAAGGCTTTTCGTCATGGTTTCTATTGGATGACGGCTCATCTTGATCACGGAGGATCTAGTCGAGCAAATGTGACGGATGTCAAAAATTCTTCTGACGAGCTCATGTGCTTGGCTCAAGAGTTGAGATGATCCTGATTACTTGGCGTTTGCGATGCAGGGGGCTTGACATGGTTGGACCTTCCAAGAGGTCTAAGGATAAAAGACACACCTCACGGTGGCGGTGGATAAGTTTACAAAGTGGGTTGAGGCGAGCGGTCGGTAAGTGTGATGCAACCACGGCGGTTCAGTTCATGAAAAAGGTGATTTTCCATTTTGGTTTTCCACACAACATTATAACTGATAATGGCACTAATCTCTCCAAGGGTGCCATGGAAGAATTCTGTCAACGAGAATATATCCGGCTTGATGTTTCGGCTGTTGCTCATCCTCAATCCAATGGTCAAGCAGAAAGAGCTAATCAGGAGATTTTGAAGGGTATTAAACCCCGGCTCTTGGTCCCCTTACAGCGGACGCCGGGTTGTTGGGTGGAGGAGTTACCCTCTGTGCTTTGGAGTATCAATACTACGCCTAACAGATCTACTGGTTACACGCCTTTCTTCGTGGTGTACGGAGCAGAGGCGGTCCTGCCAAGTGACATCCGGCATGACTCACCCCGCGTGGCGGCTTACGTGGAGACTGATAACAAAAAAGCTCGTCAAGATGCACTTGATCTGTTGGATGAGGAGCGAGACTTGGCAATAGCCCGCTCGGCGATTTACCAGCAAGATCTGCGCCGCTATCACAGCCGCCGGGTTAGAAGCAGAACCTTTCAGGAAGGCGACTTAGTGCTCCGGCTCATTCAGGATCAGTCTGATATGCACAAGCTGTCCCCTCCATGGGAAGGATCCTTTGTGGTTAGCAAGAATCTGAACAACGGGTCATACTACCTCATCAATGTTCGAGAGCACAAAGACTCACGTAAGTCGGAGGAGGAGACCCGCCGGCCGTGGAATATCGCTCATCTTCGGCCTTACTATACTTGAGCCACCGGCTCTCAAGATGTACATATTTTGATGATGTATATATTATATAAAGCAATAAAGAGAGACCTCTGTACTTTTCACCCCCAAAGGTTTATATGTCTTCTTTAGCAGGTGGTGGGAACAACCAACAGGGAGCGGATCATATCTGAATCCGGCTTTCCCTTTGGTCCGGCTTATGATCATATCTGAATCTAGCCATGATCACTTGGGGGCTTCCTGTTCAAACATAGGTCGTATTCGAACCAAAGAGAACATAGCTGTTGATACCCGCTTGATCGGCATACTGCCAAACCCACTTGGGGGCTTCTTGATCATATTTGAATCATAGCTTAACGCTTTGGATCCGGCGTGGATAAATATTGAATCAGCGTCATTAAACAACTCTTATGGTCACTTGGGGCTTCTGTTCAAACATAGGTCGTATTGAACCAAAGAGAACATAGCTGTCGATACCCACTTGATCGGCATCGCCAAAACCACTGGGGGCTATATGATCGTATCCGAATCTTAGCTTAACCCCTTTGGAACGGTTTACTAATCGTATTCAAATCAGAAGCCTTTGAATATTGTTTATTATCTATTATACTTCATAAGCATAATTACTTGACTATCTTGAGATCTTCTTGAAAGCACTGTGAGATGGTTTTTGTTCTTTCCGGCTTAATATTGATCACCCCAGGTTGTTAAGTGCTAGGTGAACATTATATATTCCAACTTTCAGGAGTTAAATTTACCTGCGTGGGTGAGTTCATATAAGCCGGTGAGATTACCAAAAGGATTACAGGACAAGGCAAGTAATTTTTTGTTTAAAGGAAATAGAAGATCGATGTAAGCTGGAAGGATATAGCGATGGCGGCTTAAGAAAGTATTGAGCACCATAAACATGCGCGAAGGCATGGCAAAGTTGAGAGGTTTTTTCTACCCTATTACATGACTCCCCGAGTCTGAATAATGAAGCATTGATTTCACAAAGACGTAACCATATGACGCCTGGCGGTTCACTCCTTTGATTGGCTTGAAGAATCCGGGTTATCCTTCTCAGCCTCTCCGTCGGCTGCCCTGTCCTGGAAGGTGGACGATGCCCAGTCAATGCCACTCAAAGCTTCAAACTCAGCTTCATCATCTATTAAACCGGCTGGGTCGACTTCAGGGGCAAAGGTATGCTTACGGATTGGAGGGATCAGGCTGACGTCGTCATAAAAAGGCATTGGGATTCTCCGATTCTCGCTGTCATAACCCGACATATATTTGGTAAGGTCGTATGCGTCCCAATAAGGGTAGCCAGGCGTATAACTTTGACACTGGCGGTGAAATCCTGTTCATCAAATCGGTCCCATCCTCTTTTAGACTCGGGTATCCAAGAAGCGAGGCGGCGGGTCTAGTTCGGAATCCATGCTTTAGCCCGGCTCAACGCGGCTATGGTCCCGCTCTTGCGGACGCTGCCTTAGCTCTTGGATCCGTTGAGGTAACACAGACAAGCCGCTTGACCGTCTTGCGGGAGGTGAGCGTCATTTGATAAAGCTTCTAACGACCAAAGCACGTTGTGACCCGTGTAGAACTGTTCTACGGTATAAACCGACTTGACTTGATCAACATATTACGCTTGAGGTTTGTGCTCACAGGGCTACATTATTAAACATAAGGTGAACCGGAGGTAACAATTGAAGTAATCATTGAACGAAGGTTTGCACTATTTCAAGTTTGTATGAGTAACTTACCAAAGATTGCTGAGACCATTTGAGATATCTGGCGCTTTAAGCCGGACAGCTCATTAATAAACTACCAGCGATGCCTCTGCCGTTCGGCCCGGGTCACCAGTGAAGCCTTTTCATCAGCCCAGATTTTCTTCTCCGCCTCAAAGTTCTTCTTCAACTTCTCTTGTTCAGAGATGCTGAATTCAAATTTGGAGTTGGCCTTTTGGATTTCAAGTTCTTGAGCTGCCAGGCGGCTCTTCAGGTCAGCAATCTCCGACTCAAACTGATTTATGGTGGCCTGCATTGATACCGGGTTATAGTCAGAATTACGGTAAGACAACATTAAGTCCCAAGCACTTTGCAAGCAAAGATACTTGACACTTGGGGGCTAATGTATGCTGAAGAATTTTAATTTACAATGCCGGTTCATGGACATTAAGTCCCAAGCACTTTGCAAGCAAAGATACTTGACACTTGGGGGCTAATGTGTATCGCAAGTTCAAGGTATCATGTTACAGCCGAGTTAAATATCTTCTTTCTAAACTGGAAAAAGCAGTCCTAAGCAGTTTTCTAAGTCTACAGCATATTTATTCATAAGCAGTAGACTTGGGGGCTGATACAGTAAGTACGATTAAGAAAAGTAGCGTAAGTTATACCTCAAATTTTTGCTGTATTTGCTTCACCATGTCAATTTCCAGGTCACGGCTGCTATGTACTTGATTGAGATAGCCAGAGACTATTTATCCAATGCCCAAATGAGTATAGTCAGCAATGTCTAGCTTGGCCTTTCGGCGTTCCAGAAGTTCCTCCTTGGCAGAGCACTTGGCAAGGATAGTGGGCTGCCCCGGCTCAACAAATTGAGTCTTCAAAATCTCAACTTCCGGATCAATTGTCTTGGCCGGGCTAGGAGCTTCTGGGTTATCAGAGCTGTTGAGAGTATCTTCGGCGGGTGGATCAGAGGTTGGTGCTGGAATGTCATAGGCTGGTTCAGGCTGCGGCTGATGGATAGAACCGTCAGGAGTAGCCGTGCCAAGCTTCGGTTCAGTTGCGACCGGGTCTTTGGACGACTTACTCTTTTTTGCCCTCTTACTGGGTTTCACTTGTACGCTGTGGACAAAGGCAGAAGGATGAGTACAAAAGCATGAGTAAGGTAAAGCATAAGGTAAACAAAATTACATTACCACAGGGCAGTTTTGAAAGCGGCATGTTAGATTGCATAGATTCGCGGAGGAAGGAGAGTATCGATAATTGGAGTCGGATGAATTGCGAGGTTGGCGAATTAAACCGCCAAAGGAAGCGAGCGTAAATCGGAGATAACCTCGGTCCGGCGCTTCACAGTTCGTCGGAGTAAGCGGAGAGCTCTACATCCTTGCTGGTCAGGTGCGCCTCGGCTTTCAAATTCTTGTTGCTTCAAAAGAAATTGAGGATCTTGGTAAGCCAAAGGATGTGAAAATCTTACTTTCCGGGTTACTCTTCAAATTTTCTGACACGGTAGGGGCTCGGAGTCGGAGGAGATTATAGTTACCTCTTCCTCGACGGCTTGGCTGTTTCCCGTGTCTTCCTGAAAAGATTTAATGTCAGTAAAGTGATGATAAAGAGTTAAGGGAGTTAAAAGTTACCTCTTCTTCATCATCATCAGTATCATCAAGTTTAAACAGATCTGAAGCGCTTGGTTTCCTCTTCTTCGAAGTTCCAGTCTTGGTGGCTTTCCTTTCGGCTCTTTTTGCCGCTCTGGCTTGTTTGGCCGCCTCATGGTCATACTTGACCTTCCAGAAGTTGTCATCGGCCTGCGAAAAATGATAAGGAGTTATGAGTAAAAGCAAGGTGTAATATAGTAAAGAGTATTCATTGAGGTTGATGACTCACTGCGGGGGTCGGGTTCTTCTTGCAGAAGGGGAGTAAGCCAAAGGCATTACTAGTCACCGTGCCTTCGTTCAACAAAGTCTGGTCGTAACTTCAACCATATCATCGGTAAGTCATCGAACGTAGCACGGCGGGTGCGTCCTTCGCCCGATATAAGAGCACATTAAGCGGGCGGCGGCTTAACATGATCACCGCCGGAGATCGGACTACGCACCAAATCAATACCGCTCAAGCCATTGCCTAAAAGGGCTTTGATCTTCTTGATGGTAGGGGCAAGTGATAGACGTTCAACAACAGTTAACTTATCTGGCAGCGGGTGATTTGATTCATGGTGCAGAGCACGGAAGCTGGGCAGAGGGTTCTCGTCAGTCGAAGAAGTGTCCTGGCAATAAAACCACGTCTGGTTCTAGTCCTTTGGGTGGCTGGGCAGTTCGGCATAAGGAAAGAGGCAGTCCCTCCGCCGCTGAATTGGGATGCCGCCGAGTTCAAGACTGGGCCCGTTGGCACGTTCATTTTGCCGGTTTAAATAGAATAGCTCTCTGAACAAAAGTAGATTGGGCTCTTCTCCCAGGTACACTTTGCAGAAAACTTGGAAGTTGCAAATATTTGACATGGAGTTGGGTCCAATGTCTTGAAGTTTGAGGTCAAAGAAGTGAAAAACATCCCTGAAGAATTTTGAACCGGGTGGAGCAAAACCCCGGCTCATATGATCAGTAAACACGATCACCTCCCCCTCCTTGGGTTGAGGTTTCTCCTCTGACGGATTAGGAGCACGATAAGGCATGACCTCCTTCTTAGGCAGATGGCCGGACTTCACGAATTCGGACAAAGTGCTCTACATGTGATGGATTTGACCCGATTGCAGTCACGGAAGCTTTAGGAGCCTTGGGTGCCATTGTATAAATTGAAGCCTATGAAAAAATAAGAGTTTCGGTTCAAATTTAACTTGGAGGAAAACATTTAAGTCTATTCAAGATGGCGGCTTAGAAGGGGCCTAATGACATATGGGTAACTATGCGGTGATATTTAAGCCGCTCACAATTATCAAAGGCGGTTAAATTTTCTTAAGTCGCGAGAAGCAAGCAAGGTTGACAAATCGGTGCCATTTACTTAAACCGGCCCGTGGGCGGTCGTAGTTAAACAAATTTGTGAGAGGCAGTTTTTGCTTAAGGGTGGAACAAACAGGTTTCACAAGTTGCGGTTATTATTTTGGATCAAGCAGTATTACGAAAGAAAAATTTCTAGACCTAGGACTGGCACAGATGAAGTTTATAGGCTCGAGCGGGGCCTATATTACATGAAAGGATCAATTTGCATTTGGAAGCGGGTGCGAAACAACCACCGCCATAGTTCTACCTGTCACGAAGATCAAAGGGGCATTGGGGTAAAAACTATCAAGGGTTTGGCTCGGTGGTGACAAACACCGGCGAACTCGAAGAAGCCTTAATGCAGATCTAAAGCAGGGAAGAAGGAACTCACAGGATCTGGGCGGCTGCGGAGGTCTGCCGTTGTTTTTTTAGTCGGGCTCGAGGTTGATGCAGCGGCGGAGTCGATGAAGCGAGGAGCTTGGCGGCGGCGGGCGGAGCTCGAGTAACTGAAGAGACAATGAGAGGAAGAGGATGACGAAAGGGAGAATGGAAGACCTAGGTCATGCCTATTTATAAGGGAAGACCGGTGAGGCGGCGTGAAAGCGAGGAGACTAAACATCATTATCCAGCGGCCCCGAAGCCTCGGTTTTCAGAGCGGTCAGTAAAAGCAAAGATCCATTGGAGGATATGGCGGAGTAAAATATGAATTTAAGCAAAGATGACGTCACGGCGGGTTAAGGAGGATCCAGAAGATGACGTCATGGCGGGTTAAAAACCTTTTGCACAGGCAGAAGGCTGAAGGTTTATTTCTTAAGGTATTTTAAGATAGACATGAACCTGTCCAAATCAATCTGGGGCCTAATGTTGGGGATATAACTATTTGTGTAAGCCGCTTGGGGAGGCAGATTCATAAAGAAGACTCATCAGAAAGAAGCCCAAGACCAAGCGTGAAGATGGCGGTTCAATAAGGGGTCTAAGGCCCACATGCGACTTAAGGTCCGTAGTGGTAAACCGCCATGATGATATGACTTGTAACATAAGGTAGAATTAACTAGTCACCGCGGGACACTTTGTCTATGAGCAATTTGGGACTCTGTAAACATGAGCGTCCACCGATGTATATAAGAGGCGACCAGCTGGCGGCTTAGGGTAAGAAATGACTCATCGAGAGCCAGGCATAGCGTATCTCGCTCCCTGGTCATCGAAACATCAAGCAATACCAATCCAACTAGACGTAGGCCTTACCTTCACCGTAAGGGGCCGAACTAGTATAAACCTCTCGTGTCCTTTGTCCCGATTAACCCCTTTAAGCTTCCTAGTTGCGATGGCTCCCCGATTAAGTCCTTGCAAGAGGACATCTGCCGTGTCAATTCCATGACACATTTAGTCTAGGCTAATGTACTGGTAATTTCCTCTAAAAACTATAGTAGTAACTAGTACTAGTATTGGTACATGCTCATACTCAGACACAGACACACACACACACACACTAACTACTAGTACTACTACTTCTCACATGCTGGCCAGACGCCATCGGCGACACCCCACCGTGCTTGGATCTCCGCCGACCTCTCCGCAGCAGTGCGTGCGTCCTTTTCTTTCTTGCAGCGGCGGGCCTCTCTTGTCTTGAGTGCTTTCTGACTTTTCCGCTCCCTCTGTGCGGCTTTGGCCGCCTCTTGCTCTACCGCCCATTCGGCCTTGGCATCTTCAAATTCCTCCCACATAGTTGTGAGGTTGCGAGCGGCGCTGAACTCAGCACGGCGGGATGCCATCGCTTCCCTACCATTTTGTGCGCGGTCGTGGGCTGCGAGGAACTCGGCGCGGCGGGATGCCATCGCTGCCTTACCGGTTAGTGTTTAGCGCGGTAGCATGAGCGACGCTTGGTGAGAGCTCTGGGGTGGAGTGGCCGGACAACCATATAGTGCATTGGTTTGTCAAGAGCTCAAGGACAGAAGACGAAGCAAATTTGGATTCCCCTTCAATCCTGGTCATTTATTACCGAGTAAAATGCATTGGCAGTCATCGAACTTGTCTTGATAGCTCACGTTGGTTATTGTATATGAGATATGGTGATTATACGGTCACTGGCTCAGCGTATAGCTCTGTATTTGTCTAGTTGACCAGTCAAACAGTGTGCATGCGCCTCATCAGCTCGTGTTCTTTATCTATCTATCTATGCGGGCCTACACATCGGTGAAGAAAGAAATAAAACCAAAATTATGCGTATGTGACATTCTTTGTTTAGGCGTTTCTTTGGAGGCCTCCATGACGCCCGAGCATGTATTCACAGCTCAAGCCAACAGTCATACTCGTGACTCGGCGCCTTGCTCATGTATATCGTCCATCCTAGCGACAATCTATAAAACAGCCTAGCTAGAGAGGGTACTATGGTGCGGAGTATGTACTATCGTGAGCAAACAATCATGGTGCCACTACACACGAGTGTGTGTCCGATCGATTCGTCCATTATTCATAAGTTATGTATGGTTGTGTGGTGTCTAATGGTGGTCATCGAATGCTAGCTGGCGACAAGAGCGGTTGCATGGGCCTTTGGTTGTCAATCGTGCCGCATACGCTTCAAAGGCTCGTCATCCATGAGTTCACATTTTACCACCACGCCAGCGTCGGCCGCCCTAGCCCGAAACCCCTTCCGCCGCTAGCGGCGCTTCCGCTTGAAGCGATCATCGTCTCTCGAGCGTCAATGCGCATTCACCATCCTTAGCTGCAGGTGCAGTTGGTGTATCCTTGACATGCGGGCTGATGCCGTTAGGCCCACATGTTAGTGAGACAACGCACCTGCGGTTAAGTCACTGAAGCAGCGTCCGCATTCACGCCCGACGCGACCTCTCCTTTGGCGCCGGCATTGCAGCAGCGCCGCGACGAAGCGCCACTGCGCGGCATCGGTGCAGCGGCGCTCGCGTTAATGACACCACGGCTGCCGACGAACCTATTCCGCTGCTAGCCGTCCATCCGTCTGCCGCGGCTCATTGCCAATCGCCCGCTATATTAACTTGAGCCCCAGCTCCCAGCCATAGCCAAAGACCCACACTCATTCTCCTTCGGTCCCATCCTTTTGTTGGCACCACTCCAACCATGGCATCGGGGCACTCCAAAGATCTCTTGGATGTACTATCGCAGGAGCAGACGAAGGACATCGGTGGCTCCGCTTCGGGCGCGCTCCAAAGCTCTCTTGGACGTACTCTCGCAGGAGCAGACGAAGGAGATCGCCGGCTCCCCCCGGCCGCCCTCCGCCGCCACGACCACGAAGCCGGCGTGCGTGCGCGGCCACAGCCGGCAGCGAGGAAGAGTAGTACACGGTAGGTCGCCACCGATCTGGTCCTAGGAAGGCCACCGCTCCTCCACTCAGTCGACGCCAAGCTTGGTGGGATAAAAATCGGCGACCTATTAGCAGCTTGATGGCGGCGTGGGCGGAAATCTTCATAACCTTGTGCTCGGAGGAGGAGGTTATCGAGGCGGATAAGGAGGAGGCAAAGGCAATGGCGGCTTTCTCGGGTTCATGGCGGACATGGTGGTCGGGGCCCGCGATCGTTTAGATTAGGTTTAAAGTAGGTTTTAATGCGGTTTGTGCAAAATATGTAATGAATTTCATCCGGTTTATAGGAAAAGTTCTCGAAATGTAATGAATTTCATCCGGTCAATTTGAAATTTGCTTTGTTTGCATGAATTTCGTCGGTTAGTTCAAATAGTTGTCAAAAGGTATGCGGGCAGCATCGGATGGCATCCATCGGTGTCCTCGGACGAATGCGGTGAAAATTTGTGGGCGATCTTTGGAGATGCCCTAACTATCATGCTATAATCGCTAACAATGCTCCATTATTTGGCGAGGAACAGTTATCCCTCGATCAAAATCAGATCCGCGGTGTTTCGCACTCCTCCGCGTAAGAGTGTAAACTCTTGCTTACATAAAAATGGAGCAAGTGGGCGGCATTGTACGTCATATCACTCGAACTAGCCGCCTAACGGCGGAAAGCACCGCCCTCGTCATTTTGTTCTGGATTTCTATCGATCGATCGCGAAAATGTTACGCCGCAAGTTCTAAAGGAAAAGCGGCACACTTATGACTCGTCTGCGTCACAACCCCAGATCGGGCTCGCACGCCCGCTCACGGAGGGACACACGTTGTCTTGCAATTTCAGCGACACGTGGGACCGTAATTGAATAAACCGTCGATGGCGAAATCTAATCGCTCGTGAGCGTCGGTGAGAAGAGAGAAAGCGGGGATGGAGAAGATATCGCCCGCCGCGCGCGACGGACTCCAAGAAATATATGGTGATAATGTGAGGTGGGCCATGCTGGAGTCCGGACCTCTTCGAGCCCGCTCTCACCGCCAGCCCCTCAAGGCCTTGACTGCCCGCGCATGCATGCATAGCAAGTAGTACTCCTTATGTGGAGGAGAGAGGCATTGACAAAGTCAAGGAGTGGGCTCTGCAAGAGCCTGTCTCTACGTGCTCCTAGGTATAAAAATAATTATAAAAGGCATAAAAACAATTGTGTCTTAAAAATGAAAGGTAAAAACATTTGAGAGGAAATAGATAGAGAGAAAGTGAGAAAAAGGCGTAACTGGGCATTACATGAGGAAGGAGGAGTGGTGCACATGCCAAGTTCAGCTGGGCTGCCGTGTTTCACACTCCTCCGTCAAATAACGATGGAGACAATAGCTTTCATCAAAAATAAACAATGAATACTCGTTGCTCGTCCTCTATATCGGAAAGAATACTTTCATTCACCGACATGTGGGGCGTCGACCATCTGGTCCACCTGCCATGCACAAAATTATCTGTTCTACCCGGTCGTATCGCAGGCCCAACCTTTCCCACTTGTAAGTTGTTGGACGAAGGAATCATCATGACTTCGTTGAATTCCACTTCTTCAAGAAAACTTACTGTACCCACAATACTGCTACCACACGCAAAGGCGGGCGACACTGTACCACGTCATATCACCGAAACCCACTAGGCCAAACTAGCCGCCTAGGTCATCTATTTTGGAGCGGAGAGTGCGTCTACTGCCTTTGCTATGATTTTGTGTTGCACGTTCTCTGTACTTTTGCTATGATTTTCCTACCCTATGAACCAAATGAGGCCTGAATGTATGTCGACTATTATGCGATCGATCGCTAAGCCTACAATTTTAGGAGCTAGGGCTATTGGTCGATCAGCGAGGATAAGTATAAGCATACCACGAGCTCATTAGCCCCAACATTTCTCTTCGGTGAGTGTTTTGCAAGTACTATAGCTTGCACAGTAGCTAGCCTACTAACACCAAGAATCATCAAACAAGCCCTGCTGATATGATTAACAGTTCAAACTTACATCTAAGCATGCCATATATTACATCAAAAGCTGGTGAGGATACATACATTTCCATAACTTTCGGAGAGGGTTAGCATGATTCACTATCAAACAAAAGTAGCAAGATCCGCCCACACAAGACGATTGCACTAGCCCTAAGATGGTTTGATAACACGCATCGTTACGGTAATTAAACACGGGCAATGCAAACTACCACGAAGGATTAAGCGCGACCAACTATTTCTTGTCATCGATCTCTTGGGCAATGACCACAGCACGGACAGCGGCATGGGAATCGATTTACGGGCGATGTCCGCAGGACTGACGCGACATCGAAATCGATCTGCAGGGCGATGTCCACAGGATGGACAGCGGCATCGGAATCGATCTCGGCGATGCCAGCAGGGCCAGCCCGACATCGGAATCATCAAGGGCGTCCACGGCACCTGCACAACCCTAACATATTAGCAAGCACATTGCAAATAATCAAAAACCACAACTATGGTAATAAGCCATTATTTTTACCTTGTGCAGCTCACGGGGATCTCATCCCTCAGGGGCCATCTCCTCGTCCTCGATGGGGCCATCACCTTGCTAGGGAATCTGCTTCTCAACGGCGACTATCTCCTCAAACTCGGTCTTGAGCCTCACATAGGTGGCAATCGAGTTCTAGGGTAGGCACGGTGGGGCCCTTGCTGTTCTTCAACTTTCTTTGAGGAGTTAAATCGCCAGCGTCCTCAACTCTTGGGCGGTGCTTGTTTCTTGGAGTTCTTCGTCTCCATGGGTTGGCCTGCCAACATGGTCAACTCGTTGGTCGGTGCTCGCTTCCTGGAGATCGCTGTCTCCAGTGGGTTGTCCGCCGACAACTCTTTGCCTAGTGCTCCAGGATCCATGAATGAACTGACAAACAAAAAGCAATCGAAAGGAAACCACAATCACAATGAAAATGGGAAAAGAATAGGATGTGAGAATCGGTCGGTGCTTCGCAAAAAGAACATTCTTGGAATGAAAATATAGCAGCAGAACTGATTCGCCCACCTTTCCTTCGTTGGTACAGAAGAAAAATGGCAGAAGTGAGTAGTCCTGAGAGAGGTTTTCTTCAAGAAAGGGAAGAAAGGGCTTGAACGAGCGTCCCAGTGAAATGATGGTTGCTTCGTCCAGTCCAACTTGAGGCCACCTTACCACTCTTTGGTAAAGGTGTGGGTTTTGTGATATGATGGTCATGGCGGCCACACGGGGTGACAGTGAGTCTCATTGTAGCACCTCGCTGTGATTTGGTGGATGGCACGCGGGCCGGATGCTTTGAAATGTCCCACATGTAGATAGGCGGCTAGTCATATAGGAGTGCTCAATATTGTGCACATGACCAAAGCGGAGAGGAAAGCGAGAGAACTATGTAATTAATGCATGAGTTTAATTAGGGTAGTTTTGTAAAGTCTGAGATACATTCCTCCAATCGAAAAATGCCTTGGTTCATGAGATTTGAGATTTGAGCCCTATAAACCGGAAGGGAGGGTCTTGCACACGGTGTAGTCTAGTCACTTGTTGAAATCTCTAGAAAGGCAAATACTCCTTTCCGGTTTATAGGTCTATACTACTCCCTCCGTCTAGGTGTGTAAGTCATCTTACAAAAACCAAATAGTCCCAAAACACTTAGGCGCGGTGCATTAACTTCTACCTTGTTTCTTGTTTCTTGACATATCAACCAATAAGAGATGAGAGGTGTGCATGCTTTTAATGACTTGCAATGGCTAGTTCATTGCATGCAATGCTATTAATTAGCAAATAAACATTGGTGACCCCAGGAGGAAATGGTGCTAAGCGCGTGGACCTATGCAGAATGAGTATCAACCAATGGATAATGGAGTTTAATTATTAAACAATACTCCCTCCTTTCCGATTTATAGGGCTTATCTCAAAATTTTATGTTTTCCATTTTATAAGGCTCAATTTGGTTGTTTTCCATCACATTTTCAGATTCAAGGTGCATTAAATCATTGCATGCAAGTATTAAGAGAAATTTGACCAATGCATGTACTTTATGCATGCATGCATTACAATTAATGCATTGATAAACATAATTTTTGAGGAAAACAAGAGCATTAATTAGGTGCTTTTGCAAAACTACAAATCTGTATTCCACCACTCACCATCTACATTGATTGGTGAGATTTTGAATGAGCACTATAAACGGAAAGGAGGGAGTAGCAATTTTGTCTCATGCAAGAGCCTGGCTAGTATATCGTGCTCAAGGAACCGCACCATGTGGCGTTCTGGCTGCCACGTTCGGGTTGCGCTTGGCTCTTCGCCTCTTTGAAAAGATGAACAATGATGCTACTTCTACTTCTACAGTATCGAATCCACTGCTGCATGTCCGTCCACCTCGTGCGGGAGGGATAGCGTGTAGCGAAAACTTCTACTTAGTGCTCCTGCCTTTGTGTCTATAACAGGTGGGCCCAACAGGTGGTTGGCCCTACTGTCATGCAGCCAAAGGCAAGTGCGGTCAAACACCGAGCTCAGTCCATGAGGAGAGGGCGTCGTAGTAATCAAATTTCTCGGTCTTGTACGAGTTGACCCGACACATCAAAGCACTGCACTCGATAAAAGTCTTTTTACACATTTCAAATGGGCTAGTTCATATGTAGGAGTAGACATATTCTGCTTCGTATGTAGTCACTTGTTGCAATCTCTAAAAAGACTTATATTTGGAAACGGAGGGAGTACAACGCATGCATGCATGCCATGACTTTCCTTTTGATACTTGCATGTGTTGATTTGATGCACCTTGCCAAATTTTGACTATAAATTTAACTAACCAAATTTTCATGCATGTCACAAAAAATTACGTGGCTATTTGGATTGTGACTATGTTTGTCTTATGTTGCACATTATTTTTCCCACACTTGACACACGTGCCTAACCTGAGTTGCTCAAATTGTTAGACACACTTTGGCTTGCCTAAGGGAATCTTGCCACAATTTTTGTGTCTATGACATGTGGGGTTCACTGCTAATAAAAAAAATTCTTGTCTTAGGTGTGGCTAATAAAAAAGACTTATATTTAGGAATGGAGGGAGTAGAAAATATAAATAATAATGCATGTTGGGGCAACCCACGTTTCCGCTAATTTTAGTCGTGGGCTTGTTCACAATTTTTACGAGGGGGTGGTTGTTGGAGGGACTTGTAGTACCAGACTTGAACGAAACAAAGTGCGACCTGGCACACCGTAACACCACTTGGAACAAGCGGATAGCTATCTCAAAAAACAATCAACAACTAAAAAAGCCGCGACCTGGCATGTAGTAGTACACAATTTTAAACGATTTTTTTGATGGAGTGAAAAAGGAAAACTACCCCACTACTTATATATAGGCGGAGCCTCGCGCTTGCTTGCTAGGGTTGCTCTATTCACATACTCTCATCCTCTCTAGATCTAAACAAGATAGGGGTAGTAACACCGTCTTTCTCCTTCAAAAACACTGGCTTTCTATCCTCACCGCTGGTTACAGATCCGGACGTATCCCCTCCGCCGGTGAAGGGAGGAGGGCAGCGTTTAGGCCGTCGTCGACAGCGAGGAGGAGACCCCTTGCCGCCGCACCGTTATCTCGGCGGCGGCGGCGGGAGGTCCTCCGATCCCTTCGTCGTTGCTGTGGGCGGATCCGCCTCCGCCGCCCACCTATCCACATCCCGCGACCTTGGTATATCTTTGTTCGAACCGCCTTAGCTCTACTTCCCCAGCTCGCTACGTCATGCATGTGCATCATTTTCTACCTCTCAGCCCCTCTCGATCGGATGGTCCAACATCACCTATTTTTTCTTCTTCTATTGTTAGAGGTAAAGCTACTTCATGGAGTCAAATCTTGTACTCCCTCCGTCCGAAAATACTTGTCATTGAAATGGATGTATCTATATGTATTTTAGTTCTAGACACATCCATTTTGATGACAAGTAATTCCGGATGGAGGGAGTACTAATTCAAACAAGAAATAAAGTGGGGTGGGGAATTTAGTATGTACATCGGACTTGGTACAAACAGAAAGGAAAGGGGTGAAAGTAGTACAGACTGGTCATCCAACCGGTCTCTTGGTCGAAAAGGGAAATATAGGGGTAACGCTGTACATAGTGGTATGACCAGGAGTAGGTGTCTAGAGTGAACAAAAATGGGACCAACCCAGATATGTTTCTTGGATGTTTGTTTCTTGGGGCAACAAACTATGAATCACCACTTTATACCCCTGTTTACGTACATGGTCTTTGTAATGTTTGGTGCACCTTGTCCCATGCCCTTATACCAAATATTTAGGCTCCGGTCGAATAAAGGGCAGAAAACATAGATCTTGATGAAAATAGATGAATAGGAAAGGAATGTAGGTATAAAACTATGGAACAACAAACCGGAGGAAACTCTCAAGAGAATGTGTTGGATGGACTACCGAAATGTACAAATTTGTTTTTTAGAGTAGCATGCTTGGCGGTATGAGATGCTATTTGTTTATTCAGCTGCACAGTGACTACTCTTGTCCTCACCTCACGTACCACACATAGGTTGATTTTTTATTCCGACAAACACATCACAACAACTGTCTAACGCATGGCAGCGGCGCTTTGCCTCGGGCTTCGCTCAAAAATGAGCAGCGTGGATGTTTCTAATCCTATGGAATCATTACTATGAGACCAGCTTTCCTATGAAACACTATTCACCTTTCCGTGTTCGAGCGGTTGGAAGGAAGAATACCATAGGAATTGTGTTCCTCGAAAATCCTGCACCAAACACATGAACCGAGCAGCCTTAGCTGTTCTTAATATAATGTCCTGGTAAAAATGAAGCCATGCCACTGTTTTTGCTGTAATTGTTTGAGACTCGACAAGTTTAGCCAAATGTTTTTGCCTGTAATTGTTTGAGACTCGATTGTTTCCTCTGTGCCTTTTTGTGCAAACAGGGATATCCAATTCACCAGTTCTTTGTTGTGACCTTTTGGTGCCTTTGCACAAAACTCTTCTTAAAAGAAGTGACTTTTGTGTTGTTTAAGCTGGAATGTCGAATGGAGCAGTTGGTTCATTTTGGTGGAACTGCACAAAGGAGATCTGTGTTCCAATCCTCATCATCCATATTGGTGCCATAACCTTCCTTTAGGTAAGAATGATATTTAATGCATGTGTTCATCTCTATTTTCCATTGCCATGAGAAAATAATGCTGTTTTTACTAGTACACTTGTACTCCCTCACCGACAAAACCAATTCTGAATTAGAAGGCCAATCATGTACTTGGTTTCACCAACTGGTGAGGAGAAAGAAAGCAGAGCATGAAGAGGAGGAAGAAGAAGAATAAACAGTGCCAAGGCGATCTTGTTTGAAGCGGAGGCCTCGATCGAGGCCATTCAAGGGCTCCGCAGCGACTACCTTACATGTGAGATGATCCTCCAGGGGAGCCCTTCCACTTCTTCTGTCTCACTTAATTAATTAGGAGTACTTAAGTACCACTAATTTATTCTGCCTAATTTTCTGTTGGAGTTAAACAAATCTTTAGTAGGACCCTATGCTGAATCATGTGCGTGTGAATGTTTGTCTATGGAGGTGAATCATGTGGTGGAGCAGGGAGGGAATATTATTAGTGTCATGACATAATAGTGCTATTGTTTTGCATGTCAATTTATTGCCATTGGTTCAATGAGGCAATGTTTTGCGTATTGTCCATCATGAATTTGATGCTACTGTTTGAGTAATATGCTAATGTCTTCCTATCCTTTCTCACTAAGCTAATGAAGGTTTCACCTTGTTCCTACTTGTGCAAACAGGGATCATGTTGTGCCAATCATACATTTTAGTGGAACTACACAAGACAATACAATGAACTGTATCCCAGCCAATGCTTTAACTCTGCTGGAAGTTCTTGATAATCTTCGATATAATCTCAACCTTTGGTAAACAAGAGTGATTTCAACCATACATTTGAAGTGCACAAAATATATACTATTGTGTGATTCCAAAGAGTGCTTTATCATCTCTTATGGGACTACATGAATAAGCTTTTTTCTCAGGTTGATACGGGCCTAAGGCCTTCATCCATATTAGTTTGTTGTCATCTCTATTTGTATCGTGCTACTGTCATGAGAAACTCCTTTATCTTTGCACTTTTAAGTTTTGCAACCTATAGTAAATGGCAATGCTTTGAGTGTTGAGTTGAGCTAATTGGCATTGATTAAATAAACTAATACCTCTCTTTAAGCAAGACTACTATGTTGCTAACTTTACCCATTAAGATAATGAGGGTGCTTCTATTTGTTAGTGTATGTTTCATCAACTAGTCCCACTATTACAGTAATCTCACTCAATATATGTGCCAACAGGGATGCCCGATTTTGGTGGAACTGCACAAAAACTTTGGGTGCTTCATTGCCTCGATAGCTTCCGTCCTTTCACGTCGTCGCTAATCTCCGCTTGCTTTCTTCCTTTTTGTCGATCGCTTGGCTTATCTCGGCTTCTAGTCAAAGGAAATAGTAATTGATATGCTACCTCACACAGGTTGGTACTGGTCTTTATCCTGATTATTGTGCATGTCATATGTATTGGTAATTTGGTATTGTGCTACTGTTTGCCGATTTCATAAAGGAGTAATTTGGAGCCTGAACTCGCAGGCAAATCATTACATCGGGTGATTTCAGTAGAACTGCACAAAATGATCAGATGGACAGGTACTTATGCTTCTGCTATGTACTCCAAAGTTCACTCAGACAAGCATCGATGTTGACAAGAAGTGCCTATATTCATTCGAGTATCAACCAACATCAACCAATTGTCAAACTCAAAGTATTAGGAGAGTGAACGCCAAAAATATTGCTTGGTGCATAGCCCAGAAAAACGCAGTCCAATCTTTGGTCCCAACTTGTGCCTTTTGGTTATCGGCACATATGGTAGGGAAATATATGGCATGGAGTCTAAAGATTCCAAACAAGTTGGTTGACGCGTATATTCATCTGGCACTTAATCAGTCTGCACGCCAAGGATGCTCCATTTCAGTTGAACTGCACAAAAAATTTGGGTGGTTCATTTTCTCAACCGCCTCCTTTCTCGTCTGCAATGTAGAATTTTGGTGAGATACAGGACCAAGATGAGCCAGTAAACTAGTTGGATGAAAGTAGTGGCCAAGTTGCTTAAACCTCCCTCGGCACGAGGCCACTATTTGAGGATAAACCTACAAGCAAAGTTCAGATTGTGTGTGCTGCCTCTTATGTACTTGAAAGTTTACTCATACAAGAACTAATTTTAGCAAGAAGTACCTCTGATTAAACACCATTTACCAGTCTGTACCCTAGGTTATTAAAGTTCGTCCATGGATCATATTGGCTGTGGTCTCAATCATTTGGATGCATAAACATATTGAACATGTGTATATCTGAATCTTTTTGTGAATTATGTATGAATATTGTCGTGTGATCTATCAATCATTTGGATGCATAGATATGCTGAGCTTGTGTATATATGAATCTTTTGAGTTGTTGATAGTGAATGTTGGCTATGAATATGAGCGTGTCCTGTGAACTTGAGTTTGATATGAATGTTTACCTTTTCTGTTGTATTTGTGTGTGAACTTGTTAGTATGCCTCTTGTGGGGTATAAAATGGGTCTCTTATAAAAGTAATGTTGTGTCCAATTTATGTTTTCCCTTCTAACCACATATATATTTATATTATTACTATTATCGTATATTTTATAGAGACTTATATATACATTATAAAAACATCCCACATGTTATTAACTTATAAAAGTAAATGTTTAACGGAAAATCCTGGTTGTTTTTGACTCACAGGCAAGGAAAATCCTGGTGATTGCGTACAAAAGCTTGCGAAGATTTTGAAGGACCAATTTAATAATAATGCGCATTTTATTTTGAGCAATAACTCGCTAATTTCTTAATTATATATATATATATATATATATATATATATATATATATATATATATATATATATATATATATATATATATATATATATGTGCCTCTCGGTTTATTCTTTGATATTAATTGCTCCTTCTAACATAACATTATATATATAACGAGCCCACCTAATACATGTATTTCAAGGAAGTGCAAATGGGCTGGGATTTTTTAGAAAATATAAATGGGCCTGATTGATGCAAAATTATTTGTTCACCCAGCCCAGCAAATGGACTGTACATTCTAGAAAACATGGGTTAAATATATGCCACATTTTTGCAGGCGTTGTCAACTTGGTCAACAAATGATTGGTCAACTTGGTCAACAAATGATTGTGTCATCCACAACCATTGGATTTATATCCAACGGCCGGCATGCACCTTCAATCTCTCGTCTTCTTCCTCCAGCGTCACCGGGACCGCCTGGTCCGGCCTCCGGCGACTAAGCGGTTCGCTTAGCACGCATCGCTGCGGCGCTACCCCACCGCCGCCAGGCTATCCTCCACCCTCGACACCTCCTGTTATTCTCCACAGACTACAGCCCCACGCCGCAATGAACCAGTTATAACCCTTCTCCTCCTCTCAATCTGCGACTCCACCGCGCGTTTTCCCATCTCCGAGTCGTTCCGTCCAGGGCCTCGCCGTCGTCCACCGCCTCGCTGTGTTCGGTGCGGCGTGGTCAACAAACGAGAGTCATCGGAAGAGGATCATGTGGAGAGCTCGCAGCTGGGACCCATGAGGTCCATGGTCGCACGCAAGAAAAGTTCCTCCTTATTAAGCTGAAAAATGTTTCCTCCACGGACAGCCGGGACCCGCCGGCTGTATCTTATGCACGAAGGAAGTGCCTCCTTGTTTTGCGGAAAAATTATTCATCCGTTGACAGTGGGACCCGTCGACGGTGGTGACTTGTGGGCCTACTAAGCGGGCGTGTACACACGGCTTTGTCAACAATCAACAAATGATTCTAGCAGCTGGACCGTTGGATGTTAATCCAACAGCCGTGCTCCTTCTTCAACCTCTGTTCTTGCTCCTGCTCTCCGTGGGCGCACCGCTGGCTGTCTTTGCCAAGACCAACCATGAAGTTTCCCTCCTCTCCATCTCGACTCCACCGCCCGTCTTCCCCATCTCCGGTCATTCCAATCTGGAGTGCGCTTCGACGCGGTGTGGTCAACATGGTCAACAACCGAGAGTCATCGGAAGATGAATGTCGTGAGAGGCTGGCGACATGGGGCGCACCACGCCCATGGGCGCATGCATGCAGCGGAACATGGCGAGGTCAACGTGGTCAAGGAACGACTTCCATCGGAAGTATCTTTGTCGTGGAGAGTCTCAGCTGGGTCCACGGCCGCAGCAAGTCAGTGCCTCCTTATTACGCGGAAAATAATGATTCCTCCAACTGACAGCAGGGACCCACTGGACGGGCCACCGTATTTTGTAAAAAAAAACATTTGTCCCCTGACTGCTGGGACCCACCTGACGGGCCACCGTATTTCGCGAAAAAAATGTTCCCCCCGCTGTCAGATCGGACCCACTGGAAGTGCCTCCTTATTACGCACAAAAAAAATGAATACTCCCCCCTGCTAGCTGGGACCCACCTTGGTGGGAGGCTGACTTGTGGGCCTACTAAGTTGACGGGGATGAAGGGCTTTGTCAACTTAGGTAATATGAACGATTCTAGCTCCAGTGACCATACATGGTCCATCCAATGGCCGTAGTGCTTCTTCAACCTCTGGTCTTCTTGCTCCAGCCGCCCAAACCAGCGCCGGTCGTGCCTCATGCTCTTGCCTCCGTGGCGGGTCAGTGCTACCATCGGAGGCCTCACCGCCTCTACTATTCCCACCGCTGGCCAGGCCTGCGGCGGCAGTAGCCTCACACCGCAGCCGAACCAGTGAACCTCGTACTCCTCTCTCGCTGGCTTCCACCGCCACGTCTTCCCGGCTCTGCGTCGTCCCTTCCTAGGCCTCGCCGTCGTCCACCGCCGTGGTGCTCTCCGCGGTGTGGTCAACGTGGTCAAGGAATGACTTCCATCGGAAGAGTCTTGTCGTGGAGAGGCGACAGTGGGTCCACGACCACAGACCAGTTTTTTGTGATTTGCCAAGTAAGTCGCTTTGTCAGGCCTGTTGGGCTGCAAATCTTTCAAGACAAGGAGAGCTTTCATTCGGCTTGCCAAGAAAATGGCCCATCAGTAATGAGAAATGGGTTGTACATTTTTAAAACACATCAAACCGGCAATTAGTTTCAAATATCTTTTTTTTCATTTGAGATTTTAAATTACATTAATTTTTACAGTGGAGAATTTGTTGGATTTTATATTGATATACATTTATTTTAAAATCAGTTTGAATGTGAGTCAAATTTGGGATTAAAAACAGTTCGGACCGCACCAAATATGCAAAATTTCATATAATTTTTAACCGTGGCCACAATATGGGCGTAATGCTAACAAAAGAATATGGGCTCCAAAAAACCTTAAGAATTAGCAAATGGGCTGTAAATTATTAGAAATAATGGCAGATGGGCTGTATGTTGTTTTCCACAGATTTGAGGCTTTCCTAAAAAGGTTGGCGCTGGCGGTGACTATTGGATGGCCATCCAACGCCGTCATGCTTCTTCAATCTCTGCTCTTCCTGCTCCAAATTACTCAAACAAGCGCCGGCGGGATAGCTTGCTCCCTCCTCCCCGCGGCCGGCTCTGCTGCCACGCAGGCCTCACCACCCCACCGTACTCCCATCGCTGGCCTAGCCATCCCTCTACACACCCACACCTGCTGTTATTCTCCAGCGATGGCAGACGAACCAGTAAACCCTCGTACAGTCGTACTCCCCTCCGCGTGGGGAAACAAATGCCGAGTCTTCCCTGCCTCCGTGTCGTTCCCTTCCTAGCCTCGCCGTCGTCCACCGCCCTGGTGCTCTCGGCGCGGCCTGGTCAACATGGTCAACAAGTGGACTGTACGTGGAGAGGCCGACAACTGGGTCCATGGCCGCACGCAAGGAAATGCCTCCTTATTACGCGCAAAATAATGATTCCTCCACCTGACATCAGGGACCCACCGAAAGGGCCTGCGTATTTCGCAAAAAACGTTACCGTCGCTGACCAGCTTGGACCCACCAGCTATATATCTTCGCACGCAAGGAAGTGCCTCCTTATTACGCACAAACAAAATGAATACTCCGCCTGTTAGCTGCGACCCAGTATAGTGGCAGGCTGACTTGTGGGCCTACTAAGTTGACGGGGGCGGAGGGATTTGTCAACTTAGTCAATATGCATGATTCGATCTCCAGTGACCGTACAATGTCCATCCAACGGCCGTAGTGCTTCTTCAACCTCTGGTCTTCTTACTCCAACCGCCCAAACCAGCGCCGGTCGTGCCTCGTGCTCCTGCCTCCCGTGGCCGGCTGCGATGCCGCGGAGGCCTCACCGCCCCCTACTACTCCCACCGCTGGCCAGGCCATCCCTCTACTCACCCACACCCCCTGTTATTCTGCGGCGACGACAGCCTCACCCTCGTACTCCTCTTCGCGTGGGCATCCACTGCTGCGTCTTCCCCGGCTCCGCGTCGTCCCCTTCCTAGGCCTCGCCGTCGTCCACCGCCGTGGTGCTCTCGGTGCAGCGTGGTCAATGTGGTCAATGACCGACTTCCATCGGAAGAGTACTGTGCGTGGAGAGGCTGACAGCTGGGTCCACGGCGGTTGCAAGGAAGTGCCTCCTTATTACGCGCAAAATAACTATTCCTCCACCTGACATCAGGGACCCACCAGACGGGCCACCGTATTTCGCAAAAAAAACGTTTCTCCCTGACTGCTGGGACCCACCAGCTACATCTTCGCACGCAAGGAAGTGCGTCCGGGCAAAAAAAAACAAACGATTCGCCCCCCTGACTGCTGGGACTCACCAGCTACATCTTCGCAGGCAAGGAAGTGCACGGCGGTTGGGACCCACCTGGTGAAGCGTAAGTAGAATTGTCATTCGGTCGACGATATGCGTACATACATCTTGGTCGATGTAGAGGCGCCGCGTAGCGTAGCATGTACACGTACGTACAACGGCCAGGGTGCAAGAAAGAAAATACGGCCACGTATGTGTACGTACGGCCAGGGCTCGTGTACATGGCTGGGTCGGAATGGAGAAACAACGTCGTCGTCGTGTTCATGGGGAGGCAACGAAATGCGTCGTGTTCATCGGGAGGCAACAAAACGCATGGGAGCCAACCGGCTGGGTCGGAACGGAATGTGTGATCGTGTTCATCGGGAGGGCTTGGACGGAACAGGCGATGGAAACAAGGCGTGGCGTACTGCACAACGGAGGAAACGGACCTCCTACGTTCGGAACGGGGACCTGTTGATCGGGAGGGGTGTGGCGTACCGCAAACCGGAGGAAACAGACCTCCCACGGTCAAACGCAGGGTCCTGTTGATCGGGAGGGTGTGGCGTCGCAAACGGAGGAAATGGACCTCCTATGGTCGAAACGGGGGTCCTGTTGATCGGGAGGGGTGTGGCGTACCGCAAAACAGAGGAAACGGACCTCCTACGGTCGAAACGAGGGTCCTGTTGATCGGGAGGGGTGTGGCCTACCGCAAAACGGGACTCCACGGGATACTGTTCATCTCCACCGTCGACCTCCTCCAGCCTCCACGGGCTACCGTCGACCTCCTCCAGCCTCCACGGGCTCCTGTTCATCCAGCCTCCACCGCGCGCTACTCCACCGGCTACTGTTCAACCACCCCTCCACCGTCTACTGTTCATCCAGCCCTCCACACCACGGGGTCCTGTTCAACCACCCCTCCACGGGCACCCCTCCACCGTCTACTATTCATCCAGCCCTCCACACCACGGGGTCCTGTTCAACCACCCCTCCACGGGCACCCCTCCACCATCTCTCGCTCATCCAGCCCTCCACCACACCACGGGTCCTGTTCATCCGAGGCAAACGCCACCGCTCACTGTTCATCCACCCCATAGCGCTCATCTTGCTCATCCAGCAGGCAGCATCGATCGGCTTGATTAGCGCAGATGGCGAATCGCTCGATCGGGTTCGCTAACAGCCATCGATCGATCGCTCGGGTTCGATGAACGCGTAGCTGCGGTCAATGTCGCTCGGGTTCAGTTAGAGCCCAACGCCTCGCTCGGGTTTAGTTAGAGCCAACGCCTCGCACACACGCGCGTACGTGTACGAGAGAAATGCGCATCGCTCGGCCCCCGACCTCCCACCATAACCGGGAACTCCCCGAAATTTTCCTCCCCCTCTCTTCTACCACGGTTTTTTCCGTCATGGACGGCCCAAAGAATATCATGCAGCTGCGTCTCCGGCCTGCCCAGGACGAAAAGCCCATTTTCTGTCATGATTTTTTGTCATAGAAGTAGGAGCCCACCACATCTATGATGATACCGGGTTTTGTCACAATTATCGTCATAGAAGTGTCATATGTATGACAGAAAATTTTTCTGTTCGGCCCAAAATGTCACGGATGTGTCTTTCTTTGTAGTGTACTATGTGATGATAGTAGTAGCGTTGGTAGAGAAAGAGGCGCTACTACTAAGTATTTTAGCTGCAACGCTTGTTTAGAAATGCGCTACTGCTAAATAGTAGCTGTAGCGCCCTAGCAGTGACCCGCGCTACTGCTATGTAAAAAACCAGCGCCACTAGTAAGGTTTTCTCTAGTAGTGAAGCCTCGGGCTTGCAAGTCAACTTGCTCAAAAGTGAGGCCAAGTCGATCAAATGTACTAAGGAGGATATGCTGAGGGTTAGTGCCCTCCTTGGCTGCCCCATAGGCTCGTACCCATGTAGGTACTTAGGCCTACCACTCACAAACAGAAAACAAACCACGTTAACTCCTTGGGCTTGCTGGATAGCCTTGAGGCATGTCTACCAACAAGGAGGGACAACGTGCTTCCAAAGAGTGGCTGCATGCTGCTAGTCTAGTCAGTTTTATGTGCGATCCCAATACACGCCATGGCGGCCTTGGATATCCCCCCCAAAACCTTGGCTGCCATGATCAAAATCTGCAGGAGCTTCTTGTGGTGTGCTAAAGCAGATTCAAGCAGTGGCTTGGGATAGTGTGTGCATGCTCAAGTGGGCAGGAGGACTCGGCATACCAAACCTTAGATGGCTCAATTTGGCGATGCAAGCTCGATGCCTTGGCTGCAAAGGACATATCTGGATCGACCTTGGCATGAGTTCCATATCAATGTACCGGAGGCTTCCATGTCTACTTCAGAGCTGCTGTACAAACATATATTGGGGACGACCAATCGACCTTATTTTGGGAAGATCGATGGCTCCATGGTTATAGAATCCAGGGGATTGCACCCCTTCTGTGCGACCGAGTACTGGGTTGGCTGCGCAAGGAAAGAACAGTCCGTTAGGCAATGATAAACAGGGCATGGGCTTCTGATGTTGGGAGCCTTCCATGTCTACCTTCGGAGCTGTTGTACAAACAGATAATGGGGATGACCAATCGACCTTATTTTGGGAAGATCGGTGGCTCCATGGTTACAGAATCCAGGAGATTGCACCCGTTCTTTACGATAGAGTACTGGGTTGGCTGCGCAAGGAAAGAACGGTCCGTTAGGCAGTGATAAATAGGGCATGGGCTTCTGATGTTGGGATGGACTTCAAGGCGTCGACGCTACAGGAGTATTTCTAACACTGGCTGATGGTGGAGGCGTGATACATCTCCAACGTATCTATAATTTTTGATTGTTCAATGCTATTATATTATAAATCTTGGCTGTTTTTTATATGCTATTTTATATCATTTTTTGGGACTAACCTATTAACCTAGTGCCCAATGCCAGTTGTTGTTTTTGCTTGTTTTTGGCTTTTCAGAAAATCAATATCAAACGAAGTCCAAACGAAAAAAAAACCTTTAGATTAATTTTTTCTTGACTAGAAGGGACCCTAGAAGCTTCAGGAGAAGAACAAACGATATACGGGAGAGCCACAAGCTTGAGGGGTGCACCCCCTGAGCTTTTGGGCCCCACACAACTCCGTTTAACCTAATTCCACTTTATATATTCAGAAATATTCCCAAACCAACAAAGAGCTATTCGAAACACTTTTTCCGCCACCGCAAAGCTTCTGTTCTTCCGCGATCCCATCTGGAGGCCTTTTTCGGTACTCTGCCAGAGGAGGAATTGATCATGGAGGGCTTCTAAACCATCCTTGCTGCTTTTCGATGATGCGTGAGTAGTTCACTACAGACCTACGTGTCCATAGCTAGTAGCTTTAGATGGCTTCTTCTCTCTCTTAGATCTTCAATACAATGTTCTCCTCGATGTTCTTGGAGTTCTATCGGATGTAATCTTATTTTGCGGTGTGTTTATGGGATCTGATGAATTGTGGGTTTATGATCTGAATATTCATGATAAGTAACTGAGACTTTTCAGACCTTTATTATGCTCTCTGGTCTATCCGCTTGGTTTGGCCAACTAGAGTGGGAGAGGTGCCTTGTGATGGGTTCAATCTTGCGGTGCTCTATATCCCAGTGACAGAAAGGGACAAGACGTGTATTTGTATTGTTGCCATTAAGGGTAAAATGATGGGGTTTATTTATATTGACTGAGTTTACTTTGTCTACATCATGTCATCTTGCTTAAGGCATTACTCTGTTTCAATACTTAATACCATAGATGCATGCTGGATAGCGGTTGATTGGTGGAGTAATAGTAGTAGATGCAGTCAGGAGTCGATTGAGGGAGTCCTGGAATAGGGGGTCCCCGGGCGTCCGGGCTATGCGACGTGGGCCGGACTCGTGACCCGTGAAGATACAAGATGGAAGGCTTTCCCCCGTGTCCGGATGGGACTCCCCTTGGCGTGGAAGGCAAGATTGGCGTTCGGATATGAAGATTCTCTTCTCTGTAAACCGACTCTGTATAACCCTAGCCCCCTCCGGTGTCTATATAAACCAGAGGGTTTAGTCCGTAGAGGCAATCATAATCATACAGGCTAGACATCTAGGGTTTAACCATTACGATCTCGAGGTGGATCAACTCTTGTAACCCCTATACTCATCAAAGTCAATCAAGCAGGAAGTAGGGTATTACCTCCATTAAGAGGGCCCGAGCCTGGGTAAACATCGTGTCCCTATCTCCTGTTACCTTCGATCCTAAGATGCACAGTTCGGGACCCCCTATCCGAGATCTGCTGGTTTTGACACCGACATTGGTGCTTTCATTGACAGTTCCACAATGCCGTCGTCGAAAGGCTCGATGACTCCATCGATCATCTACAATAATACTGTCGTGAGGGAGATCTTTCTCCCCGGCCAAATCTTTGTATTCGGCGGCTTCGCCCTACGGGCCAACTCGCTTGGCCACCTAGAGCAGATCGACAGCTACGCCCCTGGTCATCAGACTAGTTTTGGAAATCTGAACTACGTCGCGGACATCCGAGGTGACTTGATCCTCCAAGGGTTTGCGGCCCCAACCACCGCTCTGGCCTTAGATCCGGAGCACGTCACCAGGTCCGAAGATGGGATTTTGGAGCCCTCCGAACTCTCTGCAGCCATGGAGCTTGATTCTGGAGGACCGGACGGGATAGCATCACCGGCAGGCCCGGAGTTACATCAGGCCCCTTCTATCATCATAAAACCGGGCTCCTCTCCGGACACTAGCGCCGAACCCTCGATGTCCGCGTCACGTGAGCTCGCCCAGGGAACTTTTGTCCCGCCCAACTCCACGGACCCTCGCTTCCCCGCCTAAACCTTGCTCTTAAACAAGGCTTTGGACCTAATGTGTTTCCTCGCTATCATAGAGGAATCGCTTCCGAACTGCGCCCAGCCCGGACTAGGGGCTGAGGGCAGGGAATCTTGCTGCCCACCCACCACCCACTTCATAGCCACTGTCGAGGATTTAACCGACATGCTCGGTTACACCTCTGAAGACATCAGCTGTATGGACGACGATGCCGGAGAGGAGCATGCCCAAAACCCGCCATTCACTGGACGTTGGACGGCCACTTCCTCATATGACGTGTACATGGTGGATACAACCAAAAAAGACGACGACAACAATGAGAAAGATCCAGTCGAGGATGAACCTCCCGAGATGCCCCCAAAGCGTCGACGTTAGTGGCGCCGCTCTAAACCGCGTCGCGGAAAAGATAGCAATACCAGAACCGGAGACGATAATACTCCGGAGAATGCCGAAGACCCTGAAGCCCCCGTAGAGCCAATATCTGAACAGGATGATTGGGAGGATGGGCCAGTAAACCCCGACGATCCTGTCAAAAATGGGGATACAGAGGACAATAATTACTTACCGATCTCCAAAGAGGATACGAGTGATGACCCACAAGTATAGGGGATCTATCTAGTCCTTTCGATAAGTAAGAGTGTCGAACCCAACGAGGAGCAGAAGGAAATGACAAGCAGTTTTCAGTAAGGTATTCTCTGCAAGCACTGAAATTATCGGTAACAGATAGTTTTGTGATAAGGTAATTCGTAACGGGTAACAAGTAACAAAAGTGAACAAGGTGCAGAAAGGTGGCCCAATCCTTTTTGTAGCAAAGGACAAGCCTGGACAAACTCTTATATAAAGTAAAGAGCTCCCGAGGACACATGGGAACTATCGTCAAGCTAGTTTTCATCATGCTCATATGATTCACGTTCGTTACTTTGATAATTTGATATGTGGGTGGACCGGTGCTTGGATACTGCCCTCCCTGGGACAATCATCCCACTAATGATTAACCCCTCTTGCAAGCATCCTCAACTAAAAAAGAAGTATGAAGGTAAACCTAACCATAGCATGAAACATATGGATCCAAATCAGCCCCTTACGAAGCAACTCATAAACTAGGGTTTAAGCTTCTGTCACTCTAGCAACCCATCATTTACTTATTACTTCCCAATGCCTTCCCCCAGGCCCAAATAATAGTGAAGTGTCATGTAGTCGACGTTCACATAACACCACTAGAGGAAAGACAACATACATCTCATCAAAATATCGAACAAATACCAAATTCACATGACTACTTATAACAAGACTTCTCCCATGTCCTCAGGAACAAATATAACTACTCACAAATCATATTCATGTTCATAATCAGAGGGGTATTAATATGCATAAAGGATCTGAACATATGATCTTCCACCGAATAAACCAACTAGAATCAACTACAAGGAGTAATCAACACTACTAGCAACCCACAGGTGCCAATCTGAGGTTTTGAGACAAAGATCGGATACAAGAGATGAACTAAGGTTTGAGATGAGATGGTGCTGGTGAAGATGTATATGGAAATTGACCTCCTCCCGATGAGAGGATCGATGGTGATGACGACGGTGACGATTTCCCCCTCCCGGAGGGATGCTTCCCCGGCATAACAGCTCCGCCGGAGCCCTAGATTGGTTTCGCCAGGTTCCGCCTCGAGACGGCGGCGCTTCGCCGCGAAAGCTTCCTCCTAATTTTTTCCAGGGCGAAAGACTTCATATAGCAAAATATGGGCACTGGAGGCCTGCCAGGGCCCCACGAGGCAGGGGGCACGCCCAGGGGGGTAGGGCGCGCCCCCACCCTCATGGACTGTGGGTGGCCCCCCTCTGGTGCTTTCTTCGCCCAATATTTCTTATATATTCCAAAACTGACTTTCGTGGAGTTCAGGACTTTTGGAGTTGTGCATAATAGGTCTCTAATATTTGCTCCTTTTCCAGCCCAGAATTCCAGCTGCCGGCATTCTCCCTCTTCATGTAAACCTTGTAAAATAAGAGGGAAAAGGCATAAGTATTGTGATATAATGTGTAATAACAGCCCATAATGCAATAAATATCGATATAAAAGCATGATGCAAAATGGACGTATCAACTCCCCCAAGCTTAGACCTAGCTTGTCCTCAAGCGGAAGCCGATAACGAAAAATATGTCCACATGTTTAGAGATAGAGTTGTTGATAAAATAAAATACGGACATGAGGGCATCATGATCATTTTATAATAGCAACACACACACACACACACACACACACACACACACACACACACACACACACACACACACACACACACACACACACATATATATATATATATATATATATATATATATATATATATATATATATATATATATATATATATATAGGTGGGTCTATTCTAACAACACCCTTTAAGACCTTATTCTAACAACACCTAACCTTATTCTGCTAACACCCCGACTCGCACCACAAAACACAGTTACGTAAAACTGCGGCAGCCCACCACCCACCCCACCTTCTTCCCGGACGCACCCACCCCACCCCGACCCACCTTATTCCTTGCACACTACCACTCCCCACGCCCACCTCCCTCCCCACCTTCCGCCGCTGTCAGACCACACCATCGTCGCCCCACTTCCTCCCTCTCTGCCTCGCCCTGCCCAGCTCCCCTCGGGCAACCTCCCCCACCGCCACCACTTGGGCTCACCGTGGTGAAAACCAGATCCAGCCCCCCTCCCCGGCAGCAACCCGCACCGGCCGGCCATGGATCCGACTCCCCCCACCAACCTGCAGTGTCTGCCGATGGATCGAGCCACCTCTCTGCCGGCTACCTTCATACGCCTCCCCACCACGACCACTATCCACTTGGCCTGATTCACGGGCACCGAGGAGCCAGGCAGTGTCATCGGAGCAGGTGGCGGGTGAGGGTGCAGCGCGGCGCGCGGGTTACTTGCGAGGGAGGATGGTGCGGGAGGTGCGCGCAGGGGAGCGGTAGGTGGAGGCAGTTGTTGGGGCGGAGGTGCCGCGGGAACCCAGTGTGAGGGGCGTCGTCGGGGAAGAGCACATGCGGCTGCTCCTATGCCTCGACGGGGTGCGGGGCGCCAGCGGTGGAGCTTGATGGAGCGAGTCCCCCTATTGCCACCACCCCCTACTGATCCGTTGACCAGAAGATCCCCTTCACCCCTCCGCCTCCAGGCACGATGGCGGCCTCTCGTCGGCGCATCCTCTCCTTCGCCGTCTATCCGAGGCCTGCTCTCCTAGGTGCCTACTACCTTTCGGCTGTGGTGGGGATTCAGCAAAGATCTGCCTCGCCACCCCTCATCCCTCGTTCTGTGGCATCAAGGCCGGGACGCCCAGCACGTCGGCGAGGGTGCCGCAGGTCAACGACATCCAGCCCAACTCTGTCGTGTGTAGTGCACACCTCTCCATGCTGCAAGTTCTGGGGCGGCGGGAGTGAGCAGCATGTTGTCCTCCCACTGACGGCGAGCACTGCAGGTAAAATGTCGTTGCAGGTAGTTGTGGTTGTCGGTGCAGTTCGCAAGCGCATGATGGCATGACGACATGCAGTTCCCTGGCGCGTGGGTGCTGTATAGTGCAGTGCACCTGGATCCTGCGAGCAGTGCGCCATGCGCCCCCGGTGTGGTTCATCCAAGGCCACCGCCAACAAAATTGTAATTTCCACACCTTGTTGACACTTTGCTCATACTTTTTGTGTGCAGGTCGCATGCGTGCCGAGTCGAGCTGAATGTGTTGTGTTGGATAAGATGCAGTACGGTCGCTGTCACCGTGCAGCTCATTGGCTAACAACATGCAGTTTGATACATCTGTTTTACAATTCTTTTGCTATGTCCTGTGGTCTCTGTGTCCTGTGTTGGGCCAAAGTGTGCAGGGCAATAGGGCTTGCGTGCAGTTTGGGGGTAAGCACATTGCAAAAATTGCAGTGCGGTTTGGCGATGGTGGAATTGCGGTGTGGTTCAGTGCCCGTCGAGGTGGAGTTCGTCCACGGGGACCTTGTGTTCTTTTTTTGTCAAAAAATTATGCATGACGAAGCCACAGGCGCCACCGACAAAGTAGTACCGATGGCGACACCATGCAGCTTATCAGCGACATGCGCGTGGTTTTGCACCTAGTAGCGTGTAGACACCTGATACACAGCAGTACAGTTGGATCCCATGGAGTTTCAGATGCTTATTTCGGCATTCAGATTTGCAGTGTAGTGCGTATTCGTGGAAACCAAAAAATGGCTGTTTATTCTTGATGCTTTTTCCTGCATTAAAAAACTTGTTATGCCTTAAGCAGTGCAGTTAATTGTTGGGTGCCGTACTCTTGACTTTGTTGTGTAGTGCAGTTAATTTGTAGGTATAGGCGAACAAAAAAAAAAGAAAAACAAAAATAGGGAAAACACACGAAAAAGACATGCAGCCCGCTCGTCTATGTGTGGAGTGCAAATTGTTTCGTGTGCTTTAAAAAATAATCGACTACATCAACGCATGAAGTGCTTTTGGTCCTCGGATGTGGTTCATTTTTTAGAGTGATGTTGTTCACTTGTGCCCAAAATAAAAGTGCTAAAAATTTAGCGAAACAACAAGATATTATTGCGGTTCACTTCGATATATGTCGCGGCTCACTTTCCCTTGTCCCTGCGGTTCACTCTTGTTCATAAAAAATAAAAAAAATACAACAAAAACTCATAAAAACTCTTCTAAGAAAATTTACGCCCGACAAAAGAAAATCATGAAGTTCGCTTGACTATTTGATGCAGTGCGGTTTTTAGTCTAAAGAAGTGCAGTTTGCTACCTCGTTTGGGAAAATTTACGTCTCACAAAAAATAAATCATGCACGTGCATATCTCTTTTTTGTGGGACGTGCATGATTTTGTGGGACGTAAAATTTCCCAAACGAGGTAGAACACTCTCTTTAATTCTTTACGGTTTAAGAGTGTTCTACGGTAAATTCAAAATTCCTCTTAAACCGTAAAGAATTAAAGAGAGTGTTCTACATGAAAAAGTTGCGCCTCGTCGATATCTTTCCGACGGCGTATCGTTTGAATCATTGCGACCAGCGGCTTGTAAAAAAATCACGAAAAATGGCCGCTGCCACTCGTCGTTCGCCGCACGATTTTCAAAATTAACTTAAAACCATAAGGGATCTAAAAACATTTCAACATATGAAAGTTGTGCCTCATCCGTAGTTTTCCAACGACATATCATACACCCCATTTCGACAAACGGTTGGAAAACTGGAGCAAAAACAGTACCGAAAATTTCAAAAAAAATTGAAAAACAGAATTCCGCGATTTAGTAAATTTAAAACTTCTCTTAAACCGTAACAAATTAGAGAAAATAATATATATGAAAAAGACGCGCCTCGACGATATATTTCCAACGGCATATCATTTGCTTCATTCCGATGAGCGGTTTAGTAAAAATCACAAAATACGCTCGCTGCCACTCGTTGTGGGCCGCACCGTTTTCAAAACTGCTCTTAAACCACGAGGAATCTCGAAAAGTGTTTGACATGTCGAAGTTGCGCCTAATCCATAGTTTTCCAACGGTATATTATACGCCTCGTTCCGATAAATGGTTCAAAAACTAGAGCGAAAACAGTTCCGGAAAAACACGACGTGCAGTTTTTTTGCGACGGGAAGTTCACTCGCGTGAGTACTGCAACACACTTCGTTCAAACAATGACGTGCACTTGCGTTGAGCGTGCAGATATACAGCCGGTCTATTCTGCTAATATTAGCAGAATAACTATTCTTGTCGTGGTTTTGTCACGACAGATGTCCTAGAGAAAGGACTTAGTCGTGGAGCCATCGCGACGGGTTAGCTTAAAGGGGTTAAAGCGGACAAGAGACGCAGGGAGTTTATACTGGCTCGGCCCCTTGCGGTGAAGGTAAAAGCCTATGATCCAGTTGTTGTGGAATTGCTAGGGTTTCGATGACCAGGGAGCAAATTTGCTATGCCTCGTTCTCGAGTTGTTGTTTGTTGTCCTTAAACCGCCGCTGGGTCGTCCCCTTATATACATGGGTTGGCCTTGCGTCGGTTTCTGAGGTCCGTGGCGGCTCATAAACGTGTCTGGCTCGGTCTCTGCTCTTTCTATCTTACAACACAAGTTTACATATCAATGCCGGTTTACGTCTATAGACCTTAAACCGTCTTTTGGCCCTGGGCCTTCATAAAGCACCACCATCTGTCTTCATGGGCTTCAAGTACAGTGAACCATTATGGGGATAACCCGGCCTCTCCTAGCCGGTTTACGCCCAGTAGTAATATCCCCAACATTAGGTCCCATATTGATTTGAACTGGTTCATGTCAATCTTCAACGCATCATCATCTTCACAGAAATCTTGTAAACCATCATGATGTCATCTTCTAGAATTCGTGATAAACCGCCGTGATGTCACATGCTATTAAAATTGCATATAGCTCACCTTCTTTAATGAACCTCCGTCAATCGAGGCGACAACTCTGCCATATATCTAATTTTTGGGCTCCTCAATTCTCGCACCTGTCACTTACCCTTTGCCTTTATAAATAGGACCAGGGGGTTCCATTCCCCCCCATGCCTCTTCGCATCGTCTTCTTCCTCGCGCCGACCGAACCTTCAAGCTCTGCCGCCGCAATCGATCTTCGCATCTGCCTCAACAACGGCCGCTGCATCAACCTGATCGTACCAGAAAGCCGCGGCGCCTCTCCGCTATTCTTTTGACATTGGTAAGTCTTCTACCCTAGATCTTGTCATTAGGGTTTGTACTTATCCGAGTTCTTCGTAGTTCTTGGAGCTGTTCTTCCTTGTTCCTCTCCAGTAGCACAAATGGCGAGTTGGATCTGATATTTTCCAATGCCTTTGTAGTAAAAACTCCCTTTTCCTCATTAAAACAGCTGCTTTGGGTAGAAAGACTCATCTGGAACTATTAAATTGCTTAAGCACCTGCGCTGTAGGTTAGAATATATTTTGATTTTCCAACAGACAGCAGATCTGAAATTACTATGCCAAGCTATGAAACTTGTTTTTCCTTCACTTGCGCATCTTAGATCTGTATCTTCAATACCAGAGTAAGGCGGTTTAATCTCATAAAAAAATGATGATCCGGTAGGTACCATTAGTCCCCTGTTGAATCGCTGATTCATTTATCTTTGCATCTTCTCCATCGTAAGATTCCTTCCCGGGTCATATTCTGGTTTAACAATATGCGTACACCTCTGCTGTAACTTGCATCACTTTATATTTGTCCATTATAAACCTTAAACCGGCAATAACTATGTTTCAGCTTCCATTGAAATGTCCAAACAAGTCTATGGATGCAACTGGGTTCCTTCCCGGGTCACTGAAGATCAATTAGACAGATGTGTCGCAACTAGCGCTTTAGCCAAGAAAGATGTCATCCACTGGAGGGCTCCTGGTCCGGAAACCCTCCTGAACCCAAGGACGGAGAAGTTGTCATTTTTGTTGACCATCTGGGTCGAGGCTTTAGCCCTCCCAGTTCAAAATTCCCTCGAGATGTGCTTGCCAGTTTTCAGCTCCACCCTCAGGACATGGTCCAAACTCTGTGTCCAACATCTGCCATTTCCAAGTCTTTTGTGAGGCTTATCTTCAAGAGGAGCCCACAGTTGAATTATTTAGGGACTTCTTCCACTTAAACCGTCACACAGAGTTCACAGATGGATCCAATACTGAGCTTGGCGGAATGGCGGTTCAAAAGAGGAAGGAGGTCGACTTCCCTCACGCCAAGCTTCACAGTCACCCCAAGGAGTGGAACGGACTTGGTTTCTTGCAAAGATACATCTCAAGCGATGAAAATCCTTTGCGGGTTACCGCCCTCACCGTCTTAGCAATACATATCCCTTTCCTCGGAGGTTGTTGCAAAGGAAAGGGCCAATTATCAGTCCTGGCCCATCAAAGCTTAGAGCCTTTATGGCGAATGGTTTTAACAGTGTTGATTTTTCATTGTTGGATAACTTGGAGCATATTGCCCTTAAGCCGACGCCCCGGTTTAATGTGTGAATATACCGGGAGCTTGAAGGACCCTCAACGACACATTGATATCCAGCTTACAGATGCTAAGGTTACTGAGGCTGTGAAGAAGATACTGAACAAACCGGAGGCTGTCTGTAGCCAGACCGGATTAAGTCCTTTCTGTGTTTCCAAAAAACCTCCAACGGTAAGGGTCACATAACTTTTTTTTGTTTTAACTTGCTTCTTGCAAATCTCTGAAAATGTTGTCCATCTTTGACAGGGTGATGATCCGTTCTGGAAGAAAAAACCACAAGATAAACCGGCAAAACCGCTTCGCCCGAAGACCAAGGTTGTTAAAAAACCAGCCAAGAAAAGGACCACTACGTCTTCCGAGCCAAATGCAGATGCCGATGTGGCTAATCTGGACTCAGAGGTAGAACTTGACTCTCTTGGTTCATTTTTCATACACCTCATTAACAATGACTATTATTAGGACGGCGCTGAAGGCAGTCAAGTTGATGACGTAGAGGTAATTATTCTTTCCTCTGATTCAGATCCTCTGCCAACATAAAAAATCCATCGAGCAAACCAGAAAGTAAAATTTTCTCACCCCCTTGCTCACTTGGACCCAAACATTCTTTTGAAGATGCAGCAACACGAAGCTCGCCGCATTACCCGGCACGGCGGCGAGGTAGTTACCTCCGCCGGTTTACCAAATACTCCGGTTCGGAAACGCCGATCAGAGGTCTCTTATACTCTTGATACTTCTTGCCCCAAGGCGGGTTGTTTCCGGCAGCCTCTTAATCCGTCTGATTCAAATTATCAGGGAACACCTCACTCACCCTCTGGCGAGTCAACAGCCACACAGCTTCCAGTCCTCAAGACAGTTCCTGGGTGAGTCATACCTTTAAACTTATTTTCACTGCTTTATACTTTACACAATTTATTGACTTTTATATGTTCTACTCAGTGCCAAGCCAAGACCCAGCAAGAAGGCTCGGTTAAACAAACCGTCAGACGAAAATGTGGTTATTGAACCGGAGAAAACCCCAGATCCATTAGAGACCAATGCTGAATTTCTGCTTGATGTTCCGCCACAACAAGATTATGACTTCGTTGTTGAACGAGTAGAATTTGACACCACAGGTCACACTGACAAACCGACTAGTCCGGCTCGCACGGATGATAAAGCGGCCAGTCCAGCTAAGGCTGCTGATAAGCCATGCACTCCAGTGAAGGCTACTGATGATAAAGAAGACGACATTATGATTAATGGCGTCAGCCACACTGCTCCTGGCAACCCGATCGCTTTATCCAAGCATAGCGCCAAGGATGAGCTTTCTGCTATGGGCAAGGGTAAATGAAACACTGATTTGTCCAGCTACACCCATCTCAACGCCCAAGACATTCACTCTGGCTTCTTGAACCGTCTGTATACTAGCCGCGACTATGAAGCCGGTTTAGTAAATCTGATAAAGGAGCGATATGAGGTAACCACACGACTGTTTTCTCTTATGTCCAATTTCCAATGTCAATTCCAGTAGCCCCCAAGGGCCGGTTTATGATGTTAATCTAAACCGGGACTGTGTAATATCTTAACTTTGCATGCTTAGCCTCCAGGGACCGGGTTATCTCTTTAAGATTAACCGGTACTTTAAGATTGCAACATTGTATCTTTCATTGGTGTAGCCCCCAAGTGCCGGTTTAACTTATGAAGGTGAACCGGGACTTAAGAAGAATTCCCATAACGTTACTTTGAGCAAACATACATTAGCCCCCAAGTGCCAAGAGTAATACTTGTATTGTGCTTGGGACTTGTAGTAATGTTCGAGAACAAGCAAATATGCATTAGCCCCCAAGTACCAGGTGCATAACTTGTTATGTACTTGGTACTTCAAATATATACCGTCAACTCATGATATGTCTGTCTCTTATAGGCCAAGCTGAGCAAAAAGGAAACTCAAACTGCCGATCTACAAGAAAATATCAAGTCCCAGCAAGCCGAAACCTCCAAGGCCAAGGATGAGCTGACCAGCGCTTTAGCTGCTATGGAAAAACTGAACGAGAGTTTCAACAAGGAGCGGGCGGATTGGGAGACACAAAAAAGAGCCAAGGACGCAGAAGCAGCTCTTAAACCGGTAGTAGATGAACTGACTGGCGTAAAGCGGCAGATACATGCCATGACGGCTGTTGTATTTGGTAAACATCCTTGCCTCACGTTTTCAACATAGCATCCCATCTGAAGCCGGTTCTTGATGCTTGTATTTATCGAGGACTCGCATTAGTCTTACAGGCTCGGCGTGCATGAAGAAGTGAAGGCTGCCTATACTCTTATAGAGCAGTTATATACCGGCGCACAACGAATCATCTGCACTGCTTCTCACAACAAACCGCCCCAACTTTAATCAAGGAGACATTAGAAAGACTGTCAATGATGCCTGCCCGGATAGAAGAGCTATAGAGATCCGCTGCAAGGGCTGGTGCTCTGACCGCACTAACCCGGGCAAAAGCATGGGTGCCTGATCTTGATCCGGTGGATGTGGCTAAAGGCTACCCAAGCTTAAAAGAAGACGAATCAGAATTTGGCAATGAGGACCTCCGTGCCATAAACTGGGAAGTACGTCCACTAGCTTGCCAATTAGCTGAAGAAGCTGATCTTTCATATTATCTGGCGAATTACGACGTCAACAACAAACGGGTTGCTGCCCCAACTCCGGAGGCTCAAAATCTCATCTCGCCAATCCGTAAGCACACCTATGCCCCTGACATTGAACCGTCCACCCTTATAAGCGACGAAGCTGTGTTCCAAGCCTTAAATAGGATCGACTGGGCAACTATTGACTTCTAGCCGCTGGGTAGAGACGAGGAGGATGAACCGGTGGAAGATGATCCACAGTCGTCCAGTCAACCTGGTGACGAATCATGATTTGGAGAGCGGATTAGCCTTCTGCGAGCCGCAACACTTCTTTGAAAAACAATTATCCTTTGGGCAATGAAACGCCTTGTAATAGGCTAGTTAAAACAATTGGTCTGCTATGCCATCATGCATACTTATTTGTGCCTGATACTTGTTCATCCGCCATGCTTAAGACATATGATGTTCATAATCCGTAGCGATTTACTCAAGCTATTCCTGCACACAAGAAGTTGATAGTGTCCTGGCAGTTTACGCGCGGACGGGTCCACGATGCTTGATATATAGCAGGGTTTATAACCAAGGCTTGTGAAAAATAATCAAATATGAAAATAATTGATACACTGACCTTGAGTCATAATGTTGGCTGACCAACTGTTGTTATGAGGTAATAACCTAATCTTACATCATATTGTGCGGTTTATGATAAAACATTCCGGGTTATGATAAACCTTTGGTTTATTCATATTAAATTCGGCGACTTATAGTCAAAACGGTGGGTTAATAATCTCAGTTATAAGCGATCGAATCTTGACAACTTGTAGTTGAAAGTCAAGCCGGGTTTAATGAACGCCGGTTTATCAGAATGTCATTGATAGAGAAAAAACTTGGCAAATAAAAGCATACGAAAAAACTTGTAGTCGAGGCTTTTCACGGGCTGCTAGGCCCCAAATTCGAGGCTTTTCATGGGCTGCCAGGCCACTGAGTTAAACCATTTCACAAAGCCTTTTAAGATGGTCCTCAATCCTTAACCAATCGTCGTTTTAACTTTGACAAGTTCAGGGTCTTATCAGATTGACATGTCGAAGTTCTGCGTGTCATACCAGGTTTACCTGGACGGAGTGACTTACTTAAAAAGGCAGGCTAACCCGGGGTTTTAGGTGTATACACTAGGCTTCCAAGCCGTGGCCTTATAGCCTATTACAAGTGTAGATTCTTTGTTCATTGCGATAGCAAAGAATCCCCAAGCAATATTTTGAGCTGTGCTTAGTGAGTGCCTATGTTTGAGTTTTTCTTTTGCAACACTCTCTTTGGCCCCTAAATAACTTTCTGGCGTAGCTATGGTTCGAACACGACCAAGCCCCCAAGTGATTTTTCTGGTGGCCTTGCACCGATCAATAGGTGTAGCTATGGTTCGAGTACGACCAAGCCCCCAAGTGATTTCTCTTTAAATAAAGCTTTATAAGCTGAATCAAAGGGTAAACCGGACACCGCTTTACAAACAGAAGCCCCCATGCAACCACAAATGATGTAAAAAACAACAGATACCCCGCTTTAGCTGAGTCTCCGGTTTATTACATTGATCATAATATATACATTGTCATAACTATGTACATGAGCAAAGCCTATGGCTTAAGTATAGTAAGGCAGAAGATGAGCGATATTCCACGGCCTGTGGGTCTCCTCCTCCGATTTACGTGAGTCTTTGTGCTCTCGAACATCTATAACATAGTATGACCCATTATGCAGATTCTTGCTGACCACAAAGGGTCCTTCCCAAGGTGGGGATAACTTGTGCATATCCGTCTGATCCTGTATGAGTCAGAGCACCAGATCGCCTTCTTGAAAAGTTCTGGTTCTAACCCGGTGGCTGTGATAACGACGCAGATCTTGCTGATAAATCACCGAACGGGCTGCTGCAATGTCACACTCCTCATCTAACAGGTCAAGTGCTTCTTGTCGTGCCTTCTCATTGTCAGCTTCAACATACGCCGCTACACGAGGTGACTCATGACGGACGTCACTAGGGAGAACCGCCTCCGCTCCATAAACCATGAAAAAAGGCGTGTAACCCGTCTATCTATTGGGTGTGGTATTGATGATCCATAACACAGAAGGTAACTCCTCTACCCAATAACCCGGCGTCCGTTGCAAAGGAACCATAAACTGGGGTTTGATGCCTCTCAAGATCTCTTGATTGGCCCTCTCCGTTTGACCATTGGACTGGGGGTGAGCCACTGATGATACGTCAAGCCGGATGTGCTCACGTTGACATAATTCCTTCATAGCACCTTTTGACAGATTGGTACCATTATCTGTTATAATGCTGTGTGGAAAACCAAACCGGAAAATCACCTTCTTGACGAATTGAACCACCGTAACCGCATCACACTTACTGACTGGCTCTGCCTCCACCCACTTCGTGAACTTATCAACCGCCACCAAAAGGTGGGTCTTCTTGTCCTTGGATCTCTTAAAGGGCCCAACCATATCCAACCCCCAAGTTGCAAACAACCAAGTGATTGGAATCATCCTCAATTCCTAAGCTGGTACATGAGCGCGTCGTGATAATTTTTGACATACATCACACCTTTTGACCAAGTCCTCAACATCAGCATGAGCCGTCAGCCAATAGAAACCGTGACGAAATGCCTTAGCTACCAGAGATTTTGAACCGGCGTGGTGACCAAAATATCCTTCGTGGATCTCACGCAAAATTTCACGGCCTTCTTCAGGAGATACACAACACTGAAACACCACTATCACACTGCAATGATGTAACTCTCCATTGACAATAGTCATGGACTTGGACCGCCAGATTATCTGCCTGGCCAAGGTTTCATCCTCCGGTAACTCTCCCCGATTCATATATGCCAAGTACGGGACCGTCCAATCCGGGATGACGTGAAGCGCCGCCACCCGAGCCTCGGGTCGAGAACAGCGAGATCTTCTTACATTGGGAGCGACCGACGGTTTATGCCTTTGTCGAGAAAGGCGTTGGGTGGAACCATTTTACGTTGAGAACCCAGGCGACTTAAAGCGTCCGCCGCTTCATTCTTCCGCTGGTCCACATAATAGACCTGATAACCTTTGAAGTGACTTGCAACAATATCCGCCTCTCGACGATATGCTGCCATGGGTGGGTCCTTGGAATCCCAAGTACCAGACACTTGTTGAGCCACCAGGTCCGAGTCACCGAAGCACTTAAGTCGGCTTAAATTCATCTCCTTGGCCATCCGAAGACCGTGGAGAAAAAGCCTCATACTCAGCTGCATTGTTAGTGCAAGGGAACATTAAACGAAGAACATAACAAAACTTATCACCTCGTGGGGAAGTTAATACAACTCCAGCCCCCGAGCCCTCCAATCGCCTGGACCCATCAAAGTGAATAGTCCAATAAGTATGATCCGGCTTCTCTTCTGGCGCCTGTAACTCTGTCCAGTCATTGATGAAATCCACTAATGCTTGGGACTTGATCACCGTCTGAGGCATATACTTTAACCTGTGAGGCCCAAGCTCAATAGCCCACTTGGCAATTAGGCCAGTCGCTTCTCTGTTCTGGATTATATCCCCCAAAGGAGCATAGCTGACCACAGTGATTGGGTGACCCTGGAAATATTGCTTAAGCTTCCGGCTTGCCATAAAAACTCCATACACCAGCTTCTGCCAATGCGGGTACCTTTGCTTGGACTCAATAAGTACCTCACTGATGTAATAAACAGGCCTTTGAACCGGATACTCCTTTCCAGCCTGCTTGCGCTCTACCACGATAGCCACGCTAACAGCCCGGGCATTAGCAGCCACATATAACAACAAGGGCTCTTTATCGACAGGAGCAGCAAGACCGGCGGATTAGCCAGCTGTCGTTTTAGATCCTCAAATGCTTAATTGGCAGCGTCGCTCCAGACAAAGTTATCTGTCTTTTTCAGCATCTGGTACAAAGGGATGGCCTTCTCCCCAAGGCGACTGATAAACCGGCTTAAAGCTGCAATCCGGCCTGCCAGGCGTTGGACGTCATTGACACATTTTGGTTTGGCCAAGGAAGTAATAGCCTTGATCTTCTCCGGATTAGCTTCAATGCCCCTATTAGATACTAGAAAGCCCAAGAGTTTGCCAGCCGGTACACCAAAGACACACTTTGCCGTATTAAGCATCATATTATAAATCCGGAGGTTATCAAAGGTCTCCTTCAAGTCATCTATCAATGTCCCCCCCTTTCTAGATTTCACCACAATATCATCCACATAGGCATGAACATTGCGGCCGATCTAATTATGAAGGCAATTCTGTACACAGCGCTGGTAAGTCACCCGGGCACTTTTGAGCCCGAAAGGCATAGATACATAATAGAAGGCTCCAAAAGGAGTTATAAACATTGTCTTCTCCTGGTACTTAACTGCCATTTTGATCTGATGGTAACCAGAATATGCATCCAAAAAGCTCAAACGCTCACAACCCGTCGTAGCATCAATGATTTGATCAATACAAGGGAGAGCAAAAGGATCTACCGGGCAAGCCTTGTTCAAATTTGTGTAATCCACACACATACGCCAAGTGTCGTTCTTCTTTAGTACCAGCACCGGATTAGCCAACCATTCAGGATGAAATACTTCAACGATGAACCCAGCCGCCAAGAGTCTGGCCACCTCCTCACCGATCGCCTTACGCCTTTCTTCATTGAACCGGCGAAGGAACTGCTTGACCGGTTTATATTTGGGATCAACATTAAGAGTGTGCTCAGCGAGTTCTCTCGGTACACCTGGCATGTCAGAAGGCTTCCATGCGAAGATTTCCCGATTCTCGCGGATGAACTCGATGAGTGCGCTTTCCTATTTCAGATCCAAGTTAGCGCTGATGATAAACTGCTTGGATGAATTGCCAGGAACAAAATCAACAAGCTTGGTCTCATCAGCCGATTTAAACTTCAACGACGGATCACTCTCTGTAGTTGGCTTCTTCAACGAAGTCATATCTGTCGGATCAACATTGTCCTTGTAGAACTTCAACTCTTCTGTTGCACAAACCGACTCAGCATAAGCTGCATCACCCTCTTCACATTCCAAAGCGATCTTACGGCTTCCATGTACTGTGATGGTTCCCTTGTGACCCGACATCTTGAGCTGCAGATAAACATAACAGGGCCTTGCCATGAACTTAGCATAAGCTGGCCGTCCAAACAGGGCATGGTATGGGCTCTTGATTTTCACCACCTCAAAGGTTAATGTTTCTGATCTTGAATCATGATCATCACCAAAAGCAACCTCCAGTGCTATCTTGCCAACTGGATATGCTGATTTACCAGGTACCACACCATGGAAGACCGTGTTGGATGGTTTAAGATTTTTATCTGTTAATCCCATGCGACGGAAAGTTTCATAATAAAGGATATTGATACTACTACCTCCATCCATGAGCACCTTGGTGAACTTATATCCGCCAACCTGAGGCACCACCACCAACGCCAGATGACCCGGATTATCAACCCGGGGCGGATGATCCTCCCTACTCCATACGATCGGCTGCTCAGACCAGCGTAAGTAACGGGGCACCGCCGGTTCAACGGAATTCACTGCCCTTTTATGAAGCTTCTGATCGCGCTTGCACAGGCTAGTGGTGAAGACATGATACTGTCCACTGCTCAACTGCTTCGGGTTGCTCTGGTAACCCGACTGCTGCCGTTGCTGCTGATTGCCCTGATGATTATAACCACCTTGATTGGCCTGATTGCCTTGATTACCATGTCCGCTCTGATTACCGTGAAAACCAGAACCGGAGCCGCCTCCACCGTAACCCGTCCCATGAGATCCAGGGCCCGAACTGCCGGCCGGTCCATGATCATACCGAAAAAGTCAGAATTTTTGAACTCCGGCATGATATAACAATCTTTCAGAGGTGCGTGGATGGTTTGTCCTGCGTTCCGTGCTTTGGGCAAGGCCGGTTTAACATATAAGATAGGCGCTCCGGATTAGGACTTGGTCCTCCGCCACGCTGGGATGATTTACCCTTACGCCGCTGGCCTTTGTCCTGCGTGTTGGTGTTAGCCACAAAATCTAAGCTGTTATCCGCTTTACACTTACCGCTGTTTCCATGACCCGCCGGGTTATGCTGCTGCCCCTTGGTGTTGTCGCTCTTCTTTCCCTTCCCTGTCTTGTCATCGTCAGACTCGGGGGCTTTGGTACTATCAGAGTTGGCATACTTTACCAGAGCTGCCATAAGCGTTCCCATGTCATTACAATGACGTTTGAGCCGTCCCAACATCAACTTCAGAGGTGCAAACGACAATTGCCTTCCAATGTTAAAACTGTTGTATCAGCGTTGATGCGGTCCGATGAATGCAAAATCTCCAAAACCCGGTGCACCCAACGGGTTGTTGATTCTCCTTCCTCCTGGACACAGGCAGCCAAGCCCACAATTGACATGGGCTGCTTGCATGTATCCTTGAAATTCTGGATAAACCGGGCCCTTAATTCGGCCCATGACCCAATAGAGTTAGCCGGCAAGTTCTTCAGCCAAGTGCGGGCTGTCCCTTCTAGCATCATGGTGAAGTATTTAGCACACGCCAAATCATCTACATCCAGCATCTCCATTGCCATCTCATAGCTTTTGACCCATGACTCGAGGGATAAATCGGCGGTGTAATTCAACACTTTACGTGGGCCCTTGAAATCCTTGGGCAGGCGCACGTTGCGCAGCGCTGGTACGAGACACGGTACTCCCAAAGAGCTAGAAGTAACCCATGGTTCCACCGACGTGGTTGCACGAACCGGAGTAAGTTGGCGGGCTTCATGCTGCACCGCTAACTCGGCCTCTCGACGTGCTCTAGCATGATCCACCACCTCATGAGCATCATCACCGCCACCCGCCAGGTTATGGCCACGGGGCGGATCACGGTTTCGCGCACTGCTTGACACGGCCGGTTCATCGATATGCCTGCTGTAACTTCGGCTTGGGCGGGGATTAGAATGGATCCTTTCGCGACTATATGAATAAGCCTGCTGCTGAGTCAAAGCTGTCTGAAGGAGTTCCCTAGCCCGTCGTGTCTCGACCGCTACTGGGGACTCGCCTTCAATCGGGAGAGCCGCCGGTCGTGAAGCGGCATCGACAATGTTATCCATCGGGTTAGAGTAATGACCCGGTGGTGTTGGGACGTGCTGTGATGGAACGTTGCTCTGACGGGGCGGATCCGTGGGACGCGGCTGAACCGGCGCCCCCGTTCCAGGTGCTTCCGCCCGGTTTACCACTGGCGGATTACTGGTCCCATGTCCTGGGGTATTAAAGAGGTTCCTGGCCTCATAAACCGGCGGTAGGTGAGACCGGTATCTTCTCCTCATGACATCGTTTGACGCTCTCTGATCCAACATAAGCCGGTAAGCCTGTGCATCCGATGCGGCTTGTTCCGCTGCCATCCTAGTATCCTCAGCTGCCAGGTCCGCCTTGGCCTGAGTTATCTGATCCTTCACCTTTGCGATTTTCGTATTATGTGCCTCCTGATTCGCCGGATTAACTTCTGCTCGCAACGTTGCCAAAGCATCAAACATATCGGACAAAACCTTAGCCGGCGGTCGCACAGGGCCTCCTCCCCCAGCTGCCGTCGTCGCTACTGATCCGAAAATCACCGCTGCTGCTGTCGAGGAGTGCAGTGCAGGCTGTGTACCGGCCATGAAGATCGCCATCTGGTTTGGCGGATCAAAGGGGTCCGGAATACTGTCACCATCGTAACAGCCCCCAATCCGGCCATCTTGAAACTGGTACAATGACTCGGTTTCTCCGGTCGATGACTCGTCGCCGGAATAAACGACGGTTTCACCACCAGATTCTAATCTATCCTCAGATTCCACTCCGTGGATGACTCCCACGAAGGCACACTTCATGACAGGCTTAACCCAGGCAGATCTCGCACGCTGAGCCGTCTCGACGATGTCGGTGCAGATGTCCGGCTCAGGGCCCGGTTTGCCGATCTTGCCAATGAAAACGTGGATGCAGCTGAAGGGGACCCGATACCCATACTCGTTTGAGCCGGCCTCGGGGCCCCAGCCTGCGTCATCAATGGAGAGCTTGCCGCGATGACTCTTGGTCATCCGGCCCACGGCATATCCCTTGAGTCCTTCGAAGCTGCCCTCTAAGAACTCGAAACCATCGTGCGATAGCCCCACGGTGGGCGCCAACTGTCGTGGTTTTGTCACTGCAGATGTCCTAGAGAGAGGACTTAGTCGTGGAGCCATCGCGACGGGTTAGCTTAAAGGGGTTAAAGCAGACCAGGGACGCAGGGAGTTTATACTGGTTCGGCCCCTTGCGGTGAAGGTAAAAGCCTACGATCCAGTTGTTGTGGAATTGCTAGGGTTTCGATGACCATGGAGCGAATTCTCTATGCATGGTTCTCGAGTTGTTGTTTGTTGTCCTTAAACCGCTTGGCGGTCGTCCCCTTATATACATGGGTTGGCCTTGGTCGATTTGCAGGAGTCGAGGCCAGCTCATAAACGTGTCCGGCTCGGTCTCTGCTCTTTCTATCTTACAACACAAGTTTACATATCAATGTCGGTTTACGTCTATAGACCTTAAACCGTCTTTAGGCCCTGGGCCTTCATAAAGCACCACCGTCTGTCTTCATGGGCTTCAAGTACAGTGAACCATTATGGGGATAACCCGTCCTCTCCTGGCCGGTTTACGCCCAGTAGTAATATCCCCAAAAATTATGATAACACTTCCGCACTGCATGCTCAATGCAAGTGCATGTCATTGTTTGAACCAAGTGTGCTGCAGTACTCAGTCTAGTGAACTTCGTGTCGGAAAAAACTGCAAGCAGTGTTTTTCCGGTGCTGTTTTTGCTCTAGTTTTTTAACCGTTTAACATAACGAGGCGTATAATATACCGTTGGAAAGATATGAATTAGGCGCAACTTCGCCAAATTGAACATTTTTTGAGATACCCCACGGTTTAAGAGCAGTTTTAAAAGCGGTGCGGTGGACGATGAGTGGCGTTGACCGTTTTTTCGCGTTTTTTCTAAACCACTAGTCGGAATGAAGCAAATGATACACCGTTGGAAAGATATTGTTGAGGCGCGTATTTTTCATATGTATTATTTTCTCTAATTCGTTACGGTTTAAGAGCAGTTTCAAATTTACTAAATCGCGGAATTCTGTTTTTCAATTTTTTTGAAATTTTCGGTACTGTTTCCACTCCAATTTTCCAACCGTTTGTCGAAATGGGGCGTATGATACATCGTTGGAAAGCTACAGACGAGGCGCAACTTTCATATGTTGAAATGTTTTTCAGATTCCTTATGGTTTTATTTAATTTTGAAAATCGTGCAGCTCGCGACGAGAGACAACAGCCATTTTTCGTGAAATTTTTACAAACCGCTGGTCAAAATGATTCAAATTATATGCCGTTGGAAAGATATCGATGAGGCGCAACCTTTTCATGTAGAACACTCTCTCCGATTCCTTATGGTTTAGGAGTAATTTTGATTTTAATGGAATGCGCACACACATTTTTTTTTCGCGACACCAAAATCGTATTATGTACTGCATCAGACAGAAACCGCACTTCTTTAAACTAAAAAATGCACTTCATCAGACAAACAAGTGCACTACATGATTTTCTTTTTTGTGGGACGTAAATTTTCCGAAACGAGGTGGAGTGCATTTCATGTCGAGTGTTGGTGAACTGCAAGACTATGAAAAGTGAACCTCGGGACTACCGTAAACGGGCCGTACTGCTTCAGACAGAAAACCACACTTATTTAGACTAATAACCGCACTTCATTGGACAGACAAGTGCACTGCATGATTTCTTTTTTGTGGGACGTAAATTTTCCCAAACGAGGTGGAGTGCACTTCTTTAGACTAAAACCTGCACTTTATCTGACAGACAAGTGCACTGCAAGAATTCTTTTTTTGTGGGACGTAAATTTTCCCAAACGAGGTGGAGTGCACTTCATGTGAAGTGTTGGTGAACCGCAATACTATGAAAAGTGAACCTCGAGACTACCGTAAACGGGTCGTGACACTACCGGAAGTGAACCGCTTGAGTTTTTAACAAACTCAAGTTTTTTACGTGCGTAGACCGAGCGAGTGAACCGCAGGGACCGAGCGAGTGAACTACATATAATGAAAAGCGAGCTTCTTTGAGATATTTTTTTCCTATTTACCAAGCAAACCATGGAGGAGTATTATAACAAACTGCACGAGACAACAAAGTGAGCTTCAAAGCCACATCTATTTGATAAAGACACTCTGTTTCTTCCTTATTGAATGCAGTGAACCACAAGACTCCTTGAAGTGGGCTGCATCAATCCATGAATAATTACAAGTGAATGCACTTTGAGTTTTCAAAGAATAATTACAAGTGAACCACATGGCATACAAGTGAATGACTGCAAAAAGAAAAGCCACTGCGTCCTCGACCGCGACAACCTGAAAGGACAAACAGAAAAACAAAAAGCAAACTACACGCTCATGCCGCTCCAACCGCTAGCGGCTCGCCGGCGAACTGCAGTGGCCACACCACCCAAGAATTTGTTGTCGTCGAATTGCACGCTGTCGTTGGTTGTACTGCACGCCGCCGGTTGGCCGAACTGCACTGGATTTTTCCTCCCAAAATAAAAAACGTGAAGTACAACATCAATGCTCGGGTGTTTTCCTGTTCGTCGGTGGGGAGCAAACGAGGAGCATCCCCTGGGAGGGATGACGGAGTGCATGCGCAACACCAAGATGCACTCTCACATGCCTACATACTGCATGCCATGTTGCAGACCTATTGTCAACATTCTGCTCGCCACGCCGGCCAGTCAGCCCCAGTGCGAACCACACGAGATGCATATGAATCGCTGCAAAAAGAGAAACGCCGGCGTCCATTGAAAAACACAACACAGAAAAGAAGTGCCTGACATCCTCTCTTTTTTTGCTTGGGTTGTTAGACGCCGCCAGCAGTACCCTTCGACAAGGGAGGATGGTAGTTGGAGGGAGCTAGGGACAGAGGGATGTTACTGGCGATCTCGCTGCTGCCGGATGCAGAGGAAGGAGATCTGGCGTTTGATGCGCAGATGGGCGCCCGACGGGGAGAAGCGTCACGGACTGCGGTCTTGCGTCGAGGGGAGTGAGGATGTATCACTGCGTCTTGCTGGTGTACCTCTGCAGATGAGGTGAGCTTCGGGCTAGCCGAACTTCACCGCTGCCCTCACACCTGGAGCAGCACCAGGTGATGTCTCGGTGCAACAGCTGCCGCAACACGAGCCCCCTGCTCAAAGGAGATTGAACCAGGATCTAGGGCACCCCCGGCGAGGTGGTTGGCTGGGTGGGGGATGTGCCGCCGCCATTGGTGGCCGGGGCTGGGGGCACGATGCTCTGATCCGGCGGTGAGTGGTCATGGCCACCTTGGATCCAGCGAGGTTGAGGGCGGGTGTAATGGTGGACCCGCGCCATGTAGCCAGATGAGCTGGATCACGGGATGGGGGAAGGCACTCATGGGCCGGGTCCGGCAACCACCGGGGCGCGTCGGTGCGGGGAGGGGTGCGTGGGGGGTTGGGCTGAGGGGGCACCTTGCCTCTGTTGGGATGCGTGCGTTGCCGGGGCAGGCACGGGAGGAAGAATTTCGGTGAATCGGCGGTCGCATGGCCGGGGTAGGTGGCTGGAGCGGGTGGGAGGAGGATCCTGCCGGAGAAGGTGGGGATGGTGGGACGGCAACTTAGGAGGGGCAGGCCTCGCCAGAGAAGGTGAGGGTGGGGCGGCGGCTTGAGTGGGCCGCGTCGCGCCGAAGATGGTGGGTAGGGTAGGGTGGGTGGGCCCATCGGAGAAGGTGGGGATGGTAGGGGCGGCGGCTCAGGTGGAGTGCAGGGGCGGGACAGATTGGGGAGGAGGTTGGGAATGAGGCAGAAGGAGGAAGATGGTGGAGGTGGGTCGGGTCGTGAGGGAAGGGGAGGTTGGGTATGTGTTGGGCACTGTACGTCGGGTGGGGTGTTAGCAGAATAGCGGTAGTGTTAGTAGAACAATATATTAAAGGGTGTTATCATAATAGACCCACCCTATATACTATATATATATATATATATATATTGTCATATGATTTCTTATGCTAAAGTATTTTTTACAATCTATTCACAATGTCAAGTATAAATCAGAAACTTCATTGAAAACTAACAAACTATGATCTCGGTCATTGAAGCAATTGCAATTTACCATAACATCGGAAAGAGTCAATATAAGAGCTTTTCAGCAAGTCCACATACTCAACTATCATTTAGTATTTCACAATTTCTAACACTCACGCAATACTTATGGGTATGGAGTTTTAATCGGACACAGAGAAAGATAGGGGATTATAGTGTTGCCTCCCAACCTTTTACCTCAAGGGTAATGTCAACAATAATAGTTTATGCTAACTTACATCCAATTGGATATATATATATATATATATATATATATATATATATATATATATATATATATCAGGATCTTTCCAACACAATGTGCTTGCCAAAGGATAAAGTGTAAAAAGGAAAGGTGAAGATCACCTCGACTCTTGCATGAGACATAAGTCAAAAATAAAAGACAGGCCCTTCGCAGAGGGAAGCAGAGGTTGTCATGTGCTTTTATGGTTGGATACACAAAATCTTAATGCAAAAGAACGTCACTTTATATTGCCACTTGTGATAGGGACCTTTATTATGCAGTCCGTCACTTTTATTGCTTCCATACCACAAGATCGTATAAATCATATTTTCTCCACACTAATAGATCATACATAGTTGGAGAGAAATTTTTATTGCATGCAACAATGACAACTTACTTGAAGGATCTTACTCAATCCATAGGTAGATATGGTGGACTCTCATGGCAAAACTGGGTTTAAGGATATTCGGAAGCACAAGTAGTATCTCTACTTGGTGCAGAGAATTTGTCTAGCATGAGGTGGAAAGGCAAGCTCAACATGTTGGATAATCCATGACAATATACTTTATTTCGGATATAAGAAAACATAACCCATTACGTTGTATTCCTTGTCCAACATCAACTTTTTAGCATGTCATATTTTAATGAGTGCTCAGAATCATAAAAGATGTCCAAGATAGTATATTTATATGTGAAAACCTCTCTTTCTTTATTACTTCCTATTAATTGCAACGATGAGCTAAACTATGTTTGTCAACTCTCAACAACTTTTATTCATCATACTCTTTATATGTGAAGTCATTACTCTCCATAAGATCAATATGATCTGTTTATTTATTTTTATTCTTTCCTTTTACTATTATTCCCTCAAGATCATAGCAAGATAACCAAGCCCTCGACTCAAGACTAATCTTTATTATATATAGCTCACAGACTCGATTACATAGATAAGGATCGACACAAAACTCAAAGCTAGATCATACTAAAACTTTATTCTACTAGATCAAGATATAACCAAAAGGATCGAACTAAGAAAAACGGTAAAGATAGAAGTGTGATGGTGATACGATACCGTGGCACCTCCCCAAGCTTGGCAGTTGCCAATGGGAGTGCCCATACCCATGTATTTATGTCTCTTTCTTCGGGGGTGGTGATGTGATATTCTTGGCGATGATGCCCCTCAGGATATGATTCTCTTCCTCGAGCTTATTGACTTGCTGCTTGAGATCCATTATTTCCTTATGGAGCTTACCCGTGACGGCTAAAGCTCCTTTCACCCTTGGATGTTGCATAGCTGCGGGAGAACAAGTAACACTCTTTTTCATATTTTCATAAGAGAGCAATCTAACATTGGAAAGGATGACCGAGTTTGGAATAGCTAAGCTCTGAAGTTCCTCCATCGTAAATCTGGCTTGGAAACGAGAGGTAACTTCTTGATCCTCCTCCATGGCATCTATCCTTTTCAAGTCGGCCTCCATCTCTTCCTCCGTTGATGGCCCAAAGTAGTCAACATCTCTGTTTGCTCCTGGCCCTGGTGTCGAATGAGATACCCGGCTCTCCCCGACTGATTCTTGAGAAGACATCTTGCTCTAAATCTGCTGCAGGAACAACTCAAAACAAAAACAGAGGATCGTGTCGTGGTACGGTGGTCAAAACCTTCGGAAGTTTATATAATGAATTTTTACCGACCAAAAGAAGTGTCATGCAAGAAAACGGAATCCGGAGAGCACACGAGGTGCCCACGAGGGGGGTAGGGCGCGCCCTCCACCCTCCTGGATGCCTCATGTCCTTTTCGGACTACTTCTTATTTTCCTATTTTCTTAAATATTCCAAAACGGAGAAAAAATGCTATTAGAACTGTTTTGGAGTCGGTTTACTTACCGTACCACATACCTATTCCTTTCCGAAGTCTGAAATGTTCTGGAAAGTGTCCCTTATGTATACCTCAGGGGTTATGGTGTTAATAACATTGGTTTCAACATTTATGGGATTACCTGAGATATAATGTTTGATTCTTTGACCGTTCACCACCTTCGGATTTGTGCCTTTGAAGTTGTTGATTTTTATGGCCCCAAAACGATAGACCTCCTCGATAACGTAAGGACCTTCCCATTTAGATAGGAGTTTTCCTGCAAAAAATCTTAACGAGAGTTGTATAACAAAACAAAATCACCTACATTAAACTCACGCTTTTGTATCCTTTTGTCATGCCATATTTTAATGTTTTCTTTAAACAGTTTGGCATTCTCATAGGCATGGGTTCTCCACTCATCAAGTGAGCTAATGTCAAATAGTCTCTTCTCGCCGGCAAGTTTGAAATCATAATTGAGCTCTTTAATGGCCCAATATGCCTTATGTTCTAGTTCGAGAGGTAAGTGACATGCTTTTCCGTAAACCATTTTATACGGGGACATACCCATAGGATTTTTATATGCAGTTCTATAGGCCCATAATTCATCATCTAGTTTCTTGGACCAATTCTTTCTAGATCTATTAACAGTCTTTTGCAAAATTAATTTAATCTCTCTATTACTCAGTTCTACTTGACCACTAGACTGTGGGTGGTATGGAGATGCAATTCTATGATTAACGTCATACTAAGCAAGCATCTTACAGAAAGCACCATGAATAAAATAAGAACCACCATCAATCATTAAGTATCTAGGGACTCCAAACCTCGGGAAAGTAACTTCTTTAAGCATCTTAATAGAGGTGTTATGATCAACACTACTAGCTGGAATGGCTTCTACCCACTTAGTAACGTGATCAACAGCAACTAAAATATGTGTATACCCATTAGAGGAAGGAAACGGTCCCATATAATAAAAGCCCCAAACATCAAATGGTTCAATAACAAGTGAATAGTTCATAGGCATTTCTTGACGTCTACTAATATTACCATTTCTTTGACATTCATCACAAGACAAGACAAACATACGGGCATCTTTGAAAAGAGTAGGCCAATAAAAACCGGATTTCAATACCTTATGCGCAATTCTATCTCCAGCAATGTGTCCTCCATAAGCGTCGGAGTGACACTTGCGTAGGATCTGTTCCTGTTCATGATCAGGTGCACAACGTCTAATAACACCATCTACTCCTTTATAAAGGTGTGGGTCATCCCAGAAGTAATGTCTTAAATCATAGAAAAACTTTTTCTTTTGTTGGTATGCCTAGGTGATATAAATTTAGCAACAATGTAATTAGTATAATCAGCATACCATGGAGCAGTACGAGAAGCATTTATGACAGCTAATTGTTCATCAGGACAGCTATCATCAATAGGTAGTGGGTCATCAAGAACATTCTCTAACCTAGATAAGTTGTCTGCAATGGGGTTCTCAACTCCCTTTCTATCAACAATATGCAAATCAAAATCTTGTAGTAGGAGAACCCATCTAATAAGCCTAGGTTTAGCATATTTCGTTTCCATTAGATATTTAATAGCAGCATGATCAGTGTGAACAGTTACTTTAGAATCAACAATGTAAGGTATGAACTTATCACAAGCAAATACAACTGCTAAAAAGTCTTTTTCAGTAGTAGCATAATTTCTCTGGGCACTGTCTAGAGTTTTACTAGCATATTGGATAACATTTAATTTCTTATCAACTCTTTGTCCTTGAACAACACCTACAACATAATCACTAGCAGCACACATAATTTCAAAGGGTAAATTCCAATTTAGAGGCTAAACGATAGGTGCAGAAATCAAGGCTTTCTTAAGTATTTCAAATGCTTCTACACAATCATCATCAAAGGCAAAAGGAACATCTTTTTGTAAGAGATTAGTCAGAGGCCTAGAAATTTTTGAGAAGTCCTTAATGAACCTCCTATAAAAACCACATGACCAAGGAAACTTCTTATACCTTTAATGTCCTTAGGACATGACATCTTTTCAATAGAATCAATTTTAGCTTTATCAACTTCAATACCTCTTTCAGAAATTTTATGCCCCAATACAATACGTTCATTTACCATAAAGTGGCAGTTCTCCCAATTCAAGACAAGATTAGTTTCTTCACATCTCTGCAAAACTCGATCAATGTTGCTTAAGCAATCATCAAAAGAAGTTCCATATACGAAAAAATCATCCATGGAAACCTCAACAATCTTTTCACAAAAGTCAGAATATAGCAGTCATACGTCTTTGAAAGGTAGCAGGTGCATTGCATAAACCAAAAGGCATATGTCTATAAGCAAAGGTACCGAAAGGGCAAGTAAAAGTGGTCTTTTCTTGATCTTCTTTTGACACGTGTATTTGAGAGAAACCAGAATAATCGTCTAGAAAGCAAAAATGTGTATGTTGGATAATCTTTCAAGCATTTGATCAATAAAAGGTAAAGGATAATGATCCTTTTCAGTATCTTTTTTTAGTTTGCGGAAATCAGTTACCATTCTATAACCTGTAACAATTCTTTGTGGGATCAATTCATCTTTATCATTAGGAACAATAGTAATACCTCCCTTCTTAGGGACACAATGGATAGGACTTACCCACTGACTATCAGCAACGGGATAAATTATACCTGCCTCCAGAAGCTTTAGTATTTCTTTCCTTACCACTTCTTTCATCTTAGGATTTAACCTTCGTTGGTGATCAACAACCGGTTTAGCGTATTTCTCCAATTTTATTTTGTGCTGGCATAGAGTGGGACTAATACCCTTAAGATCATCAAGAGTATATCCAATAGCAGCACGGTGCTTCTTCAGAGTTTTCAATAATTTCTCTTCTTCCTGCTCTAAAAGGTTAGCACTAATAATAACAGGATATATCTTCTTTTCATAAAGATAAGCATATTTAAGAGTATCAGGTAATGGCTTAAGCTCAAACACGGGATCACCCTTGGGTAGAGGAGGATCTACCAAATATTGTGTTTCAAAATAGGTCCCTGTTTAAAGAATACTTCATCTATTTCCCTTCTTTCATTCATAAACATATCATTTTGATGTGCTAGCAAATATTGTTCTAAAGGCTCGTTAGGAGGCACGACAATAGAAGCAAAACCAATAATTTCATCTTTACTAGGCAATTCTTTATCATTGGGTTGTCTACGAAATTTAGCATAATTAAAATCATGAGACATATCCCCTAAACCAATAGTAACAATATCCTTTTTGCAATCTATCTTAGCATTAACAGTATTCAAGAAGGGTCTACCAAATATAATGGGACAAAAGTCATCTTGTGGGGAACCAAGAACAAGAAAATCAGTAGGATATTTAACTTTCCCGCACAAGACTTCAACATCTCTGGCAATCCCAACTGGTGAAATAGTATCTCTATTGGCAAGCATAATAGTAACATCAATATCTTCTATCTCAACAGGTGCAATATCATGCATAATTTCCTCGTATAAAGAATGAGGTATTGCACTCGCACTAGCACCCATATCACACAAGCCATGATAACGATAATCTCTTATTTTAACAGAAATAACAGGCATGCCTACAACAGGTCTATGTTTATTTTTAGTATTGGGTCTAGCAATTCTAGCAACTTCATTACAGAAGTAAATAACATGCCCATCAATATTATCGACCAAGAGATCTTTAACTATAGCAATACTAGGTTCAACTTTAATTTGCTCAGGGGGTGTATGTGTTCTAGCATTACTCTTACGAACCACAGTTGAAGCTTTAGCATGATCCGTTATTCTAGCAGGGAAAGGTGGTTTCTCAATATAAGCGGTAGGAACAATAGGATCAATATTATAAGTGATAGTCTTTTCTTCAATTATAATAGGTTCAACTACTTTTACTTCAATGGGAGGATGATATTTAAACCACTTCTCCTTAGAGATATCAACATGAGTAGCAAAGGATTCACAGAAAGAAGCTACTATCTCAGAGTCAAGTCCATATTTAGTGCTATATTCACGAAAAACATCGATATCCATAAACGATTTAACACAATCAAACTTAGGTGTTATACCTGACTCCTTACCTTCGTCGAGTTCCCAATCTTCAGAGTTGTGTTTAATTCTTTCCAATAAATCCCATTTGAATTCAATAGTCTTCAGCATAAAAGAACCAATACAAGAAGTATCGAGCATGGAACGATTATTGAGAGAAAGCCGAGCATAATTTTTTTGAATAATCGTTTCTCTTGAGAGCTCATGATTGGGGCATGAATATAACATTGAATTAAGCCTCCCCCAAGCTTGAGCGATACTTTCTCCTTCGCAAGGCCAAAAATTATATATATATAATTACGATCACGATGAACCAGATGCATAGGATAAAACTTCTGATGAAATTCCAATTACAATCGGTTGTAGTTCCATGATCCAATATCATCACATAGCCTAAACCATGTCAATGCCTTTACCTTAAAAGATAAAGGGAAGACCTTATTCTTGATAACATCCTCGGGCATACCTGCAAGCTTAAATAATCCACAAACTTCATCCACATAGATTAGGTGCAAATCGGGATGTAATGTTCCATCTCCTGTAAAAGGATTAGCTAGCAGTTTCTCTATCATACCCGAAGGAATTTCAAAGTACAAATTTTCAGGGGGTTTAGTAGGTTGAGGGGCAACTCTTTGCTCTACTGGTCGGGGTGAAGATACCCCAAACAAGCCCCTCAAAGGATTATTTTCCATAGTAACAAGTGACAGTAAATTTCAGCACACTATATAAATTTTTCCTTACCAAATTCCACTTACCAAAGGAGGTTCAGTCCTCGGCAACGACGCAAGAAAAGAGTCTTGATGACCCACAAGTATCGGGGATCTATCATAGTACTTTCGATAAGTAAGAGTGTCGAACCCAACGAGGAGCGGAAGGAAATGACAAGCAGTTTTCAGTAAGGTATTCTCTCCAAGCACTGAAATTATCGGTAACAGATAGTTTTGTGATAAGGTAATTCGTAACGGGTAACATGTAACAAAAGTGAACAAGGTGCAGCAAGGTGGCCCAATCCTTTTTGTAGCAAAGGACAAGCCTGGACAAACTCTTATATAAAGGAAAGCGCTCCCGAGGACACATGGGAATTATCGTCAAGCTAGTTTTCATCATGCTCATATGGTTCACGTTCGTTACTTTGATAATTTGATATGTGGGTGGACCGGTGATTGGCTACTGCCCTTCCTTGGACAAGCATCCCACTAATTATTAACCCCTCTTGCAAGCATCCGCAACTAGAAAAGAAGTATTAAGGTAAACCTAACCATAGCATGAAACATATGGATTCAAATCAGCCCCTTACGACGCAATGCATAAACTAGGTTTAAGCTTCTGTCACTCTAGCAACCCATCATCTACTTATTACATCCCAATGCCTTCCCCTAGGCCCAAATAATGGTGAAGTGTCATGTAGTCGACGTTCACATAACACCACTAGAGGAAAGACAACATACATCTCATCAAAATATCGAACGAATACCAAATTCACATGACTACTTATAACAAGACTTCTCCCATGTCCTCAGGAACAAATATAACTACTCACAAATCATATTCATGTTCATAATCAGAGGGGTATTAATATGCATAAAGGATCTGAACATATGATCTTCCACCGAATAAACCAACTAGAATCAACTACAAGGAGTAATCAACACTACTAGCAACCCACGGGTGCCAATCTGAGGTTTTGAGACAAAGATCGGATACAAGAGATGAACTAAGGTTTGAGATGAGATGGTGCTGGTGAAGATGTATATGGAAATTGACCTCCTCCCGATGAGAGGATCGATGGTGATGACGACGGTGACGATTTCCCCCTCCCGGAGGGATGCTTCCCCGGCATAACAGCTCATGGAGCCCTAGATTAGTTCGCGAGGTTCGCCTCGAGGCAGTGGCTTCCATGTAGCTTCCTCCTTATTATTTCCAGGGCGAAAGACTTCATATAGCAAAAGATGGGCTCCGGAGGCCTGCCAGGGGGCCCACGAGGCAGGGGGCGCGCTCAGGGGGTAGGGCGCGCCCCCACCCTCGTGGACAGTGGGTGGCCCCCCTCTGGTGCTTTCTTTGCCCAATATTTTTATATATTCCAAAACTGACTTTCGTGGAGTTTCAGGACTTATGGAGTTGTGCAGAATAGGCCTCTAATATTTGCTCCTTTTCCAGCCCAGAATTCCAGCTGCCGGCATTCTCCCTCTTCATGTAAACTTTGTAAAATAAGAGGGAAAAGGCATAAGTATTGTGACATAATGTGTAATAACAGCCCATAATGCAATAAATATCGATGTAAAATCATGATGCAAAATGGACGTATCAACGAGCCTCGGTGACGAAGATTTTATCGTGCAAGAGGAATCCCTCGAACAAGAGCGCTTTAAGCGCCGGCTAATAGCCACCGCAAGAAGCCTGAAAAAGAAGCAGCAGCAGCTTCAAGCTCAAGATCTGCTCAATGACAGATGGACTAATGTCCTGGCAGCCGAGGAATATGGCCTCAAACGCTCAACTAAGAGTTACCCAAAGCGCAAGCTGCTAACCCAATTCGACGATGAGGCGCTGGAGCCCATACCTCCAATGCGTGATGCTGTTGATAGACCAGACCGACCACCACGTGGCCGGGACAGGGCGGCAACTCAAGCCGAACTCCAGCCAGCACCGCCTCGCCGCAGGGGCAGAGATACAACGTCTCTAGAATACACCTATGCCCTACGACATGACCTGGACAATAGAGCCAGTCAGGCTAGATTTACGGATCAAGGGGGCATGCCCCAGCACGAGAAGACGGCCATCAGGCCTGGCATGACAAGCACAACCTCACCCGGGCCGAAAGCCTCATACGCACCTCATCCAAACTACGTCGAGACGTTGCCTGATACAGAGGCGCCGCACACCCCCTATGCTTCACTGATGAGGTAATGGAGCACCAGTTCCCAGAAGGGTTCAAACCCGTGAACATCGAATCATACGATGGTACGACAGACCACACAATATGGATTGAAGATTTCCTTCTCCACATTCACATGGCGCGCGGCGACGATCTACATGCCATCAAATATATCCCCCTAAAGCTTAAGGACCGGCACGACACTGGCTAAACAGCCTGCCAGAAAACTCCATCCACAGCTGGGAGGATTCGGAAGATGCCTTTAGGGACAACTTCCAAGGTACCTATGTACGGCCCCCAGACGCCGATGACCTCAGTCACATAGTCCAGCAACCCAGAGAATCAGCCCGGAAACTCTAGACCAGGTTCTTAATTAAAAAGAATCAATCAAATTGTAGACTGTCCGGACACCGAAGCCCTCGCGGCCTTTAAACACAGCATCTGGGACGAATGGCTCGCCAGACACCTCGGCCAAGAAAAGCCGATGTCCATGGCAGCCCTTACCACACTCATGACCCGCTTTTGTGTGGGAGAAGATAGCTGGCTAGCCCGTAGAAGCAATAGCACCAGCGACCCCGGCACCTCCAAAGCCAGGGACGGCAATGGCAAGCCACGACGCAACAAGCACAAGCGTCGAGTCAATAATGACGGTACCAAAGATATGGCGGTCAACGCTGGATTCAATGGTCCTAAACCCGACCAACGAAAGAACTTGTTCAAAGGAAACAGAGATGGTCCATCCAGTTTGGACAAAATACTCGATCGGCCCTGCCAGATTCATGGCACCCCCGATAAGCCTGCCAATCATACTAGCAGAAACTGTTGGGTTTTCAAACAGGCCGGCAAACTTAACACTGAACACAAGGGGAAAGGGCCGCCCAACGAGGACGACGACGAAGAGCCTCGTCATCCGGGCATAGGGGGACAGAAGAAATATCCCTCCGAGGTAAAGACAATAAATATGATATACGTCACACATATCCCTAAGAGGGAGCGCAAGCGCGCATTACGGGACGTCTATGCCATAGAGCCGGTCGTCCCAAAATTCAACCCATGGTTGGCTTGCCCGATCACCTTGATCAAACGGACCACCCAACCAGTATCCGTCATGGAGGTCCGGCAGATCTGGTCCTTGATCCAATCATCGACGAATTCCACCTCACGAGAGTCCTCATGGACGACGACGACAGTCTCAACCTACTTTACCAAGACACTGTCCACAAAATGGGCATTGATCCATCAAGGATCAAGCCCACTAAAACTACCTTTAAAGGAGTAATACCTGGTGTGGAGGCCTGCAGCATGGGCTCAATCACATTGGAGGTCGTCTTCAGTTCACCGGACAACTTCTGAAGCGAAGACTTGATCTTCGACATCGTCCCTTTCCGCAGTGGCTACCACACACTGCTCGGACGAACCGCGTTCGCTCGCTTCAACGTGGTCCCGCACTACACTTATCTAAAGCTCAAGATGCCCGGTCCACGTGGCGTCATTACAATCAACGGAAACATGGAATGCTCCCTCCGTACTGAGGAGCATACCGCGTCCATCGCGACCGAAGTACAAAGCGGCCCTCTCAAGCCGCACACCTCATCAGCTATTAAGCCGCTGGGCTCTATTACACAAGGCCGTCCAATTCCGCATGCTGACAACTCGACAATTCCAGAGCTGGATTAGCAGCTTCGCCTCCATCGATCACCATGTATATCCGCAAAATCCGTACCGCGCGTGCATAATTATGCACTCAAAATACCTTGGGCATCAGCGAAGGCACAATACGAGTAGGCCTATAGTACGGTCCGACCCTATACGGCCTTCCCCTTTCTTTAATTATTTTTTCTCTTTTACCACAGGCGAAAGCGGCGCAGATATGCGGCAGGAAGGTGCAAAGGATTTCGTAGACCACAACTTCACTGAAGAACCTGTATAGAGCTTTTCCCCTTACTCTTAGACCCCCGGCATGTAAAATGGCCTTGGTGATTATGGTACCCTCAGTAAGATTACGTTTTGACGTATCAATCAGATTCCAGTGAACCAAATTCTTATTCGGTATCGTCTTTATTTATAGACTTTATTCCGTCTTTTCAGTTGTCTCACGCACACAACTCGGTACAAATTGCCAGGGGCTCTATATGGCAACACATGTGTTGCCAAACAAAAGTCCGAACAACTTTACGGCACAATTCTGCGTCCCGAGCTCGGCACTATATGCACCGGCTCTGAATCATGTCTTTGGTAAATAGTTGGGTTTCCCGGCTCCTGTGTTTGCTACCTTACGTTCCGTCTGATCGGCTAGGGTAGTAAAGGGAGAACTACTACGATTGTGTTTCTGGTTCGTCTGGTTAAGCACCTTAGTAGAGAAAGCCTAAAACTAACTGTCATGATGCGCCGAGAGCTGGTCAGCCACTCGGCGACTTATTAAAATCTTTAGAGATTTTTTCCGTATTACACGAAGGACTGTTTTCTGGTCACATATGTAGCGCATCCGCATTTGGGATAGCCGCGTACATACCAGGGGCTATCTCGTAGACCCATCGTCAAACTCCTATGGCTAAGTGAGAGCGATAAAGCCCCATAGTCTGATTGCCTGGTTCACCGCATTGGCACCTCCTTTACGGACCAAGACGTTGGATCAAGTGTGAACATGTGCTATTCTGAACACCCCCGTAGTATCTACGTGGGGGCTAAAGCCGACGACTGGAAAACTCTCAGGAATACAAAAACGGCCGCATACGAGGATAAAACTTTCAAATAAAGATGCAAATATGCCACAAGGCTTTAGTGCATAATGAAAACATCCAGGCGGTTCAGGTACATTCAATCGAACATAATATCTTTTGAGCACTGACCCTCTATCAAGCGGGCGCCCTCTAGGATGTCATCTAAGTAGCTCTCCGGCGTACGGTGGTCCTTGCCTCTGGGATGGCCCTTAACTGCAACATCGGCGGCCTTCATCTTCGCCCAGTACATCTTGACGCGGGCGAAGGCCATTCACGCACCTTCTATGCACACTGACCGCATGACGGCGTCAATCCGCGGCACTACATCAACAAGTCGTCGTACCAAGCCAAAATAGCTGCTCGTAAGGGGTTCGGTTGGCCACAGCCGAACTATAACATCCTTCCTGGCCGCTCCGGATATCTTATGCAGCTCGGCCCATTGCGCCATTTGGTCGTTCAACAGCGCCGGGCGCTCTTGCGCCACGAACTGTGCCCAGAATAGCTTCTCCGCCGCGTATCCCTCCTGAGTCTGGAAGAATTGCGCAACGTCGGTGGAACTCTTCAGAAGAACCACGAAAGCGTCTGGAGAACACCACAGTCGATTAAGCAAGGCATATCTCTGAGCGCTGATAACAAACAAGTATAGGGGATCAATTGTAGCCTCTTTCGATAAGTAAGAGTGTCGAACCCAACGAGGAGCTAAAGGTAGAACAAATATTCCCTCAAGTTCTATCGACCACTAATACAACTCTACGCATGCATAACATTCGCTTTACCTAAAACAAGTATGAAACTAGAAGTACTTTGTAGGTGTTGTTCGATAGGATTGCAAGAATATAAAGAGCACGTAAATAAAAACTAGGGGCTGTTTTAGGTAAAGAAGCAATAAAGTTAGTATAGCGAGTGTGGAAAAGTGGTGGTAGGAGTTGTGAAATTGTCCCTAAGCAATTGACTACTTTACTAGACCGATAGCAAGTTTTATGTGGGAGAGGCCACTGCTAGCATGTCATCCCTGACTTGGAATTCTATGCACTTATGATTGGAACTATTACCAAGCATCCTCAACTACTAAAGTTCATTAAGGTAAAACCCAACCATAGCATTGAGATATATTGGTCCCCCTTCAATCCCGTATGCATCAATTTCTATGCTAGATTGAAGCTTCTGTCACTCTTGCCCTCCAATACATAGTCCTATCAACATACAACTAACCCTATGGTGTGATCCACGTGCGCGCTCATATGATGGGCACCAAAGGACATCAACATAACCACAAGAAAATTAAACCAATCATAGCAATTCACCAATTACCGATAGGACAACGAAAATCTACTCAGACATCATAGGATGGCAACACATCATTGGATAATAATATGAAGCATAAAGCACCATGTTCAAGTAGAGGGTACAGCTGGTGCGAGAGACTGGACCGCTGTAGATAGATGGGGGAAGGTGATGAATATGTAGATGAAGATGACGGAGGTGTTGGTGTAGATTGCCGTCGCACGATGATGGCCCCGGTGGCGTTCCGGTGACACCGGGAGAGAGGGGCCCCCTTCTTCTTCTTCTACCTTGACCTTCTCCCTAGATGGGAGAAGGGTTTCCCCTCTGGTCCTTGGTTTACAAGGCATGGGAGGGGCGAGAGCCCCTCCAAGATTGGATCTGTCTCTCTGTCTCTCTCTGTTTCTGCGTTCCCTGATTCTGCCCTTTCACCGTTTCTTAAATTCCCGGAGATCCGTAACTCCGATTGGGCTGAAATTTGGACACGATTTTTATCCGGATATTAGCTTTCTTGCTGCGAAAGAAGGGCACCAACCGCCTTACGGAGTGGCCATGAGGTCCCAGGGCGCGCCTGACCCCCTGGGGCGCGTCCCTCACCCTCGTGAGCCCCTCGGGCATCGTCTCACGTTGATTCCACTTCCCAAAATTCACATATATTCAAAAAAAATATGTGTCAGTTTTTATCCCATTTTGACTCTGTTTGATATGGATTTTTTGTGAAACAAAAAACATGCAACAAATAGGAACTGGCACTGGATCAATATGTTAGTCCCAAAAATAGTAAAAAAGTTGCCAAAAGGGAGACGTATCAGCATCCCCAAGCTTAATTCCTGCTCATCCTGGAGTAGGTAAATGATAAAAAAGATAATTTTTGATGTGGAATGCTACCTAGCATAATCTTGATCACATAATCTAATCATGGCATGAATATTAAGACACGAGTGATCAAAGCAATAGCCTATCTTTTGACATTAAGAAAACAATACTTCAAGCATACTAATAAAGCAATAATGTCTTTTAAAAATAACATGGCCAAAGAAAGTTATCCCTACAAAATCATATGGTCTGGCTATGCTCCATCATCACCACACAAAATATTCAAATCATGCACAACCCCGATGACAATCCAAGCAATTGTTTCATACTTTTGACGTTCTCAAACCTCTTCAACTTTCACGCAATACATGAGCGTGAGCCATGGACATAGCACTATAGGTGGAATAGAATATGATGGTGGAGGTTGTGTGGAGAAGACAAAAAGGAGAAAGTCTCACATCGACACGGCTAATCAACGGGCTATGGAGATGCCCATCAATTGATGTCAATGTGAGGAGTAGGGATTGACATGCAACGGATGCACTAGAGCTATAAGTGTATGAAAGCTCAAACTGAAACTAAGTGGGTGTGCATCCAACTTGCTTGCTCATGAAGACCTAGGGCATCTGAGGAAGCCCATCGTTGGAATATACAAGCCAAGTTCTATAATGAAAATTCCCACTAGTATATGAAAGTGATAACTCAAGAGACTCTCCATATGAAGAACATGGTGCTACTCTGAAGCACAAGTGTGGTAAAAGGATAGTAACATTGTACCTTCTCTCTTTTCTCTCATTTTTTCATTTTTTTCATTTTTTCTTTTTTATAGGCTTCTTTGGCCTCTCTCTTTTCCGGGGGGCTTCTTTGGCCACTTTTATTTTGATAACCTCACATGGGACAATGTTCTAATAATGATGATCATCACACTTTTATTTACTTACAAATCAATATTACAACTCGATACTAGAACAAAGATATGACTCTATATGAATGCCTCCAGCGGTGTACCGGGATGTGCAATGATCTAGCGTAGCAATGACATCAAAAAATGGACAAGCCATGAAAACATCATGCTAGCTATCTTACGATCATGCAAAGCAATATGAGGATAAATGCTCAAGTCATGTATATGATGATGATGAAAGTTGCATGACAATATATCTCTGAATGGCTATGGAAATGCCATAATAGGTAGGTATGGTGGCTATTTTGAGGAAGATATAAGGAACTTATGTGTGATAGAGCGTATCGTATCACGGGGTTTGGATGCACCGGCGAAGTTTGCACCAACTCTCGAGGTGAGAAAGGGCAATGCACGATACCGAAGAGGCTAGCAATGATGGAAGGGTGAGAGTGCGTATAATCCATGGACTCAACATTAGTCATAAAGAACTCACATACTTATTGCAAAAGTCTATTAGCTATCGAAACAAAGTACTACGCGCATGCTCCTAGGGGGATAGATTGGTAGGAAAAGACCATCGCTCATCCCCGACCGCCACTCATAAGGAAGACAATCAATAAATAAATCATGCTCCGACTTCGTTACATAACATTTCACCATACGTGCATGCTACGAGAATCACAACTTCAACACAAGTATTTCTACAATCCACAATTACCCACTAGCATGACTCTAATATCACCATCTTTATATCGCAAAAGTATTGCAAGGAATCAAACATATCATATTCAGTGATCTACAATTTTTATGTAGGATTTTATGACTAACCATGTGAATGACCAATTCCTGTCAACTCTCTAAATAGATATAAGTGAATCAAGAGATTTTAATTCTTTATACAAAATATGTGCCCACGCTCTAACAAATATAAGTGAAGCAAAATAGCATTCTACAAATGGCGGTTTTCTATGTGAAAAGAAACAGGCAATTCAAACTTCAAATGATATAAGTGAAGCACATGAAGCATTCTATAAAGCCATACTCAAAAGATATAAGTGTAATTCAAAGAGCATTCTATAAATCAACCATGGACTATCTCATACCAGCATGGTGCATCAAAGAAAAGTGAAAACTAAATGCAAAAGACGCTCCAATATTTGCACATATCACATGAACGAAACGAATCCGAAAACATACCGATACTTGTTGAAGAAAGATGGGATGCCTTCCGGGGTATCCCCAAGCTTAGACGCTTGAGTCTCCTTGAATATTTACTTGGGGTGCCTTGGGCGTCCCCAAGTTTGAGCTCTTGCCTCTCCTCCTTCTCCTCACATCGTGACCTCCTCGATCTTCAAACACTTCATCCACACAAAAATCAACAAAAAGCTCAGTAAGATCCGTTAGTATAATAAAGCAAATCACTACTCTAAGTACTGTTGCAAACCAATTCATATTTTGTTTTTGCATTGTAGCTACTGTAATATAACTTTTCCATGGCTTAATCCACGGATAGAAATTGATAGTTTCATCAAAACAAGCAAACTATGCATCAAAAACAGAATCTGTCTTAAACAGGATAATCCGTAGTAATCTGAACATTCACCCTACTTCTGGTACTCCAAAAATTCTGTAAAATTAGGAAAAATAAAAAATTTGTATAGCAAGACAGTGCAAAATGGTTCAGAACCGTTTGATGCATCCAGTAAAAAATGTAAAATCGCGCACTACAGCCAAAGTATCTGTTTTGCACCGCACAAACCAACAAGCAATGTAAACATCCTAAAGGCAAATCTTGGCACATTATTTTTATTTCAAAAGTTTATAAAGGCACACAACAGAAATAAATGACTCTCCAAAATTTCCGGGTTGTCTCCCTGGCAGCTTTTTCTTTAAGGCCATTAAGCTAGGCATATAGTGCTCAAGTAATGGATCCACCCGGATCCCAAGGTATATCTAAGCCAATTTTAATTAACAATGATTTGGCATTTAGTAGTGAGCAAAAAGCAAAATAAATCAAGCAATGACGAAGTATAACTCTCTTCCTATGCATCGGCATGTCATAAAAGAACAATTCATGCACACATAGTAAAGGCCAATGCATAGTATAAACAGTTTCTTGCAATTTTATCATATTGGAAACATGGAGAGGCGGAGATGTAGTTCCTCTCTCATAATAATTGCAAGTAGCAGGAGCAATCACATGCATATTATATCTATCAAAATCATCATGTGTAGTAGTGAAACACAACCCATCAATATAATCCTTAATAAGGGCAAACTTCTCCGATATAGTGTAGTCGGGAGAATTCAAAAAGATAATAGGACTATCATGCATGGGTGCAATAGCAATAATTTCATGTTTAACATAAGGAACTATAGCAAGTTCATCTCCATAAGCATAATTCATATTGGCATCTTGGCCAAAAGCATAGCAAGCATCATCAAAAAGGGATATTTCAAAAGAATCAACGGGATCATAACAATCATCATAGCAATCATCCTTTGGTAAGCACGAAGGGAAATTAAACAATGTATGAATTGAAGAGTTATTCTCATTAGAAGGTGGGCACGGGTAGCTAATCCGCTCCTCCTCCTTTTGTTCTTCGCTCTCCTCATCATCTTTTTCATCCAATGAGCCCACAGTTTCATCAATTCCTTCTTCCATGGACTCCTGCAAAATATTAGTCTCTTCTTGGACAGAGGAGGAGTCATCAATATATGGTTTAATATAAGGATTAGAATCATAATTATCATAGCAATATTTAAGTATGGCCAAATTTTCAGATTTGTAGAGAGTAGTATCACACTCTTCAATAAAAGAAGCAATTTCACAAGTACCCCTAAAAGCGACAAATTCTTCAATTTGTTGAATATCATAGTAATTATAAACACCCTTAGTATATGAAGATACGATTCCATTATCACTAAACTCACATTGGTAAGGAAGGTGTTTCTTAGGGTCTTTACAACAACAAGTACAATCATATATTTCACATAAATTTCAAGCATAGCATTGCAAACTATGAATTTGATCCAATAAAAGTTTCCCTTTTTGTGATAAGCGGTGTCGCACATAACAAGCATGCTCATCTAAAGATTTGCCCTTAACTAAGCTAGTTGGGGTTTTAGCACGAGCACATAGGGATCGAAGATGATCCAAGTAAAAAGCTTCAGGAGTGTGATTGATTTTGAGTGGTTCTTCAACCATTGGTGTAGTAGGTACAACTATTTTTTTGGTATTTTGTGTTTCCTACCCATAACTACAGATACAAAACAAGAGCACAAAAGAAAAACTACTTAGTGATAAAGCAAACAAGCACACACGAGAATATTCAGCCAAGCTATAACTCCCCGGCAACGGCGCCAGAAAAAGGTCTTGATGACCCACAAGTATAGGGGAACAATTGTAGCCTCTTTCGATAAGTAAGAGTGTTGAACCCAATGAGGAGCTAAAGGTAGAACAAATATTCCCTCAAGTTCTATTGACCACCGATACAACTCTACGCACGCTTAACGTTCGCTTTACCTAAAACAAGTATGAAACTAGAAGTACTTTGTAGGTGTTGTTGGATAGGTTTGCAAGAATATAAAGAGCACGTAAATAAAAACTAGGGGCTGTTTTAGGTAAGGAAGCAATAAAGTTAGTATAGCGAGTGTGGAAAAGTGGTGGTAGGAGTTGCGAAATTGTCCCTAAGCAATTGACTACTTTACTAGACCGATAGCAAGTTTTATGTGGGAGAGGCCACTGCTAGCATGTCATCCCTGACTTGGAATTCTATGCACTTATGATTGGAACTATTAGCAAGCATCCGCAACTACTAACGTTCATTAAGGTAAAACCCAACCATAGAATTAAGATATATTGGTCCCCCTTCAATCCCGTATGCATCAATTTCTATGCTAGGTTGAAGCTTCTGTCACTCTTGACCTCCAATACATAGTCCTATCAACATACAACTAACCCTATGGTGTGATCCACGCGCGCGCTCATATGATTGGCACCAAAATACAACAACATAACCACAAGCAAATTAAACCAATCATAGCAATTCACCAATTACCGATAGGACAACAAAAATCTACTCAGACATCATAGGATGGCAACACATCATTGGATAATAATATGAAGCATAAAGCACCATGTTCAAGAAGAGGGTACAGCGGGTTGAGGGAGAGTGGACCGCTGTAGATAGATGGGAGGAGGTGATGAATATGTTGGTGAAGATGACGGAGGTGTTAATGTAGATGGCCGTCGCACGATGATGGCCCGGGCGGCATTCCGACGCCACCGGGAGAGAGGTGGAGAGGGCCCCCCTTCTTCTTCTAATTCCTTGACCTTCTCCCTAGATGGGAGAAGGGTTTCCCCTATGGTCCTTGGCTTCCATGGCATGGGAGGGGCGAGAGCCCCTCTGAGATTGGATCTGTCTCTCTATCTCTCTCTGTTTCTGCGTTCCCTGATTCTGCCCTCTCACCGTTTCTTAAATTCCTGGAGATCCGTAACTCCGATTGTGCTGAAATTTGGACACGATTTTTATCCGGATATTATCTTTCTTGCAGCGAAAGAAGGGCACCAACCGCCTTACAGAGTGGCCACGAGGGTCCAAGGCGCGCATGACCCCCTGGGGCGCGCCCCTCACCCTTGTGGGCCCCTCGGGCATCGGCTCGCATTGATTCCACTTCCCAAAATTCACTTATATTCCAAAAAAAATCTCCGCCGGTTTTTATCCCATTTGGACTCCGTTTGATATGTTTTTTCTGTGAAACAAAAAACATGCAACAAACAGAACCGCACTTTGAGCCTTTGGATCAATATGTTAGTCCCAAAAATAGTATAAAAAGTTGCCAAAAGTATGTAAAAGTTGTAGAATATTGGCATGGAACAATAAAAAATTATAGATTCGACAGAGACGTATCAATCGCCAAACTTAGTCTGTAAAAGAAAGGGCTTACCAGCCGCTATCTATCCGGCCTACTGGATCTCCTCCCGAGCCGCTCTCGATTCGGATCGCGCGTTTTTGGCCTCCTGAAGGGCCTTTTCGAGTTCGGTTGCCTTGGCTTTATTCTCCTTCTCAAGGGACTCGCACTTGTGGGCGGCGTCCTTGAGCTCTTGCTCTACGACGGATATCCGCTCCTCGCATTGGCGCCGGGTGGCTTGTTTGGCCTTCAGCTCTGTAGCCGCTTTATCAGCGGCCACATTGCTCACCCTAGCCTGTTCTTTGGCCCGAGAAAGTTCACCCCTGAGGGTCTCAACCTCGGCAGCGCCATCTGCAGTTACGCAAATAACATCGTTTGAATTTCAATCTAGTGTTCGCACATTCATATAGGCATAAAAGGAGTGTTCGAAGCATACGTTGCGCCTCGTCGAGCCGCTTGTTAATGAGGACAATATCCTCATCGGCCAGCTTCAACTTCTGCTTTAGTTCTTAAACCTCCGCGGCCTGGGCGGTTGCCACTAATAGTGAAGCCTGTTTTTCCAATTAAATAAGCATGTTACTTCCCTCAGATATCTATAGATCCTATGTTCACCCTTCTTCATGGGCCACCAGAGTCTCAGGGGCTACTATCTATATACAGGCGTATTTGTTCATATGGAAGGCGGCAAAAGACATTACATCGCATACCTTGAAGCCTGTTAGTAGGCTCATGAAGGCTTCATTCAACCCATTTTTTGTGGACTGAATCTTCTCAAACACCGTACCCATCAAGGTACGGTGCTCCTCCATGACGGATGCACTCTGTAGTACGTCCATCAGGGTATTCAGAGCCTCTAGGTTCATGGAGGTCACCGAAGTATTAGGCGTTCCCCCTCCCTTGAAGGAGGCTGCTCATCCGACTTCGGATCCGTCTCCGGAGCGGTATACGGATGGGGGCTGAACAGTCCAGGCCCCCCATCATTGGTATTCACTGGGGCCGCACCTCCTATACCCTCAACAACCGAGGCGTTCCCCTCCGGTGCCGTGTTGATGGTCCCCTATACCTCTCGACTATCCAGAGAAGTCCTCCGGGATGGCACCTGATGACCCACAAGTGTAGGGGATCTATCGTAGTCCTTTCGATAAGTAAGAGTGTCGAACCCAACAAGGAGCAGAAGGAAATGACAAGCGGTTTCAGTAAGGTATTCTCTGCAAGCTCTGAAATTATCGGTAACAGATAGTTTTGTGATAAGGTAATTTGTAACGAGTAACAAGTAATGAAAGTAAACAAGGTGCAACAAGATGGCCCAATCCTTTTTTGTAGCAAAGGACAAGCCTGGACAAACTCTTATATAGAGAAAAGCGCTCCCGAGGACACATGGGAATTATCGTCAAGCTAGTTTTCATCACGCTCGTATGATTCGCGTTTGGTACTTTGACAATTTGATATGTGGGTGGACCGGTGCTTGGGTACTGCCATTCCTTGGACAAGCATCCCACTTATGATTAACCCCTATTGCAAGCATCCGCAACTACAAAAGAAGTATTAAGGTAAACCTAACCATAGCATGAAACATGTGGATCCAAATCAGCCCCTTACGAAGCAACGCATAAACTGGGGTTTAAGCTTCTGCCACTCTAGCAACCCATCATCTACTTATTACTTACCAATGCCTTCCTCTAGGCCCAAACAATGGTGAAGTGTCATGTAGTCGACGTTCACACAACACCACTACAGGAAAGACAACATACATCTCATCAAAATATCAAACGAATACCAAATTCACGTGACTACTTATAGCGAGACTTCTCCCATGTCCTGAGTAACAAACGTAACTACTCACAAATCATATTCATGTTCATAATCAGAGGGGTATTAATGTGCATAAAGGATCCGAACATATAATCTTCTACCGGATAAATCAACTAGCATCAACTACAAGGAGTAATCAACACTACTAGCAACCCACAAGTACCAATATGAGGTTTTGGGACAAAGATTGGATACAAGAGATGAACTAGGGTTTGAGATGAGATGGGGCTGGTGAAGATGTTGATGGAGATTGACCCCCTCCTAATGAGAGGATCGATGGTGATGACGATGGTGATGATTTCCCCCTCCCAGAGGGAAGTTTCCCCGGCAGAACAGCTCCGCCAGAGCCCTAGATTGGTTCCGCCAAGGTTCCACCTCGTGGCGGCGGAGTTTCATCCCGAAAGCTTGCTTCTGATTTTTTCCAGGGTAAAAGACTTCATATAGCAGAAGATGGGCACTGTAGGCATGTCAGGGGGCCCACGAGGCAGGGGGCGCACCCTGGGCGCCCCCCACCCTCATGGATGGTGGGTGGCCCCCCTCTGGTTGATTCTTTCGCCACTATTTTTTATTAATTCCAAAAACTGCCTCCATGAAGTTTTAGGACTTCTGGAGCTGTGCAGAATAGGTCTCTAATATTTGCTCCTTTTCCAGCCCAGAATTCCAGCTGCCGTCATTCTCCCTCTTCATGTAAACGTTGTAAAATAAGAGAGAATAGGCATAAGTATTGTGACATAATCTGTAATAACAGCCCATAATGCAATAAATATCAATATAAAAGCATGATGCAAAATGGACGTATCAACTCCCCCAAGCTTAGACCTCGCTTGTCCTTAAGCGGAAGCAGATAACGAAAAATATGTCCACATGTTTAGAGATAGAGGTGTCGATAAAATAAAGTACGGACATGAGGGCATCATGATCATTCTTATAGCAGCAATATATATATATATATATATATATATATATATATATATATATATATAGATATATATTGTCATATGATTTCTTATACTCAGGTAATAATCTATTCACAATGTCAAGTATGAACCAGAAACTTCATTGAAACTAACAAACTATAATCTCAGTCACTGAAGCAATTGCAATTTATCATAACATCAGAAAGAGTCAATATAAGAGCTTCTCAGCAAGTCCACAACTCAACCATCATTTAGTATTTTACAATCGCTAACACTCACGCAATAATTATGGTTATGGAGTTTTAATCGGACACAGAGAAAGATAGGGGCTTATAGTGTTGCCTCCCAACCATTTACCTCAAGGGTAATGTCAACAATAATAGTTCATGCTAACTTACATCCAATTGGATATATATATATATCAGGATCTTTCAAACACAATGTGCTTGCCAAAGGATAAAATGTAAAAAGGAAAGGTGAAGATCACCATGACTCTTGCATAAGGTATAACACAAAAGTAAAAGATAGGCCCTTCGCTGAGGGAAGCAGAGGTTGTCATGTGCTTTTATGGTTGGATGCACATAATATTAATGCGAAAGAACGTCACTTTATATTGCCACTTCTGATATGGATCTTTATTATGTAGTCCGTCGCTTTTATTTCTTCCACATCACAAGATCGTATAAAGCTTATTTTCTCCACACTAATAGATCACACATATTTAGAGTGCAATTTTTATTGCATGCAACATGACAACTTACCTGAAAGATCTTACTCAATCCATAGGTAGATATGGTGGACTCTCATGGCAAAACTGGTTTTAAGGATATTCGGAAGCACAAGTAGTATCTCTACTTGGTGCAAAGAATTTGGCTAGTATGAGGCGGAAAGGCAAGCTCAACATGTTGGATGATCCGTGACAATATACTTTATTTCGGATATAAGAAAACATAACCCATTATGTTGTCTTCCTTGTCCAACATCAACTCTTTAGCATGTCATATTTTAGTGACTGCTCACAATCATAAAAGATGTCCAAGATAGTATATTTATATGTGAAAACCTCTCTTTCTTTATTACTTCCTATTAATTGCAACGATGACCAAAACTATGTTTGTCAATCGTGGCGCCCTCGATTCAATCGTACACTAATCATGCATAAATGTATGCGATCAAGATCAGAGACTCACGGAAGATATCACAACACAACTCTACAAATAAAATAAGTCATACAAGCATCATAATACAAGCCAGGGGCCTCGAGGGCTCGAATACAAGTGCTCGATCATAGGCAGAGTCAGCGGAAGCAACAATATCTGAATACGAGACATAAGTTAAACAAGGTGCCATAAGATGGCTAGCACAAAGCTGGGATCTGAGATCGAAGAGGAGCAGGCCTCCTGCACAGGATCCTCCTAGGTCCTCCTGGTGGTCGTCGGGGCTGCTGCGTAGTAGTAGGCGCCTCGAGTAGTAGTCGTCATAGGCGGCGTCGCTCCCCTGGCTCCATCGTCGATTGCAGCAATCGAGTAGAGATAGGGAAAAGGGGAACAAGGCAACCGTGAGTACTCATCCAAAGTACTGCAAAGCAAGGAGCTACACTACATATGCATGGATATATGTGTAAAGGCCATATCGTGGACCGAAGCTGCAGAATGCCGAATAAAGGGGGATAGCTAGTCTTAACGAAGACTACGCTTCTGGACACCTGTCTTGCACAGACAGAAGAGGACAACGGAAGTCCTCCAAGTAACATCATATAGCAATAATCCTACCGGCAATCCCACGCTCATAACCACGAGCGAGAGCGACCACCGGTTGTATCGGCACTTGGAAGGTGTGTTTTATCAAGTATCCGGTTCTAGTTGTCATAAGCTCAAGGTACAACTCCAAGTCGTCCTGTTACGAAGATCACGGCTATCCGAATAGATTAACTTCCTGCAGAGGTGCACCATCTTACCCAAAGCACGCTTGATCCCATTTGGCGGACACACTTTCTGGGTCATGCCCGGCGCGGAAGATCAACACGTCGCAGCCCACCTAGGCTGTGACAGAGAGGCCAACACGCGGTCTAAACCTAAGCGCGGGTGCAGGCCCATCGCCTGAAACACACACTGCGTTGCGTCTGTGACGAAGCAGACCTAGCCTAACGAGCGTTCCAGTCCAATCCGGCGCGCCGCTCGTCGTGACGTCTGAAGTGCCGGCTGATACCACGGCGTCGGGATACCCATAACTACTCCAGCGTAGATGGTTAGTGCGTATAAGCTCGTAGCCAACCCAGATCAAATACCAAGACCTCGTTAAGCGTGTTAAGTAACCGCGAGCGCCCGAACAGGCCAGCCCACCTCTCTCTAGGCCGTCTCAACCTGCCTGCCGCTCGCCTCAATGATCCACTCATGGGTGCTCCATCAGCCGACCGACTTTAGTCTCACATGTATCATGTATAAGTATATAGTATATACCGTGATCAACTCCCGAGTGATCACGGCCCGATAATATAGCACGACAGACAAGAAAGTAGGGCCACAGATGAAAGTACTAGCATCCTATACTAAGCATATAGGATTGCGGTAAGGTAACAACGAAGTTACAAGGACAAAGGCTATGCAGCGGTATAGGAGTATCCAAAACAGTAACATGCTATGCTACTCTAATGCAAGCGGTGTAGATAAGAGTAAGCGATATCTGGTGATCAAGGGGGCTTGCTGGTTGCTCTGGCAAGAGAGAGGTCGTCGACCTTGTAGTCGAACCGCCAGTGCAGCGTCGGTCTAAGTAGTCTAGGAGAGAAGAGGGGAAGAAACAATGAATACAAGGTAATAGATGCATAACGATGCATGACATGCCAAGAAGCGATGCTAGGCGTGCCCTAACGTGGTAAGAGAAGTCTTGGTTAGGGGAAAACATCAGGAAGTTTTCCGGTTCGGACGTCTGTCGACGGATGAACCGGAGAGGAAAGTTTGCAGGTTCGATAGGTTAGGGATGTGTGGTGGACGAGCGGATTGCGTATCCGGATTCGTCTCGTCGCTTACGAGCAACTTTCATGTTGAAATTATTTTAATCCGGATTACGGTTAAAAGATATGATTTTAAAAGATTTTATTAATTTACGGAATTTTAATTAATTATTGAATTATTTACGAAAATGCATTTATGACATCGGCATGATGTCATCTTGGCGATCATCGATCAACAGGGTTGGTGAGTCAACCTGACAGTGGGTCCGCATGTCATTCACTAATGACTAATTAACCTAATCGGTTTTAATTAACATTACTTAATTAAGTTAATTAATGATTAGGGTTAATTAATTCAGAATTAATTAGATTAATTAATTGCTTAATTAATTTAATTAATGATTAGAGTTAATTAATCCAGAATTAATTAGATTAATTAATTACTCAAGTAATTAATTAATTAATTAGTTAGTTAATTAATTTTTATTCATTTTCATTTCCTTTTTAAATAAAACGTTCTTTTGGGGGGTGGGGCCCGTCGGTGTAAGGCCAAATCAGGCGGTGGGTGCAGGCGGCGCTTGGCGGCTCGAACCGAGGCGGTCGAGGCGCGATCGAGATCAGGCGCCCGAGCCTGGGCAGCCGCCACGAGCCTGCCGCCCGGCCAGCGCCAGCCGCGCCACAAGCGGGGGCGAGGGGTTTGGGCAGTGGCGAGCGAGGCTCTCGGTCGGGGGCGGCGAGTTGGGGCGCCTTGGGCGCCGGAGGTGTCGCTGTCGGAGGAAGGAAGAAGCGATCCAGCGGTGGCCGGGCGGTCAGAGACCAGCGGCCGGATCCGGGGGGGAAAGGAGAGGAGCAGGCGCGGTGGCGCAGCATGGCGACCGAGCCATGACAGGCAGTCAGACCTGGCGTCGAAACGAGAGGGAGCCAGAGAACGGTCTGGCGGTCGGAGCCGGTCGCCGGCAGGGAAGAGGGGGCCTCCACAGAGGCGGGGCCTAGGCGGCGGGCTCGATGGGGGCAGGGAGACCGTCGGGGAGGGTCGAGGAAGCGCCAGCGGCGGCGTGGAGGCCGACCAGCGTGGCCAGTGGCTTCAGACTGGGGCGACGGAGAGGAGGAGGGCGCCCAGTGATCGGCGGGGAGGAGGAGGTCGGGGCGCGGTGGTGGCGGGGCAGCGAGAGGTGGGGCGGGGGTGGATCGGTCTTGGGATCCTCTCCGCCCCGATCCGATCGAGGAGAGGCGAGGAGGCGGGCGCGTGGGGAGGAGTGGATTGCGGCTAGGGTTAGCCGCAGGGTGGGGGTTATGCGGTAGGCTGGGCGATGGGCGGCCCAGGGGAGAGGAGCAGGGCCAAGGGGAGAGGGGCCAGTGGGGAGGGGGGGGCAGCTGGGCCGAGAGTTATCCCCTCTTTTATTTTGCTTTATCTTTTATTATTTTCTTTTTCTGTTTTAGTTTATTTAAAATGCTCGCATTTGTAAAAATTAGTGCACCCCACCAATATTAGGTTAGTTATTTTAAACAGCCCCCGAACATTTTAGAATTTATTTTCGAAACCCTTTTTCGTTTGATCTAGTTTTGATTTTTGTTTTAGGACGGTTTCGAATCAAAGGGGGTTAATTAACATAACCGGGGTGATTACTGTCGCATAACCACCCGGGCGTTACATCAACTCTCAACAACTTTTATTCATCATACTCTTTATATGTGAAGTCATTACTCTCCATAAGATCAACATGATCTCTTTATTTCTTATTCTTTCTGATTCTTTTATTTTTATTCCCATAAGATCATAGCAAGATAAATAAGCCCTAGACTCAAAACTAATCTTTATTATATATAGCTCACGGACTCGATTACATAGAAGGATCATAAAGCAAATCTCAAAACTAGATCATGCTAAAACTTTATTCTACCAGATCAAGATATTACCAAAAGGATCGAACTAAGTAAACGGTAAAGATAGGAGTGTGATGGTGATACGATACCGGGGCACCTCCCCCAAGCTTGGCAGTTGCCAAGGGGAGTGCCCATACCGGATACTCAGTTCTCCTTTGCTGGTGAAGAAGATGGTGGTGATGATGGATAGTCGCAGATCGAGCGTAGGAGATTCTCCAATTTGCGGATAATGCCCTTGAGTGCAGTGATATGCTCCTCCAACAAAATATTTTCACGTGTGAGATACTTATTTTGTATGCGATCTAACTCAATCATCTTGAAAGCTTCAATCTCCGTTAGGGTGAGAAGATTGTCATGAAGTCGGAGGATGTCTTCTTCTTTTGTTGCCGGAGCTTGATCCTCCATGGCCTTCTTGATCCCATCATCCTTGTTGATCTCCTCGGGTTCTTCTCTCTTCAGCTCTATCTTCATTAGCCAAGAATCGTTGCCATCATAGTTGGAGGAGGGGGCCGACATGATGTCTGGCCTTTGACAATTCTGGCAGAAAAACAGCTCGAAACAAAACAGGAGATATTTGCATGGTACGGTGGTCAAAACCTTCGGGAGATTATATAATGAATTTTTACCGACCAAAAGAAGTATCGTGCAAGAAAACGGAGTCCGAAGAGCACACGAGGTTCCCACGAGACAGGGGGGCGCGCCCAGGGGGGTAGGGCGCGCCCTCCACCCTCGTGGACGCCTCGTGTCCTTACCAGACTACTTCTTATTTTCCTATTTTCTTAAATATTCCAAAATGGAGAAAAACTGCCATTAGAATTGTTTTGGAGTCAGTTTACTTACCGTACCACATACCTATTCCTTTTCGGAGTCTGAAAAGTTCTGGAAGGTGTCCGTTATGTATTCCTCCGGGGTTACGGTTTCAATAACATTAGTTTCAACATTTATAGGATTACCTGAGATACAATGTTTGATTCTTTGACCGTTCACCACCTTCGGATTTGTGCCTTCGAAGTTGTTGATTTTTATGGCACCGGAATGATAGACCTCCTCGATAACGTAAGGACCTTCCCATTTAGAGAGAAGTTTTCCTGGAAAAAATCTTAAACGAGAGTTGAATAGCAACACACAATCACCTGCATTAAACTCACGCTTTTGTATCCTTTTGTCATGCCATATTTTAACCTTTTCTTTGAACAATTTGGCATTCTCATAGGGCTGGGTTCTCCATTCATCAAGAGAGCTAATGTCAAATAATCTCTTCTCACCGGCAAGTTTGAAATCATAATCGAGCTCTTTAATGGGCCAATATGCCTTATGTTCTAGTTCGAGAGGTAAGTGACATGCTTTTCCATAAACCATTTTAAACGGAGACATACCCATAGGATTTTTATATGCAGTTCTATAGGCCCATAATGCATCATCAAGTTTCTTGGACCAATTCTTTCTAGATCTATTAACAGTCCTTTGCGAAATTAATTTGATCTCTCTATTACTCAATTCTACTTGACCACTAGACTGTGGGTGGTACGGAGATGCAACTCTATGATTAACATCATACTTAGCAAGCATTTTACGAAAGGCACCATGAATAAAGTGCGAACCACCATCAGTCATTAAATATCTAGGGACTCCAAACCTCGGAAAAATAACTTCTTTAAGCATCTTAATAGAGGTGTTATGATCAGCACTACAAGTTGGAATAGCTTCTACCCACTTAGTAACGTAATCAACAACAACTAAAATATGTGTATACCCATTAGAGGAAGGAAACGGTCCCATATAATCAAAGCCCCATACATCAAATGTTTCAATAACAAGTGAATAATTCATAGGCATTTCGTGGCGTCTACTAATATTACCAATTCTTTGGCATTCATTACAAGACAAGACAAACTTACGGGCATCTTTGAAGAGAGTAGGCCAATAAAAACCGGATTGCAATACCTTATGTGTAGTTCTATCTCGAGCGTGGTGTCCTCCATAAGCCTCGGAGTGACACTTGCATAGGATCTGTTCCTGTACATGCTCAGGTACACAACTCCTAATAACACCATCTACTCCTTTATAAAGGTGTGGGTCATCCCAGAAGTAATGTCTTAAATCATAGAAAAACTCTTTCTTTTGCTGGTATGTGAAACTAGGTGGTATAAATTTAGCAACAATGTAATTAGCATAATCAGCATACCATGGAGCAGTACAAGAAGTATTTACGGCAGCTAATTGTTCATCAGGAAAGCTATCATCAATAGGTAGTGGGTCATCAAGAACATTCTCTAACCTAGACAAGTTATGCACAGCGGGTTCTCAGCTCCTTTCTATCAATAATATGCAAATCAAATTATTGTAGCAAGAGAACCCATCTAATAAGCCTAGGTTTAGCATCTTTCTTTTCCATAAGATATTTAATAGCAGCATGATTAGTGTGAACAATTACTTTAGAATCAACAATATAAGGTCGAAACTTATCACAAGCAAATACAAGCTGCTAAAATTCTTTTTCATTAGTGGCACAATTTCTCACAGCACCTTTGTCTAGAGTTTCTTGGCATATTGAATAACATTTAATTTCTTATCAACTCTTTGTCCTAGAACAACACCTACAACATAATCACTAGCATCACACATAATTTCAAAGGGTAAATTCTAATCAGGTGGCTGAACAATAGGTGCAGAGATCAAGGCTTTCTTAAGTATTTCAAATGCTTCTACACAATCATCATCAAAGACAAAAGGAACATCTTTTTGTAAGAGATTAGTGAGAGGCCTTAATGAACCTCCTATAAAAACCGGCATGACCAAGGAAACTTCATATACCTTTAATGTCCTTGGGACACGACATCTTTTCAATAGCGTCAACTTTAGCTTTATCAACTTCAATACCTCTTTCAGAAATTTTATGCCCCAAGACAATACCTTCATTAACCATAAAGTGCATGTCGGTGTCAAAACCGGTGGATCTTGGGTAGAGGGTCCCGAACTGTGCCTCTAGGCCGATGGTAACAGGAGACAAGGGACACGATGTTTTTACCCAGGTTCGGGCCCTCTCGATGGAGGTAAAACCCTACACCTGCTTGATTAATATTGATGATACGGGTAGTACAAGAGTAGATCTACCACGAGATCAGAGAGGCTAAACCCTAGAAGCTAGCCTATGGTATGATTGTTGTTCATCCTACGGACTAAAACCCTCCGGTTTATATAGACACCGGAGAGGGTTAGGGTTACACAAAGTCAGTTACAATGGAAGGAGATCTACATATCCGTATCGCCAAGCTTGCCTTCCACGCCAAGGAAAGTCCCATCCGGACACGGGACGAAGTCTTCAATCTTGTATCTTCATAGTCCAGGAGTCCAGCCCAAGGTTATAGTTCGGCTATCCGGACACCCCCTAATCCGGGACTCCCTCAGTAGCCCCCGAACCAGGCTTCAATGATGATGAGTCCAGCGCGCAGATTTGTCTTCGGCATTGCAAGGAGGGTTCTTCTCCAAACTCTTTGTACCTGTTGAATAGTGCCCGGCTCTTCGTGAGTATTGCGCTCCTTGGCTTCCACGCCCAATAATGGCCGTCTTCCACGTGTGAAATGAATGCGAAAGCCAGGGTGTTTTTACTTTTACCCCCCTAGCTGCGTAAATAAGCTGCCTTATAAAAGAGACGAGGATTTAGATCCGAATCACACCATCTCCCCTTGCGAGCATTCATGGGCGCATCGTAATCCATTCCATCATGGCGGTCGGCGCAACTCCTCCTCTCGCCTGCCAGCCCTCAGCTGGAGATTGGGAGAGATGTTTCTTCCACACAAAGCTAGTGGCGCTCCAAACCAAGGATTTCTTCCCCAGCCTTCATGGTCCGGTTCGAGGCGGACTCGCACCTATAATGGTGGAAAGCAGGAGGAGGCGTCCCCAATCCCTCAAAGGAGGCGGGTATGCCTTGTCCCTTACGTAATAAGAGGGCTCGGTTTCCAATTCATCCGTTTCTCCGGGGCTCACAGAGTTCTCTGACCTCGGTGCACAACCTTGACTGCCTCCATGTTGCATATCGCGGGATTCGTAGCCCTTTGCGAGCTGTTCTTGGGCGTCGAGGCTCACTTCACGCTGTGGAAGAAGCTGTTCTGCCTTGTGCCCCGTTCTCAGGAGGGGTCGATATATCAAGTGGGCGGAGCCGAATTATGGCGCATCGCCGGGACCGGATATCTATCCGGAACCCCAAAGAAGGCATCCGAAGACCGGCCTTCAGAATGGTTTTATATAGAAGATGTCGCCCTACCGGACCCTGTGCGGATCAGCCTTCCTGAGTTCAATAATGCTCCTTTGAAGAAGCGCCTAAGCTGGCGCCCACGGAGCCCTCAGAAGGAAAATGACAGGGACGTCCTTTACCTGATGAGCCGGATAAGATTACTAGCTCATTTCGGACTGACCATGATCGGGGTCACGGCCACATGCATCATGCGGGGGGTGTAGCCGCTTCAGTATAGAGGCCACCCCATGTGGGATTTCAATGGGGAGGATGACGCCACCCGCTGCGGCCGTAAGGGGCGGGATCGATTCTGCTCGGCGAAGGCCTTGTCCGCATTATACAAGGGAGAAGAGGAGGATTTCCTCTGCGTCAATCCACGGGGCAGATTTTCTATGAACGACCCTCCAAGCTGGGTAAGCGGACACTTCTTTATGCCCATCCATTCCGTATTCCCGTAGTTAAGTACCTTATTCTGTGATTTCGACGCAGGAATTGCGCCGGGTTGTAAAGGATAGAAACAGCCCTCCTCCACAACCCGAGGATCCGGAAAGGTCCCTCGATTCGGCCTCCCAAGAGGATCCGAACATATCCGTGGAGCTGATCAATGGGGTATTTTACCAACTGAGCATCGACAATGCCTTGGTCGCCATTACGACCGATTACCTCGAAATATTTCCAGCCTCACAGGTAACTGAGACCGAAGTGCCAATACTTTGAAGATGATCCATCTATGCTTATCTTTGATCACCGTATATCAATGGTGTTTTGTAGGGGGAGCCCTTGAGGCGGAAGGCCGAGCCTGCAGTGGCTAATCAACAAGGGGCAAAAAGGCCCAGCAGGCTGAAAAGAAGTGCGGTCCGGATTGAGACGCCGGCGCCACGGTATGGCATGCCGCCTTTTTCCCAGGTTTTATTCCCGGAAGGTATACTAACGCTCGTGCTCTCTTCAGGAAAAAGAGCACTCGCCAGACTATATCCGGAGAGGCTGCCAATCGCGCCTCCACCAGCCAGGCTCCGAAGCCAGATCCAGAGGCGGAGGCGAACACGAGGCGTGCGTCGGACACTCCTCCGATAGAGGATGCCGATGGACTGTCTGCCACCAATTCCGAGGTGGAGAGTGCCATGAATCACAGGCGTCGCCGGACTGTTCTTCGTGATGCATGTTTCTCCCAAGAGGCATTGGATGCCTTCAATTTGGGAGATGCGCACCTCAGTGCCGCTCAAAATGGTCTAGCCAGAGCCACGGAGCAGTATGTGAAAGACATACGGGTGAGAAAATTTGGTGGTTATACATACCAGTAGCACCAGAGACTTAAAATAGTTAGAATAACTGATTTAAGGATCATTTATTATCTGAGATCTTACAAAAAGAATACCCAACTGTCGGGAGGTGGAAGAGTGCAAAGCCCAACTTGAGGCCGCACTAGCCAACTGCGGGGAGGCCAAGAGACCCCTACGGTAATATCTGGCGTCGAAAGATAAGTATGTTTTGAAGTCGGCGTTGTGTAAATCTAACAATATCATTGCAGATGGCGCGGAGTGAGATCGGACAAGCAACAACTCTTGCGCCGGTTAAAAGCCGGGAGGCGTGCTTACGAGGTGAGGCGGGAGAAGAATAATCTCAAAATGCCAATACCCAGCTGGGAGAGGAACTCAAAGATGTTCGTGCCCAGTGGCGGACTCTAATGAAGGAGAATCGACGGTTTCGACGCGGCATTTTTAGTAAGTGCTTGAACAAACTTTGAAAAAAAAGAGTTCGGCAAAGAAGTCGACTAACGAGTTATGTCTGTAGGTATCTTGACAGGTCTTCCTGCGAGAGAAATGCCAGGTTCTGGTGACCTTCTTCGAGCTCTTACAACTGCACGAACGAGTTCGACGGTGATGAAGGCCGTCGCCAGGCCTTGTGGCCATCTGTCTCCCTGCCGAAGGCCTTGGAAGCTTGGAGAGAGGCTGAAGGGGCGCGGGCGCTTCGATTATGGAAGATGTCGGCCCGCCATCAAAGGCGCCAGGAGGCTGGGCCATGGTGAAGACGCAGCGGTACGAAGGCTGGCCCAAACCACATGGCGAGTCGGACCTGTGGGGCCCGATGGGAAGGAGATCCTGTGAGCTTAGTGTACGACCAAGTAGAATTGGCATAAAGTATTCCCAACAGGATGTAAACTAGACAGCCTATTAGATGGTATTGAGGAGGAATACACCCAGTCAATTTGACTATGTAATTTAAGATGACATGTAAAAATGCCTTCTAGCCGGATTGTAGATCGTTTGTCATGGCGGACCTTTTCGCTTCAACCTCGGGACCGTATAGTCCGGAGTGTGTCCGAATACCATCACGGTTATGTAAGAACCGGGGTATGCGTGGAGACCAGGCGTAGGGGTCATTAGTGCTTTAACAGACAAGTGCCCAACTAGTTATGTTATATTACATGGTTAGAAAGAAACATCTTCCTGGGAGAATAGTTCAGTTAGGGGTTCCTTTCCCTGGGAGGCATGCCTTAAAGTGCATGTACGGACTACGGAAAAAAGCAGAAAAGCATGTGGGAGCAGATAAATAAATAAGTGAGGAATCATCTTTAGTTCACCGACCGAATATTCCCTTAAGAACGCTAGCTTTCGGCTTGACCCAGTCTGAGGTACACATCCGGCTGACCCGGCGGTAGCAATTGCAGAGGTGCTCCCTTTACCACCTAGCCGAAAAATCGGGAACGTAGGGGTAAGCACAGGAGCCAGGCAACCCAGCTTGGCCAAAACTTAAGTCATATCGATGCATATAATGGTGAATAAAAGGTACATGCGGAAGCATTACACATGTGTTAGGCATAGAGCCCGTAAAATAAGCTTCTGTTAAAGAAGCCCCCAGGTATAATGAGCGCGGATAGCGCGTCAAGTGTGTGCAAACAATGCGCAAATGAGCCTTTAAAGGCTGTATGTCGGTGTCAAAACCGGCGGATCTCGGGTAGGGGGTCCCTAACTGTGCGTCTAGGCGGATGGTAACAGGAGACAAGGGACACGATGTTTTGACCCAGGTTCGGGCCCTCTCGATGGAGGTAAAACCCTACTCCTGCTTGATTAATATTGATGATATGGGTAGTACAAGAGTAGATCTGCCACGAGATCAAGGAGGCTAAACCCTAGAAGCTAGCCTATGGTATGATTGTTCTTCGTCCTACGGACTAAAACCCTTCGGTTTATATAGACACCGGATAGGGTTAGGGTTACACAGAGTCGGTTACAATGGTAGGAGATCTACATATCCGTATCGCCAAGCTTGCCTTCCACGCCAAGGAAAGTCCCATCCGGACACGGGACGAAGTCTTCAATCTTGTATCTTCATAGTCCAGGAGTCCGATCAACGGTGATAGTTCGGCTATCCGGACACCCCCTAATCCAGGACTCCCTCGGTAGCCCCGAACCAGGCTTCAATGGCGATGAGTCCGGCGTAGTTGTCTTGGCATTGCGGGCGGGTTCTTCTCAAATTCCATATACTTGTCGAATAGTGTCCGGCCCGATAAATGCTGCGCTCCTTGGCTTCCACGCCCAATAATGGCCATCTTCCACGTGTTTGAATGAATGCGAAAAGCCAGGGTATTTTACACTTATCCCCTAGCGGCGCAAGTGAGCCGCCTATAAAAGGGCGAGGATCCAGATCTGAGTCGCACCATCCCCCTCATGAGCTTTCATCGGGCGCCTCGACAAAATCCATTCCATCATGGACAGTCGTGGCTCCTCCTCTCGCTCCCAGCCCTCAGCACAGAAATGGGAGGATGCTCAGTCCATATAGCGAGCTAGTGATACTCCAAACCAAGGATTTCTTCCCCGGCCTTCATGGTCCCGGTTCGAGCCGGACTCGCCACCTATAAGGCGGAAAGCAAGCGAAGAGTGTCCCGATCCCTCAAAGGAGGCGGGTATGCTTTGTCTCTTATCTAGTAAGAGGACTCGGATTTCCAATTCACCCGTTTCTCAGGGGCTCTTGGAGTTCTCGGCCTCCAGTTGCACCACCTTCGCCTGCCTCCATTTTGCACATCGGGCTTCGTGGCCCTTTGCGAACTGTTCTTGGGCATCGAGGCTCATTTTGCGCTGTGGAAGAGATTATTCTGCCTTGTACCCCGTTCTCATGAGGGTCAATATATCAAGTGGGCGAGCCGAGCTGGGCGCATCGCGGGACGGATATCTATCCGGAACCCCAAAAAAGCGTCCGAGGCGGCCTTGAATGGTTTAATATAGAAGGCGTCCGCTGCGGATCCTGTTCAGATCGGTCTCCGGAGTTCAGCAATGCTCCTTTGAAGAAATGCCGAGTTGGCGCCCGCGGAGCCCCAAGAGGGAAGACGACAGGGACGTCCTTTACGATGAGCGAATAAGATTGTTGGCTCATGTCGAACTGACCATGATCGGTGTCATGGCCACATGTATTATCTCGGGGGTGCAGCCGCTCCGATATAGGGCCACCCATGTGGGATTTCAACGGGGAGGGCGATGCCACCCGTCATGGCATAAGGGGCAGGATCGGTCGCCGATCTGGTGAAGATCTTGTCCGCGATGTATAAGGGAGAAGAGGAAGATTTTCTCCGTGTCAGTCCATTGAACGGATTTTCTATGAACAATCCTCGAAGCTGGGTAAGCGGACATTTATTTTTGCACACCCGATCCGTATTCCCCATGGTTAGGTATCTCATTTTGTGATTTTGACGCAGGAACTGCGCCAGGCCGTAAAATACATAAACAGCCTGCCTCCACAACCCGAGGATCCGTAAAGGCTCCTCGATCCGGCCTCCCAAGAGGATCCGGACATATTGGTGGAGCTGATTGATGGGGTATATCACCAACTGAGCATCGATAATGCCTTGGTTGCCATTACGGCCGATTACCCCGGAATACTCCCAGCCTCACAGGTAACTGAGACCGAGGTCCCAATACTCTGATAATGACCCGTCCGTGCTTATTTTTTATCACCGTATACCAATGGTGTTTCGCAGGGGGTGCCTTCTAGGTAGGAGGCCGAGCCCATGGCGGCTAGCCAACAAGGGCATCCGGCCCTTGAGCTAAAAAGAAGTGCGATGCGGATCAAAACTCCGCCCATAGCGGTATAGCGCGTCACCATATTCCCAGGATTGATTCACGGAAGGCGTACTAACGCTGGTGCTCTTTTCAGGAAAAAGCGCTTGCGGACTGAGTCGGGAGAGGTTATAATCGAACCTCCATGACCAGCCAGGCTCCAAAGCGGGTCGAAGCGGAGAGCAAGCACGGCGTCGTCGGATGCTCCTCCGACAGAGGATGCCGACAGATTGTCCGCCACCAACTCCGAGGTGGAGGCGCCATGAATCCAGGCGCCGCCCGACAGTTCTTCGTGACACATGTTTCTCCCAAGAGGCCTTGAATGCCTTCAATTAGAGATCGCACCTTCGTGCCGCTCAAGATGGTCTAGCGAGCCACGGGCAGTATGTAAAGGACATCTGGTGAGAAATTTGACAATTATATATGCGAGTAGCCCGAGACTTAAAAATAGTTAGAATAACTGATTTAAGGATCATTTGTTATCTGAGGATCTTACAAAAAAGAATACCCGGCTGTCTCGGGAGCTTGAAGAATGCAAGGCCCAACTTGAGGCGGACTAGCACGCTCTGAGGGGAGCCACGAGACCCCTCACGGTAATATATGCTTCAAAAGATAAGTAGTTTTTGAAGTGCGGCGTTTGTGTAAATCGACAATAATATTGCAGATGGCGCGGACTAGATCGGACAAGCAACAGCTCTTGCGCCCGGTTGAAGGCCGGCGAGAATGTGCTTACAAGGGTGAGGCAAGAGAAAAATAATCTCAAGGATGCCAACACCCAGCTGGGTGAGGAACTAAAGGATGTTCGTGCCCAGCTGTCTGACTCCGTGAAGGAGAATCGGCGACTTCGTCGCGGCATTTATAGTAAGTGATTGGCGAACTTTGAAAAAGAGTTCGTGAGGAAGTCAATTAACGAGTTATATGCATGTAGGTATGCTCACGGGTGCGTCTGAAGAGAAATGCCGGTTCTCTGGTGACCTTCTTCGAGCTATTTCAAGCTGTCTGAGCGAGTTAAACTTGCGATGAAAAGCGTCGCCCGAGCCTTATGGCCATCTATCTCCTGCCGAAGGCCTTGGAAGCTTGCGAGAGAAGCTTGGGGAACGCAGTGGCGCTTCCGACTATGGAAGATATCGGCACTGTCGTCAAAGCGCCGAGGGCGCTGAGCCATGGTGAAGGCGGTACAGGCGGACCCAAACCGCATGGCGAGTCGGACTGTGGGGCCCGGCAGGAAGGAGATCCTGTGATATTAGTGTATGGCCAAGTAGAGTTGGCGAAAGTATTCCAGCGGAGATGTAAACTAGACAGCCTATTAGATGCGACATTGAAGAGGAATACAATCAGTCAATTTGACTATGTAATTTAAATATGACATGTAAAATGCCTTCTAGCGGATTGTAGATCGTTTGTCGTAGCGGACCTTTTCGCTTCAACCTCGGGACCCAATAGTCCGGAGTGTGTCCGAATACCCTCGCGGTTATGTAAAACCGGGGCATGCATGGAGACCGGCGTAGGGGTCATAAGTGCTTTATCAGGACAAGTGCCCAACTAGTTATGTTATATTACATGGTTAGTAAGAAACATCTTCCGGGGAGAATAGTTCCGTTAGGGTTCCTTTCCACAGGAGGCATGCCCTAAAGTGCATGTCCGGACTGCGAAAAAAGCAGAAAAGCATCTGGGGGCAGATAAAAATAAAAAATCGTCTTTTAGTTCACCGACCGAATATTCCCTTAAGAACTCTAGCTTTCGGCTTCACCCAGTCTGAGGTACACGTCCGGCTGCCCGGCGGTAACAATCGCAGAGGTGCTCCCTTTACCACCTAGCCGAACAATCGGGAACATAGGGGTAAGCACAGGAGGCAGGCAACCCATCTTGGCCAAAACTTAAGTCATATCGATGCATATAATGGTGAATAAAAGGTACATGTGGAAGTGTGACACATGTGTTGGGCATAAAGCCCGTATAAATAAGCTTACATTAAAGACCCCAGGTATAATGGCGCGGATAAGCGCGTCAAGTGTGTCGCGAACAATGCATAAGCGAGCCTTTAGCAGCTTCAGAAAAGGGAGGAGAAGGAGAAATAAAGACAACTTAAAATATAAAATATAGACGGAGGAAGGAGACGAACTCAGAATCCGGCGCTAGGCGTAGAATCTTTGGAGACGGGCTGCGTTCCATGGGTTCGGCTCGAGCCGGTTATCCGATGCGTTTCCCAGACGGTATGCTCCGCCGGTCAGTACTTGGTCGATGATGAAGGGACCCTCCCATATGGGCTTGAGTTTGTCCTTTATCTTGTCCGGCAGGCGTAGAACTAGTTCGCCAACGTTGTAAGATTTGGAACGTACTTTCCTACTTTGATATCTGCGAGCCTGTTGTTGATAGAATGCGGAACGAGCTTTTTCCACGTCACACTCCTCCTCCAAGGCGTCCAAGCTGTCCTGCCAATCTAGCTCGGCTTCTCTTTCTTCATACATGCGCACGCGAGGTGAGTCATGAATTATGTCGCAGGGCAAAACTGCCTCTGCGCCGTATACCATAAACATGGTGTGAATCCGGTAGTGCGATTAGGCGTGGTCCGCAGCCCCAGTCTGGTCGAGCTCCTCTACCCGGTGCGTGTTAGATTCCTTGAGGACCGCACTAGTGGGTTTAATGCCGCTCATGATTAGATCATTTGCTCGCTCGACTTGACCGTTAGTTTGGGGTGATAGACTGAAGCGTGGTCGAGCTTGATGCCCATGTTTTGCACGAGTTTAACCTCGTCGACCGTGAAGTTAGTGCCGTTATCGATGATGATGCTATGGGGGCGCGTAACGGTGTACTACTCCTGATATGAAGTCTATCACGGTCGGATTGGCCGTCTTTGAGCTTGGCCTCTATCCATTTGGTGAATTTATCCACCATGACCAATAGGTATTTTTGCTTGTGGGTTCCTCCTTTAAGGGGTCCAACCATGTCAAGCCCCCAGACTGCTACTGTAGGACACGACTCATTGTGCTTCCACGACGCGTACTCCGGCTACCACCAAATCAAGATGGCGGAGCTAGACCAAGCTGCAACAGCATTCATCACTCCATACGGCCCGTTCTGCTTCAACACAATGCCCTTTGGGCTCAAAAACGCCGGCGCAACATATCAGCGCATGATTGAGACATGTCTGGCAAACCAGATCGGCAAAACGGTGGAAGCATATGTAGATGACGTGGTCGTCAAATCCAAGCATGTCGAAACTCTAGTAAACGACTTGAGGCTTACATTCGGCAATCTTCGAAAATACGCCATCAAGCTCAATCCGGAAAAATGCGTCTTCGGCGTTCCAGCCGGAAAGCTCCTGGGGCTTCATTGTGTCTGGTAGAGGAATTGAAGCAAACCCAGCCAAGATTCGAGCTCTGTCACAATTGGATATTCCAAAATACCTCAAACAAATACAAAAATTGACGGGATGCATAGCGGCTCTAAGCCGCTTTATCTCCCATTTAGGAGAAAAGGCATTTCCTCTTTACCGCCTCCTCCATACACGAACACTTGAGTGGACGGATGCATCATGACGGACTCGAAGAAATAAAGGCCATTTGGCAACAAATCTGGTCTGGCCGCTAGCGTAAGCGAACCAATGCTATTATACATCGCGCAACACATCAAGTTGTCGACCACGGTGCTCGTTGTCAAGCGAAAGCGACGGACACGGTTCCCTATTCAAAAACCAGTTTATTATGTGTCCAATGTCCTAACTCCATGCAAGTCCGGTACCCACACTATCAAAAGATAGCATCTGCAGTGTTCATGGCATCCCGGAAGCTGCGACACTACTTTCAAGAGTGTTCGATAACGGTAGCCTCAAAGTACCTCTTAATGACATTATAAACAACCGACGCCGACGGGCGGATTGCTAAATGGGCCATAGAGCTCCTCCCATTCGACACAACTTAAAAGCCACGACGAGCTATTAAATCGCATGTTTTGGCCGACCGTTGCGAATGGACTGAAGCGAACTCCCTAAAGAATGCAGCGCATACTCAATTGACTCATGCACTTTGGCGGCTCCAAAATGTTGGCTGGCCTAGAAATGGCGTCGTCTGGCGTCCCCAACCGAGACACAGTCCAATCGTCCTTGAGATAATGTATCGGACTCCAACAACGCAGCCGAATCGAGGCCCTCTTGCACGACCTCCGGATGGCAGTCTCCATGGGCATTAAGCGCCTAGAGGTGCGAGGATTCAAACCTCGCAATATCCCAAATAAGCGGAGACTTTGGCGCCAAAGATCCGAAAATGGCAGCATACCGCAATGCGGTCCTAAAAATGTCGATGCGGTTGAAGGGCTCGAATTTCATCATATAGCCGGGATAACAACCCGGCGGCGGATATATTGGCGCGCGCCGGTGCAAAACGCGATGCCGTCCCACCCAATATCTTTTGGAGCGGCTGTTCAAGCCATCCGTGCTATGGGAAGAGTCCGGCAATAACAATCCGGACCCAACCGCACCGCTTTGACGCGAACACTCTGACACAACCGGAGGCTCCGCCCCCGAGATAACACCCTCTGCTCACGAAATAATGGCGGTCATCGTCCCGTGGACGGAACCATTCCTAGCCTACCTAACTAGGCAGGAACTCCCCGAAGACCAAAATGAGGCTCGCTGCATAGTGCAGCGCTCTAAAGCCTATAAAGTCCATGAGGAGAGCTTTATAAGAAAAGCACTACGGAGTCCTTCAAAGGTGCATCTCTGAAGAGGAGGGTGAAACCTCTGGCTGAAATTCATGCGGACTGGGTGGGCACCACGCCGCAGCCCGGCCCTTGTAGGCAAGGCCTTCCGTCTGAGATTTTATTGGCCGACGGCCCGGCGAATCTTGCAGGACTTAGTCCAACGATCGTCGGTTGCCACTTTTGCTAACCAAAGCCACATGCCACCCACCGCCCTTAAAACTATACCCATCTGCTGGCCGTTCGCGGTCTGGGGGCTTGACATGGTTGGACCTCTCAAGGGAGGAACCCACAAGCAAAAGTACCTATTGGTCATGGTGGATAAATTCACCAAATGGATAGAGGCCAAACCTGTTAAAACGGCCGAATCCGGACCAGTGATAGACTTCATATCAGGGGTAGTGCACCTTTACGGTGTCCCCCACAGCATCATCACTGATAATGGCACCAACTTCACGGTCGATGAAGTCAAATCATGGTGTAAAAACATGGGCATCAAGCTCGATTACGCCTCAGTCTATCACCCTCAAACCAACGGCCAAGTCGAACGGGCAAATGGTCTAATAATGAGCGGCATTAAACCCAGACTAGTGCAGTCCCTCAAGGAATCTAACACGCACTGGGTTGAGGAGCTCGACTCCGTACTCCGGGGGCTATGGACCACGCCGAATCGTACTACCGGATTCACACCATTTTTATGGTGTATGCAGTGCGAGCAGTCCTACCTGCGACATAATTCATGACTCACCTCGGCGTGCGCATGTATGAAGAAAGAGAAGCCGAGCTCGATCGGCGGGACAGTTGGGCGCATTGGAGGAGGAGCGCGACGTGGCAAAAGCTTCGTTCGCATTTTATCAACAACGAGCTCGAAGATATCAAAGCGGGGAAATGCAGGCCCAAAGCTTACAACGTTGGTGATAGTTCTCGCTTTGCGGACAAGAAAAGGACAAACTCAAGCCCAAATGGGAAGGTCCTTCATCATCGACAGGTCGACGGTGGAGCATACCGTCTGCGAAAGCGCGTCGGATAACCGACTCGAGCGAACCCATGGAACACAGCCCGTCTCTGAAGATTCTCGCCTAAGTGCGGACTCAAGTTCATCTCCTTCCTCCGTCCGCATTCTTTATTTTTTGCTTTTTGTTGTCTTCTATTTCTCTCCTTCCCCTTCTTCTTCTTGTAGCCTCTAGAGGCTCGTTTAGCTTTTTGCACACACTTGACCGCTGTCGCGCTCATTATACACAGGGCTTCTTTCAAAGCTTATTTATCTGAGCTTTCCGCCCAACACATGCGTTAAACTTCGCATGTGCCTTTTATTCACCATTATATGCATCGATATGACTTAAGTTTTGGCCAAGCTGGGGTTGCTGGCTCACTGTGCTTACCCTCGTTCCCGATTGTTCGGCTAGGAGGTAAAGGAGCACCTCTGCAATTATTCTTCTTTGGTCAGCCGGATGTGTACCTCGGTGGGTGAAGCCAAAGCTAGCGTTCTTAAGGGAATATTGATCGGTGAACTGAAAGATGATTTTAACTATTTACACATCTGCCCCGGATGATTTTACTGCTTTATAGCAGCTTTGACATGCACTTTAGGGCATGCATCCCAGCGAAAGGAACCCTAACGGAACTATTCTCCTGGAAGATGTTTCTTACTACCCATGTAATATAACATAACTAGTTGGGCACTTATGCGTCAGCAACAATGACCCCTCGCCTGGTCTCCATGCATACCACGGTTCTTATATAACCACGAAGGTATTCGGACACACTCCGGACTATTAGGTCCGGAGGTTGAAGCGAAAAGGTCCGCTATGACAAACGATCTATAATCCGGCTAGAAGACATTCTTTCATGTCATATTTTTACATAGTCAACTCGACTCATTGTATTCCTCCTCAATGCCATCTAATAGGCTATCTAATTTACAATCTTCTGGGAATACTTGGCGGCAATTCTACTTGGCGTACACTAACTTCTGAGGATCTCCATCCCATCTGGCCCCACAGGTCCGACCTCGCCATGTGGTTTGGGTCAACCTTTGTGTACAGCGTCTTCACCATGGCCCGAGCCTCCTGGCGCCTTGACAAAACCGATATCTTCCATAGCCGGAGCGCGCCGTGCTCCTGAAGCCGCTCCGCCAGCTCCCCAATGCCTTGGGCAGGGAGATAGATAGCCACAAGGCTTGGTTGATGCCTTTCATCACCTGCGGGACTTGTTAAATGCAGTAGCGCAATTCGGGAAGAAGATCACCCGAAGAATCATCTCCTCCTCGGGGCGACCTGTGAGCAAACCTACAAACATGTTTATGTTAGTGGCCTTTCTGCCGAACTCTTTTCAAAGTTCGCTCAAGCACTTACTTGAAAATGCCGCGGCAAGCCGCCGATTCTCCTTCTGGTCGACTAAGCTGAGCACGAACATCCTTTGGTTCCTCACCCAGTTTGGTGTTGGCGTCTTGGAGGTTATTCTTCTCTGCCGCACCCTCGTAAGCACGCTCTCGCCGACCTTTAACGGCGTAAGAGTTGTTGCTTGTCGGATCTAGTCCGGCGCCATCTGCAATGTTTTGTCAGATTTACACACCCCGCACTTCATAAATTATTTATCTTGAAGCATATATTACCAGCGGGGGTCTCTGTGGCTTCCCCCGTAGCGGCTAGTGCGGCCTCAAGTTGGGCCCTGAACTCTTCCAGCTCCTGGGACAGTCGGGTATTCTTTTATGTAAGATCCTGCATAACAAAATGATCCTTACATCAGTTATCCTGACTATTTTAAGTCTCGGGACTCTTGGCATATATAATCATCAAATTTCCTTACCAGTATGTCCTTCACATACTGCTCCGTAGCTCTGGCTAGACCATCTTGGCGGCACGGAGTGCGCATCTCCGAATCAAAGGCATTCAAGGCATTTTGGGAGAAACACGCGTCACGAAGAACTGTCCGTGGCGCCTATGATTCAAGCGCTCTCCACCTCGGAGTTGGTGGCGGACAACCTGTCGGCATCTTCTGCCGGAGGAGCGTCCGGCCAGACGTCTCGTGCTCGCCTCAGCCTCGGACCCGGCTTTGAAGCTTGTCGGTGAAGGTTCGATCGGCAGCCTCTCGGACTCGATCCGGCGCTCTTTTTCTTGGAAAGAGCATCAGCGTTAATCGCCTTCGAGGAACCAATCTTGGGAGTATGGTGACATGCCATACCGTTCTTGGCGGAGTTCGATCCGGACCACACTTCTTTTTAACCTGCGGGGCGCGCTGCCCTTGTTGGCCAGCCGCCGCGAGCTCGGCTTCCGCCTCGAAGGTACCCCCTGCGAAACACCATTAGTATCACGGTGATAAAAATAAGCGCGGATGGGTCATTATCGGGTTTGGGATCTTGGTCTCGATTACTGTGGGGCTGGAAGTATTCGGGGTAATCGGCCGTAATGGCTACCAAAGCATTATCGATGCTAAGTTGGTAGAACACCCGTCGATCAACTCCACCGTTATATCCGGATCCTCTTGGAGGTCGGATCGAGGATCGCTCGGATCCTCGGGTTGTGGGGGCGGACTGTGTATCTTCTCCACAGTCCGGCGCAGTTCTGTAAAAACCATGAAATGAGATATTTAACTACGGGAATATGGATCGGACAGGTCACAAGGATGTTTGCTTACCCAGCTTCGAGGATTATTGAAGAAAACTCCTTGATGGGTTGACACGGAGAAATCCTCCTCCTCTCCTTTGTACATGGCGAGACAAGATCTTCACCGATTCGGTGACCGATCCTGGCCCTTTGCGGCCATGGCGGGTGGCATCGTCCTCCCGTTGAAGTCCCACATAGGGTGGCCCTGTATTGGGCGGCTGCACTCCCTCATAATGCAGATTTCCATGACTCCTGTCATGGTCGATCCGGCATGAGCAGTAACCTTATTCGGCTCATCAAATAGCGGACATCCTGGTCATCTTCTCTCGGGGCTCCGAGGACTCCGGCTTAGGCGCTTCTTGAGAGGAGCATTGCTGAACTCGGAAGGCCGATCCGAACAGGATCCGGCAGCGGGCGTCCTCCATGTAAAACCATTCGAAGGCCAGTCTTGGGCGCTTCTTTGGGGTTCGGACAGGTATCCGGTCCCGGCGATGCGCCATAGCTCGGCTCCGCCCACCTTATATATTGACCCCTCATGAGAACGGGGAACTAGGCAGAATATTCTCTTCCACAACCTGAAATGAGCCTCGACGCCTAGGAACAGTTAGCAAGGGCCACGAAGCCCTTGATGTGCAAGATGGAGGCGGGAGTAAGATGGTGCGATTGGAGGCCGTAGAACTCTAAAGCCCTGGAGAAGCGGATGGATTGGAAATCCGAGTCCTCTTACTAGATAAGAGATGAAGCACACCCGCTCTCCTTTAGAGGATCGGGGGCGCTCTCCGCTTGCTTTCCGCCCTTGTAGGTGGCAGGTCCGCTCGAACCGGAACCATGAAGGCGGAGGAGAAATCCCTTGGCTTGAGTATAACTAGCTCGCTATGCGGGCTAAGCATCTCTCCCAATTTCCTGGCTGGGGGCTGGGAGGCGAGAGGAGGAGCAGCGTCATTGTCCATGATGGAATGGGCTTTGGTCGAGGCGCTCGATGAAAGCTTCGCAAAGGGGATGGTGTGACTCAGATCTAGATCCTTGCCCTTTTATAAGCGGCCCCTTTGCACGGCTAGGGGAATATTGTAAAAATACCTGGCTTTTTCGCATTCATTTAAACACGTGGAAGAGGCCATTATTGGGTGCGAGAAGCCGAGGCGCAACATTTATCGAAAGCGGACACTATTAGACAAGTATATGGAATTTGGAGAAGAACCCGCCTCGCAATGCGAAGACAATCAACGCACCGGACTCATCGTCATGGAAGCCTGGTTAGGGAGACTCTTGAGGAGTCGGACTAGGGGTGTCCGGATAGCGGACTATCATCGGGCGGACTCCAAGACTATGAAGATACAAGATTGAAGACTTACGTCCGTGTCCGGATGGGACTTTCCTTGGCGTGGAAGGCAAGCTTGGCGTCTGGATATGTTGATCTCCTACCATTGTAACCGACTACGTGTAACCCTAACCTATCCGGTGTCTATATAAACCGGAGGATTTAGTCCGTGAGCGAACAACAATCATACCATAGGCTAGCTTCTAGGGTTTAGCCTCCTTGATCTCGTGGTAGATCTACTCTTGTACTACCCATATCATCAATATTAATCAAGCGGGGTAGGGTATTACCTCCATCGAGAGGAACGAACACAGGTAAAAACATCGTGTCCCTTGTCTCCTGTTACCATCCGCCTAGACGCATAGTTCGGGACCCCCTACCGAGATCCGCGGTTTGACACCGACAATGGGTATAGTTTTGAGGCGGTGGGTGGCATGTAGCTTTGATTAGCAAAGAGGCGGCAACCGATGCATCGTTGGACTAAGTCCTGAGCATCTGCCCGGACGTCGACCAATAAAATCCTGTCTGGAAGGCCTTGCCTACAAGGGCCGGGCTGCGGCATGGTGCCCACGAGTCCGGCATAAATTTCAGCGGGAGATTCCGCCCTTCCTCATCGGAGATACACCTTTGAAGGACTCGGTTGTGCTTTTCTTATAAAGCTCTCTGTCGGTGCCAAAACCGCGGATCTTAGAGTAGGGGATCCCAATCTGTGCGTCTAGGCGGATGGTAACAGGAGGCGAGGACACGATGTTTTACCCAGTTTGGGCCCTCTTGATGGAGGTAAAACCCTCGTCCTGCTCGATTGATATTGATATTGTGGATGTTTACAAGAGTGGATCTACCACGAGACCAAGGAGGCTAAACCTAGAAGCTAGCCTATGGTATGATTGTAAGGTTGTTGATGTTGTTCGTCCTACGGACTAGAGCCATCCGGTTTATATAGACACCGGAGAGGGCTAGGGTTACATAGAGTCGGTTACAATGGTAGGAGATCTACATATCCAGAAAGCTTGCCTTCCACGCCAAGGAAAGTCCCATCCGGACACGGGAAGTCTTCAATCTTGATCTTCATAGTCTTGGAGTCCGGATGATGATAGTCCGCCGATGATAGTTCGGCTGATGATGGTAGTCCGGCTATCCGGACACCCCTAATCAGGACTCCTCGGTGGCCCTGAACCAGGCTTCAATGACGATAAGTCCGTAGCGTATATTGCTTGGCATTGCAAGGCGGGTTCCTCCTCCAAATGATAGAAGATTGTGAACACCGGGATAGTGTCCGCTCGCAAAATAAATTCCACATTCCACCGTATAGAGAATAATAATATATACACAAGTTCAATCTCTCGGCGTTTTCTGGGCATGACGTTACACCACTACCAAGCCATTATTCAAATCGTTTTTACCCTACCACCTCAGCGCATTTAGCGAGCGGTTTCAACAACACGTCTTGTCGAAGCGAGATCGTGTTTCCCCTTAATCCGGGATTCTCATCAATACGGACGTGGGTAACCCAACGCGCCATTGATGGTGGCGCTTGGGGATAAGCGAGTTTTACCAGGCGGTGAGGGACGCGTGACTTCGCCGCCCATATAAGGGATAAGGATTCACCTTCTCACCTCGCCTTCTTCCTCCTTTGCTTATCCATCTCCACGCTTTCGAGCTCCAGTGCCCCGAGTTCGCGCATCTCGTCTCAACCTTCTCCGACCATGTCCGGAGCGGGAGGTAAATGGTTGGCCTCCACCGTTAAGGAGGAGCACATCACCAAACTTCGCGGCGCGGATACCTCTCCGGTGACATCGCGCACCGGCTGCCCGACGAGGGCAGCTCATCCCCACCCCTGGCCCCATGAGAGGGTCGTCTTTCTTCCCACTTCCTCCAGCTGGACTGGGCTTTCCACTTCACCCCTTTGTCCGGGGCTCATGTTCTACTACGGCCTGGATTTCCATGATTTGGCGCGAACTTCATCCTCAACATCTCGGCGTTTATCGTCGTGTGCAAAACCTTCCTCTGCATCCGGCCCCACTTGACTTGTGGCTCAAGACCTTCAATGTCAAGCCAAAGGTAGTGAAGGGAACTCAAGCGAAGTCGCGGGCGCCATGTTGGGCAAGATGCCCAATGTCCTTTAGTTGAAGGGGCCTTCGTGGAATCCGTCAAGGGTGGCAATCGGGGTGGTTCTATATCACGAGCAGCGTGACCCCGCATGGGCGGCGGCCCCGAGTTCAGATCTGGTATCCCCACGCAGCTCACCTCACGGAAAGAGAGGGCTTCTTGTGGGGTAGTTGAAGGAGCTGCGGGACTCAAGCCTGCATCCGAAGCTGGTGAAGAAGCTCGGGCTGGTTAACGTGGTCCAGTCATGCTCGTCCGCGGATTCTCCCATGCCAAGGCGGGCATTCAATCATGGGAGTTCGATCCGGAACAGCACCAGGGCTCGAGCAAGCTCTTGACCACGGCGTCTGAAGGCGCTGGAGGTGCTGTTCAAAGGCGCTGAAGTTTCGCATCCGCGATCAAGATCGCGGATTTCGCTCATAGCGCCAAGCCAACGAGGTAAGTGATTCTACCCCTTTACGGGACACTTGCTTTTCATAGTTTGACTCTATCACGGGTTTTAATTTCCCCTTTTCCTTTGACAGGACTGGATGAGGAAGGCGGAGCAGATTATCTGTCCGGCTCCTATGCCAGAAAATCCAGTAGACGCCCGTCTAGCGGGGCTGCTGGTTCCGGCACCGCCGCGTGGTGCGGAGAAGAAAACCAAGAAGGAGGCCATGGGTGCTCGAAAGAGTGCCCGTTTTCAGTGTCCGGCGACTCGGGGAGGACTCCTCCCGAAAATGAGGAGGAGAAGAGGACTCTCTCGGAGGAGGAGAGAGGAAGAGGAAGGCTTCCCCAGCAGGGGAGGCGAAGGGTCAAGAGGAAGGACTATTCCCGGACAGCTCCGCCAACATCAACGTTGGCGAGGAAGAATAGCCTTCAAGGGCGGGCCTCGGCAGATCGTAAGTATCCGGATTCTTGATTTATAATTTCTTTTCTGCGTCACATAATGTCATTACGATGCGCGCATGCCTATAGTCCGGCGGTGATAATCTCCCGCTTCATCGAAGCGGGTCGTTGGCTCCATCAAATGTAGACTCCATCCCGACCGCCTCCACCCCTCGCGACACCGAGGGCGCGAGGTGGGATCCCAGAAGGACCCATCGGGGAGGCTCGGGCGCGCCAAAGGCGTCCTCCGGACTTTCGCGGACTCCAAATCAGGACCAGCAGTGGTTCCGGGTCCGGCCGGCCCCTTCGAGCGAAGGGCAAGACCGTGGCGCTGGCGGCTTCCGTCCAACCGGGCGCCGGGCAATTGTTGGGCGCTGCAGGCGCTTCCATCGAGGAAGAACACCGCACTATTATGAGTGCGGTGATTGAAAGTGCAGCTCGCCAAGGCGGGCTGACCAAGCTTCTGATAGCCTTCTATCGAGCTTTGAGGTAAGAAGTTAAAATATGCAATGTAATACCGCATAGACAGTAGCCCCTGATGCTCGGTTCGGTGTTAGGGAAGAAAAGCGGATGAGGATCTGAAAAAAAAGATATCGCAGGGTTGCTAAAAATTATGTCAATATGGGTTGCAGGCTGCGCTGCTGACCTCTGCCCAGACCGCTGCGGAGGTCGGTGCTTTGAAGCGAGAGCTCGGCGGTCCGAGCAAGAGCTCGTCCGCGCCAGAAGCAGCTCGAGGACAAAGAAGGTGAGTAACACCACTTTGAACTTGTACCTTATAGAAAAGGATTTAGGTTGCAACAAAAATAACAAGGATAACATGGAGTGCTGCGGGGCCACGAGCGAGGTGGCGACCACAGAAGGAGGCCGTGTCCGTGCGAGCATAATCTCGGCCACGGGCAGGCAGAGCGAGGAAAGCAGGAGGCGGGTGGCGGTGGTTCAGCAAGAGCTCTGGGCTCTCATGGAAAAGCATGAGAGTTTGGAGCGTGACTCAAGACTCGAGAGTCCGAGCTTGCCTCGGCTCTCGAAAGTGCCAAACTGCCAAGGCCGATGCCCATAAGTCCCTTGGAGATTGAGTTGATGAGGAAGATAGCGGCGGGTAAGGCATTTTTCATGCAAAGCAAGCATGTGAATGTAAATTACGTGTTACTTACCCAATTCGGAGCTCTCGAGGCGTTTGCAGATCTGCCTCATGGCGTGTCGATGCGCCGCATTCTACCGAGCCGAGGAGGGAGCTCAATGGAGAAGGTCTTACGGTCTCGGTATGCCTCGGCCGGCCATCCGGTGCCCCTAGCGACCAGTGAAGCAGCTGGTCGAGCTCCTAAAGGTGGCCGAGCAGGCCATGAAGGGCCTCATAGTCCGGTTGTGGCTGGAGAGGCCATGCACAGGAGCTACTTGGCCTCGTGCGATGGTTGGTGGATCGTGCCCTGGGTGGAAGTTATCAAGCGCTCCGCTTTGTATTGAAGGTGCTCGTCGGGACCTTGCCAGCGCAAAAGGTGCATTAGGGCAAGCTGGATGCGGAAGCTAATCAGCGAGCGCCACCAGCGGGCAAGGAATATCGTCGCCGGAATGTACTATAAGACTGTCTGAAGGGTGCCCGCAAGATTGCGGATGAGTGCCCCAGGGATGTAATTATTGAGTAAATTAGCAATGTGTTATCACATGCGCTGAAAACTTTGTTCATATGCGCTAAGCAACGCTTGTTAATATAAAATATTACCTTCTGTGCGGCCGTTTATTAAATTTGAGAGATGGCAAGTCGTCGGCTTCAGCCCCCATGCCACGAGTGCTAGGGTGTTCGGGATAAACTTGAGCACTCTTGTTCCCATTTTTGGGTCCATCTAGGGAGGCGCTCAACACAACGAACAAGGCAACCGGACTTATAGTGCTTGAACACTCTCACTTAGCCATAGAATTCTATGATTTTAAATTTCGGCGAAGCCCCTAGTATTCGGAGGACCGGATTGGGGCGCTATCCACGTCGTCGGACATTATCCGGAACTTCGCTCGAAGCAGCGTAGGTATTTAAGGACCCGAAAGGACCTCTCGAACAGCGACCAGTCTCTCGCCTTATCATGACAGTCACTTTTAGCTTTCTCCACTGAGGCGTTAACCCGGCTCAACAGGGCGCAATCGCGATGGTTCTCCCAGCTACCTTAGCGATAGAGCGGGCGTAAGGTGCCAAACATGGGAGCAGGGCAAACCCAACTATTGACCCAAGACATGATTGAGCTGATTCATATAATGCTATAAGTTAAGGTGCCGCACTTGTGAAAGTGTTCGGACTTTATCACACCATAATCGGAGAACATAAGCCCTCGTGTATTTGGCCATACCAAAATGTCACGGTGCAACATGTAAGTAAATGAACATATATATATATATAAGGTAATGCAATTATGGGCAAAAAGTGCTGCATTTTATTAGAGAAGATATGCTATGAGTGCGGAATGATACAAATAGTGCGGAAAGCAAAGGATGGGCGAATTAAAGGCGTCTCCCTCGAGGGTAGGCAGCGGAATGTTGTATTTAACAAATTTAATGCTCGTGATGGAGACCACCGAGTGTTAAATGCGCCTTTGTCCTTCCTGGCTGTTGCATCATGAGTTCGGCAGGTTCCCCGCTTGACAGAGTTCTGTATAAAAAGAGAAAATAAAAGAAAAAAGAGCGACACACTTGGGAGCCTGGTGTGGTCGAACCGCACTCTGGGTCTATTGTGGTTGTGCCTTTCCCCTATGCCCATGGTATCTCGGGCGTAATTATGTCTGTGAGAGTTTGTCTTACAATTATGCGAGGGCTGGGGTTGAGGCCGCATTACTACTGCGTGCTCGGAGCGTGCGGGTGGTCTTGGTTGATGTTGCTCGGGCGCGTTTGGCCATGTCCGGTCGTTTAACGGCGGACTCGAAAATGCCTTAAAAGGCTCCTTTGTACTTCGCGCGAGAGCGCTTGTATGTTCCTCCGTTCGGAGGGAGCGTTCCGTGTTTCCATTGACCGTGATGACTCCACGAGGGCCTGGCATCTTGAGCTTAAGGTATGCATAATGCGGCACCGCGTTGAATTTCTGCGACAGCGGTTCGTCCGAAAGCAGGGCGTGATAGCCGCTGGAGCGGGACTATGTCGAAGATTAACTCCTCGCTTGAAATTATCCGGGATCGAAGACCACTTCGATGTAACGAGCCTGTACAATTGGCCTCAACACCTGGTATGGCGCCTTTGAAGGTTGTCTTTGTAGGTTTAATCCTTGAAGGGTCTATGCCCATCTTGTGCCTTTGTATCACGATAAAGCGAGTTCAGAGCTCGCCACCGTCCATCAGGACTCGTGAGGTGAAATCCATCGGCGATTGGGTCTAAAACCAATGCGGCGAATCCGCCATGGCGGATCTTGGTCGGATGGTCTCTTCGATCGAAAGTGATCGGGCAAGAGGACCATGGGTTGAATTTGGGGCGATCGCTCCATCGCGTATCGTCCTTTAGTGCACTTCCGCTCCCTCTTGGGGATATCGTTGCGTATATCATGTTTACCGTCCGAACTTGAGGGGAAATACCTTTTGTCCTCTGTTGTTCGTGGCGGATCTCTTCCTCGTCATCGCTGGGTAGCCCCTTGTCCCTGTTTTCGGCGATTAATTTGCCTGCCTGCTTGAATACCCAACAATCTCTGTTGGTGTGGTTAGCTGGCTTTTCGGGGGTTCCATGTATTTGACAGGAGCGATCGAGTATTCGGTCCAAATTGGACGGGCCCGGAGTGGTTCTTTTGAATGGCTTCTTCCGTTGACCGGGTTTGGAGCCTCGGAATCCGGCGTTGACTGCCGTATCCTCATTGTTGTCGCCGTTAATGCAGCGTTTGTTTTTGTTTCGACGCAACCTGCCATTGCGGTCCTTGGTATCCGGACTGCCAGTGTTTTTGCTGAGGTTGTTGCTGCGAGCTAGCCAGCTATCCTCTCCCGCACAGAAGAAGGTCATGAGTGATGTGAGGGCTGCCATGGATTTTGGCTTCTCCTGTCCTAGGTGCCGGGCCAGCCACTCGTCACGGATGTTATGTTTTAAGGCAGCGAGTGCCTCTCGCATCCGGACGGTCGACGATTTGATTTTTCTTTGTTAAGAACCGTGTCGAGAATTGCACGGCGATTAAATCGGCTGCTGGATTATGTGTCTTAGGTCATCTGCGTCCGGTGGTTGCGTCGTGCCTGGAAGTTGTCGAGGAATGCGGCTTCGTGTCTTCCCAACATCAATTGACTCTGCGGGCAGGCTGTTAAGCCAATGCCGAGCTGGTCCTTTGAGCTTGAGCGGGAGATATTTGATGGCGTGAAGATGCGTCGCCATTGGGCCATATGTATATGGAGGAGATAATCCTCAATCCAAACCCGAGGTCTGTTGTGCCATCGTAGGATTCGATATTAACGGGTTTAAACCCTTCAGGGATTTGATGATCCATTACTTCGTCAGTGAAGCATAGCGGGTGTGCAGCGCCTCTGTATTGAGCAATATCGCGACGTAGCTCGAGAGAGCGTTGTTTGCTGTGTTCTGCCCGGCCGGAGTAGTTGTATCCGGTAGACGGTGTTAAATCGTGGGTCTTGGGGCCCTCGCGTGATCCATAGATAGATCTGGATTGTCTTGCCTTGTCCTCAATATATCTCGCAAGTCCGGCGCGTTCCCCGTGGCTTCATGCTTTTGAGCGATGCCGAGTGCGGTTTTGGTGGAGGGCTTACACGCCTCTCTGTCGCGGACACAAGGTGGTCGGTCTGCCGTATTGTGCGGTGGTGATGCAGGTTTGTACGCTTCCTCCTCTAATCGGGGGAGCAACTTGCGTTTTGGGTAACTTTTGGAGGGGCGTTCGAGTTCATACTCTTGACGCGAGAACCTCGGTCCATCTGTCGGCCGATGGGTCTTGATCAGCTTGAAGCTGTTGCTGCTTTTTCTTTAGGCTGTTTGCCGTGGCCATTAGCCTGCGTCTGAAACGCTCTTGTTCGACGGGATCCTCAGGCACGACGAATTCATCGTCGCCGAGGCTTGCCTCGTCTCCGAGGGAGGTATGTAATTGTCATCCTCGACCTCTTAAATGCCGCCCTCTCGTGAGGGCTTGCTTCGCCTCCTCCCGCGCTGGATCGTCTTTGGAGGGAGTTGTCTTCGGCACTTTACGGGGTGTTATTATCTCTGTGCGGAATCTCCATTCTTGCCATGGCGGGATTTAGGCGGCGCCCGGCGACGTCGGCGCTTGGGCTATTCTTTAAGGAATCGGCCTCTGCTGCTTCTTCGCCGTCCCCATCTTTTGGGGTGTCCACCATGTATATGTCGTATGACGAGGTGGTCTTCGGTGTCCCGTAGGCGCTGGTTCTTGGTAGTCTCCGCATCGTCGTCCATACCGTCGATGTCTTGGAGTCGTAGTCGAGTATGTCGGTTAAATCATCGGCGGTGGCTACGAAGTGGGTGGTGGGTGGGCTTTGAATTTCTTCGTCGTCCGTGTCCCAACCATCCTGGCCGTAGTTCAGCCAGGGCTCTCCGGATAGCGAGAGATGCTTCCGTGAATTTATGATATCGCCAAGGGCGAAAAGGAAAGATGTCCGCAGCGGTGAATTCCATGATCGGCGCCCAATCGGATTCGACCGCGGGCGCAGGAGGTTCGAGTCCGGCGAAGTCCGGCACCTCGAGTCACGAGCCTTATGCGGGACAAGGTAAGTGTTCGCTCCATCGCCGTAGGAGTTGCGGCTCGGGCGGTGTCCAGCCATCCGTCCTCGATCCGAGCGATCGGCTCCGGACTATGGGTCGGGCGGATTAGTGCTTGACCTCAAGGTGCTGTCCGCGCGAGTTAGGTCATGCCCATCGTGACAGCGCGGCACGCCGGCTGTGGCTCAGATCCATCGAAGATCAAGTCCCGCGATATCGGCCGTGAAGTTTAGGCTTCAAACCTGACTGACGGCCAGGGGCGTAGCTTCGATCTGCTCCAGATGGCCAAGTGAGTTGGCCCGCAGATCTGAACCGCCAATACAAAGATCTGTCCAAGGAGAAAGGTCTCGCCCAGACTGCGTCGTTGTCGATTGAAGAGGCCATCAAGCCTATCGGTGGCGACAGGAGGAACTCTCAATGAAAGCACCAATGTCGGTGTCAAAACCGGCGGATCTCGGTAGGGGTCCCGAATCTGTGCGTCTAGGCGGATGGTAACAGAGACGAGGGACACGATGTTTTACCTGTGTTCGGGCCCTCTTGATGGAGGTAAAACCCTACATCCTGCTCGATTGATATTGATATTGTGGATGTTTACAAGAGTGGATCTACCACGAGATCAAGGAGGCAAAACCCTAGAAGCTAGCCTATGGTATGATTGTAAGGGTTGTTGATGTTGTTCATCCTCGGACTAGAGCCATCCGGTTTATATAGACACCGGAGAGGGCTAGGGTTACATAGAGTCGGTTACAATGGTAGGAGATCTACATATCCGTATCGCCAAGCTTGCCTTCCACGCCAAGGAAAGTCCCATCCGGACACGGGCTAAGTCTTCAATCTTGTATCTTCATAGTCTTGGAGTCCGTCGATGATGATAGTCCGGCTGATGATAGTTCGGCTGATGATGGTAGTCCGGCTATCCGAACACCCCCTAATCCGGGACTCCCTCACTCTCCCTCATGGACCTTATAGGCTTTAGACCACCGCACTATGCAGTGGGCCTCGTTTTGGTCCTCGGGAAGTTCCTGCCTAGTTAGGTAGGATAGAAATGGTTCTGTCCATGGGGCGATGACTGCCATAATTTCGTGGGCTGGACGGTGTTATTTCGTTGGCGGACCACCAACTATGTCGGAATGTTTGGTGTGGGCAATGCGGTTGGGTCCGGGTTGTTATTTCGGACTCTCCGCCCCATAGTACGGATGGCTTGAAAATCCTCTCTAGGAAGATATTGGGGGGGGCGGCGTCGCTTTGCAATGCGTGCTAACACGTCTGCTGCCTGGTTGTTATCCCGGGCTATATGGTGAAATTCAAGCCCCTCAAACCGAGCTGACATTTTTAGGATGGCATTGCGATAAGCTGCCATTTTCGGATCCTTGGCATCAAAGTCCCCATTTATTTGGGATATCGCGAGGTGCGAATCCCCGCGCACCTCTAGGCGTTGAATGCCCATGGAGATTGCCATCCGTAGACCATGTAGAAGGGCCTCGTTTTCGGCTGCGTTGTTGGAGTCCGTGTACATTATTTGAAGTACGTATTGGACTGTATCTCCGGTTGGGGAAGTCAGAACGACGCCATCCCCCAGGCCGGCCAACAATTTGGAGCCGTCGAAGTGCATGATCCAGTTGGAATATGCGCCGTACTCTTTAGGGAATTCAGCTTCAGTCCATTCGGCGATGAAGTCAGCCAAAACTTGCGACTTAATAGCTCGCCGTGGCTTGTAGGTTATGTCGAACGGGAGGAGCTCAATGGCCCACTTAGCAATCCGGCCCGTTGCGTCGCGGTTGTTTACAATGTCATTAAGAGGTACTTCGGAGGTAGTGTCGCAGCTTCCGGGATGCCATGAACACCGCGTATGCTATCTTTTGATAATGCGGGTACCGTGACTTGCATGGAGTTAGTACAGTGGACACGTAGTAAACTGGTTTTTGGAGAGGGAACTTGTGTCCGTCCGTTTCTCGTTCGACAACGAGCACCGCGCTTACAACTTGATGGGTTGCTGCGATGTATAATAGCATTGGTTCGCCCATGTTGGGTGCGGCCAGGACCGGATTTGTTGCCAATATGGCTTTGATTTCTTCGAGTCCGGCCGTGGCAGCATCCGTCCACTCGAAGTGTTCGGTGCACCGGAGGAGGCGATAAAGGGGTAATGCCTTTTCTCCTAAGCGGGAGATAAAGCGGCTTAGAGCCGCCACACATCCAATCAATTTTTGTATTTGTTTGAGGTCTTTGGGGATATTCAATTGTGACAGAGCTCGGATCTTGGCTGGGTTTGCTTCAATTCCTCTACCGGATACAATGAAGCCCAAGAGCTTTCCGGCTGGTACGCCGAAAACACATTTTTCCGGGTTGAGCTTGATGTCATATGTTCGGAGATTATCAAATGTGAGCCTCTAGTCGTCGACTAGGGTTTCGACATGCTTGGATTTGACGACCACATCGTCTACATATGCCTCCACTGTTTCGACATGCTGATATTTTGCGCCGGCGTTTTTCAGCCCAAAGGGCATTGTGTTGAAGCAGAATGGGCCATATGGAGTGACGAATGCTGTTGCGGCTTGGTCTGGCTCTGCCATCTTAATTTAGTGGTAGCCGGAGTATGCATCGAGGAAACACAATGAATCGTGTCCTGCGGTAGCATCGATAATTTGATCGATGCGGGGGAGGGGGAAGGGATCCTTTGGGCAAGCCTTGTTAAGGTCCTTCAAATCGACACATAGGCGCCAGGATTTGTCCTTCTTTGGTACCATTACCAGGTTTGCTAGATAGTCCAGATGTTTAATATCTCTGATGAATCCGGCCTCCAATAGTTTGGCTAGCTCCTCTCCCATGGCCTGTCTCTTGGGTTCGGAGAAACGCCGAACAGCTTGTTTGACTGGCTTGAATCCTTTTAGGATATTTAGGCTGTGCTCGCCACCACGGCGTGGGATTCTGGCATGTCCGAAGGGTGCGAGCAAAAATGACCCAATTTTCAGTAGGAATTCTCGTGTGCTGGCGTCCACATCAGGGTTTAATTGTGCCCGATGGAGGCCGTTTTTGTAGGGTCCGTTGGAAGGACTTGGAATTTGACTATTTCGTCTGCCGGTTTAAAAGAGGTGGACTTGGATCTCTTATCGAGTATCACATTGTCCCTGTCCACCGTGGAGCGCTGCGCGGTGAGTTCCTCTGCCGCTAGGGCTTCGGATAGTGCCTCAAGGGCAAGTGCGGCTGTTTTATTTTCGGCGCGAAGTGCTATGTCCGGGTCACTAGCGAGAGTGATAATTTCGTTGGGTCCGGGCATTTTGTGCTTCATGTACCCGTAATGGGGTATAGCTTGAAAAATTGTGAATGCCTCTCGCCCTAATAGAGCGTGGTATCCACTGCTGAACGGGGCCACTTGGAATGTGACCTCCTCGGACCTATAATTGTCCGGCGTGTCAAACACCACATCTAGTGTGATCTTTCCTGTACAGCATGCTTCCCGACTGGGGATTATTCCTCTAAAGGTTGTGCTGCTTCGCTCAATGCGGCTCCAGTCTATTTCCATTTTTCGAAGGGTTTCGTCGTAGATGAGGTTTAATCCGCTGCCGCCATCCATGAGTACGTTGGTAAGGCGAAAGCCATCCACTATTGGACTGAGGACCTATGCGGCTGGTGCTTGGGCTTTTCGGAATTTAGGTTCGTCACTGGCGTTAAAGGTAATAGCCGTGTCATTCCATGGATTTATTGTTGCTATCTGGTAGACTTCGGCAAGGCTGCGGAGTGTTCGTTTCCGCATATTATTTGATGCGAAAGTCTCGAAGACTGTTAATACCGTACTAGTATTGCTGGGCTGGTGCTCTGGAGCTAAAAGCTCTTCGCCACTTTTGGCCACCTGCCGTAGTATCCAACATGCTCTAAGGCTATGAGTTGGAGTGGCGCCCTACATGCTATGAATTTTGCGAGGTCCATTGAGCCATCCCTCCAAAGATGGTTCCATGCCCTTTGGGTTTTTTTCGCTTTTGGTATGTAACCTGGTGCTCGCTGATAATGCACCCTTTTATTTCGGACTAGGGTCATATTCGGGGCCGGATTATCCCAAAATTTGATTTCTGTTTTCCAGGCGCTCTCCATCGCACAGTACTTTCGTACTATGGACGCCAAGTCAGGGAAGCGTATAATTTCACGACGACTTATGGCGTTTAGGATTCCCTTATCCGTGCAATTATTGCAGAAGAATGAAATTGCGTCCACCTCGCGGCAATCCTTTATCCTGTCCATAACCAGGAGGAATCGCCCAAGAATGATGTATTTGCTTCACCGGCTCTTGCGGATTTGGGATAGATCGCTTATGTTTGGGTGGGCGGGGGGTATTAAATTCTGAACCCCGTCCGATCTAAGATTCAGGGGCCAAGAAGTTTTCGAACTTGGAAGCTTGGGTTCTTGGAGGTTGTCCAATGAATCTAGCCCGCTGCCTGACTTTAAGTTCAGGGCTTGAGTGGTGTCCTCCCCTCCGCCGGAATCCGGCATGGAGGGGTCAGGAATCCGGACATAGCTGGTCCTTAAGGTAGGAGAAGAGTCGCCGTATTGTTCCTCTACCACAGCAACGTGGTGGGTAACCCGGGGAGAGTTGATCTCTCTCAGATCGGTTTTAGGCCCAATCTGATCGTAGTCTGAAGCGACTCCTAGGGCGGCGATATGATCCCAGAGCTCGTTCAAGGAAGAGAGCTCCATCGGATCTAACTGCTCGGCGCGTTCCGAGTTAACCTGAAGATTGCTTTCGATGACCCGAGAAGTCATCGTCGGCGCGGCGGCCGAACAGGCGGTCATAAGAAAACCGCCTAGCCGGAGAGTTTCGCTGGTGGCCAAAGCTCCTTTATCAACAGTGCCGTCTTTAAAGACGAGATAAGGCATCCTTCCGGATAGCGACGGCACAGAGGAACTCTCAATGAAAGCACCAATGTCGGTGTCAAAACCGGCGGATCTCGGGTAGGGGGTCCCGAACTGTGCGTCTAGGCAGATGGTAACAGGAGACAAGGGACACGATGTTTTTACCCAGGTTCGGGCCCTCTCGATGGAGGTAAAACCCTACTCCTGCTTGATTAATATTGATGATATGGGTAGTACAAGAGTAGATCTACCCCGAGATCAAGGAGGCTAAACCCTAGAAGCTAGCCTATGGTATGATTGTTCTTCGTTCTACGGACTAAAACCTTCCGGTTTATATGGACACCGGATAGGGTTAGGGTTACACAGAGTCAGTTACAATGGTAGGAGATCTACATATCCGTATCGCCAAGCTTTCCTTCCACGCCAAGGAAAGTCCCATCCGGACACGGGACGGAGTCTTCAATCTTGTATCTTCATAGTCCAGGAGTTCGGCTAACGGTGATAGTTCGGCTATCCGGACACCCTCTAATCCAGGACTCCCTCACTGTAAGAGAAAAAGAGGGAGAAGGAGAGAAATATAAGACATCAAATGTGTAAAAAGTAGACAGAGGAAGGATACGAACTCAGAGTCCGGCGCTAGGCGTAGAATCTTCGGAGACGGGCTGCGTTCCATGGGTTCGGCTCGAGTCGGTTATCTGATGCATCTCGCAGACGGTACGCTCCACCGGTCAGGACTTGGTCGATAATAAAGGGACCTTCCCATTTGGGCTTGAGTTTGTCCTTTTGCTTGTCCGGCAGGCGTAGAACTAATTCGCCAACATTGTAAGTTTTGCCTCGTACTTCTCTGCTTTGATATCTTCGAGCCTACTGTTGATAGAATGCGGAACGGGCTTTGGCCACGTCACGCTCCTCCTCCAAGGCGTCCAAACTATCCTGCCGATCGAGCTCAGCTTCTCTTTCTTCATACATGTGCACGCGAGGTGAGTCATGAATTATGTCGCAGGGCAGAACTGCCTCTGCGCCGTATACCATAAAGAATGGTGTGAATCCGGTGGTGCGGTTCGGCATGGTCCGCAGCCCGCAGAGTACGGAGTCGAGATCCTCTACCCAGTGCGTGTTAGATTCCTTGAGGGACCGCACTAACCTGGGTTTGATGCCGCTCATGATTAGACAATTTGCTCGTTCGACTTGACCGTTAGTTTGAGAGTGATAGACTGAAGCATAGTCGAGCTTGATGCCCATGTTTTTGCACCTGAGTTTGACCTCATCGGCCGTGAAGTTTGTGCCGTTATCAGTGATGATGCTGTGGGGGACGCCGTAACGGTGTACGACCCCTGATATGAAGTCTATCACCGGTCCGGATTCGGCCGTCTTAACAGGCTTGGCCTCTATCCATTTGGTGAATTTATCCACCATGACCAGTAGGTATTTTTGCTTGAGGGTTCCTCCTTTAAGGGGTCCAACCATGTCAAGCCCCCAGACCGCGAAGGGACAGGTGATGGGTATAGTTTGGAGGGCGGTGGGTGCCATATGGCTTTGATTAGCAAAGACTTGGCAACTGACGCATCGTTGGACTAAGTCTTGAGCATCTGCCCGGGCTGTCGGCCAAGAGAATCCTGTACGGAAGGCCTTGCTTACAAGGTCCCGGGTTGCGGCATGGTGCCCGCCGAGTCCGGCATGAATTTCAGCCAGAAGATTTTGCCCTTCCTCTTCGGAGATACACCTTTGAAGGACTCCGGTGGTGCTTTTCTTATAAAGCTCTCCCTCATGGACTTTATAGGCTTTAGATCGCCGCACTATGCAGCGTGCCTCATTTTGGTCCTCGGGAAGTTCCTGCCTAGTTAGGTAGGCTAGGAATGGTTCCATCCACGGGGCAATGACTGCCATTATTACGTGGGCTGAACATGTTACTTTGTTGGCAGGGCCTCCAATTGTGTCAGAATGTTCGGTGTCGGGCAGTGCTGTTGGGTCCGGGCTGTTATTTCCGGACTCCCCTTCCCATGATACGGATGGCTTGAACAGCCTCTCTAAGAAGATATTGGGGGGACGGCATCGCGCTTTGCGCCAATGCGCGCTGCCGACGCGTCTGCTGCTGCTTGTTTTCCCGGGCTATATGGTGAAATTGAGCCCTTCAACCGAAATGACATTTTAGGACGGCGTTGCGATAAGCTGCAATTTTCGGATCCTTGGCATCGAAGTCTCCATTTATTTGGGATATCGTGAGGTTCGAGTCCCCGCGCACCTCTAGGCGGTGAATGCCCATGGATACTGCCATCCGGAGACCCTGTAGAAGGGCCTTGTATTCCGCTGCGTTGTTGGAGTCCGTATACATTATCTGGAGTACGTATTGAACTGTGTCTCCTGTTGGGGACGTCAGAACAACGCCAGCCCCCAGACCAGCCAACATTTTGGAGCCGTCAAAGTGCATGATCCAGTTGGAATATGTGCCGTATACTTTAGGGAGTTCGGCTTCAGTCCATTCGGCGACGAAGTCTGCCAAAACTTGCGACTTAATTGCTCGCCGTGGCTTATAGGTTATGTCGAACGGGGGGAGCTCAATGGCCCATTTGGCAATCCGGCCCGTCGCGGCGCGGTTGTTTATAATGTCGTTAAGAGGTACTTCGGAGGCTACTGTTATCGAACACTCTTGAAAGTAGTGTCAAAGCTTCCGGGATGCCATAAACACCACGTACGCTATCTTTTGAGAATGCAGATACCGTGACTTGCATGGAGTGAGGACAGTGGACACGTAGTACGCTGGTTTTTGAAGGGGAAACTTGTGTCCGTCCGTTTCTCATTCGACAACGAGCACCGCGCTTACAACTTGATGGGTTGCGGCGATGTATAATAGCCTTGGTTCGCCCATGTTGGGCGCGGCCAGGACCGGGTTTGTTGCCAATATGGCTTTTATTTCTTCGAGTCCGGCCGTGGCGGCATCCGTCCACTCGAAGTGTTTGATGCGCTGGAGGAGACGATAGAGGGGTAATGCCTTTTCTCCTAGACGGGATATGAAGCGGCTTAGAGCCGCCATGCATCCAGTCAATTTATGTATTTGTTTGAGGTCCTTTGGGATATCCAATTGTGACAGAGCCCGGATCTTGGCTGGGTTTGCTTCAATTCCTCTACCGGATACAATGAAGCCCAAGAGCTTTCCGGCTGGTACGCCGAAAACGCATTTTTCCAGGTTAAGCTTGATGTCATATGTTCGGAGATTATCGAATGTGAGCATCAAGTCGTCTACTAGAGTTTCGACATGCTTGGTTTTGACGACCACATCATCTACGTATGCCTCCACTGTTTTGCCGATCTGGTTTGCCAGACATGTCTGAATCATGCGCTGATATGTTGCGCCGGCGTTTTTGAGCCCGAAGGGCATTGTGTTGAAGCAGAATGGGACGTATGGGGTGATAAATGCCGTTGCGGCTTGATCAGGTTCTGCCATCTTAATTTGATGGTAGCCAGAGAATGCGTGTAGGAAACACAACGAATCGTGTCCTGCTGTAGCATCGATAATTTGATCGATGCGGGGGAGGGGGAAGGGATCCTTTGGGCAAGCCTTGTTGAGGTCCTTGAAATCGACACATAGGCGCCAGGATTTGTCCTTCTTTGGTACCATCACCAGGTTTGCTAGCCAGTCCGGATGTTTTATGTCTCTGATGAATCCGGCCTCCAATAGTTTGGCTAGCTCCGCTCCCATGGCTTGTCTCTTAGGTTCGGAGAAATGCCGAAGAGCCTGTGTGACTGGCTTGAATCCTTTTAGGATGTTTAGGCTGTGCTCGGCCAGCCGGCGGGGATTCCTGGCATGTCTGAAGGGTGCCAGGCAAAAATGTCCCAATTTTCGCGTAGGAATTCTCGTAGTGTGGCGTCTACATCAAGGTTTAATTGTGCCCCAACAGAAGCCGTTTTTGTAGGGTCCGTTGGGTGGACTTGGAATTTGACTATTTCGTCTACTGGTTTAAAGGAGGTGGACTTGGATCTTTTATCGAGTATCACATCATCCCTGTTCACCGTGGAGCATAGCGCAGTCAGTTGCTCGGCCGCTAGGGCTTCAGATAGTGCCTCAAGGGCTAGTGCGGCTGTCTTATTTTTGGCGCGGAGTGCTATGTCTGGGTCACTAGCAAGAGTGATGATTCCGTTAGGCCCGGGCATTTTGAGCTTCATGTACCCGTAACGGGGTATAGCTTGAAAAATTGTGAATTCCTCTCGCCCTAATAGAGCGTGGTATCCGCTGCTGAACGGGGCCACTTGGAACGGACCTCCTCGGACCTGTAATTGTCCGGCGTGCCGAACACCACATCCAGTGTGGTTTTACCTGTGCAGCTCGCTTCCCGACTAGGGATTATTCCTCTAAAGGTTGTGCTGCTTCGCTCAATGCGGCTCCAGTCTATTTCCATTTTTCGAAGGGTTTCCTCATAAATGAGGTTCAATCCGCTGCCACCGTCCATGAGTACCTTGGTAAGGCGAAAGTCGTCCACTATTGGACTGAGGACCAATGCTCTTGGCCGGGCTGTTCGAAATTAGGTTCATCACGGCATTAAAGGTAATAGCCGTGTCACTCCATGGATTTATTGTTGCTACTTGGTAGACTTCGGCAAGGCTGCGGAGTGTTCGTTTTCGCATATTGTATGATGGGAAAGTCTCGAAGACTATTAATACCGTACTGGTATCCTTGGGCTGGTGCTCTGTGGATGCTGGGGTTAGAAGCTCCTCGCCGCTTTTGTCCACCTGCCGGAGTATCCAACATGCTCTAAGGCTATGAGTTGGTGTGGCGCCCTCTGTGCTATGAATTTTACAGGGTCGGTTGAGCCATCCCTCCAGTACAGTTCCATGCCCCGTGGAGGTTTTTGGTTTTTTGGTGTTTAACCCGGGCGATTGGCGATAACGCACCCTTTTGTTTCGGACTGGGTTTGTATTCGGGCCGGATTGTCCCAAAATCTTACTTCGGTTTTCCAGGTGCTTTCCATCGCACAGTACTTTCGTACTATGGATGCCAAGTCAGCAAAGCGTGTAATTTCACGGCGACCTATGGCGTTGAGGATTCCCATGTCCATGCAATTATTGACGAAGAATGAAATTGCGTCTTCCTCGCGGCAGTTCCTTATCCTGTTCATAACCAGGAGGAATCTGGCCCAGTAATGATGCACTGTTTCTTCAGGCTCTTGCCTAATATTGGATAGATCGCCTATGTTCGGGTGGGTGGGTGGAATTAGACCCGAAACCCCACCCAATCTGAGGCTCAAGGGCCAATGAGTATCCGAACTCGGAAGCGTGGATTCTTGGATGTTGTCCACTGAATCTAGCCCGTTGCCTGACTCTAAGTTCAGGTCTTGAGTGATGTCCTCCCCTCCGCTGGTATCCGACTTGGAGGGATTGTAAATCCGGACATAGTTAGTCCTTAAGATAGATGCAGGGTCGCCGCATTGTTCCTCCACCACATCAACGTGATGGGTGACCTGGGGAGAGTTAATCTCTCTCAGATCGGGTTTAGGCCTAATCTGATCGTGGTCTGTAGCGACTCCCAGGGCGGCGATGCGATCCAAGAGCTCGTTTAAAGAAGAGAGCTCCATCGGATCTAACAGCTCGGCGAGTTCCGAGTTGACGTGAAGATTGCTTTTGATGACCCGAGAAGTCATCGTCGGCGCGACGGCCGAGCAGGCGGTCATAAGAAAACCGCCTAGCCGGAGAGTTTGGCCGATAGCCAAAGCTCCTTTAGCAACAGAGCCGTCTTTAAAGACGGGATGAGGCATCCTTACTGATGGCGATAGCACAGCGGAACTCTCAATGAAAGCACGAATGTCGGTGTCAATACCGGCGGATCTCGGGTAGGGGGTCCCGAACTATGCCTCTAGGCGGATGGTAACAGGAGACAAGGGACACGATGTTTTTACCCAGGTTCGGGCCCTCTCGATGGAGGTAAAACCCAACTCCTGCTTGATTAATATTGATGATACGGGTAGTACAAGAGTAGATCCACCACGAGATCAGAGAGGCTAAACCCTAGATGCTAGCCTATGGTATGATTGTTGTTCGTCCTACGGACTAAAACCCTCTGGTTTATATAGACACCGGAGAGGGTTAGGGTTACACAGAGTCGGTTACAATGGAAGGAGATCTACATATCCGTATCGCCAAGCTTGCCTTCCACGCCAAGGAAAGTCCCATCCGGACACGGGACAAAGTCTTCAATCTTGTATCTTCATAGTCCAGGAGTCCGGCCGAAGGTTATAGTTCAGCTATCTGGACACCCCCTAATCCGGGACTCCCTCATGGCACTTCTCCCAATTCAAGACAAGATTTGTTTCTTCACATCTCTGCAAAACTCGAGCAGGGTTGCTCAAGCAATCATCAAAAGAAGTCCCATATACGGAGAAATCATCCATGAAAACCTCAACAATCTTTTCACAAAAGTCAGAGAATATAGCCATCATGCATCTATGAAAGGTAGCAGGTGCATTGCATAAAGCAAAAGGCATACATCTATAAGCAAAGGTACCGAAAGGGCAAGTAAAAGTCGTCTTTTCTTGATCCTATTTTGACACAGGTATTTGAGAGAAACCAGAATAACCATCTAGAAAGCAAAAATATGTATGTTTGGATAATCTTTCTAGCATTTGATCAATAGAAGGTAAAGGGTAATGATCCTTTTTGGTAGCTTTATTTAGTTTACGGAAATCAATTACCATTCTATAACTTGTAACAATTATTTGTGGGATCAATTCATCTTTATCATTAACAACAACAGTAATACCTCCCTTCTTAGGGACACAATGGACATGACTTACCCACTGAGTATCAGCAACAGGATAAATTATACTTGCCTCCAGAAGCTTTAGTATTTCTTTTCTTACCACTTCTTTCATCTTAGGGTTTAACCGTCGTTGGTGATCAACAACCGGTTTAGCGTCTTTCTCCAATTTTATTTTGTGTTGGCATAGAGTGGGACTAATGCCCTTAAGATCATCAAGAGTATATCCAATAGCAGCACGGTGCTTCTTCAGATTTTTAGATAATCTCTTTTCTTCATGCTCTGAAAGGTTAGCACTAATAATAACATGACATATCTTTTTCTCATCAAGATAAGCATATTTAAGAGTATCAGGTAATGGTTTAAGCTCAAACATCGGATCACCCTTGGGTGGAGGAGGATACCCTAGGATTTCAACAGGCAAGTTGTGTTTCAAAATAAGTCCCTGTTTAAAGAATACTTCATCTATTTCCCTTCTTTCATTCATAAACATGTCATTTTCATGGTCGAGCAAATATTGTTCTAAAGGATCATTAGGAGGCACGGCAATAGAAGCAAGACCAATAATTTCATCTTTACTAGGCAATTCTTTATCATGGGGTTGTCTATGAAATTTAGCAAAATTAAACTCATGAGACATATCCCCCAAACCAATAGTAACAACATCCTTTTTGCAGTCTATCCTAGCATTAACAGTATTCAAGAAGGGCCTACAAAATATAATGGGACAAAAGTTATCTTGTGGGGAACCAAGAACAAGAAAATCAGCAGGATATTTAACTTTCCCACACAAGACCTCAACATCTCTAACAATCCCAACTAGTGAAATAGTATCTCTATTGGCAAACTTAATTGTAACATCAATCTCTTCTATCTCAGCAGGTGCAATATCATGCATAATTTCTTTCTATAAGGAATGAGGTATAGCACTTGCACTAGCACACATGTCACATAAGCCATGATAGCAATGATCTCCTATTTTAACAGAAATAACAGGCATGCCTACAATATGTCTATGTTTACCCTTAGTACCAGGTTTAGCAATTCTAGCAGCTTCATCACAGAAGTAAATAACATGCCCATCAATATTATCAGCCAAGAGATCTTTAACCATAACAATACTAGGTTCAACTTTAATTTGCTCAGGGGGTGTAGGTGTTCTAGTATTACTCTTACGAACCATAGTTGAAGCTTTAGCATGATCCTTTATTCTAACAGGGAAAGGTGGTTTCTCAATATAAGTAGTAGGAACAACATGATCAACATTATAAGTAATAGTCTTTTCTTCAAGTTTGATAGGTGCAACTACTTTTACTTCAATGGGAGGATTATATTTAAACCACTTCTCCTTTGGGAGATGAACATGAGTAGCAAAGGATTCATAGAAAGAAGCTACTATCTCAAAGTCAAGTCCATATTTTGTGCTAAATTCACGGAAAACATCGGTATCCATAAAATATTTAACACAATCAAACTCAGATGTTATACCTGACTCCTTACCTTCGTCGAGGTCCCAATCTTCAGAGTTGTGTTTAATTCTTTCCAATAAATGCCATTTGAATTCAATAGTATTCATCATAAAGGAACCAGTACAAGAAGTATCGAGAGCGATTGTTGAGAGAAAGCCGAGCATAAAATTTTTGAATAATAATTTCTCTTGAGAGCTCATGATTGGGGAATGAATATAACATTGATTTAAGCCTCCCCCAAGCTTGAGCGATGCTTTCTCCTTCGCGAGGCCAAAAATTATATATATAATTACAATCACGATGAACAAGATGCATAGGATAAAACTTCTAATGAAATTCCAATTTCAATCGGTTGTAGTTCCATGATCCCATATCATCACATAACCTAAACCATGTCAATGCCTTTCCCTTCAAACATAAAGGGAAGACCTTATTCTTGATAACATCCTCGGGCATACCAGCAAACTTAAATAATCCACAAACTTCATCCACATAGATTAGGTGCAAATCGGGATGTAATGTTCCATCACCTGTGAAAGGATTAGCTAGCAGTTTCTCTATCATACCCGAAGGAATTTCAAAGTAAACATTTTCAGTAGGTTCATTAGGTTGAGGAGCAACTCTTTGCTCTACTGGTCGGGGTGAAGATACCCCGAACAAGGCCCTCAAAGGATTATGTTCCATAGTAACAAGTGACAGTAAATTTCAGCACACTATATAAATTTTTCCTATCAAATTCCACCTACCAAAGGCGCTTCACTCCCCGGCAATGGCGCCATAAAAGAGTCTTGATGACCCACAAGTGTAGGGGACCTATCGTAGTACTTTCGATAAGTAAGAGTGTCGAACCCAACGAGGAGCAGAAGGAAATGACAAGCGGTTTTCAGTAAGGTATTCTCTGCAAGCACTGAAATTATCGGTAACAGATAGTTTTGTGATAAGGTAATTCGTAACGGGTAACAAGTAATGAAAGTAAACAAGGTGCAGCAAGATGGACCAATCCTTTTTGTAGCAAAGGACAAGCCTGGACAAACTCTTATATAGAGAAAAGCGCTCCCGAGGACACATGGAAATTATCATCAAGCTAGTTTTCATCACGCTCGTACGATTCGCGTTCGGTACTTTGATAATTTGATATGTGGGTGGACCGGTGCTTGGGCACTGACCTTCCTTGGACAAGTATCCCACTTGTGATTAACCCCTATTGCAAGCATCCGCAACTACAAAATAAGTATTAAGGTAAACCTAACCATAGCATGAAACATGTGGATCCAAATCAGCCCCTTACGAAGGAACGCATAAACTGGGGTTTAAGCTTCTGTCACTCTAGCAACCCATCATCTACTTATTACTTCCCAATGCCTTCCTCTAGGCCCAAACAATGGTGAAGTGTCATGTAGTCGACGTTCACATAACACCACTAGAGGAAAGACAACATACATATCATCAAAATATCGAACGAATACCAAATTCACATTGTCGGTGTCAAAACCGGCGGATCTCGGGTAGGGGGTCCCGAACTGTGCGTCTAAGGCGGATGGTAACAGGAGGCGGGGGACACGATGTTTACCCAGGTCCGGGCCCTCTTGATGGAGGTAATACCCTACTTCCTGCTTGATTGATCTTGATGATATGAGTATTACAAGAGTTGATCTACCACAAGATCGTAGAGGCTAAACCCTAGAAGCTAGCCTATGTTATGATTGTTGTTGTCCTATGGACTAAACCCTCCGGTTTATATAGACACCGGAGGGGGCTAGGGTTACACAGAGTCGGTTACAAGGGAGGAGATCTACATATCCATATTGCCAAGCTTGCCTTCCACGCCAAGGAGAGTCCCATCCGGACACGGGACGAAGTCTTCAATCTTGTATCTTCATAGTCCAACAGTCCGGCTATCCGGAGACCCCCTAATCAAGGAGTCCCTCAGTAGCCCCTGAACCAGGCTTCAATGACGATGAGTCCGGCGCACAGATTGTCTTCGGCATTGCAAGGTGGGTTCCTCCTCTGAATACTCCATAGAAGATTTTGAACACAAGGATAGTGTCTGACTCTGCAAAACGAATTCCACATACCACCGCAAAGAGAATAATATTTCCACAAATCAATCTGCCGACCGTTTTTTATAATGTGACGTATGGCCGTGGTCTGGCCATAATGGACCGTCTTTTTTAATCAGCCTGCTACTGCATGTTTTGCGAGGCGATTTTATCGGCACGTCTTGTCGAAGTATAGATCGTGTCCCCCTTATTACGGGATTCTCATCAATACGGACGTGGGTAACCCAATCGTGCCCGTTGGTATGACTCCTCGATTTTAGGCAAGTCCCAAACGGCCACGCGGAGGACGCTTGATATTCATCCCCTTTATAAAGAGGCCAAGGCCTGTCCTTTTTCTTCTTGTGCTCAATCGAATCCTTCCCCCACCTCGAGTTCCAACACCCAAAGCTCAGGTCAGGCGCTTCGGTCCTTCAACCATGTCCGGAACCAACCTTCAAGGTCGATGGATGACTTCCTCTGTCACAGAGGAAGACATCAAGAAGCTAAGAGAGGCCAGGTACTTGACCGGCGAAATCTCGCACAGGTTGCCTGCTCGAGGGCAGGTCATTCCCACTCCCAAACCCGGCGAGAGCGTTGTATTCATCTCTCACTTCCTCTGAGGGCTAGGCCTTGCTTTAGATCCCTTTGTAAGGGGGCTCATGTTCTATTACGGGCTGGATTTCCATGACCTGGCCCCGGATTCCATCCTTCACATCTCGTCGTTCATCGTCATGCGTGAAGCTTTCCTCCGCATTACCCCACACTTCGGCCTGTGGCTCAAAACTTTCAACGTGGAGCCGAAGATGATTGAGGGGAGACACGCAGAGTGCGGAGGCGCCGTAATAAGCAAAGGCGCCGAAGTTCCATGGCCAAAAGATTCCTTCCCGGAGGTGTCCAGTTTATGGCAACAGGAGTGGTTTTATATCACAGTTCCCCGGGGTACCAAGTGGGTGGCCGCCCATGCCTTTCGCTCGGGCCCCCCACCACAACTGACGTCATGGATCAATAAGGGGCTGGACTGGGGGCCAGTAAATGATGTGCCGATATCACAAAGCCGCATCCGAGATCTCCTCGAGAGAGATGTCGGCCTGGTTACAGTAATGCAAGTCATGCTAGTTCGTCGGGTCCTGCCTTGCAAACGTCGACCCCTACGAATGTGGGAGTTCAACCCGGAAGGACCGCGAGCTATTCAGCACTTCTTCGGCATGACGCTCGAAGAGATGTACAAATTGTTCTTCGGACCACAAATAAGGTGTCCGGACCTCACCGAGGATGCGGGTCAGAGCTGCAATCGCCCAGACACCCAAGTAAGTAATCCCATGGCCGAATTCACTGTCTTTTTATTTATCACAACATCATTCTGAAAAGTCACTCTTTGACCAGGACTGGGTGACAAAGGCGAAGATGATCAGGTGTTCGGCTCCCTTTCCTGAAGGAACAACAGATCCAGTACTGGCCAGAATGCTCGAGCCGGCGCCTTATCAGCCGCCCTCAGGGGAAGATGAAGGGGGAATAAAGAGGCTGAAAGCGGGCCTCACTCGTTGTTCATCCAAACCGGGGGAATTAGCGCCTCCACAAAGGAGGACAACCGGGGAGAAGGGTCTGAAATTTCCTCTCCCCAAGGAAGGAAGAGGACCACCTCTGAAGACCCGGAAACAAAGGTTTCCAAACGGGGGAAGAAATCTTCGCCAGAGGGTCCTGCCTTGGAGGGTACCCTTGCCGCACAGTGTCCGCAAGGGGATCAGCCTCCCACCGAGCTATAAGTAAACAAAAAGTGCATAGTAGTAAAAATATCCTGCTTTACCTCTAAGGACAATAACTGAAACATATATCTTGTAGTTCGGATCATAGCCCTTCTCGACAGAGTTCGTCTTCGGGGGATCTTCTTCCGGAGATGATGGAGGGCAAAACACCTCCCCATGCCACCCCGCCTCATGAGGAGGGCGACGATGAAGTGTCATCGCGAAGGGCTTCTCCTGATCCGCCAAGGCCAGAGGGTAATCCCTTGGCCACCCGAAGTCCTCAGTATTCGGCTCCTAAGGAGAGCGACAGAAAGAGTCCGGAACCGCCCGCTGTGTGATCGGACGCACTGAAGGATCTTCTGGAGCAAGCGGCTATTTCAGAGGCGCATCGTAGGCTAATGGGTACGGTGATTAAGAGGATTTCATCCGCCGAAAGCGGGTTGCATGAAGCTTTCATGAGTCTGCTGAAAGGCTTTGAGGTACGTGAAATAGTTTGTGTTTTTGACAGTACCGCACACGTTAGGTGTGCCCTATGCAGATAGTAGCCCCTGAGACTCTGGTTGCCGTCGAGAACGGCGACGAACAGAGGATCATAGTCCCAGGTAATAATCAGTCCGTCTTCATGTGAAGGTGGCAGAGGGTCCGGTGGCTAACCGGACTGGTGAATTTGCCAAGCTGAAGCGGCAACTTGAAGCGGCAGATGCCGACATCGTGCTTGTCAACAAGCGGCTCGACGAGGCACATGGTATGTGATTTCTCTGGCGATCAACACATAGTAAGAGGAGCATGATGCTAGTATCTTTAATATGTGTGACTGCAGATGGAGCTGCCGCCATGGAGACCCTTTGGGCGGAACTTGCCCGAGCCAAGGAACGAGCCAGGAATAGTGATGCAGCCGCTCTGAAGGCGGTCAAAGAGCTGAGAGCCAAACAGGCTGCGCATTGCCAAAGCAAGGAAAAAATGGCCAAGATGGCCGTTGAGTTGAAAGATGCCGCCGACCTTTACCAGCTCCTTGAAAAAGAAAACCGAGCGAAGGCGACGGACCTGGAGAAGGCCATGGTAGCAGCCAAGGAAGCCCGCTCTAAAATTAGAGCGGCGAAGGAAGAGCTGCGTCAAGCTGGAGATATCGCAGCTAGGAAGCCATTTTTGTTGCGGACAAAGTTCGGAGATCCGAAGTATGCCCCTCTTGATAAACTATGGAGTTCTACAGACGCATACGTGGATTTGGCAGCCAGTGCTGCTGATGCGGCCGAGTACTTCAAGGATCAAAAAGATCGTGAAGTGGAAAAGCTGTTCTGGTCACAGTTCGGTGGTCCAGTGCGTCCGCTACTGTTGAATGAGCGAATGGCTGAATGGGCCGAGCTCCATAGGTTGTCCGGGCTTTCCATGAGGTTTTTTGTGGATCATCTGTGGCCGGAAGGTCCAATGCCAAATAGTTATTTTAGTTTAGTGCAACAGTTCCTTGGTGCTGTGCCGCATATCGACGCTATGAAGAGGTCGGCGTGCATAGAGGGTGCGCGGATGGCACTTGCCCGTGTTAAAACATACTGGGCCGAGATGGAGGCCACCGCTATTGCAACCCCGAGTTCGGCCGTGGGCCGAGTATCTGTCGAGCACTACTCTGCAGAAGTCCTTGAAGGCGCTCGCTCAATAGAGGCTCGATTAGGTCAAGAATATTATGTTCTAGTGACATGTATTCCCATTGTAAAAACAATGTTTTATTGAATTATAAAGGCTGTGTATATACTTTTGCCTGAAAGTATTATGATGCCTCCTGTACAGCCGTTTATGTATATATGTATATAACCTGAAATTGCAGTCGTCGGCTTCAGCCCCCACGCATATAATGGGGGCTGTTCGCAAAAAACACGTATTCACACTTGATCCAACGTCTTGGTCCATTAAGGAGGTGGTAGCGTAACGAACAAGGCAATCGGACTATTTTGCTTTAACACTTTCACTTAGCCATAGGAGTTTGACGGTGGGGCTACTATATAGCCCCTGGTACCTCCGCGCTCGTCCGAATACGGGGCGCGTACGTACATGACCGGGAAACGGCCCTTCGTTAATGCAGAGGAATCCCGAAGATTCCAGTAAGTCATCGAGTGGTTTACCGTCTCGCGCTTTATCATGACGGTCAGTTTTCGGCTTTCTCTACTGATGTGCTCATCTGGATGAACCAAGGCACAATCGCAGTAGTTGTCCCGGTGCCACCTTAGCCAATAGAGCGGAATGTAACGTAGCAAAAAAGGGAGCCAGAAAAGCCCAACATTTGACCAAAGACATGATTCGGAGCTGATGCATATAAGGCCAAACTCGCGACGCCGAACACTCCCTAAGGTATTCGGTCTTTATAACATATGCCGGGCTGAACAGTGCCCTTGATAATGAAGCCCAAGTGTCCAGGTACGTGCAATTCTCTGACGTGGCGAAATGCCATTAATGTCAGCATCCTTCTCGGTTATATTAAGTATCTGGAGGATGTGAACGACAAGAGACAGTAAAAAAGGTTTACACATGGTCTTAATCTAAAAAGAAACCTTTGAGTGGGTCCCTGCTGCATGTCTACGCCTGTGTCTCTGTTGTGCCGTATCCTGGACGGGTGTGGCGCGATTGTCATCTGTAAAAGAGAAGAGCTTAGGTGAAAGTTGTCGTGCCAAAAAATTGGGTATTCTCAATAACCCATTAAAATTCAAGATAAGTCAAGTTGAGCCGAACTACCCCTGATTACACGGGACGCCCCTGGTACCATCTATGCGGGTATAACCATCAAACCATTCGGGTTTATCCAGGTTGTTATAGCTAGTAATGCCCCGAACTCGTCTAGCCGTGTCCGCGGTCTTGATGATCGATCCTTTATTCTGGTTGGAGGGGCCATTTAGTGTTCGGCTATTAAAGCCGTCACACATTCTTCCGCTTGTAAGAAACGTTCAACGTTTCCGCTAATGGTGATGATGCCACGTGGGCTGGGCATCTTGAGCTTGAGGGAAGCGTAATGCAGTACTGCATTAAAACGAGCAAAAGCCGCTCTTCCGAGTAGTGCTTGATAGCAACTTCGGAATGGAGCGATGTTGAAGGTTAACTTTTTGCTTCGGAAGTTGTCGGGAGAACCGAATACAACCTCTAGTAATAGAGAGCCCGTGCAGCGGGCCTCTGGGCCTGGTATTACTCCCTTGAAAGTTATACTCCCTGGGCCTCTAGGCCGTGGCTGATTTTTGTCGAGTCTATCCCCATTTTCCGGACTGTGTCCTGATATATCAGATTTAGACTACTGCCGCTCTCCATAAGGACTCGTGTGAGATGGTATCCATTTATTATTGGGTCTAACACCAAGGCAGCCAATCCTTCGTGCTGGATGCTTGTTGGGTGATCCCTGCGATCAAAAGTGATCGGGCAGGCCAACCAGGGGTTTAACTTACGGGTGACGGGCTCTACGGCGCGTGTGTCTCGGAGTGCGTGCTTGCTTCTCCTCTTCGTCACGTGAATCATGTTTACTGTTTTAACCTCTGGTGGGAATTTTTTCCGTCCCCCAGTGCTTTGCTGGCGAGGCTCGTCCTCGTCTTCACTTGGTGTATCCCTCCCCTTGTGTTCGGCGTTTAGCTTACCGGCCTACTTGAAGACCCAGCATTCTCTATGGGTGTGATTTGCAGGTTTATCGGGGGTGCCGTGAATCTGACATAGTTTGTCTAGAATCTTGTTTAGGCCGGACAGTCCATCTCTGCTGCCTTTAGAAGGTTTTTTCCATTGACCTGGTCGAGAGCCCCTGAATCCGGCGTTTACCGTCGTATTATCTGGGTTGTCTTCTGTATTTCGACGCTTGCTTTTACTGCGTCATGGTTTTCCGTTGCCATCCCTGACTTCGGATGTGCTTGGGTCGCTGGTTCTACTGCGGGCTAACCATCTATCTTCGCCCGCGCAAAAGCGGGTCATGAGGCTTGTCAGGGCTGCCATTGTTCTCGGTTTTTCTTGGCCGAGGTGTCTAGCGAGCCATTCGTCTCGGACGCTGTGCTTGAAAGATGCTAAGGCTTCAGCATTCAGGCAGTCGACGATTTGGTTCTTCTTCGTGAGAAACCTGTTCCAAAGCTTTCGGGCTGACTCTCCAGGCTGTTGAATTATATGACTTAAATCGTCTGCATCCAGAGGTCGGACATAGGTCCCTTGAAAATTAGACCGAAAATCATCCTTGAGCTCCTCCCAACTTCCAATTGAGTTTTTGGGGAGGCTTTTCAGCCAGTGTCGAGCTGGTCCTTTAAGCTTGAGGGGCAAGTACTTGATGGCGTGGAGATCGTCTCTGCGAGCCATATGTTTATGGAGGATAAAGTCCTCAATCCAGACCGCATGGTGTATGGTCCCGTCGTACGCTTCTATGTTCACTGGTTAGAATTCTTCTGGAAATTCATGGTCCAACACTTCATCGGTGAAACATAGGGGGTGTGCGGCGCCCCTGTATTTAGACGTGTCATGGCTTTCGGATGGTTGTAGTATCCGGTTTTGATTTTGTGCCGTAGCGCGCTTCCTAGATCCATAGATGGATCTGGTCATGCTAGATTTTTGGCGCAAGTCCTCACGTAGATCGTGTGTTGACTTATGTGCGGCCTTGTTAGCCGCTCTATCGCGGCCGCAAGGTGGTTGATCCGACCGGTTGGCCATTTTATTTTTCGGCTGTGTGGGCTCTAAGGCCTCATCGTCGAATTCGGGGAGTAGCTTGCGCTTTGGATAACTCTTTGTGTGGTAACTACCACCATACTTTTCTTCATTGTCGAGCACTTTGTTCCATCTATTGTTGAGCATATTTTGCGCGGCCTTAAGCCTTTGCTTCTGCTTCTTCATACTCCTCGCAGTGGCAATAAGCCTTTCGTGGAGGTTCTCTTGTTCCAAGTGCCTTTCCGAGATGATGTGTGCATCTTCGTCCGGACTGTTTTCCTCCCGGAGGGAGGTTGATCAGCTTTATCCTCGGTGTCGTCATGTTCGGACGTTGTATCCGTACTATGTTCGCCGTTTGCAGGTTCATCCTGCTCTGCCGCTGGGTCAATTAGGTCGTCTTTTCCTCTGGAGTCGACTGGGGTGTTATTTCCTCTTTTGCTGTTATCGCCATTTTTCTGAGGCGGGATCAGCGCCTACGCTGACGCTTTGTTTGCTTCTCGATGGAGCTGTTCTTCGCTGCATCCTTCCGTTCCTCTTCATTGTTTTCTTTTGGTGTATCCGCCATGTATATGTCATGTGATGAATTGGCTGTCCAGCGCCCTGTGGGCGGTGGTTCCTGTTCGTCTCCTGCATCGTCGTCCATACCGTCGATGTCTTCGGAGTCGAAGTCGAGCATGTCAGTTAAATCGTCGACAGTGGCTACTAAGTGGGTGGTGGGTGGGCAGCGAATTTCTTCGTCGTCCGCATCCCATTCTAGCCGGACATAGTTCGGCCAAGGTTCTTCTGACAAGGAGAGAGACCTTAACGAATTTAGCACGTTGCTGAAGGGCGAGTGCTAACAAATATCTGCAGTGGTAAACTCCATGATTGGCGCCCAATCGGATTCGATAGGCACGGACGCAGGCGGCTTGGAGTCCGTGGCCGGAGACGAATCCAGTGGTTTGGCAACACGGCTCTCGTAAGGGGTGAAATCAGTATCCGGCTCTATCGCCACTGAGAGTGCGGCCTCCATGGCGGGGTCTATCCACCCGTCCTCAGATGGCGCAATTTGCTCCGAGTTAGAGGTCGGTGTGATTGCAGGTGTGATTTCCCGAACACTGTCCGACGGCAGAGCCAAATCATGCTCTTCGTGATTGTGCGACGCACCTGGCATGGGCTCGAATCCGTCGAAGATCAAGTCTCTGTGGATGTCGGCAGTGTAGTTCAAGTTTCCGAACCTGACCTGGTGGCCAGGGGCGTAGCTCTCGATCTGCTCCAGATGGCCAAGCGAGTTGGCCCGCAGTGCGAAGCCGCCAAATACAAAGATCTGTCCGGGGAGGAAAACCTCACCCTAGACCGCATCGTTACCGATGATCGAAGGAGCCACCAAGCCTTACGGTGACGGCACAGTGGAACTCTCAATGAAAGCACCAATGTCGGTGTCAAAACCGCGGATCTCGGTAGGGGGTCCCGATTGTGCGCCTAAGGCGGATGGTAATAGGAGGCGGGGGACACGATGTTTACCCAGGTTCGGGCCCTCTCGATGGAGGTAATAGCCTACTTCCTGCTTGATTGATCTTGATGATATGAGTATTACAAGAGTTGATCTACGACAAGATCGCAGAGGCTAAACCCTAGAAGCTAGCCTATGTTATGATTGTTGTTGTCCTACGGACTAAACCCTCCGGTTTATATAGACACCGGAGGGGGCTAGGGTTACACAGAGTCGGTTACAAGGGAGGAGATCTACATATGTATTGCCAAGCTTTCCCTTCCACGCCAAGGAGAGTCCCATCCGGGCACGGGAAGAAGTCTTCAATCTTGTATCTTCATAGTCCAATAGTCCGGCCAAAGGATATAGTCCGGCTGTCCGGAGACCCCCTAATCCAGGACTCCCTGACACATGACTACTTATAGCAAGTCTTCTCCCATGTCCTCAGGAACAAACGTAACTACTCACAAATCATATTCATGTTCGTAATTAGAGGGGTATTAATGTGCATAAAGGATCTGAACATATAATCTTCCACCGAATAAACCAACTAGCATCAACTACAAGGAGTAATCAACACTACTAGCAACCCACAGGTACTAATCTGAGGTTTTGGGACAAAGATTGGATACAAGAGATGAACTAGGGTTTGAGATGAGATGGTGATGGTGAAGATGTTGATAGAGATTGACCCCCTCCCGATGAGAGGATCGATGGTGATGACGATGGTGACGATTTCCCCCTCCCGGAGGGAAGTTTCCCTGGCAGAACAGCTCCGCCGGAGCCCTAGATTGGTTCCGCCAAGGTTCCGCCTTGTGGCGGCGGAGTTTCATCCTGAAAGGTTGCTTCTGATTTTTTCCAGGGTAAAAGACTTCATATAGCAGAAGATGGGCACCGGAGGCCTGCCAGGGGGGCCACGAGGCAGGGGCGCGCCCAGAGGGGGTAGGGAGGGCCCCCACCCTCGTGGATGGTGGGTGGCCCCCCTCTGGTTGATTATTTCGCCAGTATTTTTTATTAAATCCAAAAACTGCCTCCACGAAGTTTCAGGACTTTTGGAGCTGTGCAGAATAGGTCTCTAATATTTGCTCCTTTTCCAGCCCAGAATTCCAGCTCCGGCATTCTCCCTCTTCATGTAAACCTTGTAAAATAAGAGAGAATAGGCATAAGTATTGTGACATAATGTGTAATAACAACCCATAATGCAATAAATATCAATATAAAAGCATGATACAAAATAGAGTATCAACACATCAATGTCGTCCGCCCTTGGGGGCGAGGAAGCTTGTTGTGGCGTCTCACTCTCCATCATCTCCGGCGGTAGATCCCCCGATGACGATGATACTCGAGGGAGATCGCGGGCCGGACTGAAGCACGTAATTTGACATTATTCTCTTAGTTCACAAAGGATTGAAAATACGTGAAAGCATCCTTAGGTACTTACGATGCGGCAATAGGCTTGGTCCGGGGGCGGTGCTTGGGGATTGCTTCAGCATCCGAATCCGAGTCGTCCGAAAAGGATGTCCTTCCCCTCTTGGACTCTCCCTCCTCCGGATCAGCAGAGGCCGTCCTCTTTTTCCCTTTGAGGGAAGGGCTCTCTTCTTCCTCCTCCCCCTCCTCCTCGTCTTCGTCTTCGTCTTCCTCGTGGGAGGAAGGATCCTTGGTCTCTCTGGATGCAGCACCCGAAGTACCTTCATGATAGAGGCCATCTTCGCCCTCCTTGCCCTTCTTCTTCTTTTCTTTCTTTGCCGGCGTCTGGTTGTAAGTGCATCTAGTGCCCCTTAGTGATTTTGGTGTACTGAAGACTTATAGGTTAAGGAACTAATGTGTTTATGAGTGTACACAGGTCTATAAGTCTATGAGGAGTTTGATATTTATAGAGAATCTCGACCCCTAAAAATGAAGTTCTTCGACTGAAGACTTTGGATTTCTGAAGACTTTGAAAGTGAAGAAATTGGTGTGACCTTGAATACTTGGTATTCATTCGAGGAACATGAAGCGTGAAGACTTTTGTTTTCGTAGTTTCATTTTCTTTCTTGAGTCATAGGAAACACCGTCTTCGTTAAAGGGGTCGAGGAAATACTAAGGAAAAATTTCCATGTGATGCTCAACTCAAAATCCTACACCTACCAATCCTTTCGAGTGAAGCCATTGGAAATCTCATACAGTTCAGTCATATTCTTCAGTGTCAGAGACGAATTTCTTCTGGTCTTTGAGGAATTTGTTCTGACTGAGGATTTAGGAATTCGCCAGTGCGGATTGCCTACACAGTGAGGAACATGATAGCCCTGAGGAATTTGATACTCAAATTTTTTACCGTTGCTGTGCCTTGTGCCAGCTGTCCCAAAATATCTACCCACCTAACGGTCATATCATTGAAGGGCATTTATGTCTTATCATGTCGGGCTGCTCCCTAGGCTATAAATAGCCGCCCCCTACAACCACTAGCTGGTTGGCTGCTTCGAGAGAAACTGACACTTGTCATTTGAGAGCATCCCATCCTCCGAGAACTTTGAGCGAAAATCATCAAGTAGGAAAACCCAAACCCAAACGCCTACAAACCCAAAGTGATTGAGCATCACTGAAGAGATTGATCCTACCTTTGAAGACTGTGCTTCTTCCAAACGGTTAGGCGTCATGGTCTAGAGCATCCAAGAGGAATTGTGGATCGCCAAGTGACTGAGTCTGTGAAGGTTTGGAAGTCACCTGAAGACTTACCACGAGTGATTGGGCGAGGTCTGTGTGACCTTAGCTCAAGGAGAATACGGTGAGGACTGTGTGTCCTCAGGTTTAAATACCTAGCCGCTCCAACCAGATGTACAACTGAGACAACAGTTGGAACTGGTCTACCAAATCATTGTCTTCACCAAGCCTACTGGTTCTATTTCCTCAACTCTTTCATTTCCTCATTACAGTTGTTGTGTGCTTGTTCGTATCTGTTTGAAGACTTTGACTGAAGACTTTCTCAATTTCCTCAGTTCAATTTCTTCAGTCTGTGTTATCCTGTGTTTACGCTTTCTGTACTCTGTGCTTGTCTTCATTTCATCATGATGACCATGCTTGTGTTCTGTTATGTTTACTTTGAGTACTTATTCCGCTGCAAGTAGTTCTTCGCTAAGGTAATTCCTCTCCCGCAATTTCCTCAGTGAAGACTTCATAAAAATCGCCTATTCACCCCCCTCTAGTCGATATAACGCACTTTCAATTGGTATCAGAGCAAGGTACTCCCTTGTTCTGTGTGATTTTGGTTTAACCGCCTGGAGTTTTAGTTATGTCAACCACAGGAATGAAGACCGTGTCATGCCCCATCTTGGACGGTCACGAGTATCCCATGTGGAAGGCCATGAGGAAGAAGCATCTCATGGCGATGAACAGTGAGCTGTGGACCGTCACTGAGATTGGTCTTACCGATCTGTGCAAGATGGCAGAAGCTGATGGTATTCTCAAGTTCACCCTTCTCAACCTCACAGCGAAGGACGTCATCTGCTCCTATCTGTCTCAAAATCAGCTCAGGAACATTATGCATCTCGATCATGCGAAGCTTATCTGAGACCGCCTCTCTGAGGTCTATGAAGGTCATCGAACCCGTCATGATCCTTGGTTTGAGGACTTCAAGGAATCTCTCAATGCGATGACATTCGAACCAGAATCATCATCTTCTACACCATGCCTTATGGCAAAAGATGCAAAGGTAACTGAATGCTATCTCGTCGAATCCAAATGATGTGAATCTGTGATGAATTTGGACCCGCTATGTCAAACTTTCTTCCCTTGCCACTAAACAACAAAGAGCTTTAGAAAAAGTTCAATACATGCTAAATAAGAGCGACAATATGTTGGGTGAAGAAATGGATCAGTCGAAAGCTTTGGCTGAGAGTCTTCAGAGACTTCAGCCTAGGTTTGACACCCTTCAAGGTCATCATAACACTCTATTATCTGATCATTAGAAGCTTTCTTATGAATTTCTTCAAAGAAAGCAAGATCTTGAAAAGCTAAGGGTAAGTTATGAAGATCTTCAGAAGGAGCGCGATTCATTACTTGCTCAACAAATCAGCGCTGCTCAGGAATAATTTGTTCCTCCATGCTTGAAGTGCATTGGACGTGAATCTTCTAATTCTTCACCTGAATGTTCAAATGCTTCTAATGCTACAAATTATTCACCTGCCTCTGCTATCACTAGTTCCTCATATGAGGACATTGGTAGTATCACTAATGATGCAGGGCTGAAGGAATTGTACATGGCAGGCATGTACAAAAGCCTCAAAGGGCATCAGACTCTTTGTGATGTGCTTAAAAGGCAGATCCTCAACGGGAACCCTATGAAAGAGGGTATTGCCTTTGAGAGGAAACTCAATGCTGATGGTACATATTGGAAGCCTGAGCAGTACCCCAAAACCTCATGGGTTGCTGCAAAGTGACCTCCAGTTGATCCATCCAATTTATCTGGCTTGACATGTGAATCTCCTCATTCTTCTGATGAGTAATTTGACTCCCAACTATAAAATGTTTAAAAATCAGAATGGTGAAGTATTTGCTAGATATGTTGGCACTAACTGCAGGAACGGTTCTCCTATGAAGAAAATCTGGGTTCCCAAAAGATGCCTTGAAAATCTTCAGGTGAATGTCCTCATGACACCACCTGTGAAGAATAGGAACCCCAGATCAAATTCTTCATATGGATCCAAGTCCTCATACGGACCAAATTCTTCACGTGGATCAAATTCCTCAAAAGGATCAAAGTCCTCATATGAATATCATCGTGCTAATAACTCTGTTTCGCAGGGAAGAGCTAAGGGCTACGAATATGAGCATTATTCTTCTAATCATTATGTTCATGAGTCCTCGAAGAATTTCTCTGCTTATTCATATGCTTATCCTAACTCCTCTTATGTGAAATGAACTGAACTGGCTTCTATGCCACCTTTCTCATATGGAACTCGCAGAGTGATGAACTCTTTGCCACCCCTTCAGATGTGGGTGGTGAAGAAAAAGAACTAATTTCTTCTGCAGGGTCACGTCTCCAGCCATGCTAAAACGTCTGAAGAATTTGTTGGAGACCTGAAAATTGCCTGATAGGATGCAAGCTAATCATGAAGAAATAAATTCTCATTTCTCACGTCCTCATATTGCTCTATCTTTTCTATTACTTGATGAAATTGATCTGATGAATTGTGATGTCATATTGTTCACTGATGAAGTATATGAGTTTGTAAGATGCACTAATTCATCTGCAGGATGATCAACCCAAAGCCAATGAGTGGGTCCTCTATAGTGGATGTACAAATCACATGACTGGTGACAAGAATCTACTAATGGATGCTCCCTTATCTCCATCGCATCTGAAGCATATCATCTTTGCTGACAAAGGAAAAAGTCAGGTTTTGGGTCTAGGTAAGGTTGCGATCTCAAAGGATCGACACATGGACAAAGTCATGCTTGTCGAGTCCTTAGGATACAACCTCATGTCTGTCTCAATGCTTTGCGATCTTGATATGGTTGTTGTCTTTGGCAAGCATCGTTGTGTTGTGATCATGGAAGCTGACAATTCCAAAGTCTTCGAAGGCTTTAGGAGAGGAGACTTGTATATTGTTGATTTCTCTATAGGACCACAACCAGTCGTGTGCCTACTTGCGAAAGCTTCAGAGGGTTGGCTATGGCATCGATGACTTGGTCATGCAGGCATGAGGAATCTACACACGCTTGCGAAGAAGAAGCATGTCATTGGCATTGAGAATGTCAAATTCCTCAAGGATCACTTGTACGGAGCCTGTGAAGCTGGAAAGATGACCAAGGCTAAGAATCCAGTGAAGACAACCATGACTACCACTCGACCATTTGAATTGCTTCATATGGATCTTTTTGGTCCCAATCATTATTCTGCAGTTTCAAATGATGCATCTCAATATGGCTTTGTTATTGTTGATGATTACTCCCGTTACACATGGGTACATATTGTCACTTACAAACACGAAGTGCAGGATGTCTTCAAACGATTTTCCTCGAGGGCTTTAACCAACTTTGGTTTGAAGATCAAGCACATCCGAAGTGACAACGGAACTGAGTTCAAGAATTCTCGCCTTGATGACTATCTTGATGAACTCGGTATTACTCATGAGTTATCTTCTCCTTATACTCCTCAACAGAATGGCGTCGTGGAGCGCAAGAACAGGACTCTTGCTGAGATGGCTTGTACTATGCTTGATGAATACAAAACGCCTCATCGTTTCTGGATTGATGCAATTGATACCGCGTGCCACATCATCAACAAAGTATATCTTCACAAATTCTTCAAGAAGACTGCCTATGAACTCCTCACTGACAAGAAACCCAATGTGAGTTATTTCAAAGTCTTCGGTGCTAAATGTTGGATTAGAGATCCTCATCACAACTCAAAATTTGCACCGAAAGCACATGAAGGTTTTATGCTTGGTTACGGAAAGGACTCGCACACCTACAGAGTCTTCAACAACGTTCTTCACAAGGTTGTTGAAACTGTAGATGTGCGGTTCGATGAAACTAATGGATCGCAAAGAGAGCACCTACCTTCTATGATAGATGAACCAGCACCTGAGGAAACTATCGAGTTCAAGGCTACAAAGGATGTCATTCCGACCCAAGAATCCGCTGAAGAATACATTCCAGAACATGAAGAACGTCGAGCTAATGCACCTGAAGAAAATGCTAAATAAAATGCTAATCAAATTCCTCGATGACAACCCGCTCATCCTCGCGTTGCGAAAGAAGTGCAAATTGAGAAGATCATCGATGACATTGAAGCACCAGGTCCTCTCACACGCTTGAGAGCTTCACATTTATCTAACTTTTGTGGGCACCTTGCTTTTGTCTCTATCATAGAGCCCACTAAGGTAGATGAAGCATTTATGGAGCTTGAGTGGATGCAAGCTATGCAAGAAGAATTACATCAATTCGAGCTCAACAACGTCTGGGAACTGGTCAAAAGTCCAGATCCTCGCAAGCATAATATCATTGGCACAAAGTGGATCTACCGCAACAAGCAAGATGAAAATGGTCATGTGGTTTTGAAGATCCAAAGAATCCTGACAAAGTCTTCAGACTCAATAAGGCCCTCTATGGCCTGAAGCAGGCCCCTCGGGCATGGTATGATACTTTGAAGGAATTCCTCATGAAGAAAGGCTTCAAACCCGGGTCACTTGATCCTACTCTTTTCACTAAATCTTATGATGGTGAATTGTTTGTGCGCCAAATGTATGTTGATGGTATTATCTTTGGCTGTACTGACCAACGTTACAGTGATGAATTTGCCTATATGATGAGTGAAGAATATCAAATGTCTATGATGGGAGAACTGAAATTCTTCTTAGGTCTTCAAATTCATCAACAGCGCAATGGCATATTCATATCTCAGGAGAAATACCTCAAGGATGTACTGAGGAAATTCGGCATGCAAGATTGCAAAGGCGTCAAAATTCCAATGCCCACAAATGGCTATCTATGCACTGATGAAAATGGTATTGACTTTGATCATAAGGTATACTACTCCATGATTGGTTCTTTATTGTACATATGTGCATCTAGGCCAGATATAATGCTTAGTGTTTGCATGTGTGCCCGATTTCAAGCTACACCGAAGGAATCACACCATAAGGCTGTGAAGCATGTTCTTCGATATCTAGCTCACACACCAACACTTGGATTATGGTACCCCAAGGGCTCGGCTTTTGATCTCATTGGATATTCAGACTCTGACTATGCTGGTGATCGTGTGGACCGCAAGTCAACATCTCGCACATGTCATTTCCTGACGATCTTTGGTCCGTTGGTCCTCGAAGAAACAGAATCACAGATCACCGCTTCATCGCTAAAGCTGAGTACATTGCTGCTGGTTCTTGTTGTGCTCAATTGCTGTGGATGAAGCAAACTCTCCAGGACTAAGGCGTCAATGTGAAGAATGTGCCTCTCTCCCGTGACAACGAGAGTGCCATCAAGATTGCTCACAACCCAGTTCAGCACTCGAAGTCAAAGCACATTCAGATTCGTCATCATTTTCTTCATGATCATGTGTTGAAGGGCAACATTTCTATTGAGCATGTGAAGACTGAAGAACAGCTAGCCGATATCTTCACAAAGCCCTTGGATGAGAAGAGATTTAGCAAGTTGCGGTGTGAGCTAAATATCTTAGAATCTTCGAATGTTCTTTGAAAAGGACACTCATCCTAACACTTATGCAAAATTGATGACTTAGATGTGCAACACATTAAGAAACGTTTTTCGTCAATCAATGAAGAATAACACTCTAAGTGTGAAGAAATTAACGAAGAATTTGATTCTCAGAACCCTATGACAATTGTATGTAGTGTCTGAAATCATCATTCTTATATGGTGGGTCACGCCACCACCAAAGTTGAAAATCTTCAATTTGAGTTTTTCCTCAGTTTTTGAAATTCCTCAATTGTTCATTTTCTTCAACTTTGCATTGTCTTCACCTTTTTCGTCGTTTTTCTTCATTGGCTATATATATATATATATATATATATATATATATATATATATATATATATATATATATATATATATATATATATATATATATATATATATATATATATATATATATATATATATATATATATATATGAGTTTATGTCCTCTACAACATTCACTTATTGCTAATTCTTCAAACTGCTTTTTCTGCTAAGTGATTGTGATCGGACCCTTCCCCCTCTATGCTATACTCAATCTAATCTATTCACAAATTCTTCATGTGCGTTCTATTTGAAACTCGTTCAAAATCTTCACTGTGTCCTTGTCAGCTGAAGAATTTGCGAACGCAACGTTAAAACTTATCTTTTCCAAATATTTCGGTTTTGCCACTCAAACCGTTCCGCATCCCACAAAACACTTATCTATTCACCCACGATCTTCACTTCTCAGTACGTGGGTGACACATGTCAAGGGAATGAGAAGGGTCAGGGGCACGTTTGTCCAATTTCTCCGGGCGAACAGTTTTTCACCGTGGCTATAAATACCCCTCCCCTTCCTCACTTCTCTTTTACTCTGCTCGACCTCACGCCAGCTCGAGCTTCTCAAACCCTAGCGCCACCGCTACTTCATCGTCACCGGTGAGGAAGAGCTTCACTGCCTCGACCTCGTCGTCGTTGTACTCACGCCGACTGCGGATTTCTTCACTCCGCCGCCGCCATAGCTGTCTTCCTCAGCCAAGTTAGGGCGTGGAAGATCTGAACTGACGAACTTCACTTCTCCACTTCCCAGTTCGTCGTGTTCTTCATCCAGGGTAATTAAAAGTTACTTTTACTGCCCTCTTTGATTCAAATGTCTTCTCCAAAATCTTCAAAGGTGTTTTTTAATCCTCACACCGTAAAACACCTCACATGTAATTTGTTCTTGATTCATTTCTCTAAGCCACATTTTTCTTCAAGATTCCTCAATTGTGTGGATTCTCAAATCTATACAACTCTGGGACCTAAGACAAAGAACGCTTAGTGAAATTCTTCAAGACTCATCTGGTCCAATTCCTCAAACTTGTTCTTTTTACAAAACCTTCTGAGAACGCATATGACCTCTCCAAATTCCTCGCAACTATACTCTGTTCATAGGTACTCATGTCTGCTGCTGAATCACTAGGTTCTCATCAACTTAACTCATTTGCAGCATTCCTCGAAGAAAAGTTGCATACATCTTCAGAGAATTCCATTGTTCAAATTCCTCATCTGAAGAAAATGGCTGATGGAAAGAAGCCACAAAAGGGAGGATAGAGGCCTGAGGTTAATACTGCTTTTGAAATCCCTCCTGACATATATAAGGATTACTGCACTCCTGATGAGGCCAAGTTTGGCAAGGAGGACAAAAATCAGCGCAAGGTGCGCATCTAGAGGATAGAGAGGAGATGGGCAAGAGAGTGGAGGGAGTACAGGTATGTAACTCCCAAGTACATGAAGAAGTTTGCACTCAATCCTCCATGCCCAAGACCTCCATTGGCACCTGGCCAAGAAGCAGATCCCACCAGCATCAAGCGCGGTGAGGATTATCCTGATGAATGGGCCAAGCGCCAGGCCAAGTTGGCTAGAAAAGCAAGAGAAGCAGTGGGGAAATTCAACGAAGACTCTGCTGCTGCTGCTGCTACTGCGGAGGCCTCTACTAGCAAGCCGAAGAAGGCCATGGCAAAGAAGCCTACGCATAAGCCAAGTGCTTCACCTTCAATGCCCTCACGGCCAAGTTTCTCAGCAATGCCCTCACGTCCAGATTCCTCAAAGCCCTCTCGGCCAACTCCTCAAACTGCTCCTGCTCCTCCAAAGCCCTCAGCTCCTCCGCCAAAGTCTTCGGCTGCTCCGACCAAATCCTCAGCACCAGTGCATCTCGCCACGTGCCAAAGGACTACATGCACATCTATTGCCTCAGGAGCCTCTGCAAGTTCCTCAGCTACTCCAAGTTCCTCAGCTGGCCCCTCTCTGCTGAAGAAAAAGACCACTGTGGGATGAGGTCCTCGACCAAGTCCTCGCAAGAAGCAGGTCACCTTCCAAGTGCCCTCTGATGATGATGAGGCTGATGATGATGAACTGGCTGAAAACATCAGAGACAGACAAGTCAAGGCCGCTAGAGTCAAAGGAAGCAATGTGCCACTGTTTTTGAATCCAAAGCTAATCCTCGACTTCATCGACCTCTAGCACGAGGATCCCAACACACCTTTGCCGGAGATGAACCTCACTCCTGGTCAAAGTCATGTTTTGACTGCCTTCATAGAAGAAGAGAAATGGAAATTTGAGAAGGACAGGCAGCTGAAGAAAGCTCAGTACAGGAAGGAGCGCTTCCTGAAGGAAAACGTTGTCTCTATGACAACTGAAGAACTAGTGAAGATCCAGGCTAAAATCAAAGGCCTCAGCGATGATTTCAACACTTACTATTCTGATTGGCAAGGAGCCAAGGTCGGGTTTGTAAAACTGACTGAGAAGTTCACTACAAAGGTTGCAGCTCCATCGCAACCAGAAATTCCTCAAGCCGAAGCCTCTGCTCAACCAATAGAAGAGCACGCCAGCACCGCTGATGAAAATCAGGCTGCTGAAGAAAATGTGAGTTCCAGGGCTGATGACTGCATTCCAGCCACTGAAGAAATTGCCAGGGCATCCACTAGTGGTGCGCCTGAAGATAATGAAGAAATCAGGGCAACTGCATCAGTTGTGCCTGAAGAAATTCAACCAATTTCCTCTGCTCCTCCTGCGCCTACACCAACTCCTATTCTTCCTTCTGCATCTGATGTGAAGAAGACCAAGGCTGTTGTGCGAACAGCAGTGAGAAAAACGAAAGCATCAACTTCATTAGATTCTTTAGCCCCGAAGAAGATGAAGCCATTGACTAGCTCATTTGACAACCCTATTAATGTTGTTTCTATCTGAACCATGCCATCAAAGGACCTTGTTCCTATTGATGAAGATTATGTGATCCCCAGCGGATCTGATGAAGACATTCCCTCTGCTACTTCCTCAGAGCAGATGGATGAAGAAATTGAAGCGGACGCAATCCCTTCAACTCCAATTGTCTCCTCGCCCATGCCTCAGTTCACTAATGAAGAGGCCGACGTTGAGGAATTGGATGAACACAACTCTGACGTGGACATCGGGAGTACTACTCCATTGATGAATGATGACTTTTGAGCTAGTCAGCACCCCAACTCTCCTTTGTTCATGCCATTGCAGCAAATCCCTCAGTCCCCAGCACATACTATTCCATTGGGCTCTGAAGAAACTCACCCCACTCCATCTGTTCATGAATAAATTCTAGCCACTAGTGCTGAAGAAATTGCTGCTGCTGAATCATTGAAGACACGAACTGCCACTAAAGAGGAACCAAAAATTCCTCAGCCTGAAGAACCTGAGATTGCAATTCCCGAGGTTGTGATGCAATTGACTGACACTCCTCAACCCAAGCCAAAGGATCCATTCTCCAGGAAGCAAAAATTCAAGGCTGATGATTTCTTCGGTGAGCATGTATTCTTCACAGATTACAACCCCTATGACTCTGCTCGCATTAGGAAGAGGCGTTTCTGGACTGCCAGTCAGGCAAATTTCTATTCCTCAGTGATGTTCAACAAAGACAAAGTCTTCGATCATGAGCACATTCCTCACATGGATATGGAATCTCTGCCATGCTTCATGCCAGTCCTCAGTGTTCTTCACGATGCTGGACTGTTAAATTTCTGCACTGATATCTGTGATTGGAATAAGAACTCATTCTTCAATTTTATGCAACGCTGCACATCACCAGAGACTCTGAAGATGTGAATTCCTGGGTGCTGGACTGGATGACCAAAAACACTCACTATAAGGCACCAACTACTGAATTGCTGCGTGCTTTGCCTCTCAGTCCTCCCCATGAAGCTGCTCGTTGCGTCTACAGTGAGCCTGAGCTTACATATCACTATATGCAAGTGTTGATGAAACCATTGAAGCCAGGTCAGGCCCCAAGAACCAAATTCCTCGTGAAGGAATTGCTATATGTGCCTCGGACTGTCTATCGCATTCTGACGAAGACATTGAGTCCTATGAAGGTCCACGACTCGAATGAAGAAGAGGTCGTTGGCATCATGAAGAATCTGCTATTCAATAGCATTCATGGCGTCCCTGTCAACTTCCATGATTTCTTCATGAGGACTCTGGCCAATGTCGCAATGTCACCGTTTGAGTTGAAGCCTTATGCTCTGTGGATTATGAGATTCATCAGAACAAGGTCTTCACTCAACTGCAAAGCTGATACACTGAACCATTGCAGCTACTTGCCCCGATTGAAGTCCTCAAACGTACATTTTCCTCAGCTGATGACAAGGGCAAGGCCTCTGCTGTTATTGATGAAGGCATTCGTCCATTGGATGGTCAATTTTGCAAAGCTGCATCTTACTCCACCAATGATGACTCTGCCACTCATGACTCTGCCGCCAACGCTACCAAGCAAAATCCTCAAGGCACAGCTCCCAGGGTGATGACTGATCGTGAGCTTCTCTTCAGTCTTCACCAGAAGGTTGATCGAAATCACAAATGGGTCAAGCGTCAGTTTGGTTCAATTCTTCACAACATGACTACTACCCACAATGCAATGAAGAAAAACCATTACTACCTCCATGAAACCTTCAACCGTACCTGGGCTGTTCTGTCTCACATTTATAGCGAAGAAGATCTGAACAAAATGGGCTTCAAGGAAGATTTTGACTGGTCTGCTCCTCCACCGAAGAAGTACAAGAAGGTCAAGGTTCCTTCCTTGGTGGCCAGCTCCTATTCTTCATCGCGCGACACCGACGAGCATGAAGACTTGGACGACACTGCGGCAGGCCCAACATCAACAAACGACCCCAACAACGATGGCGCTCCTTCATCAACTTGAGATTCTTCAGGGGCGTTAGTCCTCATTTTCGATCCTTTTGATCATTCGATGACAAAGGGGGAGAAATTTTAGTTAGTCTTCAAGCGGGTCTATCTATATGGGCGTTTTTTTTGCTAAGTTACAACTCTCATTCTTCTGAGACTTTATTCGATCGAGTTGTAAACTAAAACTCTATGGTGGCCTGATACTTTTGCTGAGCTTTTCCGCATGCTTATTCCTCATTAATATTTATGCACGCATGCTAAATTACATCAGTCACCATATTTCATCATGCATTTCAATCCTTCATATATTATGTCAAGTGCGTGTATGAATTACAAGATATAGGGGGAGATCTCCATGATTCAACTCTTCAAGTGTGCATTGCTACAAAAGAAAATTCCTCAGTATGCACATCTACAGGGGGAGTTCTTCTATATCTTGCAATCAAATTCCTCAATATTCGTATTTACACTTCATATGTTTATCCCTGTTGAAAACTTAACCTATATTGTCATCAATCACCAAAAAGGCGGAGATTGTAAGTGCATCTACTGCCCCTTAGTGATTTTGGTGTATTGAATACTTATAGGTTAAGGGACTAATGTGTTTATGAGTGTACACAGGTCTCTAAGAATAGAGGAGTTTGATATTTACAGAGAATGTCGACCCCTAAAAATGAACTTCTTCAACTGAAGACTTTGGATTTCTGAAGACTTTCTGAAGACTTTGAAAGTGATGAAATTGGTGTGACCTTGAAGACTTGGTATTCATTCAAGGAACATGAAGCGTGAAGACTTTTGTTTTCATAGTTTCATTTTCTCTTTCTTGAGTCATAGGAAACACCGTAGTATTAAAGGAGGTCGAGGAAATACAAAGGAAAATTTTCCATGTGATGCTCAACTCAAAATCCTACACCTACCAATCCTTTCGAGTGAAACCATTGGAAATCTCATACAGTTCAGTCATATTCTTCAGTGTCAGAGACGAAGTTCGTCTGGTCTTTGACGAATTTGTTCTGACTAAGGAGTTAGGAATTCGCCAGTGTGGATTGCCTACACTGTGAGGAACATGATAGCCCTGAGGAATTTGATACTCAAATTTCCGACCGTTGTTGTGCCTTGTGCGAGCTGTCCCAAAATATCTACCCACCTAACGGTCATATCATTGAAGGGCATTTATGTCTTATCATGTCGGGCTGCTCCCTAGGCTATAAATAGCCGCCCCATACAACCACTAGCTGGTTGGCTGCTTCGAGAGAAACTGACACTTGTCATTTGAGAGCAACCCATCCTCCGAGGATTTTGAGCGAAAATCATCAAGTGAGGAAAACCCAAACCCAAACACCTACAAACCCAAAGTGATTGAGCATCACTGAAGAGATTGATCCTACCTTTGAAGACTGTGCTTGTTCCAGACGGTTAGGCGTCATGGTCTAGAGCATCCAAGAGGAATTGTGGATCGCCAAGTGACTGAGTCTGTGAAGGTTTGGAAGTCACCTGAAGACTTACCACGAGTGATTGGGCGAGGTCCGTGTGACCTTAGCTAAAGGAGAATACGGTGAGGACTGTGTCTCCTAAGGTTTAAATACCTAGCCGCTCCAACCAGATGTACAACTGAGACAACAGTTAGAACTGGTCTACCAAATCATTGTCTTCACCAAGCCTACTGGTTCTATTTCCTCAACTCTTTCATTTCCTCATTACAGTTGTCGTGTGCTTGTTCATATCTGTTTGATGACTTTGACTGAAGACTTTCTCAATTTCCTCAGTTCAATTTCTTTAGTATGTGTTATCCTGTGTTATCCCGTGTTTACGCTTTCTGTACTCTGTGCTTGTCTTCATTTCATCATAATGACCATGCTTGTGTTATCTTATGTTTACTTTTGAGTACTTATTCCGCTGCAAGTAGTTCTTCGCTAAGAAATTTCCTAACCCGCAAATTCCTCAGTGAAGAATTCATAAAAATCGCCTATTCACCCCCCTCTAGTCGATATAACGCACTTTCAATTGGTATCAGAGCAAGGTACTCCCTTGTTCTGTGTGATTTTGGTTTAACCGCCTGGAGTTTTAGTTATGTCGACCACAAGAATGAAGACCGTGTCATGCCCCATCTTTGACGGTCACGAGTATCCCATGTGGAAGGCCATGATGAAGAAGCGTCTCATGGCGATGAACAGTGAGCTGTGGACCGTCACTGAGATTGGTCTTACCGATCTGTGCAAGATGGTAGAAGCTGATGATATTCGCAAGTTCACCCTTCTCAACCACATAGCGAAGGACGTCATCTGCTCCTGTATGTCTCAAAATCAGTTCAGGAACATCATGCATCTCGATAATGCGAAGCTTATCTGAGACCGTCTCTCTGAGGTCTATGAAGGTCATCGAACCCGTCATGATCCTTGGTTTGAGGACTTCAAGGAATCTCTCAAAGCGATGACATTCGAACCAGAATCATCATCTTCTACACCATGCCTTATGGCAAAAGATGCAAAGGTAACTAAATGCTATCTGTCTGAATCCAGTGATGATGAATCTGGTGATGAATTTGGACCCAGCTATGTCAAACTTGCATCCCTTGCCACTAAACAACAAAGAGCTTTGGAAAAAGTTCAATACATGCTATATAAGAGCGATGATATGTTGGGTGAAGAAATGGATCAGTCGAAAGCTTTGGTTGAGAGTCTTACGAGACTTCAGAATAGGTTTGACACCCTTCAAGGTCATCATAACACTCTATTATCTGATCATTAGAAGCTTTCTTATGAATTTGTTCAAAGAAAGAAAGATCTTGAAAAGCTAAGGGTGAGTTATGAAGATCTTCAGAAGGAGCGCGATTCATTACTTGCTCAACAAATCAGCGCTGCTCAGGAAGAATTTGTTCCTCCATGCTTGAAGTGCATTGGACGTGAATCTTCTAATTCTTCACCTGAATGTTCAAATGCTTCTAATGCTACAAATTCTTCACCTGCCTCTGATATCACTAATTCCTCATATGAGGGCATTGCTAGTATCACTGATGATGCAGGGCTGAAGGGATTGTACATGATAGACATGTACAAAAGCCTCAAAGGGCATCAGACTCTTTGTGATGTGCTTAAAAGGCAGATCCTCAACAGGAACACTAGGAAAGAGGGTATTGCCTTTGAGAGGAAACTCAATGCCGATGGTAAAAATTGGAAGCCTGAGCAGTACCCCCAAACCTCATTGGGTTGCTGCAGAGGGACCTCCAGTTGATCCATCCAATTTATCTGGCTTTACATGTGAATCACCTCATTCTTCTGATGATCCATTTGACTCCAACTATAAATTGTTCAAAAATCAGAATGGTGAAGTATTTGCTAGGTATGTTGGCACTAACTGCAGGAACGGTTCTCCTGTGAAGAAAATCTGGGTTCCCAAAAGATGCCTTGAAAATCTTCAGGTGAATGTCCTCATGACACCACCTGTGAATAATAGGAACCCTAGATCAAATTCTTCATATGGACCAAATTCTTCATATGGATCCAGGTCCTCATACGGACCAAATTCTTCACATGGATCAAATTCCTCAAAAGGATCAAAGTCCTCATATGAATATCATCGTGCTAACAACTCTGTTTCACAGGGAAGAGCTAAGGGCTATGAATATGAGCATTATTCTTCTAATCATTATGTTCATGAGTCCTCGAAGAATTTCTCTGCTTATTGATATGCTTATTGTCGGTGTCAAAACCGGCGGATCTCGGGTAGGGGGTCCCGAACTGTGCGTCTAGGCGGATGGTATTAGGAGACAAGGGACACGATGTTTTTACCCAGGTTCGGGCCCTCCCGATGGAGGTAATACCCTACTCATGCTTGATTAATACTGATGATATGGGTAGTACAAGAGTAGATCTACCACGAGATCAAGGAGGCTAAACCCTAGAAGTTAGCCTATGGAATGATTGTTGTTCGTCCTATGGACTAAAACCCTCTGGTTTATATAGACACCGGATAGGTTAGGGTTACAGTAGTCGGTTACAATGGTAGGAGATCTACATATCCGACGCCAAGCTTGCCTTCCACGCCAAGGAAAGTCCCATCCGGACACGGGACGAAGTCTTCAATCTTGTATCTTCATAGTCTTGGAGTCCAATCGTGATGATAGTTCAGCTATCCGACACCCCTAGTCCAGACTCCTCAAGAGCCCCTCGAACCAGGCTTCAATAACGACGAGTCCGGCGCGATATTGTCTTCGCATTGCAAGGCGGTTTCCTCCTCCGAATACTTCATAGAAGGTTTTGAACACCATGATAGTGTCCGCTCGCAAAACAAGTTCCACATACCACCGTAGAGAGAATAATTTTGCACAGATCTGCCGACGATTCTCGGGCGTGACATCATACCACGGCCAGGTCTTTATATGAATTGTTTTTACTGTTCCACCTCGGTCGCTTAGCGAGGCAGTTTCCTTGGCACGCCTTATCAAAGCATAGATCGTGCCCCTTATTCCGGATTCTCATCAATACGGACGGGTAACCCAACCGTGTCTGTCGGCACGCCTCTATCAAAGGCGAGTCCTAATCGACCACGGGTGGGCTCTTGGTATTCAACCTCTTTATAATGAGACCAAGGCCCTCTTCTTTTACACCTCCATCGAAGTTCTCCTCGCTCGAGTTCTAACACCCAAAGCTTCAGATTTAGGCGCTTCGACCTTCGACGATGTCCGCTCCGCCAAGACGGCCGATGGATGTCTTCCTCCGTCACGAAGAAGATGTGCTAAAGCTGCGAGACGCCAGTATCTAACCGCGAGATCTCGTGATAGGCTACCTGCTCCAGGCAGGTCATTCCCACTCCCGAGCCCGGCGAGAACGTGGTGTTCGTGTCTCACTTCCTTCGGGGTTTAGGCTTCCCGACGGATCCTTTTGTGCGGGGGCTCATGTTTTATTATGGGCTGGATTTCCATGACTCGAATCCGGAGTCCATCCTCCATATCTCGTCATTCATTGTAGTATGTGAGGCCTTCCTCCATATTACCCCCCACTTTGGATTGTGGCTCAAGACCTTTAAGGTGGAGCCAAAGATGATCGGGGGGCAACCAGCAGAGTGCGGAGGGGCGGTCATAAGCAAATGTGCTGATGCTCCGTGGCCCGAGGGCTTTTTTCAAGAGGAGCTTGGTTTGTGGCAACGGGAATGGTTTTATATCACCACTCCCAGGGGCACCAAATGGGTGGCGCTCCCCGCCTTCCGCTCAGGTCCACCACAGCGGCTGGCATCATGGGTTAACAAGGGGCTCGACTGGGGGCCGTCCAAGGACGCCTTTGCTGCAAAGGCCGATTCGACACCTCCAAGAAAGAGAGATCAATCTGGTTGCCGTAGCGCAGGTTATGCTGATCCGACGCCTTCTGCCCTGCAAACGTCGCCCCCTCCGCCTGTGGGAATTTAATCCGGAGGGACCACGAGCTCCCCAAAATTTTATGGGCACGACGCCCGCAGAGATGTATAAACTGTTCTTCGGATCACAAGAGAAGTGTCCGGACCTGACTGAGGATGCAGGACTAAGCTGCAATCACCCAGATACTCAAGTAAGTAGTCCTCTAACCGGACAAGCTGTTCATTCATTTATCATATATATATGCCCTTTAAATGAGCCGTTTTTTTTTTGAACAAGAGTGGATAGCCAAGGCAAAGTTAATAAGGTGTCCGGCTCCCCTCCCAGAGACCACGCCGGATCCCATGCTGACCAAGATGTTGAAGGCCGCGCCTTTTGAAGAAGGCGAAGGGGGAGCGGGGAAGCAACTGCCTTTACGAAGGAGGCTATCAAGGAAGGAGGGATTAAAAGTCCCATCTTTCGAGGAGAGAAGAGGACCGCTTCGGAAGATCCGGAGGTTAAGGCCTCAAAGAGGGAAAAGGAATCTTCGTCAGAGAGTCCGGCGCTGGGAAGTAACCCAGCCGCACTATTTCCCCAAGGGGAACAGCCCTCCAGCGAGCCGTAAGTAAAAAGAAGGGGTCTTGAAAATAAGGAACATCCCTGTATTTATTTATGAAGATAACCGAAATTGTACCTTGTAGTTCGGACCTCAGTCCTTCTCAGCAGAGCTCGTCTTCAGGGGATCTTCTTCCGGAGAAGATGGAGAGCGAAACGCCTTCACCTGTCGCACCCTCATGCGAGGCGGACGACCCTGAGGTGTCGTCGCGGAGGGTTCCCCCAAGTCCGGCGGGGCCGGAAGGTCCGGCGCCAAGTGGTGTGCGGTCGGACGAGCTGAAGGATCTGCTCGGGCGAGCGGCTATCTCAGAGGATCACCGTGCTCTAATGGGTACGGTGATTGAAAGAATTGCATCCGCGGAGAGCGGATTGCATGAAGCCGTCAGAAGCTTACTGACGGGGTTCGAGGTACGCAAAAATGATGTACCTTCCGGCGCTTATGCATATAGAATGCGCCAGATAGATAGTAGCCCCGAGACAAGGTATGTTGTCAAAATTGACAGCGTGTCGAGGATCAAAATCTCGATTATAACATATCGCCGCTCCTAAACAGGTGGCGGGCGTCCGTGGCCAGCCGACTGATGAATATGCCGAACTAAAGCAGCAACTTGACGAGGCGGATGCGGACATCGCTGGTCAATAAACGGTTTGACGAGTCACAAGGTATGCGACTTCTACGCGACACCGGTAAGGGAGCTTGACGCCCATGTCTTACTATTTGTATGCTTAATGCAGATGGTGCCGCTGCTGTGGAGGAGTTATGGGCAGAACTCGCCCGAGCGAAAGAGCAAGCCGAAATAGTACGCGGCCGCTTTAAGGGCGGTCAAGAGCTAAAAGCCGAACGGGCTGCTCATCGCCAAGCAAAGAGGAAATGGCCGATATAGCCGAAAGTTGAAGAATACTACCGATCGCTGCGAGGTTCTTGAAAAGAACGCTGCGAAGCAAGAGGGCTCAAAAGGCCGCCGCCGAATCCAAGGATGCCCGCTCGCTTTGAGAGCTGCCAAGGAAGAGTTGAGTCGCCGGGCAATTGCGGCTGGAAAACCGTTCGCGCGGAGGAAATATACGGATCCAAAGTATGCTCAATTGGACAAGTTGTGGAGTTCGGAGGATGCTTATCTCGACTTAGCGGCGAAGCGCCATGGACGCGATTGAGCACTTCCGAGGCCGAAGGGGCACGTAGGGAAGAGCTATATTGGTCGCAATTCCATAGTCCGGAGCGTCTTCTTCCGTTGAACGATCGGTTGGCCGAATGGGCCGAGCTGAATCGACTATCCGGACTTTCCATGAAGCATGTCATGACTCATTTGTGGTCGGGCGGACCTCACCAAGAGTTATTTTGGTTTAGTGCAGCAGTTCCTTGGTGCAAGACGCGTGACGACGCAATAAAGCGGTCAGCGTGTATTGAGGGAGCGCGGATGGCTCTGGCCCGTGTCAAGACATACTGGGCAAATTTGAAAGCCACCGACGTTGCATCCCAAGATTCGGACAGAAGCCGAGTGCCTGCCGAGCACTACTTTGAGGAAGTCCTGCAGGGCGCTCATTTAATAGAGACGCAGTGCTCGAAGGATATTATGTTTTAAATGACATGTATGATTTGTGAAAACAATGTTTCAATATAATATAAGAGATTTTTATACTTGTGCGCTCAAGTAGTAAACTACTCCTCAGGCGGCCGCTTATGTATATGTATATATAACTCGAAAGATGGCAGTCCTTGGTTTCAGCCCCACGCACATAGTGCGGGGTGTTTGCAAAGAAGGCGCTTTTTCACACTTAATCCAACATCTTGGTCCTGTTAAGGAGGTGGTAGCGTAGCAAACTAGGCAACCGGACTATAATGCTTTATCACTTTCACTTAGCCATAGGAGTTCGAGGGTGGGGCTACTATATAGCCCACGGGGCACCGCACTCTCCGAATTCGGGTGCGATGTGCTCGACCGAAACCGTCCTTCGTTAATGCGAGGAATTCTAAACATTCCGAGGAGTCATTGAGTGGTTGACCAGTCTCTCGCTATATCATGACAGTTTTGCCGCTTTCATCGAGGTGCTCGCCTGCGGCGAACCGGGCACAATCGCAGAGTTCTCCGGTGCCGTTAGCCGATAAAACGTAAACGTAAGGCAGCAAAACGCAGGAGCCGGGCAAACCCAACATTTGACCAAAGACATGATTCGAGCTGATGCATATAAGGCCTAACTCGAGACGCCAATACTTCCAAGGTATTCGGTCTTTATAAAACGGGCAGAATAATGCCCTAAGCCCCCGTGTCCGTGCACGCGCAAGAATTCTGGTGCGCCAATGCCAAAACGCCAGCCTCCTCCTCGGTTATAGTAAGAAACCGGGGATGTATATCAACAAGAGACAGAAAAAGGTTTACACAGGGTCTTAATCAAAAGAATCCTTGCAACGGGTCCCTACCGCATGTCTCGCGCCAGGTCTCCGCAGCCGTATCCTCGACGGGTGTAGCACGTTGTTCATCCGTAAAAGAGAGGAACTTAGTTTAAAAAAGAAAAAAGATCATGCGAAAGATGTACTTTACATGAAATAAACAGAGTACGGTTCGAAGAAGTGAATAAGATTGAGCTTTGTTGTCTCTTGTGATACATGCATGCAGCCCCTTGTATGGGGGTATGCCGCTAGTAGGCGCCGGACTCGTCTAGCCATGTCCGGTGTTTGAATGACCAATTCAGGTTGTTTGACTAGCGGAGCCGGATAGGTGTGGGGCTGTCAAGGCAGTCTCATGTTCCTCCGTGCTCAAGTAACACTTAATACTCCCTTTTAATGAGATGATGTCGCGTGGACCGGGCATTTTAAGTGTTAGAGATGCATAGTGCAGTATTATGTTAAAGCGGGCGAAAGCTTCAAGGCCCCAATAGTGCTTGATGGCTACTTTTAAACGGGGCGATATGGAAGATTAACCTTTCATGACGGAAGTTGTCGGATGAACCGAACACAACTTCTAGTAGTATGGAGCCCGCATAATGGGCATATGGGCTCGCATTACCCTTTAAAGGAGGTGTTGCTACGGCGAATTTTGGTTGGGTCTATCCCCATTCTCATGGATTGTGTCCTCGATATATCAGGTTTATGTCACCGCCGCCATCCATGAGGACTTGTGTAAATTGGAATCATTCGATTATAGGATCCAATATCAAGGCAGTCCATCCTGCTCCGGATACTTCATGAATAGTCCTGTTGGTCGAAGGTGATTGGTTTTGATAACCAGTGCGCGCGCGCATTTTAGTGGGCGCCGCCTGTTTTTCCCTTTGATCACGTGAAGTGAGTTTACTGTTTTAACCTCTTGTGGGAAATTCTTTTGTTTTTCGGGCTCGCTTGTGGTGCTCGCCATCATCTTCACTTGGTGTGTCGAGCCCTTGTGTTCGGGCGTTGAGTCTACCGGACTGTTTGAAGACCCAACAATTTCGTGGGTATGGTTTGCGTGCCTCCCGAGTACTTGTGGATTTGACATATCTTGTCCAAGATTTTGTTTAAGTTGATAGCTCATCGCTATTGTCCTTAAGGGCAGCTTTTTATTGTTCTCGCCGTGAGCTTTTGAATCCAGCGTTGACCGTCAGCGCTTTTTGGACCGCTCTTTTAATCCGCGCGGGTCCTTGTTGCGCCGTTGTTTCCATTTCCATCCCTGATTTCGATGTACTTGGGTCGCTGGTGCTGCATCTTGCTAGCCAGCTATCCTCTCCGCAAAAGCGGGTCATGAGGCTTGTTAATGCGCCATTGTTCTTGATTTTCTTGGCCGAGGTGTCCGCGAGCCATTCGCCTCGGATGTTGTGTTTGAAGGTTGCTAAGGCTTCGCCGTCCTAACAATGACTATTTGGTTCTTTTTAGTGAGGAACCTGTTCCAAATTTCCGGCTGACTCTCCGGCTGTTGAGTTATGTGACTTAGATCGTCTCAGATCCGGAGGGCGGACATAGGTCCCTGAAAATTTGCCCAAACGCATCCTCGAGCTCTTCCCAGCTTCCAATGGCATTTTCGGGGAGGCTTTTAAGCCAATGCCGAGTTGGCCTTTTGAGTTTGAGGGGTAAGTATTTTATGGCGTGGATATCATCTCCTCTAGCCATGTGTATGTGGAGGATGTAATCCTCGATCCGCACTCGTGGTCTGTTGTTCCGTCAGATGCCTCTATGTTTACGGGTTTGAATCTCACCGAAATTCATGATCCAAAGACCTCATCGGTGAAACATAGGGATGTGCGGCGCCCTGTATTTGGGTGTGCCGTGATGGTCGGACATTTGGCGGTTGCATTGCTTTGAAGAGCTTGCTTTCTCGCCCATAGACGGACCTAACTGGTCCATCCTTTGATATGAATCCTTATGCGGATCGCGCATCGCTTGTGTGTGGCGCCTTTGCCGCTCTCTTTTTGCTGTGGGTCGCCCATCGACCGGTGGCCTTCTTACTTTTTGATTGTGGGGGCTCTAAGGCCTCCTCGTCAAATTCGGGCAGTAGCTTTTTGGGTAGTTTTTATTCGCGATCGCCGTCAGATTTGTCTCATGTGTTGAATACTTTGCTCCATCTGATCCTGAGTGCATCTTTCGCTGTTTTGAGCTTCCGCTTGCTTTTTCAGCTACGCGCAGCGGCGATTTGAGCCTTTTCGAGGTTATTTTGCTCCAACAATTTGTCCGCGTGAGATCGCCCGGACTGTTGTCTTCACCGGGGACGGGTTGTTTATCCAAGTTGTCTTGTTCGGATGATTGCTCGATAGCATGTTCGTCGTCCACCGGTTTGCCCTGCTCTATGGCTGGGTCTCTGTTGAGGCGGACTTGGTTCGGCGCTTACGCTGCCGCTTTTGACTGCTTTTGAGCGATTTATCCTTCAGAAGGCCCCGTTGTTCCTCGCCTTCATTTCCTTTAGGTGTATCCACCATGTATACATCATGGGATGGAGTGATTGTCCAGCATCCTATAGGCGCTGGTTCATGGTTGTCTCCTACATCGCCGCCCATACCGCCGATGTCTTCGAGTCGAAATCGAGCATGTCGTGTAAGCCTTCGACAGTAGCTATGAAGTGGGTGGTGGGTGGGCGTTGAATTTCTTCGCCGTCCGCATCCCAACCTTCCTGATCGTAGTCCGGCATGGATCTCCGGATAAAGAGAGAGACTTTAGTGAATTCAGGATGTCGCCAAAGGGCGAAAATGAAAGATGTCCGCGCAAGAACTCCATGAGCGGTGCCCAATCGGATTCGATTGGCGGGCGCGGAGGGTTTGGAGTCCGGAGAGGAGTCCGCACCGGAGTCGAGGTCTTCGCAGCGACGGATGGAGTTCGCTCAATCGCCGAGAGATTGTAGCCCCGAGGCGGTGTCCAACCACTCGCCCTCGATCGGGGAATCCGCCCGGATTAAGGGTCGGAGCGGATGTCGGTGCGGCCTCCGTGGCACCGATCGGCTGCGAGCCAGATCATGCCCATCGAGACAAGGCGACACGCTATCGCTGCTCGAATCCGTCGAAGATCAAGTCTCCGTGGATATCGGCCGATAGTTCAAACTTCCAAATCTTACCGATGGCCAGGGCGAAGCTTCGATCTGCTCCAGATGGCCAAGTGAATTGGCCCGCAATGCAAAGCCGCCGAATATTTAAGATCTGTCCGGGAGAAAAGTCTCACCTGGACCGTGTCGTTGTTGATGATCGAAGGAGCCATCGGGCCTATCGGTGACGACATACGAGGAACTCTCAATGAAAGCACCAATGTCGGTGTCAAAACCGCGGATCTCGGTAGGGGGTCCCGAACTGTGCGCCTAGGCGGATGGTAACAGGAGACAAGGGACACGATGTTTTACCCAGGTTCGGCCCTCTCGATGGAGGTAATACCCTACCCCGCTTGATTAATATTGATGATATGGGTAGTACAAGAGTAGATCTACCACGAGATCAAGGAGGCTAAACCCTAGAAGCTAGCCTATGGTATGATTGTTGTTCGCCCTATGGACTAAAACCCTCTCGTTTATATAGACACCGGATAGGTTAGGGTTACACGTAGTCGGTTACAATGGTAGGAGATCTACATATCCGTATCGCCAAGCTTGCCTTCCACGCCAAGGAAAGTCCCATCCGGACACGGGACGAAGTCTTCAATCTTGTATCTTCATAGTCTTGGAGTCCGACCGTGATGATAGTTCGGCTATCCGGACACCCCCTAGTCCAGGACTCCCTCACTTATCCTAACTCCTCTTATGTGAAACGAACTGGACTGGCTTCTATGCCACCTTTCTCATATGGAGCTTGCAGAGTGATGAACTCTTTGCCACCCCTTCAGATGTGGGTGGTGAAGAAAAAGAACTAATTTCTTCTGCAGGGTCAGGTCTCCAGACGTGCTAAAATGTCTGAAGAATTTGCTGGAGACCTGAAAATTGCCTGATAGGATGCAGGCTAATCATGAAGAAATACATTCTCATTTCTCACGTCCTCATATTGCTCTATCTGTTCTATTACTTGGTGAAATTGATCTGATGAATTGTGATGTCATATTCTTCACTGATGTAGTATATGAGTCCGTAAGGTGCACTAATTCATCTGCAGGATGATCAACCCAAAGCCAATGAGTGGGTCCTTGATAGTGTATGTACAAATCACATGACTGGTGACAAGAATCTACTGATGGATGCTCCCTTATCTCCATCGCATCTGAAGCATATCATCTTCACTGGTAGAGCGCCAGGACCAATATCCTCCTTAACAGAGGTTCGGTTGAGTCTTCAGGGAGTGGAGCCGAACATCTAATCTTCTTCACTTCCTTTATCCAGCCCTATTCAAGTGGCGGAATTTTCAGTACCCTTCCCTAAAGATTGACGAACTAGGTAATGTTCGGAAATTTAACACCTATTGGGGAGGCCGGATTGTTGCAATCGAGGCCGGTGTCGTCAGACGTCCGTGGCCACGTCTTCTGTTTCTTGAAGAGCAGCTTCCAGATCCCTTTGTGTGTCGTGCCAAAGAACCGCTGTAGGGTCCGTGGCCCTTCCGGATTAAACTCCCACATGTTGAGAGGCCGTCGTTGGCAGGGGAGAGCTTGGCGGATAAGCATCACCTGGACCATGTCGGCAAGGGTGATGTCCTTTTCTATCATATTCTTAATGCGCTTTTGCAGCATCAACACCTCATCAGAGGATCCCAAGTCTAGACCTTTGTTGGTCCAAGATGCTAGCCGCAGCGGGGGGCCGGATCTAAAACCGGGAGTGGCCGCCCACTTGGTGTCGCGGGGTTCGGTGATGTAGAACCACTTCTGCTGCCATACCTTTACGGTGTCCACAAACCTACCTTTGGGCCAGGTAACGTGGCTGAGCTTGCTCACCATAGCGCCTCCGCACTCGGCGTGTTGACCGTCGACCAGCTTTGGCTTCACATTGAAAACCTTGAGCCATAGGCCGAAGTGTGGGGGAACGCGGAGGAATGCCTCACAATCAACGATGAACGCCAAGATGTGAAGGAAGGAATTTGGGGCTAGATCTTGGAAATCTAGCCCATAGTAAAACATAAGACCTCGGACGAAGGGATGGAGTGCGAACCCGAGTCCTCGGAGAAATTGGGGGATAAACACCACCCTTTCGCCAGGCTTTGGGGTAGGGATAACCTGCCCCAGGGTAGGAAGCCTGTGTGTAATCTACGCTGTCAAGTACCTCGCCTCCCGTAGATCCTTGATGTCCTTCTCCGTTACGGAGGAAGCCATCCACTTGCCCTGGGAACCGGATCCGGCCATGTCTAGGAGGAGCAGGGGTGAAGGGAAAGATTGGGATTGGTGCGCTGGAGCTCGAGGATGTAGAGGTAGGAAGGGAGGAAGGCGCGGGGAAGAGGGATAGATCCTTATCCTTTTATGAAGGCAGTAAATGTCAAGTGCCCCCTCCCCAGCCTTAAAATTTGCCTATTCCCACAGGGTCGTGCGGGTGGCACGGTTGGATTACCCAAGTCCTCAGTTATGAGAATCCCGTAATAAGGAGACATGATCTCTGCTCTGACAAGACGCGTCACCGGAGGCTGCGTCTCGAAACACGAAAGGGGAGGTCAAGAAACGATTCAAAATAATAAAGTGGCCGGACGTAACACCCCCCAGTAAAGTTGTCAGAAGACATAACTTGTTTTTGCTTAAGTATCTTGCCCCAGTAATCCAGGGTTGTGACTATTGCACAAAGCCGGATATAGTTCTTTTGATCTGCTACTTTGGAGTATTCGGAGAAAGAACCCGCCTTGCAATGCCGAAGACAATCTGCACGCCGGACATCTCGTCATTGAAGCCTGGTTCAGGAGCTACTGAGGGAGTCCTGGAATAGGGGGTCCCCGGGCGTCTGGGCTATGTGACGTGGGCCGGACTCGTGAGCCGTGAAGATACAATATGGACGGCTTTCCCCCGTGTCCAGATGGGACTCCCCTTGGCGTGGAAGGCAAGATTGGTGTTCGGATATGAAGATTCCCTTCTCTGTAAACCGACTCTGTATAACCCTAGCCCCCTCCGGTGTCTATATAAACCGGAGGATTTAGTGCGTAGAGGCAATCATAATCATACATGCTAGACATCTATGGTTTAGCCATAACGATCTCGAGCAAGATCAACTCTTGTAACCCCTATACTCATCAACGTCAATCAAGCAGGAGGTAGGGTATTAGCTCCATTAAGAGGGCCCGAACCTGGGTAAACATCGTGTCCCTGTCTCCTGTCACCTTCGATCCTAAGTCGCACAGTTCGGGACCCCCTACCCGAGATCTGCCGGGTTTGACACCGACATCGGTCTATTTGTCTCAGACATGATGCCTATATACACAATCATTCCCTTGAATATCGTCATAACTATGCGCTTTTCTATCAATTTCCCAATACTAATTTGTTCACCCAGCATACGCTATGTGTTCGAGAGAGAAGCCTCTAGTGAAAACTATGGCCCCCGGGTCTACCTTTATCATATTACAAAAACTAAAATTCCTTTGCTGCAATTTTATTTTTTTATTTTGTTTTGTAGTTTATCTATCTACCACTACGAGATTTGATCCTTGCAATTAACGAGTTCAAGGGGATTGACAACCCTCTTGCCTGCGTTGGGTGCAAGTCTTTGCTTTTGTGTGTGCAGGTGCTGTTCACGAGGCTTTGCATGATTCTCCTATTGGTTCGATAAACCTTGGTTCTCACTGAGGGAAATACTTATCTCTACTGTACTGCATCTCCCCACCTCTTCAGGGAAAATCCCAATGCAGCTCACAAGTAGTAGGAAGAATTTTTGGCGCCATTCCCGTGGAGACATCATTGAAACCTATCAAGTACCTTCGCACAAACTATCATCTAATTTCTCTACTTTTTATTTGCCTTTTCCTCTCATTTTCTTCTCCCCCACTTCTCATACAAATATAAAAACACAAAAATATTTTTATTTGCTCATTTGCTTGCTTTGTCGCTATGTCTCAAGAAAACACCAAGTTGTGTGACTTTTCCAATACTAAAATCATGATTTTATTAGTACTCCAATTTCTCCTCCCACCACTAGTGTGGAGTCATGTGATATTAATCCCGCTTTGCTAAATCTTGTTGTGAAAGAACAATTTTATGGAAGTCCTAATGAAGATGTTGCATCCCATCTTAATACTTTCGTTGAATTATGTGATATGAAAAATATAAAAGATGTGGATAATGATATTGTTAAGCTGAAATTATTTCCGTTCTCACTAAGAGATTGTGCTAAAACTTGGTTTTCATCCTTGCCACGAAACAATATTAATTCTTGGGATAAGTGTAAGGATGCTTTTATTGCCAAGTATTTTCCTGTCGCTAAATTATTTCTCTTAGAAATCAAATTATGTATTTTAAGCAACATGATCTTGAACATGTTGCACAATCTTGGGAGAGAATGAAATTAATGATTAGAAATTGTCCCACTCATGGTTTAAGCTTATGGATGATTATAAAATATTTCTATGGGGGACTAAACTTTGTTTCTAGAAATCTTCTAGACTCTGCTGCAGGTGGTACTTTTATGGAAATTACATTGGAGAAGCTACAAAACTCCTTCATAATATTATGGAAAATTACTCTCAATGGCATACCGAACGAGCTCCAACAGGTAAGAAGGTAAATTCTGTCGAAGAAATCAATACTGAGTGATCAAATGGATGCTCTTATGAAAATGGTTGCTAGTAAAAATTCACATGTTGATCCTAATGTGTGCCGGTATCTACTTTGATTGAGCAAAATAATGATGCTATTGAAGTGAACTTTTGTCTCTACAAATAATTTCAATGACAATGCTTATAGGGTTAATTTTAATCCGAGATCGTATCTTGGATATTTCTCTAATAATTATGGAAATTCTTATGATAATAATAGGATACTTACTGATCTTGAGGACAACATTAAAGAATTTATTAGTTCTCAAAAGATTTTTAATGTCGTGGTAGAAGAAAACTCGAATAAAGTTGATGATATGGCTAGGAACATGGATAGAATTGCTCATGATGTGATACTCTTAGAATTAAAATTTTGCCAACTACGAATGATATTAATGAGTCTACCAAAGCTATTCATGTCTCCGTTAATGATAGTAAAGAAAGAACCGCTAGGTTGAGAGCTAAGCAAGAATTCCTAGGAAAAGCTATTCCACCCAGTTTTATCGTAATCATGATGAACATATTAAAATGATTGGTGTTTCACCTATTGAATATTTATTTAGTAATATAAAACTTGATGAAAAAGGGACTGGAGATGAGTCAACTTTAGCTAGAAGGTGTTCCAATTGTTCGTAGGGTGATGATCTTAATGATAAAAATGACAAAAGTGGATTTGGAGAGGTCAATACTTTGAATAGTGATGTGCCCGCTACTTCGGATTACAAGGACTTCAATTATGATAATTGCTCTTTAGTTGAATGTATTTCCTTGTTGGAATCCATGATACATTCACAAAATGCTTATGAACAAAATAAAGCTTTCAGTAAACATATTGTAGAAGCTATGATAAAAGCTCATGAAGAAAAGCTAGAGTTGGAGGTTTCAATACCTAGAAAATTTCATGATGAACGAGAACCTACTATTAAATTAAAAATTAAAGATTATGAATGTAATTATTTATGTGATCTAGGTTCTAGCGTTTCCACTATACCAAAATCTTTATGTCATGTGCTAGGCCTCACCGATATGGATGAATGTTCCCTTAATTTGCATTAAGCGGATTCCACTATTAAGAAACCATCGGGTAGAATAAATGATATGCTTATTCTTGCTAATAGAAATTATTGCCCGTAGATTTCATTGTGCTTGATACTGAATACAATCTGTCTTGTCCTATAATACTTGGTAGGCCTTTCCTACGAACCATAGGTGCTATTATTGATATGAAAGAAGGAAATCATTGTTTGTTGCACACACCTTTTTAGAGGGACACACATTTATTCACAATTTATTAGTATACTCTATGTGCTTCACTTATATCTTTTGAGCTAGGCAATTGATCTAGTGCTTCACTTATATATTTTGGAGCACGGCGGTGGTTATATTTAAAAAAATAGTTGCACTCTAATGCTTTCATGTTATGAAATTGGTCCTGATATAATAGGTATTCGGGAGGGATATAATAGAAACTTTCATGTAGATCACTAAATATGAAAAGTTTTGTCGGAACCGGGGCTCCACGGACCCAAACAAGGTTGGAACTCTGGGGCTTGTGCGAAGATCCAACCCAGCCTCAGCCTCAAGCTCGTCACCTCATGGCTTTGCCTCCTTGAGTTCACGCCAGCAGGGAAGGGGATGAACTTGGAGATTTACCCAGGTTCGGGCCACCTTGCGGTGTAAAACCATACTCCTGCTTTGTGGTGGATTGCCTCCTGAGGAGGATGACGATGAAAAGTACAGTGGATGAGCTGCCTCGCGAGGGCTCTGGGAGTGGAGATGGAACTGATCTGATCCTCCTCTACGGTGGAGACTAGCCTATACTTATAGTGGCTTTGGTCCTCTTCCCTCATAGCTTAGGCGGGAAGGGACCCACAACGACCAATTTGAAAGGGTACAAGAAGTACAGCTTATCCTGACGAAAGGTGGTCTTTGCGCGCAAAGCTTCTGGTCGTGATGCAGAGATGGGCTCGACGATAACATCCGTCCTACCGAGCCCGTGGTCTTGGTCTTGTTGCACCAGAATGGAAACCTTTGGGGGGCTCCTTGGGAACCTGCGTACGTCCTTGCCTCCTTAGCACCAAAGAGGAAACTGTCCTCTTCTCTGCCCGCTGGTGCTCGCTTGGCCATGATCGCCATGGCTTACGTCGTCGGGAGGCTTGTGAGTCTAGATCCCTGCATTGGAGTCTCCGCTCCTCGGGAGGCGGGCTCAGGGAGCTACCCCTCGGGAGCTCTTGGCGTCGTACGCCTCGCGAGGCCGGGGGCTCTCGCGAGGGCCTTGTCTTGGGGGTCATGCAGCTGGGCCATACCGGGCGTCGATGAGGCCGCGTGCTGGGCCACAGGCAGGCAAGTCTGGGTAACCCCGATCCTAGAACACCGACAAGTTTGATTACTTCGAATAGTTTTGCGATATTAAGATGGTAATATGTGGGGGTGCTAGTGAATGATTGTGGTTTAGTAAGAATATTAGTGTTAAGGTTTGTGATTCCCGAAGCATGCACGTATAGCCCGTAGTTATGCGATGAAGTTGGAACATGATTTATTATGGAGTGTCTACCTTATGAGTGGCGGTCGGGGACAAGCAATGGTCTTTTCCTACCAATATATCCCCCTAGGGGCATGCGTAATTGTAATTTGCTTTGAGGGCTAATAAACTTCCACAATAAGTATGTGAGTTCTTTATGACTAATGTGATTCCATGGATCATACGCACTCTTGCCTTTTCGCCTTTTGCTAGCCTCTTCTTTACCATGGATTGCCCTTTCTCACCTCGAGAGTTGGTGCAAAATTCGCTGGTGCATCCAAACCCCATGATATGATACACTCTATCACACATAATCCTCCTTATATCTTCCTCAAAACAGCCACCATACCTACCTATCATGGCATTTCCATAGCAACTCCGAGATATATATTGCCATGCAACTTCAACTGTTCCGTTTTTATGACATACACATTCATTGTCATATTGCTTTGCATGATCACATAGCTGACATAGTATTTGTGGCTCAGCTACCATTCATCATTTTTTATACATGTTACACTAGCACATTGCAAATCCTGGTACACTCACTACAAAAAAAAGACACATCCGTGACATTTTGGGCCGAACGAATTTTTTTTCTGTCATACTTATGACACTTCTATGACGATAATTGTGACAAAACCCGATATCATCATATATGTGGTGGGGTCCTACTTCTATGACAAAAAATCATGACAGAAAATGGGCTTTTCGTCCTGGGCGGGACGGAGACGCAGCTGCGTGACATTCTTTGGGTCGTCCATGACGGAAAAAACCATGGTAGAAGCGAGGGCGAGGAAAATATCGGGGTGTTCCCGGTTACGGTGGGTGGTCGGGCCCGAGCGATGCGCGTTTCTCTCATACACGCATGCACGTGGGTGCGAGGCATTGGGGTCTAACTGAACCCGAGCGAGGCGTTGGGCTCTAACTGAACCCGACCGATTGCACTACAAAGCTACGACATCGAACCCGAGCGATCGATCGATGGCGTTAATCGAACCCGATCGAGCGATTCTTTGCTACTACTACTAATCGCCGATCGATGCTGCCTCGATGAACAAAGGAGTGTTGCCGGGGGGTTGATGAACAGTTCGGTGGGGGTGGATGAACAGACCCGTGGTGTTGCTCTCTGGATGAACAGGACCCCGATCGATCGAGCCGGTTGGGGCTGGATGAACAGTATCCCGTGGAGTCTTGTTTTGCGGTACGCCACACCCCTCCCGATGAACATGACCCCTGTTTTCACCGTAGCGCCCAACACAAGTCCGCTTCTCCGCTTTTGCGGTACGCCACACCCTCCCGATCAACAGACCCGCTTCGATCAGTGAGGAGGTCTGCTTCTCCATTTTGTGGTACGCTAGAACCCTCCCGATGAACAGGATCCTGTTTCACCGTGGTCGGTCGAACACAAGGCCGCTTCTCCGCTTCGCGGTACGCCAGCCTCGCTTCCATCGGGTTGTTCCGCCAAGCCTCCCGGCGAACACGATAACGCATTCCGCTCCGACCCAGCCGGTTGGCTCCCCATGAACACGGGCGATGATGCCATTTCTCCGCTCGACACAACCATGTACACGAGACCCTGCCAGATGTACGTCGCGCGGGTCAGATTTTCTTTCTTGCACACCGGCCGCTTGTATGTATGCGTGTACATGTTACGCGGCGCCTTCTACTACGACACATGCACGCCTACATCGACCAAGATGTACGCATATCGTCGCACCGAATGACGATGCTACGACGCTCGACCGTGTGGTCCCGACCGTCGTGCACTTCCTTGCTCGTAAATGTAGCTGGTGGGTCCCAGCAGCAATGGGGCTTAATCATTTTTTTGCCCGGACGCACTTCCTTGCGTGCGAAGATGTAGCTGGTAGGTCCCAGCAGTCAGGGGGAAATGTTTTTTTTCGTGAAATACAGTTGCCCGTCCGGTGGGTCCCTGCTGTCAGGTGGAGGAATAATTATTTTGCGCGTAATAAGGAGGCACTTCCTTGCGGCCGCCGTGGACCTAGTTGTCAGCCTGTCCATGTACAGTACTCTTCTGATGGAAGTCGTTCCTTGACCACGCTATGCCGAGAGCACCAGGGTGGTGGACGACAGTGAGGCCTAGGAAGGGGACGACACGGAGCTATGGAAGACGCTGCAGTGGAAGCCCCCGCGGAGAGGAGTACGAGGGTTCACTGGTTCAGCTGCGGTGTGAGGCTGCTGTTGCCGCAGGGCCTGGCCAGCGGTGAGAATAGTAGGGGGCGGTGAGGCCTCTGCTGCAGCACAGCCGGCCACGGGAGGCAGGAGCATGCGGCACGACCGGTGTTGCTTTGGGCGGCTGGAGCAAGAAGACCAGAGGTTGAAGAAGCACTACGGCCGTTGGATGGACATCGTACGGTCACTGGAGCTAGAATCATTCATATTGACTAAGTTGACAAAGCACTCCGTCCCCGTCAACTTAGTAGGCCCACAAGTCAGCCTCCCACCAAGGTGGGTCCCACCTAGCAGGGGGGCATTCATTTTTTTGTGCATAATAAGGAGGCACCTCCGGTGGGTCCGAGCTGACAGCGGGGGGGGGGGACATTTTTCTCGCGAAATACGTTGGCTCGTCCGGTGGGTCCCAGAAGTCAGGTGGAAACGTTTTTTTTTCGCCAAATACGGTGGCCCGTCCGGTGGGTCCCTGCTGTCAGGTGAAGGAATAATTATTTCCCGCATAATAAGGAGGCACTTCCTTGCGGCTGCCGTGGACCCAGCTGTCAGCCTCTCCATGTACAGTACTCTTCCGATGGAAGTTGTTCCTTGACCACGTTGACCACGCTGCGCCGAGAGCACCAGTGCGGTGGACGACGGCGAGGCCTAGGAAGGGGACGACATAGAGCTGGGGAAGACGCGGCAGTGGATGCCCACACAGAGAGGAGTACGAGGGTTCACTGGTTTGGCTGCGGTGTGAGGCTGTCGTCACCGCAAAATAACAGGGGGTGTGGGTGAGTGGAGGGATGCCCTGGCCAACGGTGGGAGTAGTAGGGGGCGGTGAGGCGTGCACGGCAGCACAGCCGGCAATGGGAGGCAGGAGCAGGCGGCACGATCGGCGCTGCTTTGGGCAGCTGGAGCAAGAAGACCAGAGGTTGAAGAAGCACGACGGACGTTCGCTGGAAATCGTACGGTCACTGCAGCTAGAATCGTTTATATTGACTAAGTTGACAAAGCCCTTTGTACGCTCAACTTAGTAGGCCCACAGGTCAGCTTCCGAAACGTTGCGGCCCAAATGTCAGGGGGAGGAATCATTTTTTGGGCGGGTTAAGCTAGAATATCTGAGATTGAAGAAGAAGCATGGCATCCGTTGGATGGACATTCAACGGCCACTGCTGCTAGAACCGTGTGTTGACTATAAGTTGACAAAGCCTTGCATACGCCATGCCTCTCTTTTTTAGGGACACGCTAACTTAGTAAGGCCACAAGTGTGTGGCGAGAACTTATAGCCCATTTGAGATTTGTAAGAATGTGCAGCCAATTTTGAATTCTAATGGAATTTACTACAACCCATTTACAGTTTATTAAAAGCACAACCCATTTCAACCAACCATTCAAAAAAAATTCAATAAAATCTCCCACAATTTGATGGGATCCGAAATATTTTTATCCTGAAATTTCTAGTCAGATTAAATACAATTTCAATATAAAATTATATTATGTAAAAATCCAACAAAACATTGCGCTCGCAACAATTAATGAAATTAAAATTTTCAATATCCAAAAATAATATTTTATAAAGTAATTACGTGTTTGGTGCATTTTTTATAGTTACTGCCCAGTTTTTATAGTTACATCCCATTTATTATTTCTAAAAGCCCATTTTCTTGGTAAGCCTAATACATCCCTCCTAGGAAAGAATTGCAGCCCAGCGGGGCAGAGAATAACAACTTGACCTTGCCTTGGTACTCCTAAAAAAAGTATAGTGGGCTAGCCATTTTCAGCTTTAAAAAAATTAATATCTGGGCTGGATATCTGGCCTGGGCTAGACGGGCCACAGCCCGCCCAGTTAATAGCTGCAGCGATGTTTTCGTTGTTGTTCAAAGGAGAAAAAATAATATCTGGGCTAAACATCGCCAAGAAAAACTCGCAGTGCTCACACCTAAAAAACACAAATCCTGCTCGAGCTGCTTGGTCCCAGCTGTCGGCCGCTTCTTGTGCAATTCTCTCATTTATTGACTACATAGGTTGACAATGGTGAGAGACCGTGATGTCAGGAAACCAGGAGGAAGCAAAAAATTTATAGTTTTATATTACTAATAAGGAGGCACTTGCATACGTGCGGCTATGGCTCTGGTGGGTCCCCACTATCATCCTCTCCAAGTAAAGTCATCTCCTCATCCTCATGTTCGTTGACCATGTTGACAACGGGAGACGGTGACGCCGCGGCGAGCGCAACAACTCGAAGGACGACGAAGAGGGCCTCGCGGGCCCTACGAATGGTCTGATACAGCGCCCGCTGCTCATTCGGGAAGCCAGGATCATAGGGCCACATGTCCGCGATGGCATTGTCACTCGCTTGTTCACTGGTGCTCGCTGGGGAGATGGAGGTTGCAGCACAGGTCCTCCTGCGCTGGTAGCTCTTCCGCCATTAGGGCGTCGAAGTGCGGCCGCACCTGCTCTATGGTGAACACGACATGAACGGCTTGGAAAGTGGCGCCGCTCTGGTCGGAAGCTACGCCCTTCGCTCGATTGTCGCCACTCAGCTCGGTGAGGTAGCCGGCGAGCCAAAGATGTCCGGCTGCTGGACCGACCCGCCGCTAAGCACGAAGTCCGACCGCCTCGCCACCCATACCGCCTCCCTCACCGCGCGCTGCTTCGCCTAAACGGTCGGCGCCGCTACGCTTGGCCATGGTGCATGCGATTGTTCGCTTTCAAACGACTCAAGTGCCATCCGCCCTTCCTTCGCTGCCCACATTAATGATACGCAGTTGCCGAGGCGGCTACTCCGGCGCCACACGTCCATCCCTCTGCTGCCCACCATTGCTATATAAACTGCTGCGCCAGCCATAGCCGCAGTCGTCCGCATCCATTCCTATTCTCCTGTCCACACCACTATCGCCATTATGGCTTCCTCGCTCCCAGCGCTTTTTCGGACGGGCGGACGATGGACCACAAGGAGATGGCAGCCATTGCTGCCGACTGGCTGGCCGGCAGGCAGCCGGAGGACGACGACGTCCCAATGGAGAACATGGTAGTTGACGATCCGGCGCCAACCCCCTCCTCCGCGCCATCCTCGCATGTGCATTGCACCATTACCATCGGCAAGGCTCGTGCCCAATATATGGACACGGTGAGGCAGAAGCGTGAGGAGTAGTTCCGGGAGGCGCAGGCCGACGCCGCCTACAACCACCATCGCCTCCAGGAGCACCTGCAGGCGGAGAAGCAGATCGCCGCGGAGCGGGCGGAGCAGGAGGCGCTGCTCGACTCGCACCGCCCGCCTCGCAAGGGCCGCCGAAGGCCGGGCGGTACCGCATGCGGGTGGCGGAGGCTGCGGCCGCCTACAAAGAGGGCAATGAAGCAGGTGAGGTGCTGTTTGGCGAGACCAAGGACGAGGCAGAGGACAATGCCGGCTCTGACGAGTCCCCGCTCCGCTGGCATCGACGAGGCCCCGTGGCGCCAACAACGAGGCAGAGGACATTGTCGGCTCCGCGGAGGCCCCACCCTGCCGGCAACGAGGGGGAGGATTTCCCCCACTCCGCTGAGGCGCCGCCCACCGGCAACGAGACAGAGGACATCGCCGGCTCCACCGAGGCCCTGCCTCGCTGCCAACAAGGCCTTGCCACACATAAAACAAGGAAGAGTAGAACACGGTAGGTTGCCGCCGCTCGGGTCCCAGTAAGGCCACCGCTGCTACACTCCGGTTGCTGGCACTGAGCTGTACATCGTGGAGCAATTCTATGATTACAGGATGATTGAAGATCGCTCCGTGGTTGAGCAAGCTCGTGAGATACAGTCAGTTGCTAGAGAACTTGAGCACTTCAGTTGTATGCTACCGGACAAGTTTGTTGCCGGAGGTATCATCACTAAGCTTCCTCCTTCGTGGATCTCATTGGCACTCTTGATGTGGAAGAAAAGGCGAGAGCAAAGGACACACATGCTTGAGGAATTGAGGGAGGATCTAGTGCCAATCTGGTATAGAAGAAGATTTTCCACCCCCACAAGTTCAAGAACAAGGGCAAGTTTGATGGTAAAGCAAAGTTTGATGGGAAGAACAAGGTTGTGCACACACGAACTTCAAGAAGAAGAATGACAAGAAGAAAGGTGTTTGTCATGTGGGGATCCTGATCATTGGGCTCCTAGTTGCCCTAATCGCTATGACAAGCTAGGCGGGTTGACCACTGATGGCCGGTTAGCTTCTTGGCGGCGACGTGGAGTCGGAGAGCTATGTTGGAGAAGGACACTGCTTCTACTTAACTGTTGGTGCAGTTGGCTGACTGACACGTGGGCCCAACAGGCATCTGGGCCACATGTCATTTACGCAACTGCACCTGCAGTTAAGTCATTGAAACTTCTGTTCGGCTCAGCCGGACATAGGTGGGTAGCTTCGGTTAATTAATTACACCTCCTGCGCACCCCTTTTTAGTTGAAGAATGTATGAAATGTAATGAAATTCGGCATGTTTATATGAAATCCGACCGTGTATGAATGAATTTATTTCGATTAGTTTGAATTCTTGTATCACTGGCATTGGATGAATATGCAAAAAAAAAATGTACTAGCATTATTCCCAGGGTGATCACCTCATTTGCAGCAGTTTCACATGTACTCCCTCCAGTCCTTTCTAGTCTGCATACAAGTTTTGTCTGCAGTCAAAGTATCTCTACTTTGACCAATCTTATATAAAAAAGTATGCACGCTCACAATGTGCTAAGTAAAAGGAAATGTATGGAGTACAAAGAGTTTGAGCAGCTTTTAGCGCTCTCAGACATTGCAATCAAACACACAGGCCTGGCAATTATAGAGAACATTCAAAACAATCGATGATTATGCATCTCAACGATTCACATGTCGAGCCAATATTTACTTCACAACTAAAGAATAAAGAAAAATGGATCGACGCTGCTGACAAAGAAGGGCGCCCCATTCAAAAATATCAAACGATGTCTTCTTGCTAAAATCAATGAGCAAAATTTGACAAGGTTTCCTATTCCAAAATATCAAATGCCTACGATTGTGGAATGGGCAGGGTTTGCCATCAGTTCGGACATTGACATGGCACCTCGTGCTAAATAAACCAGTTGTTCTTTTTGTGTAGTTCCACCAAAATCAACCAAAGTCGCGCGTAGCATGTATGATTTCGCCCTTATATGTTGCAACACCTTGAACTTATCGGCACCTCCTTTCTTGTGGTGGAAATGAATGATTCGATGTATTCATGAACATTTTGTGCAGTTCCCATTGAAATCAAGATGAGCACCCCTGTTTGCACAAATACAAAAAAAGTGATTAGTATAAAGCAAATTGTACTATGAATTGACGGTTTAAACAGGCACCTGCATGGTCTATGTAGAGCACACTTTTAGAAAAATGGAAATCACCGGAAAGAATCCTAGAACAACATTGTACTCGCGCATCACAGCAAATGGAGATTTGTCAGTCCTTCTGAGCTGAAGTTAGTTTGGTCTTGTGGGGGGTAATGTAACCATCCTTCAACTTCTCCTTCTAATGAGAAGATAGACAGGGCTTCTTCATCCTGGCATAATAGGAACTAGTCACTTCACGTACTCCATATTATTCTTCAGAGGAGGATGATCCTGTTGTGCAAAGACAAGAGGATAACTAAATGCTAGCATCCCTGTTTCCTCGAAAAAAAGGAAAGGAAATATTTAAAACAGCACAGATGAAGCACTTCTCAAGGACAATACCGCTTTTTGATGACAATATCTAAACAGTAGCACAACACCAATAGAGATGACAAAGCTCAATCATATGGATGAAATTAGTGGGCGAGTACCAACCTTTGTCAGGAGGCTTATTGTGTAGAGCATACAGATGAAGCACTTCTCCGAACCATCTGCTATATCTACTGTGGTGGCCATGCTTACTATATACTCCTCGATTAGATTAATGTTTCCAACATCTTCTTGTGCAGTTCCACTAAAATATATGGTATCTTCAAAGAAGATCCCTATTTGCACAAGTAGAGATAATTATGTATTACATTAAGAGTGGCATCAAATCAGTGGCAAAACAATTGCTCGTTCCAGCCATAGCAATAAATTAAGATGCAAAACTATATCATTACTTGTGACATCATAGTTCCAAAGGTTTCATTACAGCACCAGGAGTTGATTTTGTTTTTCTTCTGCTTGTTCTTCCCTTCATCACTTGGTTCAATAATGCATAAGCTTCGCCTTCAATGTAAGATTTCGCATGTCAATTAGGTTGCACAAGTATAGCACTAAACAATGACATTAATTTTCCGATGAAAGTGGCAAAATACAGGCCAACAGCCAGAAATATCCTTATCTTACCTCAATGGGATATTGCAAAGGCACATACAGATTGGAAGTCTTGTTCCATTTGTGCAGTTCACTAAAATCAAGCAACATTACCGTACAAGTAGCACAACATATGAAAGCACACTGCAGAATCATGTGAAAGAAGGCTAGTACTGACCTCTCATGATGCGGAATTCAGAAAACTCACAAGAAGAAGATCTGAACCAAATTTGCCAACACGAATAGGAAGTAAGATCTCCTCTTGTGCAGTTCCACTAAGATCAAGCAATCAAGCAACGTTGTCGGTGTGACCTTTTGGTTGAACTGCACAAAACACTCCTAAAATAAAAGTGTTTTGTGCAGTGCAACAAAAGGTCACAATGGCAACGAGGTGAAGTAGATAACCCTGTATACACAAAGGTGCAAAGGAAAAAACTAGTGGTCAATAACGGTGGATGACACAGAAGCCAACAAAAAGAAGCATCTACCTTATCTAAATGGGAAAGAAAGCAAGACAGTAGCATTTCTCAAATGGTGGCATTGATTAATATTAACAGAGAGATTATATTAACAATAAAATTTGTTAAACATGTAATTTGCTTTTAACTATGGCATTGCATCAATTTTCCAGCGGCATTATTAGAGGGTGCTTGTTTACAGGGACATTTTGGTGGAGGGACTTAAAGAACTCCGTGTCAGTCCCATCTAAACCAAACAGGAGGGACTTTTAGGGACTAAAAATGGGCATTTGGGACTAAAGAAAGAAGACCCCGAGGGAGAGTCTTTTTGGGACTTTTTCCAACAGTTGCCCCTGCCACGCATCGCACCTTGTCTCTATTAGTTCATTCCTAAGGGTAACATGGTCTTTTAGCATGTCATTTAATAACCTCTAGTCCATGTTTAGTCCTTGGAACCAAGCAGGTAGGGACTAGGGAGTTTTTAACCAAATAGGGCCTTAGATTAACAACAGCTAAAGAGTTGCATGGGACAAGGATTTGACCAGCACCATGTGCATATACCGATGTATCGGGTGATGCACACCTGTTGCAACAAAGAACAAACAACCAAGGAGCATATTTGTATTGGTCCCAATTTTGTTATCTTTAGACACCTTTCCCTATGTGAGCGCAGCAAATCTAGTCCTGCTCAAACTCTACAGCCTTGTCCCCCAAAACAAAAGATCAGTTCACATGTATGTGCGTCATCGTGTTTGTCATTGTTTTCCCTTTTCGACCAACGTAGGTGCTAGATAGCCAGTGTGTACTAGTACTTTCCCCACTTACTTTCCTCTGTGAACCACGTCCTAGATTTATGCTATACAACTTTCCCCACTACTTTCCCCCATTCCTGTCCTCTTTGAACCACGTCTTAGATTTATGTGATACAACTTTCCCCACTACTTTCCCCCTTCCTTTCCTTTTTGAACCACATCCTAGATTCATGCTATACAATTTTTCCCACTACTTTCCCCCATTCCTTTCCTCTTTGAACCACGTCCTAGATTCATGGTATACAACTTTCCCCACTACTTTCCTGTTTGATCCAACACCTAGATTCGAGTGTAGAAGCAGAAAAAACCCACATGCAGCTAGAGCAATGCATGTGGAATAAGTAAATTATACCTTAAGGTTCTTGGGGTGTGGTTCGGTGGGCGACCGGAGGCCGTTCGACCCACACTATGTACGGCAGCGAAGAAGAAGGGGTCGGAGGCCCTCCCGCGCCGCCGCTGGGTGAAAGTGAACAACTATGCCGGTAGTGGATTCTCTCCTCGCCGACGGCGACAGCAAGTTAAGCCTCCTTCCCTTCCCGACGGACGGATCCTGCCGGCTCTTTGACCAGCAGTGAGGGGAGAGAGAGAGGCCAACGAAGTCTTGTTTAGATCTGGAGAGGGTGAGAGAGTGTGAAGAGAGCAACTACAAGCAGACCAGCCGTGAGGGGAGAGAGAGAGAGGCCAACGAAGTCTTGTTTAGATCTGGAGAGGGTGAGAGAGTGTGAAGAGAGCAACTACAAGCGATGAGGCTCCAGCGTGTATATATATATACTGGAGAGAGTGTGAAGAGTGCAAACCCTAGAAAACAAGCGCCGAGGCTGCAGCTTATACGTGATGAGGTGATTATACGGTCACTATGAGATCGTGATAGCTCAGTGATCCATCCATTTTGACCACCAAAGAATCCTCCCGCACTAATTATGCTCAAGTGTAGTTATCGAACCCGAGACCTCAAGTTTGATAAGCTTAACAAAGCTAACTAGCTACACAACCCTCCCATTATGTTCAATGAGAGGAAAATAACCTTTATACATTCCTCGCATTCGTGTGACAAGCATGTCGTGTTTTTTTGTGTGTGGGAGTCATTGGGATTTAAATCATAATCGTGTCATGTGGCTTTGGTGGTAAGACTGTCCACAGTGGTGCAGAAATAATCCAGCCTTAGTCACCTTACCTCTCTCCACGTAGTAATGCTGGGTCCCACCAATGAGGGTGAAACAAACAAATTAATAAGAAAAATTAAAAGCGCAGCGTATATCTTACCTCACACATCTCGCCATCGCTCAGAACACTGTCCAATTGATCCTCTGTTCACTCACGCACTATTTTAAGTGAATCCTTATTATAACATGCACACAATTTTGGGCACTTGTATTTGACCTAAGTCAGTGTGCCACCAGATCTCGTATTTACTCCTCCGTCTAGGTGTAATAAGTCATGTTAGAAGGTGCAGCGGGACCAAGGTGCAAGCAGATTGGAGGAGAAGGAGAAACTTGACCGGTCATTCCTCCAATCAAAGCCCCGATTCTGTCTCTAAACGCAACAATTAATACAAACAACTAAGAGATGTCGTTTTAGCTACCATGCAGGGCCACGTATTAACTCGCATGCAAGCCGACTTTGATTTCTTGACTGATTAACGCGTAGTTGCGCTCCATGCATTGGGTTTCCGGGGGAGATAACAAGGCAGTGTAAGGAGCGTTTGGTTACATTGCTTAGGCTGGTCATAGTGGTGAGTAACTTGGACTAGTACAACATGCATATGTTACTAGTCTATGTTACTACTACGCGAAGTTTGCCGTCGGAAGCGAGCCGATCTGGCTCTCCTGAGCTAGCAAGGTTTTTCTAGCCCACCCAAGCTAGCTGGCCCACAAAAGCTAACATATTTTAATAGCTCCAAACGCCTAACCTTGCCCGGCTATGCTATAAGATGTTCTTGCTAAGGATCCAAACGCTCCCTAAGTAACAACGCTCGCTAGCAACGAGGCTAGGAGGGGATTGAGATGCGAAGTTAATGGACGACGCCTAAACATTTCGGGGAATATCTGATTTCCGTAGGATGACTTAACACCTAGACGGATGGAGTACTACTCCTCAGTCTAGGTTTGATGGAATATTCGTCACCTCTTCTCTTCTTGTACGTACTCCATTTGTATCTCACTTCCTGTGGTGTGCCCACTAGCACGATTTTCCTATTCTATGAACCTGTGTGTGTGTGTGTGTGCATGTGTGTGTGTGTGTGTTTAACATCATGTATGTGTTAGAGAGAGCGACAGATTGACCTACTCCTACAGAGAGATGGTGTGTAGTGTATGATTTTAGCCGCGAGAGTCGATGCATCCTCTCATTTCCGGGCGTCCGGTAGGGACAGGCGGACAGCTGCCACGCCCGCTCCTGACCAGCTTGGCTCACCCAAAGCCCTCCATCGCCCGCGCACGCTTCCCGCCCGAAACGGTCAGCGTCACTCCAAGGAATCAGTGCCGCATTCATGCCCAGGCAGAGCGGACGCGACCTCTCACTGGCGCCTACATTGAAGGGAGAAGCGGATTGAAGTGTGATGGTTGCTTTGTCCGTCCAACTTACTGCTGGGTCTATGTGATTTGACGGCTCATTGGTTATTATTACTGAGGTGGTCGGACTGCTGGATGTCCCATGCTTTTGGCAAAAGGAGGTACTACTAGATTACAATTTTCTCCATTCTTACGGCGGAGGAGTGCAAGAGCAGTGAAAACACGCAGGCTCGATGATTACATGGCCCACCTCACACTATCACCATATTTTTTGGACACCGTGCGACACCTAACTCTTTACATAGTACTCCCTCCGTTCCTAAATATAAGTCTTTGTAGAGATTCCACTAGGTGGACTACATACGGAACAAAATGAATGAATCTACACTTAAAATGCATCTATATACATCTGTATGTGGTTCATGGTGAAATATCTACAAAGACTTATATTTAGGAACGGAGGAAGTACTTGTATAGTACGTCTGTAATTTATTAGCTTAGATAGTACAATGCTATGAAGCTTCCAGCTTCATTACATGTATCTTATGCCCAAGGTTACCTGCTGCAACATTTCATCAAATACAAAGGAGACTAACATGCATGTCATCGCAACTCAATGATTGATGATCATAGCAAATATGTACTCCTTCGCTCCAAAATAAGTGTTTCAACTTTATGCTACATACGAGCAAAATGAGTGAATCTACACTCTAAAATACGCCTATATACATCGTGTTTGGAGTATGTACTAGTAGTTCATATTGAAATCTACTAAAGGACATATATATTCCAAACAATATGATAATCTCTAACCAAGGTAGTAGGGATGAGGAGTAAACGGAGGAGTAGTAAAATTTTCTCCTCGTCTCCATGAGCCACTGCTGGCATGCAGGAGCGGGCGTAAGGCGACAAGAATACTACTATGCATGCAGTCCCTAGCCATTGAAACAGAGACAGCTAAAGAAAAAACGATCCATGTAGTCCCTAGCCCTTGAACCGTAAACCCTAATCAGGCTTTAATTTGTCGGCAACGCCGGGCGCTTCCTAAGAAATGAAGTTTGCAACCCTTGACCATCGATCATTTTGTGCAGTTTCACCAAAATCGAGATGAGTATCCTCGTGGCGTAGAAATTGAAGAGGCGTGATTAGAATAAGATTATCGGGACTAGTTGATGAGACATAAACTCATCACAAATACAAGACGAGAAGCCAATATAGGTATGTGCGGGGCAAAGAAGTAGAGAAATATCCACATGGAGTGATGTGGGCAGCCGGAGCAAAGGTGCCAGCCGCTATAAAGGAGTTGTACCGAGGGATGTCAGACGTAGCTCAACCTAGAGGAGGACGGCGGAGGAGGCAACTACCCACGTCGCGGCAAAGGAGCAATGGACGAAGGCAACCTCACCGGCTTTGTGAGAGAGAATTATGGGACCCCTGATCGACATGCCGACAAGTGGTTTTTCGCCGTCGGTGATGGCGACCGATCTACACTAAGCATCCACCCTTCCCGTGGCGGACGTGATCCACCGGGATGTTAGAGATGTGGCCACAAAGTGGTTTTGTGCGAGAGAGTGTGAAAACTCAAGAGAGCAACCCCAAGAAGCAACCGTGTAGGCTCGCCCCGCCTATGTATATAGTGGAGCGTTTCTTTTTCTCTCATATGAACCTATTTATATTGCGACGTGCATCAAGAAAAAAACTTTATTTATAAATGATGCGGCACCTACTACTCGTTCTCCTATAAACCTTGTGCTTGGCATCTCCAAAGTATTAACCTTGCGATTGGCTCTTCGCCTCTTCAGGAAGTCCAGCAATAATGGTACTGCAGTATATATCGTTCTGGCTATATGAGACCGAATGAATTGCTGCACGTCCACCACGTGGCGAGGGTCGAGGGGCGAGGGAGAGTGCGTACTATTACGTCCGTTTCAATATGGACCACATACAGAGCAAAATGAGTGAATCTACACTCTAAAATACGTCTATATACATCAGTGTTTGGAGTATGTACAAGTAGTTCATATTGAAATCTACTAAAGGACATATATTCCAAACAATATGATAATCTCTCTAAGAGCATGTCTAGTAGTACCCCTAAACCCTCAAACCCTAAAAAATAACTGCTTTATCCGGGTTGGAACAAAAAAAGCAAATACTAGAACCCCTAAACCCTCAAACCCTCAAAAAAAAGGGTCCAACCCTTAAACCCAATTCCAACCTGTAGAAGTGAGGGTTGGAGAGGCGCACTCGACCCCAACCCGCACTCCTCTTCCCACGTCACGCTGGAGGGAAAAATCCCATCCCCAACCTCCCGGCTCCTCCCTCCCGAGCCGCCGGCCGCCGCCCGCTAATCCGCCGCCTCGCCTCCCTCGACGCCTTGCGCCACCCGCCGCCGGTTGCGCCACACTCCCGCCACCGATCCGCCGTTGCCCGCCGCCTCCCTCACAAGAGCACTCCACTGTGTGTCGCCGTCACTGCCGCCGCCTGAGCTTTCTCCTTGCCGTCCGGCCGCCACCCGGCCTCCTCAACCTCTCCTCCACCTCCTCGACCTCCCCTAGCCGCCGCGCCCCGCCCCCCAGCCACCCGCCACCTCTCACACCAGGCCGCCTGCCGTGCCCCGCCCACCATCGACAGCGGCCTCCCGCCCCCCAGCCGCCTCCCGCAGCCAGAGGCAGGCCGGCCCCAGGCCTCCTCGAGCTCTCCTCGCCACCGCGCCAGAGGCCAGGCGGGCCAGAGGCAGCCGCGCCGCCCTGAGCTCTCCTCACCGACGAAGACGGGTGTGGTGGAGGACGGCCGAAATCAAGGTGGAGGAAGGGAATATTTCGTTATAAGGGTTGTGTTTGAGGGTTCTAGTCTTTGCCCCTGTTTTTCAACCCTTAGAAGTGCCAAAAACTGGCACCTCTCAACCCTTAAAACTACTTTAAGGGTTTGAGGGTTTGAGAGTTCTACTAGACATGCTCTAACCATGGTAGGGACGAGGAGTAAACGGAGGGAGTACTAGTAAAATTTTCTCCTAGTCCTGCGAGCCACCGCGCGCGTGGGCGAGGGAGCGGGCGTAAGGCGTAGTAAGCAAGCTTCACCTCATCCTGCGATCCACCGCGCCCGTGGGCGGGGGAGATGGCGTACTAAGCAAGCTTCTCCTCGTTCTGCAAGTTGACGTGACACATCAAAAGTACTCCAGTGTATACAGCCTTGCCTCTAAGGTAGGCCCCACATGGTTTGCCTCTTTTTTAACATAACGCATCAAGTCGCAATTTGTTCGTTCACCCGTGGTAGACAATCCTCCCTCCATCTAGTGGACAACCAGTACACGTGTCAAATTACCATGTGGGCTGCCTTTTCGCATGAAATGAGCTCCACTGTGTACCGCTGGTGTGGTTGGGAAAGAGACGGAGTATCTTGCGCCGTGCATGTGCACCTCTTCTCTTCAGGCACGCCCCCACCTATGTGGGTGTGTGTGAGAGATAAAACCTAGACAAATGGCTTGTGTGTTTGTGAGTGTTTTTGTTTTGGGGGAGGTTGATTTCGTGAATGTATTTGTGGGAATATGTGTCGATGACATCTCAAACAAAATTTTGCATGCAATGTGTGTGAAATGGAGGCCTATCCATATCATATATAGAGGGTCGGGCGATCCACGAGAAGAGAGGAGGGGTCATAGATATCGATAGAGTCAAGAGAGGATCAAGTGGGTGGGTGCGAGATCGATGAAGAGAGCCATCAAATGTGTGTGTGTGTGTGTGTGTGTGTGTGTGTGTGTGTGTGTGTGTGTGTGTGTGTGTGCAAGTCAAAGATATAGGGCGATCGACCTAGCTACTGAACGCCGAGGGCACAGTCAAGTTTGTGTGTGGCAGGAGACATGACTAGAGCGCTCGATGTATCGGTGTGTGTGTGTGGGAGGGAGTGGGGGAGGGGTAGGCAGAGGCCTAACTATAGAGGTAGAACGACTCGCATATGTGTTGAGAAGGAGAGACCCAGCTATGTCTTGAGGGAGATCGGTCGACATCCATACATAACTGAAGGACAGGAAATAGGATGGGACAGAGAGAGAGAGAGAGAGGAGAGAGAGAGAGAGGGAGGGAGAGGGGTAAAGTGCTGGATGGGTGATGGAGTTGCTTCTCGAAGATGGTGGGAGAGGCCTACTAGACAAACTGAGGGTGGAACTGCAATATTATCAATAAGAGTGGGGATGTGTTTCTGTGTGCTCATGCATGATAGATCTGTCGGGACACATCCATGGATGATGAAGGGGAACCATGTGTTTGGTAAGCAAACCTAACTAGATCGGTAGATCAATTGTTGTTTGTCGAAGGAAGGGAGAGACATAACTAATGAGGTAGATCGATCGACGCATGGGGAAAAACGAGTTATAAGGACCTAGCTAGCTATATGTATAGCGGGAGATCGGTCGGTGTATGTCCATTTGTTAGAGGTAAATAAGGCCCGGCGAGACGGATAGACTGAGAGAATGGAGCTAGGAGGTGGTGCGAGAGGCCCAGCTACTAGCAAAATAGGGGGAGGAGTGTGCGGTTGTGAGATCGATGAAAAGAGGGGCGAGAGTTTACACGTGTGTGGGATCGTATGAGAGACACGAGGCAAGGACACATAAAGGAGGAGATTGAAGGTGCGTGTGTATGTTGTAGGCAGACATCGCTTTAGAGGTTTATCGATCGGTGTGTGTCGGAAAGGAGTTGTGGAGACTGTGGGAGAACGACCTAAAGAAAAAAATGAATGTGCGTGATAGATAGAATGCTGAGGGAGGGGGAGGGCGGAGGGCGTGTGCATGCACGAGAGAAAGTTAGTGGTAGCTACAAAGGTTAGATTATTGTGTGGGTGTAAGAGACTAACAAAGATCATAATTTGATATGAAAGTGGATTCATATATTTGAATAGGAGATCATAGTGTTTTTAACATATGCATGCATGAATATAGCGGTGATACGCGTGTTGTGGTTTTGCACATGTTATACCATAATGTGATAATGCATGGCGTTTGCAACTCACAGCTAAATGTCGAACAATCTAAGCCATACTATACATCGAACAATCTCACATTTTATTTGAATTTGTGATAATGTGTGGCGTTTGCATCTTACAACTAAATATCGAACAATCTAAACAATACTATATATCGAACATTCTCACATTTTATTTGAATTTGTGGTAATGTGTGGTGTTTGCAACTCACATCTAAATACTTGTAGGCGTAGGGGGCGGGGCACCATACATAATGTGATAAACACATTATACATATGAGACATGGTTTAGTTTGTGAAGATCTAGCGAGAGATTGAAATGTACTATGATTTGAAATCAACATAAAGTGGATTCAAAAAATTGATTTCGAGTTCATATAGTACACATAGTTCATATGTAACTCAAGACTAATCATGTGGTGTGTTGTGAAGATAATACACAAACGATGGTTTAACTTGACAATAATGATGATTGTAGATCTTATTAAAACAGAGAAACGAATTCAAATGCTTTGACTTCACAACAATCACTATTGTAGATCTTATTCAAATAGAGAGAAAAAATTCAAATTTAGTTCATATTGAAGTGGTAGTATATACGTTTGGAGTGCACTAAAACGTTCATTTGAGTACTAGGTTGCATGCATTATACACGTAGCGAAATATTTTAATTGAACATAACATGAATTCAGAGTTTTGAATGACATTTGTAGTGCGAATTGATTTGGTACAGTACACGTTAGGCTTGTCCGGAATTTCAACCCGCCTTTGTTAGCCGAAATATTTAAGATATATCTTTGTCTCAAGTGTTCGGCAACTCCTCCATCTCAACCCGCGCTTGATATTCCAAAATTACAATGCGTGCGAAAACTCCCACCTCTTGTGAAATCCCGACACGCAAAATGCCCGTGATACCCTTGAACCAAAAGAACCGCCTCAAATCGGTGGGGGTACTTTCATAACTTACCCCACATTTCGGACAAGCGCGTCCCTAAGCCATGGTTCCCCACTCCCATCCCATCCGCCCACCCGTTCGTACACCGAGGCTGGCAAAACCCGTGAAGCCCCACACCCTCCTCCGTCCGCCACCCAGCCGGAGCCTCTTCCCCGACGACGTCGTCCATAGCAACACCTCGACGTCCCTCATCCACCGTACCAGATGAGGATCCATCATCGATCTGGTCGTCCCACTGGTTCAGCCACCCCGTCCTCCACCTCCAAGGATCTGCCCTGACATTCCCCTCGTCTTTCGCGCCACCTCCATTCCCACACCGCCGCCTTCACCTGCACCACCGAAGAGCATCATCATCACCGCTTCCTCGATGAAGTTGCGCCTAATCGGCACCACCAAAGAGGTTGTACACTAATTGCTGCATTTTCTTCTTGATTCGATCTCACGGTGCTGCCGGGCGCCGGTCCCGAAAGCCGACACGACGCTGCTCCATCCACGGCGGCATCGCTGCCACTTCCTCCACGGCGCCGCTCCTCCGCGGCGACGCCCACATCAATAGGAGCTGCTGCTGCTTTAGCTTCGCCGCTGCTGCTCTTCTCTTGCTCTCGGTCCCCACCGGTCTGCTCTTGTTTTCCTCTTGCTTCGCTGCTGCTGCTCTCGCTCTTGCTCTTGCTTGCGATGCTGCTCCGATTTAGCTACACTTCAGTTGACTGAATTGACTTTTGGGTCAGTCGATTTTCAGGGGGTGGGGGGGGCTCGCCGGAGTTAAGGAAGAACCACCCGCAGCGGGGAGGGGCCTCGCCGGAGAGGTAACCCGCTATCTATCTTAGGGTTTGGGTGGGGCGGTGGTCACCGGCGGTGGTGGGGCGGTGGCGTGGGGATCGCCGGAGAAAAAGCTCGGCACGGGGGGCCTACAGGGATGGTCGGGGCGGCGGCGGACCGCCGGTGGGGAGTGTTTTGGGCGGTCGGGCGGCAGACCACCGTCATGGGCGGCGGGGGCGGTTGTTTGGCCGGTGGTGGTCAAGCGGCTCGGGGGTGGAGGTTGAAGATGAACTGCAGCACTTGATTTTGTATCCAACGGCTGCAAAATCGACCGACCAGAGATGAAAAGTCAACGATCGATGTGTAGCCTCACCTCTAGTGCGCTCGGGCCGACAAAGAAAATTTAGTTTCGACAGTTAAGTTCGGTTTTGACAGTTAAATTCAGTTTCGACAGTTAAGTTCAGAGATGAGTGGCTGATGTATACATCTAGCACTTTGTGGTTATGTATTCATCTATTGGAGATGCTATTAGAATTCTACTCAGGTTAACATTGCCTCTCTTGTCCTGCTTCAGCCTCGGCGTTGTACAACTCACCGGAGCAACTCCAACGACGAAACCCTCCATCACAGCGGAGCAGTACCTCAGGCTCCATCTCCAGACGCCTAAGATCTTCTTCCCCTCCTCCGACAGCCAAGTCAGCCGGAGCATCCTCACCGTCCAACCCAATCATGCTGAGATCGACGTGGCTTCGCCAAAGAGGTTGTACACTTCTTGTGGTTTGACTTAATCTCACCATGCTTCTTTGCATCCTGTGATCTTCCAATTTTTGTGAACCAAACACCCAGATAGGCAGAAACCATGTGTTTGTAAATTCTCTGTTTTGCACGTGCATTCCTATCCTATTCATGTCTATTTCCTATCCCTGCATTGTTAGAATCCTCCAATTCAAACAAGCCCTTACACAATTACTTCTGTTACAGATATGTGTCAAAGAAAACCTTGGGTGGTTTGTCCTGCTCCTGCGGTGCTGTGTTCCACCCCAGCTCAGCTGCTCCAACGACGGAAGTGTTCACCACAGCAGGGATCCGCTCTCCAGGCTGTCTTTCGCCACCTCAGATCTTCTTCCCCGCCGCCGGCAACTTGAGTTTTTAAATAGTTGTTGGGTACATATTGGGCAGCAATCAGTACTATCTGTCTACTATCTGGTTAATCTTGGGTGTCTACTATGAGTTTCATTTTGGGTGCAAACAAACATTAAAGGAGCCATTATCTATATTTTTTAACTAAAGCTATTATCTGCCTGCTATCATTTGTTTTGGGTCTATCCACAGTTTGCTACCATCACTCTGGATTTGTGCATGCACTCCTTAAATAATCTCACTATGTTTTATTCCTATGCATGTGAGTTATTGTACATAACGGAACTGAACATGTAGAGCAAAAGAGGCGAGCCTTGTGTGGCAATAAAATTTCATGCAGACGTCGCTCCATGGTGGGCGCAAAGGCAGCCCCACCTCCACCCATTTCGGATCGTAATCAAGAGGAAGATAACTTTTCTGAGGGGGATTCAGAAGTAGAAGACAACTCCTATTTACCCATGAGGTCTTCGCTCTAACTTGGCCTGCTGATGTTGGTAATATAATGCATATGGTGCCTTGCATTGCTTACTGTATACATCAAAGATGCCATCTGCTTAGTTTAGACATGCTTTGTGTCAATGACATCTGTTTAGTTTCTTTATCGTATATGTGAATCATGCATTACCAGCTTGTTTAGCCAGGCATCATATATGTGAATTTTGCAATGCCACCCTGGTTAGCCAGTCATCTTATACGTGAATTATATCATGACATCATTTTTTTATTACATGTTAAATTTGTCAACAATTTTAGTACATTCAATTACTCTTCCTGTGCATCAGCCATTCAACACGGTCATGGAAAAATTTGGAGTGGAAACAAGGTCTTCATAGCGCATAATGCTATCTCGACGGCGCATGTCTTGTTGGTTACGATAGCTCCTCGAGGAAGATTCGAGACAGATGACCAGTCCTATCGCCCCGAGGTGCATGCTCTAACTTGGCAGGGTTATGTTGCTCATATCGTGCGTATGGTATCTTGCATTTCTATGTCATTTTCTTAGTTTAGACATGATTTGTGTGAATGCCACCTGTTTAGTGTCTAATTACCATATATGTGAATTATGCAATGCCATCTTTTTGCAAGACATTATATATGTGAATTATGCAATGCTATCTTGTTGCAAGGCATTATATATGTGAATTATGCAATGCCATGTTGTTTAGCCAAGCGCCCTTTTTTTTGTATTTCTCATTGCTTTTGTCGATAATGTTTGTATATTCAACTGCTCTTCTTGTGCATCAGACATTTGAATTGGTGATGGATAAATCCAGAGTGAAAACAAGGTCTTCAGAGCAGACAATGCTACCTGGTGAAGCAAATATGTTGCTGGTTACAGATAGCTCTTCAGAGGAGGATTCAGAGGCAGATGACCAGTCCTATTATCCCCCTAAGGTGTATGCTCAAACTTGGCAAGGTTATGTTACTCATATCATGCATATGTTGTATTGCAATGCTTAGTTTTTACATCATATACACGATATTGAATGCCATCTCCTTAGTTGACACATCATATATGCGATTGCCCTCTGCTCACTTCCTTAGTATATAAATCATATATTTGAATTATATCATGCCATGGTGTTTACATAGACAGCATGTATCTGAATTATGGCATGCCAACCCATTTTCTAAAGACATAATATTGTTATATCATCTCATCCAATTCACATAGTCATCATATTTTGAATTATGTCAGTCTATCCGTGAATTATACCATGCCATCATGTTTCCATAGACGGCATGTTTGTGATTTATGGCATGCCAACCACTTTAATAGACACATCGTATAGTTATATCATGTCATCCTGTTTACATAGTCATCGTATTTTGAAGTATGTCATTCTATCCGGTTTAGTTAGCCATCATACATGTGAAATTGTGTCATGCTATCCCGTTTAATTAGCCATCATATATTTGAAATTATGTCCTGCTATTCTGTTTGGTTAGACAACATAAATGTGAATTATTTCATGCCCTGTTTTCTTCCCTACTATCCATTGCACATGTCTATCTTACAATGTCTGTACATTCAATTACTTTTCTTGTTTATCAGCCATTTCAATTGGAGGGGGTGATGGGAGTATCTGTGGGAGTAAAAACATGGTCTTCAGAATAGATCGTGCTACTTGTCGATGGAGATAGAACCACGGTTGTACTTGCCCAAGAACCAGCCCCACCACACATAACCTAGACTCACGCAGATTGTACCCCTACCCAGTTGGACAGAGAACCAGCTACACCCCTTCTAACCCCAACCCCAAAGAGATAGTAACCCGGTTCCTGCTGACACAAAGACCGCCTCCACCACAGAAAGCACCCAAACACGAGCAGTTAGTAAGGCAACTGCAGTGCCCAAAGCACGAGGACCACCACTCCGAACCCCAAGACAACGCTTAAAGCAGAAGAAGAATTGTTCTCATGTCAGGTTCCGTAGCTATGGTTCATACTACTTTGCCCTTGCATCACTGTATTTACTCATACCAACTAATTTCAAATTTTAAGGATGCAATTGAAACTCCAATGGCGCAACAGGTATGTTTTAAACCTGTTTCTTTAACGTGTTTGTTGTTGTAACTTGCTCTATGTTGATTTCAGTTTCAATTGAATAAACAGTTATGTTCTCAGCCATGCACATTACAAGTGTTGTTATTGCTGTGTAGTTTCCCACACTTATATTCTGTCTATGCTGCTTTGTCTTAAATAGATATGATTCGAACTGTGTCTATCTTGATCTGGCAACATAAACTAGAATGATATAGACCATACAATGACCATACTACATAGATATATGTTTGTTTCATGTTGTTATCGTGTCCACCCTACTACCGAACTGGTTTATCAAAATGAGTTTCATATACTACATTGTAAACATGTGATGTGTTTGTTTGTTTCTCCTTTAGAACGCGGATAAAATATTGGATAAGAGTACCCCGTTATGCAATGGTAAAGGAAGTAATGCAGATCAGGTTCAAGATAGTGAGACATCCCTGTTTTTCTCCAAGAAAGCTGATAAAAACTATATTGAAGACACTGAGACAACCCCAAAGCCCTGTCTTGATGTAGTGTTCGAAAGCATCGGCTTACTATCATTGGCTCCAGCTCTTGAACTCGCTGCTGAATCAGTTCGCTTCTTGAGTCTCAACTTCAAGTTGAAAGACATCGATCGACATGTTATGCGACAGAAGTCAAGGACCGAGGAAGTCCTGCAGAATTCAGATGCATACTTTCGACACAACAAAGAAATGCCGGAGGATTTAAGCGCCAAACAAGAGAAAGTTAATAAGCTTACTAAGCATCTTGACAAGATTATGGGTACCTGTGATATTGTTCCTTGGGCTCTTCAAGTGGTTTCAGCTTCGACTTGTTTTGTCTGCGCGCTTATATCCCGCTTTGTTCCCTATATTTGCGCCGGTGGCAAACTTTGATGCCCAGTGGATGTAATATGTTTAATAGCCGTGATAGCCTAGCGTAAGTTGCTTGCCTATTTATTTCCTTATTGTCTTTTTATTTGTTTTCTTGTAGTCAGTGCAGTTCTTTTTCCGCGGCTTGCTAGTGGCCGCAATAGCCTATTTTTTAAAACTAGGCCACATTAACCATGGGCCACATATTTCCTGTAGTTAACATGGGCCTCCTACGGGCTGTAGAAACAATGTGCCTTCTAAGGTCCATAGAAACAATGGGCCTTATACGGGCCGTAGACACAATGGGCCTTCTACAGGCCGTATCATCAATGGGCCTTCTACGGGCCGTATGATCGGTTGGCCAAACATGGGCCAATAACAGACCACATTACGGCCGTAAATGGGCTAGAGTTGAAATCGACTGTTCATGGGCCGGCCATAATGGGCCATCGTTAATAGGCCATATTGATGACACTATGAAAACAACCCAACGTATTAACGGGCCACAAACGGGCCGACTGTAACCACGGGCTGTATTTGGCCCACAAGCAGAAAATGACAGTAACGGGCTGAAAGTAAACGAATGCTAGAAATGAGCCCATGAATAAATGGGCCCTGAGAAGGCCGAAAGATTACATGGCCTGGAAACGGCCCAACGGAATAATGGGCCTTTAATGGGTATAAAGCGATACATGTTCATTACGGGCCAATTTTACCACGGGTTGTTAATGGGCCGAGGGTTACTAAGGGCCTCATATGGGCCAAAAGACGTCATGGGCCATACATGGGCCGGAAGTTGAAACGGGCTGGAATTATATTGGACGGCCCAGATGACGCTACTGGGCCTAATTCGAATAGGCCGTAAACGGGCCCTGGGTTAGCGGGCTGTAAATGGGCTATGTGCGAACAGGGCGTTAATAGGCTTGCCGTGGGCTAGCCCGCCACCTTTTGACAAAGTCAAACGGGCCGGCCTTTTCACAGGAATGGGCCTCTGTTGGGCCGCGCCATGTGTCAACGTATCATAGGCGATTTGGGTCCAATGAGTGGATGACATCTGTCCCAACAGTGAGCCGACACGTGTTTCCTCCAGCCAATGATGATTTTACACGTGGAAAATCCCCATTGGTCGGGGCTGTTCACGGGTTATCGGATCCAAAACCGGAACCGATAGCTTAACGGTGTTCCGTTTGACGGAAATATGCCCTAGAGGCAATAATAAAGTTATTATTTATTTCCTTATATCATGATAAATGTTTATTATTCATGCTAGAATTGTATTAACCGGAAACATAATACATGTGTGAATACATAGACAAACAGAGTGTCACTAGTATGCCTCTACTTGACTAGCTCGTTAATCAAGATGGTTATGTTTCCTAACCATAGACATGAGTTGTCATTTGATTAACGGATCACATCATTAGGAGAATGATCTGATTGACTTGACCCATTCCGTTAGCCTAGCACTTGATCATTTAGTATGTTGCTATTGCTTTCTTCATGACTTATACATGTTCCTCGTAACTATGAGATTATGCAACTCCTGCTACGGAGGAACACTTTGGTGCTACCAAACGTCACAACGAATCGGGTGATTATAAAGGAGTACTACAGGTGTCTCCAAAGGTACATGTTGGGTTGGCGATTTCGAGATTAGGTTTTGTCACTCCGATTGTCGGAGAGGTATCTCTGGGCCCTCTCGGTAATGCACATCATTATAAGCCTTGCAAGCAATGTGACCAATGAGTTGGTTACGGATGATGCATTACGAATCGAGTAAAGAGACTTGCCGGTGACGAGATTGAACTAGGTATTGGATACCGACGATCGAATCTCGGGCAAGTAACATACCGATGACAAAAGGAACAACGATGTTGTTATGCGGTTTGACCGATAAAGATCTTCGAGAATATGTAGGAGCCAATATGGGCATCCAGGTCCCGCTATTGGTTATTGACCAAGAATAGTTCTAGGTCATGTCTACATAGTTCTCGAACCCGTAGGGTCCGCACGCTAAGGTTTCGATGATGCTTATATTATGAGTTTATGAGTTTTGATGTACCAAGGAGTTCGGAGTCCCGGATGAGATCGGGACATGAAGAGGAGTCTCGAAATGGTCGAGACGTAAAGATCGATATATTGGACGACTATATTCGAGTTTGGAAAGGTTCCGAGTGATTCGGTATTTTTCGAGTACCGGGAGTTACGGAATACGGGAAGAGTATTGGGCCTTAATGGGCCTTAGTGGGAAGGAGCCAGGTGGCGCGCCCCTCCCAAGCCCAGTCCGAATTGGACAAGGGGTTTGGGGCGCAGCCCACCTCTCCCTTCCTTCTCCACTTCCCCTTTCCCCTTCTCCTAGTTGGACTAGGAAAGAAGGAGTCCTACTCCCGTGGGAGTAGGACTCCCTTGGCGCCCCTCCTCCTAGGGCCGGCCTCCTCCTCCCTCCCTCCTTTATATACGGGGGGGGGGCACCCCATGACACACAAGTTGATCTACGGATCGCTCCTTAGCCGTGTCGGTGCCCCCTCCATCATATTCCACTTCGGTCATATCATCGCGAGCTTAGGCGAAGCCCTGCGCCGGTGAAGTCATATCGTCGCGGAGCTTAGGCGAAGCCCCGCGTCGGTGGAGCATCATCATCGCTCCCACGCCGTCATCTTGACGGAACTCTTCCCGACGCTTTGCTGGATCGGAGCCCGGGATCGCCATCGAGCTGAACGTGTCTGAACACGGAGGTGCCGTCGCTCGGTACTTGGATCGGTCGGATCGTGAAGACGCACGACTACATCAACCGCGTTGTTATAACGCTTCGCTTTCGGTCACGAGGGTACGTGGACGACACTCTCCCTCTCGTTGCTATGCCATCACCATGGTCTTGCGTGTGCGTGGGAAAATTTTTGAAATTACTACGCTCCCCAACAAAGGCATCCGAGCCTGGTTTTATGCGTTGATGTCATGTGCACGAGTAGAACACAAGTGAGTTGTCGGCGATACAAGTCATACTGCCTACCAGCATGTCATACTTTGGTTCAGCGGTATTGTGAGATGAAGCGCCCGGACCGACATTACGCGTGCGCTTACGCGAGACTGGTTTCACCGCCCGAGCACTCGTTGCTTAAAGGTGACCGGCGGTGTCTGCTCTCTCACTTTAGTTGAACCGAGTATGACTACGCCCGGTCCTTGAGAAGGTTAAAACGGAGTCTATTTGACAAACTATCGCTGTGGTTTTGATGCGAGGTAAGAACGGTTCTTGCTCAGCCCGTAGCAGCCACGTAAAACTTGCAACAACAAAGTAGAGGACGCCTAACTTGTTTTTGCAGGCATGTTGTGATGTGATATGGTCAAGACGTGATGCTATATTTTATTGTATGAGATGATCATGTTTTGTAACCGAAGTTATCGGCAATCGGCAGGAGCCATATGGTTGTCGCTTATTGTATGAAATGCAAACGCCATGTAATTGCTTTACTTTATCACTAAGCGTAGCGATAGTCATAGAAGCAATAGTTGGCGAGACGACAACGATGCTACGATGGAGATCAAGGTGTCGCGCGGTGACGATGGTGATCATGACGGTGCTTGGCGATGGAGATCACAAGCACAAGATGATGATCACCATATCATATCACTTATATTGATTGCATGTGATGTTTATCCTTTATGCATCTTATCTTGCTTTGATTGACGGTAGCATTATAAGATGATCTCTCACTAAAATTATCAAGAAGTGTTCTCCACGAGTATGCACCGCTGCCAAAGTTCGAGTACCCGCACACCACGTGATGATCGGGTGTGATAAGTTCTCGTCCATCTACAACGGTGCAAAACAGTTGCACACGCGAATACTCAGGTTAAACTTGACGAGCCTAGCATATAACAGATATGGCCTCGGAACACGGAGACCGAAAGGTTGAGCGTGAATCATATAGTAGATATGATCAACATAGTGATGTTCACCATTGAAACTACTCCATCTCACGTGATGATCGGACATGGTTTAGTTGATTTGGATCACGTAATCACTTAGATGACTAGAGAGATGTCTATCTAAGTGGGAGTTCTTAAGTAATATGATTAATTGAACTTTAATTTATCATGAACTTAGTCCCGTAGTATTTTGCAAATTATGTTGTAGATCAATAGCTCGCGTTGTTGCTTCCCTATGTTTTCATATGTGTTCCTAGAGAAAATTGTATTGAAAGATGTTAGTAGCAATGATGCGGATTGGATCCGTGATCTGAGGTTTATCCTCATTGCTGCGCAGAAGAATTATGTCCTTAATGCACCGCTAGGTGACAGACCTATTGCAGGAGCGGATGCGACGTTATGAACGTTTGGCTAGCTCAATATGATGACTACTTGATAGTTTAGTGCACCATGCTTAACGGCTTAGAATCGGGACTTCAAAGATGTTTTGAACGTCATGGACCATATGAGATGTTCCAGAATTGAAGTTAATATTTCAAGCAAATACCGAGTTGAGAGATATGAAGTCTCCAACAAGTTCTATAGCTAAAAGATGGAGGAGAATCGCTCAACTAGTGAGCATGTGCTCAGATTGTCCGAGTACTTCAATCGCTTGAATCAAGTGGAAGTTAATCTTCCGGATAAGATAGTGATTGACAGAATTCTCTAGTCACCATCACTAAGTTAGTAGAACTTCGTGATGAACTATAGTATGCAAGGGATGACGAAAAGATTCTCGAGCTCTTCGCGATGCTAAAATCGTGAAGGTAGAAATCAAGAAAACATCAAGTGTTGATGGTTGACAAGACCACTAGTCTCAAGGAAAATGGCAAAGGGAAGAAGGGAACTTCAAAAGGAACGGCAAGCAAGTTGTTGCTCGAGTGAAGAAGCCCAAGTCTAGACCTAAGCCCGAGACCGAGTACTTTTGCTGCAATGGAACTGGTCACCGGAAGCGGAACTACCCTGAATATTTGGTGGATAAGAAGGATGGCAAAGTGAACAAGGTTATATTTGATATACAGGTTATTGATGTGTGCCTTACTAGTGTTTATAGTAGCCCCGAGTATTTGATACTGTTCGGTTGCTAAGATTAGTAACTCAAACAGGAGTTCTGAAATAAGCAGAGACTAGTTGAAGGGAAGTGACGATGAGTGTTGGAAGTAGTTCCAAGATTGATATGATCATCATCGCACACTCCCTATACTTTCGGGATTAGTGTGGAACCTAAATAAGTGTTATTTGGTGTTGAGCATAAATATGATTTGATCATGTTTATTGCAATACGGTTATTCATTTAAGTAAGAGAATAAATTGTTGTTCTGCTTACATGAATAAAACCTTATATGGTTACACACCCAATGAAAATGGTTCATTGGATCTCGATCATAGTGATACACATATTCATAATATTGAAACCAAAAGATGCAAAGTTAATAATGATAGTGCAACTTATTTGTGGCACTCGCCGCTTAGATCATATTGGTGTAAAGCGCATGAAGAAAACTCCATCTTGATGGACTTTTGGAATCACTTGATTATGAATCATTTGATGCTTATAACCGTGCCTTTTGGGCAAGATGACTAAAACTCCGTTCTCGGAACAATGGAACAAGCTACCGACTTATTGGAAATAATACATACCGATGTATGCGATCCAATGAATGTTGATGCTTGTGGCAAGTATCGTTATTTTCTGACCTTCACAAGATGATTTGAGTAGATATGGGTATATCTACTTGATGAAACATAAGTCTGAAATAGTTGAAAGGTTCAAAGAATTTCAGAGTGAAGTGGAAAATCATCGCAACAAGAAAATAAAGTTTCTGCGATCTGATCGTGGAGATGAATATTTGAGTTACGAGTTTGGTCTTCAATGAAAACAATGTGGAATAGTTTCACAGCTCACGCCACCGGAACACCACAACATTATGGTGTGTCCGAACGTCAGAACCGTACTTTATTTTGATATGGTGCGATCTATGATGTATCTTACCGATTTACCACTATCGCTTTGGGGTTATGCATTAGAGACAGCTGCATTCACGCTTAATAGGGCACCATCTAAATCCGCTGAGATGACACCGTATGAACTATGGTTTAACAATAAACCTAAGTATGTCGTTTCTTAAAGTTTGGAGTTGTGATGCTTATGTGAAAAAGTTTTCAACGATAAGCTCGAACCCAAATCGAGAAGTGCGTCTTCATAGAATACCCAAAGGTAACTATTGGGTACACCTTCTATCACAGATCCGAAGGCAAGTTATTTGTTGCTAAGATGGATCCTTTCTAGAGAAGAAGTTTCTCTCGAAAGAAGTGAGTGGGAGGAAAGTAGAAGTTGATGAGGTAATTATACCTTCTCCCTTATTGGAAAGTAGTTCATCACAGGAATCAGTTCCAGTGATTCCTACACCAATTAGTGAGGAAGTTAATGATGATAATCATGAAACTTCAGATCAAGTTGCTACCAAACCTCGTAGGTCTTCCAGAGTAAGATCCGCACCAGAGTGGTACGGTAATCCTATTCTAGAAGTCATGTTACTAGACCATGATGAACCTACGAACTATGAGGAAGCGATGATGAGCCCAGATTCCGTGAAATGGTTTGAGACCATGAAATCTGAGATGGGATCCATATATGAGAACAAAGTTTGGACTTTGATGGAGTTGCCCAATGATCGGCAAGCCATATTATATAAATGGATCTTCAAGAGGAAGACAGATGCTGATAGTAGTGTTACTATCTACAAAGCTCGACTTGTCACAAAAGGTTTTCGACAAGTTCAAGGTGTTGACTACAATGAGATTTTCTCAACTGTAGCGATGCTTAAGTCTGTCCGAATCATGTTAGCAATTGCCACATTTTATGAAATCGGGCAAATGGATGTCAAAACTACATTCTTTAATGGGTTTATTAAAGAAGAGTTGTATATGATGCAACCGAAGGTTTTGTCAATCCTAAAGGAGCTAACAAAATGTGCAAGCTCCAATGATCCATCTATGGACTGGTGCAAGCATCTCGAGTTGGAATAAACGCTTTGATAGTGTGATCAAAGCATATGGTTTTATACAGACTTTTGGAGAAGCCTGTATTTACAAGAAAGTGAGTGGGAGCACTACAGCATTTCTGATAAGTATATGTGAATGACATGTTGTTGATCGGAAATAATGTAGAATTATTCTGCAAAGCATAAAGGAGTATTTGAAAGGAGTTTTTCAAAGAAAGACCTCGGTGAAGCTGCTTACAAATTGAGCATCAAGATCTATTGAGATAGATCAAGACGCTTGATAAGTTTTTCAATAAGTACATACCTTGTCAAGATTTTGAAGTAGTTCAAAATGGAACAGTCAAAGAAAAGTTCTTGCCTGTGTTGCAAAGGTGTGAAATTGAGTAAGACTCAAAACCCGACCACAGCAGAAAGTAGAAAAGAGAATGAAAGTCATTCCTATGCCTCACCATAGGTTCTATAAAGTATGCTATGCTATGTACGGACATATTGTATACCTTGCTCTGAATTTGGCAAGGAAGTACAATAGTGATCTAGGAGTAGATCATTGGACATTGGTCAAGATCATCCTTAGTGAGGACTAAGGAAATATTTCTCGATTATGGAGGTGATAAAAGAGCCCGTCAGAAAGAGTTACATTGATGCAAGCTTTTATGCTGATCCAGATGACTCTAAATCTCAATCTGGATACATATTGAAAGTGGGAGCAATTAGCTAGAGTAGCTCCGTCAAGAGCATTGTAGACATAGAATATTTGCAAAATACATACGGCTCGAATGTGATGCACCTGTTGACTAAGATTCTCTCACAAGCAAAACATGATCACACCTTAGTACTCTTTGGGTGTTAATCACATAGCGATGTGAACTAGATTACTGAATCTAGTAAACCCTTTGGGTGTTGGTCACATGGCGATGTGAACTATGGGTGTTAATCACATGATGATGTGAACTATCGATGTTAATCACATGGTGATGTGATCTAGATTATTGACTCTAGTGCAAGTGGGAGACTGAAGGAAATATGCCCTAGAGGCAATAATAAAGTTATTATTTATTTCCTTATATCATGATAAATGTTTATTATTCATGCTAGAATTGTATTAACCGGAAACATAATACATGTGTGAATACATAGACAAACAGAGTGTCACTAGTATGCCTCTACTTGACTAGCTCGTTAATCAAAGATGGTTATGTTTCCTAACCATAGACATGAGTTGTCATTTGATTAACGGGATCACATCATTAGGAGAATGATCTGATTGACTTGACCCATTCCGTTAGCCTAGCACTTGATCATTTAGTATGTTGCTATTGCTTTCTTCATGACTTATACATGTTCCTGTAACTATGAGATTATGCAACTCCGCTTACGGAGGAACACTTTGGTGCTACCAAACGTCCACAACGTAATCGGGTGATTATAAAGGAGTACTACAGGTGTCTCCAAAGGTACATGTTGGGTTGGCGTATTTCGAGATTAGGTTTTGTCACTCCGATTGCTCGGAGAGGTATCTCTGGGCCCTCTCGGTAATGCACATCATTATAAGCCTTGCAAGCAATGTGACCAATGAGTTGGTTACGGGATGATGCATTACGAGCGAGTAAAGAGACTTGCGGTGACGAGATTGAACTAGGTATTGGATACCGACGATCGAATCTCGGGCAAGTAACATACCGATGACAAAAGGAACAACGATGTTGTTATGCGGTTTGACCGATAAAGATCTTCGTAGAATATGTAGGAGCCAATATGGGCATCCAGGTCCCGCTATTGGTTATTGACCAAGAATAGTTCTAGGTCATGTCTACATAGTTCTCGAACCCGTAGGGTCCGCACGCTTAAGGTTTCGATGATGCTTATATTATGAGTTTATGAGTTTTGATGTACCGAAGGAGTTCGAGTCCCGGATGAGATCGGGGACATGACGAGGAGTCTCGAAATGGTCGAGACGTAAAGATCGATATATTGGACGACTATATTCGGAGTTCGGAAAGGTTCCGAGTGATTCGGTATTTTTGGAGTACCGGGAGTTACGGGAATACGGGGAAGAGTATTGGGCCTTAATGGGCCTTAGTGGGAAGGAGCCAGAGGTGGCGCGCGCCCTCCCAAGCCCAGTCCGAATTGGACAAGGGGTTTGGGCGCAGCCCACCTCTCCTTCCTTCTCCACTTCCCCTTTCCCCTTCTCCTAGTTGGACTAGGAAGAAGGAGTCCTACTCCCGGTGGGAGTAGGACTCCCCTGGCGCCCTCCTCCTAGGGCCGGCCTCCTCCTCCCTCCCTCCTTTATATACGGGGGGGGCACCCCATGACACACAAGTTGATCTACGGATCGTTCCTTAGCCGTGTGCGGTGCCCCCTCCACCATATTCCACTTCGGTCATATCATCGCGGAGCTTAGGCGAAGCCCTGCGCCGGTGAAGTCATATCGTCGCGGAGCTTAGGCGAAGCCCTGCGTCGGTGGAGCATCATCATCGCTACCACGCCGTCGTCTTGACGGAACTCTTCCCGACGCTTTGCTGGATCGGAGCCCGGGATCGCCATCGAGCTGAACGTGTCTGAACACGGAGGTGCCGTCGCTCGGTACTTGGATCGGTCGGATCGTGAAGACGTCGACTACATCAACAGCGTTGTTATAACGCTTCGCTTTCGGTCTCACGAGGGCGTGGACGGACACTCTCCCCTCTCGTTGCTATGCCATCACCATGGTCTTGCGTGTGCGTAGGAAAATTTTTGAAATTACTACGTTCCCCAACACCGTTATGGTGGATGCCACGTGTCAGTCACCCTTGACAAAAGCACTTCCGTGACGCGCGATTTATCGTCATGGAAGTGGACACTTCCGTGATGATAATTTTGGTAATGTCATGGAACACTTCTCTGACAAAGACAGGTATGACTATCTTGATTCATCATAAATTTGTCATGGATGTACATGCATGACAGAAAACGTGACCTACTGTGACAAACACGTATCATCACGGAAGTGTATTTTTTTTGTAGTGACTGCTAGAGGCATTCATATAGAGTCATATGTTTCAGTTTTATCGAGTTGTAAGTAAATAGAAGTATGATGATCATCATTATTAGAGCATTTTTCTAGTGAGGAAAGGATGCTGGAGACCATTATTCCCCCACAAGTTGGGATGAGAAACCGAGAGAAAAATAAATAAAAAACTATATAAAAAAGAGAGGCCAAAAAGAGCCAAAAAATGAAATGAGAGAAAAAGAGATAAGGGGCAATGTTACTATCCTTTTTCGCACTTGTGCTTCAAAGTAGCACCATTTTCTTCATATAGAGAGTCTCCTGAGTTGTCACTTTCATAGACTAGTGGGAATTTAACGTTATAGAACTTGGCTTGTTTGTTTCGCTGATGGGCTTCCTCAAATGCCCGAGGTCTTAATGAGCAAGCAAGTTGGATGCACACCCACTTAGTTTCAGTTTGAGTTTTCATACACTTATAACTCTTAGTGCATCTGTTGCATGGCAATCCCTACTCCTCATATTGATATCAACTGATGGGCATCTCCATAGCCCGTTGATTAGCCGTGTTGATGTCAGACTATCTTCCCTTTGGACTTCCTCTTATTGATCTCTATCACCGCATTCTATTCCACCTATGGTGCTATCTCCATGGCTCACGCTCATGTATTGCATGGGGTTGAAAAAGATGAAGCGCGTTAAAAAATTATGAACCAAAACCCTCAAAAAAAGTACGAACCAATTGCTTGGCTTGTCATCGGGGTGGTTCAGATTAAAATTTTGTGTTAGGTAGACTGAGAATGACAATGCTATATGATTTTGTAGGGATAGCATTCTTTAGCATTTTTATTTTGAAATGCATGGTTCTTTGTTGGCATGCCTGAGTACTGATGTCTTTATATAAAATTATAGACTATTTCTTCGAACCACCCGGATCTTAATATTCATACCGTAAAAAGAGATTACATGATAAACATGTTAGGTAACATTCCACATCAAAAAATCTGTTTTTGTCATTTACCTACTCGAGGACGAGCAGGAATTAATCTTGGGGATGCTGATATGTCTCCAACGTATAATCTTTTATTATTCCATGCTATTATGTTACAAATCTTGGATGTTTTATATGCATTTATGCTATTTTATATCATTTTTTGGGACTAACCTATAAACCTAGTGCCCAGTGTCAGTTGTTGTTTTTTGCTTGGTTTTGGCTTTTAAGAAAACCAATATCAAACGAAGTCCAAGCGGAAAAAAATTTGGATTAGTTTTTTCTGGACTAGAAGGAACCCTAGAAGCTTCTGGAGAAGACCAGATGAGATACAGGAGAGCCACAAGCTTGAGGGGCATGCCCCCTAAACTTGTGGGCCCCATGCATCTCCGTTTGACCTAATTCCACTTCTTTAAATTCAGAAATATTCCCAAACCAGTAGAGTGCCACCCGAAATACTTTTCCCGCCGCTGCAAGCTTCTGTTCTTCCGCTATCCCATCTGGAGGTCTTTCCCAGTACTTTTCCAGAGGGGGAATCGATCAGGGAGGGCTTCTACATCATCCTTGCTGCCTTACAATGATGCATGAGTAGTTCACCACAGACCTACGGGTCCATAGCTAGTAGCTAGACAGCTACTTCTCTCTCTTTGATCTTCGAAACAATGTTCTCCTCGGTGTTCTTGGAGTTCTATCCGATCTTATCTTCTTTTCCGGTGTGTTTGTTGGGATCCGATGAATTGTGGGTTTATGATCTGAATAATCACGAGAAGTAATTGAGTCTTTTCTGAACTTTATTATGCATGATTGTTATAGCTTTGTATTTCTCTCCGATCTATCCGTTTGGTTTGGCCAACTAGATTCATTTATCTTCAGTGGGAGAGGTGCTTTTTGATGGGTTCAATCTTGCGGTGCTCTATATCCCAGTGAAAGAAAGGGACAAGGCACGTATTTGTATTGTCGCTATTAAGGGTAAAACGATGGGGTTTATTTATATTGATTGAGTTTACTTTGTCTACATTATGTCATCTTGCTTAAGGTGTTACTCTGTTTTCATACTTAATACCATAGATGAATTCTGGATAGCGGTCGATTGGTGGAGTAATAGTAGTATATGTAGGGAGGAGTCGGTCTACTTGTCTCGGATATGATGCCTATATAAATTATCTTTGCCTTGGATATCATCATAACTATGCGGTTTTCTATCAATTGCCCAACAATAATTTATTCACCCACCGTATGTTATGTGTTCGACAGACAAGCCTCTAGTGAAAAGTATGGCCCCGGGTCTACCTTTATCATATTATATAAACTAAAATTCCTTTGCTGCAATTTTATTTCTTTTATTTTGTTTTGTAATTTATCTATCTACCACTACGAGATTTGTTCCTTGTAATTAACGAGTTCAAGGGGATTGACAACCCTCTTGCCCGCATTGGGTGCAAGTATTTTCTTTTGTGTGCCCAGGTGCTACTCATGAGTCTTTGCGTGATTCCCCTATTGGTTCAATAAACCTTGGTTCTCACTGAGGGAAATACTTATCTCTACTGAACTGCATCTCCCCGCCTCTTCGTGGAAAATCCCAACACAGCTCACAAGTCGCATGCAAGGCGATTAACCTGGACACAAGCAACACTGACTTTAAATATTGGGCATGGGAGAATGATGGGAACTTCTCCACAAGACCAACTTATGCAACCAAATTTGGCGGTAGAGAGGTGGTTTCAATGGCTGACTTCACGTGGAAGTCGAGGGCACCATTGCAATGTCGGTTCTTTAACTGGCTTGCGTTGCGCACTAGATGCTAGACGTCCCACTGGCTTGCTCAGTATGGTCTATCGCATCAGGATCACTGCCCTTTCTGCGCCCAACATGAAGAAACAACCAACATCATCTTGGATTGTGTCTTTGCACGACAGGTTTGGCACATGGTTTGCTCGGCACTTGGAAAGCCGGAGTGGACACTGGAAATTGATGGCAAGCTCATCACTTGGTGATGGACAGGGGAGGAACCGCCCACCATATGAAGGACATTCGAGCTATCTTAATTTTCACAATGTGGACACTATGGACCAAAACACTATTGTCTTGGACAACGCATCGCCTTCTACACGGGCCATCATTGCATCTGTGGAGAAGGAGGGCAAAAACTAGAGTCAGGCAAGACTACTAAAAGGAGATATAGGTAGTTTTCTTGGATACTTATAGTACAGTGGGCAAATGTGAGGGATTAACATGATGTAGCTTGGGTATGATGTGGTTTTTAATAATAAATGTGTTTCATCTCCCATGCAGGTTATTCATATATGTACGCGATGGCTCCGTACTTGGTCTATCCTGCAGAGGCCGGAGGACAGAGACCTTTTTATGATGGCGTCTACGCGGCTAGAGCGTTCGGCCAGGGAGGTTTTCTACCCCCATGGATGGCGGTCTGATCTTCGGATAGGATCTGCCATGTCTTAGGCTGGATTTACGATTCTTTTTAGCTCTCTTTCATTTTGTTGTTTTTATCGGACCTTGGATTTGTTGGCTATGTGCATCTGGTTATGCAGAGGCCGGACGTTCTTTTGATGCACTGTATCACCTCGATAACTCAATTCAATGAAATGCCCTTTATCGAAAAAATAATGAATGGTTTGCCAGCGCTGGTTGGAAGGGGTGAAGAGGCCTTAGAGCATCTCCAACAGCGGCGCCAAAAGGCGTGCGCGCGCGGTAAACTGTTGCTTTAGCACGCGCGGGACGTTTTCGCGCGCTCTAGCGCAGGTGGGAAACTAGCGCGCGCAGGAAACGATTGCGCGCATGGGGGAGAAAGCGGGCAGCCGCGCGCTAGATTTGGCGCACCGCTTCCGGCGCGCCGATAAATTGCGGCGCTCGCCACACGGCCTCCACACTGCCACGCGCGCTCTCCTCGCTGCCTCTGCCACTTCCTCTGCCGCTTGCTCGCTGCTTCCTCGCCCCGCCACCGCCGCGCCACCATGCCACCGCGCCGCCGGGGATCGTCGGGCTACCGCGGCATCCGCGAGCGCCCTTCCGGCACCTACTACGCGGAGATCCAGTCCGGCGACGTCCGCCTCGGCCTCGCCACGTACGAGACCGCGCACGAGACCACCCGCGCGTACGACGCGGCGGCGTGGATCCTAGAGAGGCCTCGCGGGCAGACGAACTTCCACGACGTCTACACGCGCGAGCAGGCGCAGGCCGTCACCCCTCCGCCTCGTCTTATCACGGACCAGTACCGTGAGAAGCACCGTGGGCGGTAGCACCGCCTCCTCATTGCCGAGGAGGATGAGCAAGCCATGGCGGAGTGGCGCGGGCGCCACCCGGAGGACATCACCAACGAGCACGCCTTCTGGGCGGAGAGGACGGCAAGGCGCCGCGTGGAGCGGGCGGATAGGCGTCGGCCGAAGGCACTGGCCATATCGCAGTGTGATATCGTTGAAGCAGGTGGGGAGTCATTGTTTGACTCAGACGATAATCGTTGGGAGGACATTTGGCTCGATACCTAGGACAACACCAGCGAGAATGATGATGATGAGGACGACTCAGAGTAGGTTGTAGTGGCACCGTAGTTTTTTATCTAGTTGCACTGTAGCTTTTATTATGTAGTTGCACCGTAGTTTTATCTATCTATACTATGAACTGACTATGTATCGTTTTTTAAGAGTGTTCGTGCAAAAATATCTATCTATGCAACGTAGTCCAGAGTGTTCGTGTGAGAGCGCGCACTGCATTTCAGCGCGCCTGCTGGAGCTACGCACGTGCGCTGCATTTTACGGCGGCTGCTGGAGCCAACGCTGCCCGCCACACCAAACCAGACGATGGACGCGCTGCAAACTAGTTTTTAGCGCGCAGCATGTTGGACGGCTATTGGAGATGCTCTTAGGTGGTGTTGAAGCAGCCACGGCTACCGCAGGAGGGTTCAGTGCGTCGGGGTTTCCATCACCGTGTTCTGTGCGTGCGCAGCAACAGCCGTGCCCGATGGATCCTGCAGCGATGTTCTTTGTATCCGGGGGAGGCTTGGCGGCAACAGTGGGGTCCTCGGCCCCTCTCCACCGTCCTCGGCAATGGTTTGTGGCGTCAGATGGTCTTCGGCTTGTTGCCATCCCCCGGCAGGAACCACGGGAGGGCGTCTGCGGGTGCAGCGGGAGCAGTGGTTCCGTCTGAGGTGCCTTCCATGGTGTACTGGTGGCTGGTGGTAGGAGGCGATACGAGGATGGAATGATTCACTTTCGATGATTGTTGTTGGAGCCGTTGTACGGCTCGCAAAACCAAAAGGGAATTTTTTGGTCATGACACGCGCAAGTACATGTCATCATTGTTCTTCAGCGTGTCTAGCGTGTCGCACGCCTTGAACCCTCCGGCAGTAGCCATGAGCCGCACTGTTGTGTACCAAGGATGTCACTAGTGAAGATCATAACCATGCCCTCTGCCAGGAGCTTGACATCCTCCTAAATTTGGCGATGACGAGGGAGCGTAGTTGTATGGGACTGTCACAACAGCCACGGGTAGCTAGTGCCCCGACTCTGTCAGCTGTAGCAACGAGTCGCGGTAGTCACCCGACGGCTAGTCATGAAGCATCGTCATGGACGTGAGCACCCGCAGTGTCCTCCTTGCCTTGGGGGTCTGCAAACAACACGGTGGTGCCCACTAGCCGCGTGATGCTCCATGCCCCCACGATGACGCATGTGATGACTCTCCTCTGGCAGGGCACTTATGTAGGAGGAAACAGATGCCTTGCAAACTTAGGCGATGTTGCTCGATGAAATGTCTCATGTCGGAGGAAACAAATGCCTTGCGCGCTTAGGCGATGTCGGGGTTGAGCTGCCCAGAAGTTTTTCGATGCAATGTCTCACGAAGGAAGATATATATTGAATCATTGATAGGTGGGACACACGTCCACTCAACATAGTGTCAGCATACGCACGCCATGTCAGCCAATGGCTTGTGGGACCGTCTGGTAAGATGCACTGCTAAAACACGCTTAGCCGCGAATAAGTGCTATGTCTTCCTATGTGTCACATGCTTTGCCCAGTTATTGTGTTTTTGTGTGATTTTAGCAACCGATGGTGATGTGGTGATTTTCTGATGACATGCATATACGGTACTCTCCACCGACACAAATCGTGCATGCGCAATCCAAGTGGATTGGGCCTTGGGGGTCCAAAAGGTAGTGTGGCTAGTATAGCTCTAGTAGAAAGATTGATGTTTCTAAAAAAAAGTAGAAAGATTGATTCCCTCTCCTTTCGACCACGTGTAGAGGGGATGATACGTCTCCAACGTATCTATAATTTTTGATTGTTCCATGCTATTACATTATCTGTTTTTTATGTTTTATATACATTTATATGCTATTTTACATTATTTTTGGGACTAACTTATTAACCTAGAGCCCAGTGCCAGTTTCTGTTTTTTCCTTATTTTTGAGTTTCGCAGAAAAGGAATATCAAACGGAGTCCAAATGAGCTGAAAATTTACGGTGTTTTTTATGGACCAGAAGTAGCCCCCGAAGCAAAAGAGTTGGGCCAGAAGAGTCCCGAGTCAACGATAAGGGTGGAGGGCCCACCCACCCCCTAGGGCGCGCCCCCTGCCTTGTCGCTGACACGTGAAGCCCCCTGACGTGAAACCGATGCCAAAAATTCCTATAAATCTAGAAACCCCTAGAAAGAAACCTAGATCGGGAGTTCCGTCGCCGCAAGCCTCTGTAGCCACGAAAAACCAATCGGGAGCCCGTTCCGGAACCCTTTCGGAGGGTGAAACCATCACCGGTGGCCATATTCATCATCCTGGCGCTCTCCATGCACTACTGCAGGATGCTGCTAACGCGACACTATGATCAGAGACCCTTCGACGAAACTGTGTGCGATGTTATAATCGCAAATGGTGGTGTAAAAAAACCATCCAAAAAGGTGCAAAACCTTTGCGATGGAGGATGCATCAAACACGGTTCAGATTTTAGTTGCATGTGTGATTCAGGGCATACAGTTCAGTTCAATTAACCGTTTTCGATGAGGAGGAACAAAAGAAACAGGCAGCCTGATGAAGGCGTGTGCGATGTATAGCATACGGTTAACTCGGATGAACTGTTTGTGATTAGGCAACACAAAAGTAACGGGCAGCCAGATGAAGGTTTGTGCGATATACAGCATACGGTTCACTCGGATGAACTGTTTGTGATTAGGCAACGCAAAAGAAACGGTCAGCCAGATCAAGGTGGGTGTGATTGAGGGCATACGCTTCAGAAGGATTAACTGTTTGCGATTAGGCAACAAAACAGAAACGGATAAGCCAGATCAAAGTGTCTGCGATTGATGGCATACACTTCACATGGATGAACTGTTTGCGATTAGCCACAACAAACTGAAACAGTTAGATAGATCAACGTGTGTGCGCTAGACGGGCACACCCATTCTAATTAAAAGAAGTGCATGATGGTAATAACGAGCGCCGGGTTGTTGGAACAAGGCGTGTCTTGACATTGCCTATTGTGGTGCACCCTATGGTGCAAACGCGACGACGTCTGTGAGAAAGGCGACGTGCCGCGTTACGCCTTCCGGGAATAGTGCCGCACTTATAACCATCAGTAAATTTTGAGCATGCGTCCCGTCACAATTTTTTTAGAAGAACAGGGAGGCCGCGTCCCCACATTCCAAATTGCATACCTGTTCACACCGATCAAAACCTAAACGGCTTCCCACTTAGGAGTGTATTACTACGCGGTTATAAATACTACTACTCCAAGATGACTGCACATTCCTCCTCAACTCCTCATCCACAAAAAGTCAAAAACAAACAAGTCATTCATCATCGCTCCCTTGCGTCCGCCATGGCCAGTGTGAGTTCTGGGTCGAGAGATTGCCACTAGGGAGAGGCGAGCCTGGAAGCGGAAGCACGAGAGATGTCCCGCCTCGCCGCAAAAGCAACCAACATGTCCCGCCGCACAACCGTAGCAGCAGAGAGGTCCCGCCGCGCCGCTGAAGCAGCACGGAGGACCCGCCGCGCCATTGATGCAGCAGACTGGTCCGGCCGCGCCGCGGAAGCAGAAGAGATGTCCCGCCGCGCTACGAATGCAGCAGAGTTTGTCGGCGTTCTGGGAACGGGGGTCCCCTGACTTGCCTGCCTGCGGACTGCGGCGTGGCTCAAGGGGTGGCCCAGCATGACCCATCTTCATCAGCACAAGCTCAAGACCCTCGCGAGGGGCCAAGCCTCACGGGGCGGACGACAGGGAGCTTCCTCAGGCACGGCCTCGTCAGGCTGGCTCGCGAGGAGGCGGAGAGATCAAGGCGGGGTACCTCACGAGGTGCCCATAACACAAGCCATGACGACCAAGGGCGCCAGGCGGGCGCCAGCCCGCGCTGTGTACTCCTTTCCTCTTTGGTGCAAAGGGGGCAAGCGCAGGCAAGAGTATCAAGCAAAGGCATCCATTTCGGTGCAACAAGACCAAGACCGTCGCAACGGCAGGAAGGAAGTCATCGTGGAGCCCAAGCCAGCGTCACCACCAGAGCCTTTGACAGGCGAGGACCAACTTTAGTCAGGATAAGTGTACTAGATGTTCCCCTTCAAAATGGCTAATTGTTGGCGCCCTTCCCGCTCAATATTTGGGAAGAGGCCCAGGGCCTTTGCCTATAAATAGGACTAGCCACCCGCAGGGTAGAGAGAGCTGGATCCGGCACCTTGAATCAGCAGAGAGAAAGCGACTGAACTCCCCCCAACAGTTCATCGCACCAGCCAAGAACAGACCCTCACGAGGCTGTTCTTCCTTGTATTGTTCATCATCAGCCCAAGAGGCAATCCACCACACCACAAACTAGAGTAGGGTATTACACCACAATGGTGGCCCGAACTAGTATAAACCCAGTGTCTCTTGTGTTGTTCTTTTTATAGTTTAGATCCTAGCGAGGCGGCGAGGTGCAGGTAGGTAGAGGGCGTGATCTCCGCGCGCACCCCAGTGTTCGAACCTAGAGGGTCTGCCGGAACCCGAAATCCGACAGAGTTGTCCTCCCGTGCCGCGACGGCCTGGGAAAATGTCTCACGGGCAGGCGAGGACTCTTATAGGCGCATGCGTGCCCTCGTCCTTAGGCAGGTGGATCAGATCTCCAGGTGGGCGAGGTTGCAGGATGACCTGAAAGCCTCGTTTGAACAGTCTACCGACGTCATCCGGCAACTAAATGAGAGCAACGCGAAGCTCCGGCCGAGCGCGACCTGCTGAGGGCGAAGACCGTCAGAAGTGCGGAGCAGCAGGAGCAGACCACTGCCTTGTTGAAGAGGACCGGCGTCATCGTCGAGAAACTTATGGACGAGAATGCCATGCTGCGCATCGAGCGCAGAAGGCTGGTGGAGGAATCAGTGGATGCTCTCAAGCAGCATCTGGCAGACAAGAAAGAGCTCGTCGCCGCTCGCCGCGGAGACTAGTTCCCGCAGCCTGCAACAACGCATCAAGAAAGTAGAGATCAGCGAGCCAGATTGTTTTCTTCCTTCTTCTTTTGCCCTTGTGTATTTCAGGCGCTGCCGCATGTGGCTTTTTTAATTATGTTCCAAAATATGTAAGACAATTGTTATCCATTGTCATCGTCCTTATATTCATCATGCTTGCTATAAGTCGCAGTCGATGCTATATAGGTCCGTCGAATCTTACATTAAGACCGTGCAAAACTTTCTTTTTAGATTTTCATTTTTTCTCTCTTAAATCTAAGTCCAGTGAGACATATAGCCACGCCGTAGAACAGGTGCTCGGGCGCCATTCATGGAGACGTTGGGAGGGAGGTGTGCGGCGGGTAGCGGTCAAAGGGCTCTCCTCCTGATGAGCACGCGCAGGGGTCTGATCGCACGCCTCTCGTACTCAAATAGCTACCCCGCACATCACCTCCTAGCCAATAAAAAAAGGGGACGCGTGGTCGCACGTAATTGGTAAGTCGAACGCCCACGGTTTCAATAATACTTGTGTTTCCGATTTGTAACGTGACAACACTTGTTCTAAAATGACTTTGTTGATTGTTAATGTGTGCGCCTTCGCAAATCGGACAGAAAAATTACCATAGCATGTTGGTGCCATGTCATGAGACCATGCCAAGTTTCATGATTTTCAGGCGTGTTTTGGAATTACAGGAATTAAAAAACCAAGTTTCTCAATCTTTCCTGCCGAGCCACGACGCCCAGATGTTTGAATTTCACTCCCATCTCTTGCATGGGACCTAAAAATTCACCCAAGGACACACATGTGATTTTTCAAACAACTTTGGTGCATGGAGCCTGTGCTTGTAGTTCAAATTTTAATTATGCACATTAAATGCCCAAAAACTCAATTAATGTTTAATAAAGGCCAAACGAACCCGGAATAATTCCAAAATTTAGCACGATACTTCTATTTGGTCTAATCTGGCTGTGTAAAAAAATTAAGGCGGGAGAAGGCAATGTACGTATGTCGTTTCGCACACGGAGGTGACACGTTCCCTCTCGGAACCACGAGCCTTCTTGAGGGAAGCTCCGATTTGTAAGAAGCTTACACCAAAGCTTGTCCCAATTCGGCCAAAGAAATTACCGCAGCATGTTGGTGCCATGTCATGACACCATGCCAAGTTTCATGATTTTCAGGCGTGTTTTGGAATTACAGAAATTAAAAAACCAAGTTTCTAAATCTTTCCGGCCTAGCCACGACGCCCAGATGTTTGAATTTCACTCCCATCTCTTGTATGGGACCTAGAAATTCACCCAAGGACACATGTGTGATTTTTCAAATAACTTTGGTGCAATGGAGCATGTGCTTGTAGTTCAAATTTGAAATATGCACATTAAATGCACAAAAACTCAATTAATGTATAGAAAAGTCCAACTGAACCCGGAATAATTCCAAAATTTAGCTCGGTACTTCTATTTGGTCTAATCTGGCTCTGTAAAAAAATTAAGGCGGGAAAAGGCAGTGTTCGTATGTCGTTCCACATACGAAGGTTACACATTCCCTCTCGGAACCAGGAGCCTTCTTGAGGGAAGCTCCGGTTTGCAAGAAGCTTACACCGAAGCTTGTCCCAATTCGGCCAAAAACAATTACTGCAGCATGTTGGTGCCATGTATGACACCATGCCAAGTTTCATGATTTTCAGTTGTGTTTTGGATTTACAGGAATTAAAAAACCAAGTTTCTCAATCATTCCGGCCGAGCCACGACACCCATATGTTTGAAATTTATTCCCATTTCTTGCATGGGACCTATAAATTCAGCCAAAGACACACATGTGATTTTTTAGCAAAGTTTGGTGCATTGGAGCATGTGCTTGTAGTTCAAATTTGAATTATGCACATTAAATGCCCAGAAACTCAATTAATGCATAAAAATGCCAAACGAACTTGGAATAATTCCAAATTTAAACACGACACTCATGTACTAATTGCATGTTCACTGTACGTAAATGTTCTAGCAATTCAAACACCATCCTTTTCCTCCGTAACACCATTTTGTCTTTCAAAACATAATGAAAAAATCAGGTATACCACAAACAGTGTACTAGAAAGAATCGTGTGGGATGCGATATAAAATATCTTGGCGCACCGTCTTGTCTGGCTTACGCAGGACGCTTCGTCGTCTACAGTCCACCGCCCCCGCTTGAACCACACTTGCGCGCTAGTTTCTCGCGGCACCGAGCGAAATTTTTTTGCCACCGCGGAAATATCTATCTCCCCGCCCCGTCCCTCCTACCAAAAGCCACATTTCCACTGTTCCACCTTGCTTTCCAAGTTCAAACCTTCACTGCTGCTTACTGGCAGCTCAGCCTCCTCGCCGGCGACCCTTCTTCTTGCAGCGCCGCCTCCTCGCCGGCTACCCTTCTTCTTGCAGGGCCGCCTCCTCGCCGACGACCCCTCTTCTTGCAGCGCCGCCTCCTTGCCGGTGACCCTTCTTCTTGATGTGCGGCCTCCTCGCCACCGACCCTTCTTCTTGGTGCGCGGCCTTATCGATATGGTCAGGTAATCCACACCCCACCCACACCATCCTCCTCCTTTCCCGTCCCACATGCCCCGACTGACGGAACGACACCTTCCACCGAAATCACTGCCCCCCTCCTCCAATTAAGTGTCGCCCACAACCATTTTACACACTGTATAACATGGAGTTGAGTAGCATGCGGCCGCACGCGCGAACGAGGTCGCTATCGCTGCCATGCGTGTCGACCGCCAGATCTTGGAGGATCACCTCGTCTTTTAGGCCACCATCGACACCGCCACACAGTTGTGTACTTTAAAATACAGTTCGTGATGTTTTCTCGAGGCCACCGCCAATGCCTTCTAGTGATTTGTCCTCTGTAATGCTAATATGCAATATGATGTTCAGTTAACAGTTTGGTCCTCTGAAATGTAATGTTCAGTTAACACTTTGGTCCAACAATTGCTACATTTCGTAGTACTGTTCTCAAGCATTCTTTGTTTTGTTACCTGTCTTATCTTCTAGTACATGTTTCTATTCTGCAATGTCGTGCTCAATTAACTATTTTGGTTCATTTGGACTGCTGTCCATTTAACTGTTTGGTTCAGTTCTACAATTTGATTTTCATTTGTTGTGGGTACAATTTTGTATTGTTATGCATGTGACACCAATCGAATTTGGCTGTACTCAATACATATTCTACTAATAGTAAGGCAACTCTCAGTTAACCTGATAAAGATCTTCCTTATGTGTGGTGCAGGGAAACAATGGGAGACACTGCGGTTTACCATCGAGGTTTGTTCAAGCAGGGTCCTGTGGCTAATAGCACATTATTGTGCAGTTGAAGGAATCATTCTAATATTTAGGTTTCTTACAATTTGGTCTTGCACATGTAGGTCCTGCTGTCAGAGGCTTAGACCCATTGTTCGACCCATTTTGCATATGGGGAAATGAGTTGTCCATGAATATCAGTCAAGTCAAGAAACTCAGAAAGATTGTTAGGATGAAGAAACTTGCGACGAATAACAGCAAGATCTTAGTTTGCACAATGAAGAATACATCAGTTAACTATAGGATGGTACCAACTCTTTGCTACCTCTTGAGCACTGCGTTGGTTTTTCCCTCGAAGAGGAAAGGGTAATGCAGTAAAGTAACGTAAGTATTTCCCTCAGTTTTTGAGAACCAAGGTATCAATCCAGTAGGAGGCCACGCTCAAGTCCCTTGTACCTACACAAACAAATAAGAACCTTGCAACCAACGCGATAAAGGGGTTGTCAATCCCTTCACGACCACTTGCAAAAGTGAGATCTGATAGAGATGATAAGATAATATTTTTGGTATTTTTATGATAAAGATTAAAAGTAAGGATTGCAAAATAAACAGCGCCAGAAATAGCTTGTTGACGGGAGATTAATATGATGGAAAATAGACCTGGGGGCCATAGGTTTCACTAGTGGCTTCTCTCAAGATAGCATAAGTATTACGGTGGGTGAACAAACTACTGTCGAGCAATTGATAGAATTGAGCATAGTTATGAGAATATCTAGGTATGATCATGTATATAGGCATCACGTCCGTGACAAGTAGATCGACTCCTGCCTGCATCTACTACTATTACTCCACACATCGACCGCTATCCAACATGCATCTAGAGTATTAAGTTCATAAGAACGGAGTAAAGCTTTAAGCAAGATGACATGATGTAGAGGGATAAACTCATGCAATATGATATAAACCCCATCTTTTTATCCTCGATGGCAACAATACAATACGTGTCGTTTCCCCTACTATCACTGGGATCGAGCACCGCAAGATTGAACCCAAAGCTAAGCACTTCTCCCATTGCAAGAAAGATCAATCTAGTAGGCCAAACCAAACTGATAAATCGAAGAGAATTGCAAAGATAACCAATCATACAGAAAAGAATTCAGAGAAGATTCAAATATTGTTCATAGATAATCTGGATCATAAACCCACAATTCATCGGATCTCGACAAACACACCGCAAAAGAAGATTACATCGAATAGATCTTCAAGAGAATCGAGGAGAACTTTGTATTGAGATCCAAAGAGAGAGAAGAAGCCATCTAGCTAATAACTATGGACCCGAAGGTCTGAGGTAAACTACTCACACATCATCGGAGAGGCCATGGTGTTGATGTAGAAGACCTCCGTGATCAATGCCCCCTCCAGCGGAGCACCGGAAAAGGCCCCAAGATGGGATCTCACGGGTACAGAAGGTTGCGGCGGTGGAAATAGGGTTTTGGCTCCTCTGCTGATGGTTTTGGGGTACGTAGGTATATATAGGAGGAAGAAGTAGGTCGGTGGAGCCACGAGGGGCCCTCGAGGGTGGAGGGCGCGCCCCCTGCCTCGTGGCCTCCTCGTTGATTGCTTGACGTCCACTCCAAGTCCTCTGGATCACGTTCGTTCCGAAAATCACGTTCCCTAAGGTTTCATTCCGTTTGGACTGTGTTTGATATTCTTTTCCTCCGAAACACTGAAATAGGCAAAAAACGGCAATTTGGGCTGGGCCTCTGGTTTATAGGTTAGTCCCAAAAATAATATAAAAGTGTATAATAAAGCCCATCAAACATCCAAAACATAATATATAATAGCATGGAACAATAAAAAATTATACATACGTTGGAGACGTATCAAGCATCCCCAAGCTTAATTCCTACTCGTCCTCGAGTAGGTAAATGATAAAAACAGAATTTTTGATGTGGAATGCTTCTTAGCATAATTCTCAATGTAATTCTTTTATTGTGGCATGAATATTTAGATCCGAAAGATTCAAGATAAAAGTTTAATGTTGACATAAAAACAATAATACTTCAAACATGCTAACCAAGCAATTATGTCTTATCAAAATAACATAGCCAAAGAAAGCCTATCCCTACAAAATCATATAGTTAGGCCATGCTTCAATTTCATCACACAAAAGTTCTCATCATGCATAACCCCGATGACAAGCCGAGCAATTGGCTCATACTTTTTAACGTGCTTCGGCCTTTTCAACTCTTACGCAATACATGAGCGTAAGCCATGGATATAGCACTATGGGTGGAATAAAGTATAATGATGGAGGTTATGTGAGAAGACAAAAAGGTAGAAAGTCTCACATTGACGCGGCTAACCAATAGGCTATGGAGATGCCCATCAATTGATGTCAATGAGAGGAGTAGGGATTGCCATGCAACTGATGCACTAGAGCTATAAATATATGAAAGCTCAACAAAAGAAACTAAGTGGGTGTGCATCCAACTTGCTTGCTCACGAAGACCTAGGGCATTTATAGGAAGCCCATCATTGGAATATACAAGCCAAGTTCTATAATGAAAAATTCCCACTTGTATATGAAAGTGACAACATAGGAGACTCTCTATCATGAAGATCATGGTGCTACTTTGAAGCACAGGTGTGGAAAAAGGATAGTAACATTGTCCCTTCTCTCTTTTTCTCTCACATTTTTTCTTTTTTTGGGCCTTCCCTTTTTTTGGCCTCTTTTTTTTAGTCCAGAATCTCATCCTGACTTGTGGGGGAATCATAGTCTCCATCATCCTTTCCTCACATGGGACGATGCTCTAATAATGATGATCATCACACTTTTATTACTTACAACTCAAGAATTACAACTCAATACTTAGAAAAAAATATGAGTCTATGTGAATGCCTTCGGCGGTGTACCGGGATATGCAATGAATCAAGAGTGACATGTATGAAAAATTATGTATAATAAAGCCCATTAAACATCCAAAACAGAATATATAATAGCATGGAACAATCAAAAATTATAGATACGTAGGAGACGTATCTCTCTTTTACCTTGTTTTTACCCCTTGCGCCATTTCAGAATTTACAACAACGATTTATGGATAGCTTTGTTTTCAGTACTTTTCAAAGCAGTTCACCGATGATTACCTCTCAAACCACCTGCATGGTCAAGAGGTGAGGAAGGTATTCATTCAACACCCACTGTACAATATTGATGTCTTGCTGAAGAGCACGAAGGTTGGGCGGGCAATTATCCATAGCCACTGGCCTAAATTTGCAAGGACATTCAATATCACTGAAGGCTCAATATTTTCCTTCCGCTTCTGCAGTTTCCCAGATGAGATTCATCTGTCTATTTACCGTGTATGATGCTACTTTCCAAAGGTTTTTTATGCTGCATGTGAAACTTGGTGCTATTGTGTAATGGCGTAACTGAGTGCCGAAGCTATCTCACGTAATTCGATTATGAAATCCTGGTTGCTTTTATACGAACATGAAATATCTGGCATGTTTTATAAGAAATATCAGTTTGATTAGTACATGGATTATCAATAATAGGCTAATTACCCTGCTTATTGGGGTTTTCTATTGCAAACGGTTACTCAGACAGCACCGTGGGCAATGAACTCAAACAACCCGCACGGTTTATAGAAAGTAGGCATGTTCGATCAACTAACAATCACACACGGCTTTCGGCGGTGAACTGTTTGCGTTAGGCCACCTTGCACAAACGTTTCCACACAAAGAACTGTGTGTGATATACATACCTACGGAAATGTTTTTCTAGGATTCACCGTGTGGGATGTACATACCTACGGAAATGATTTTCTGGGATTCACCGTGTGGGACGTACATACCTACGGAAAATGTTTTCTGGGATTCACCATGTGGGATGTACATACCTACGGAAATGATTTTCTGGGATTCACCGTGTGGGATCTACATACCTACAGAAATGTGATTCTCGGATTACCGTGTGGGATGTACATACCTACGGAAATGATTGGGTTTCGATGACTCACCCAATCGCACATGGCCCCAGCCTGGTTCCTAGGAGGGCCTATCCCCGACGATTTCTGGGTCATGTGGGAAGGACACCCTATCGCACACACTCACTTGGCGACAGTTCCAAATGCCGTCGCGGAAAGGGGTTAAAAACCGTTTGTTTAGCACGTCGTTGTACCAGTGATGACGAGGAGGGATTAGTTCACCCTCAGGGCTGAGGGTATCTACCAGTAGCTATGTTTTATCTCTCTCTCTCTCTCTCTCTCTCTCTCTCTCTCTCTCTCTCTCTCTCTCTCTCTCTCTCTCTCTCTCGTGTTCTTGATATGGCATGATCTTGATGTACCACAAGCTTTGTTATTATAGTTGGATCATATGGTGTTTCTCGCCCTATACATTCTTGTGATGAATTGAGTTTTACCTTTGAGGTTTCACTATTATCTGATTGAATACTATTTTGGATTTGAGAACACTTGATATATGTCTTGCGTGGGATACCCGTGGTGACAATGGGGTATTCTATTGATTCACATGATGTATGTTTTGTCACTCAACTCACGGATTCCCGAGGTGACATTGCGGTAATCTATGCATAAGGGTTGTTGCACATTTTTGTCCTTGCTTCTCTGGTAGAAATCTTGGGGCACTCTTTAAGGTTCTTTGTGTTGGATTGAATATTATGAATCTGAAGTTGTTTCACGCATATCGTATAATTGACCCACGGATACTTGTGGTGACATTGGAGCATCTAGGTGACATTAGGGTCGATAGATGTGTGTCATATGGTGTTATTTTACTACGAACTCTAGGGCTGTTTGTGACACTTATAGGAATAGCTCAATGGATTGATCGGAAAGAATAATTTTGAGGTGGTTTCGTACCCTACAAGCAATTTCATCTTATGTTCTCCGCGATAGGAAATTTGGAAGGACTTTTGTCGCACGTTGAGGGATTGCCATATGATCTAATTATGTTATCATTGTTGAGAGAACTTGCACTAGTGAATGTATGAACCCTGGGCCTTGCTTTCAAGCATTGTAATACCGTTTTCGCTCACTTTTACCACTTGCCACCTTGCTGTTTTTATATTTTCAGATTACAAAAACCTATATCTATCATCTATATTACACCTGTATCACCATCTCTTCGTCGAACTAGTGCACCTATACAATATACCATTCTATTGGGTGTGTTGGGGACACAAGAGACTCTTTGTTATTTGGTTGTAGAGTTGTTTGAGAGAGACCATCTTCATCCTACGCCTCCCACAGATTGATAAACCTTAGGTCATCCACTTGAGGGAAATTTTCCACTGTCCTACAAAACTCTGCGCTTGGAGACCCAACACGAGTCTACAAGAAGAAGGTTGCGTAGTAGACATCAAGCTATTTTCTGGCACCGTTGCCAGGGAGGTTAGTTCTTGAAGGTATATGTTTAGATCTTGCAATCGAATCTTTTAGTTTCTTGTTTTATCACTAGTTTAGTCTATAAAAGAAAACTACAAAAAAATGGAATTGAGGTTACCTCATATGCTTCATCTTTTTAATGTCTTTCGTGAAAATGATGGAAAGGAAAATTGTGCTCAAGTTTTAGAAGAATAAGTCTATAAAATGTTTGGCACTACATCTTTGAATGATGAGCATGATTGCAATGTTGTTAGTATGAATTCTTTGAATATCCATGATGCTTATGATATACAAAGCCACAAGCTTGGGGATGCTATGTGTGATGAGAATGACATGTTTGAGAATTTGTTTGCTGCAATTAATGTTTGTCCCAAGCTTGGGGTGTTGGGGAACGTAGTAATTTCAAAAAATTTCCTACGATCACGCAAGACCATGGTGATGGCATAGCAACGAGAGGGGAGAGTGTCCGTCCACGTACCCTCGTAGACCGAAAGCGGAAGCGTTATATTAACGCGGTTGATGTAGTCGTACGTCTTCACGATCCGACCGATCCAAGCACCGTTACTCCGGCACCTCCGAGTTCTTGGCACACGTTCAGCTCGATGGCGATCCCCGGCTCCGATCCAGCAAAGCGTCGGGAAGGAGTTCCGTCGACGACGGCGTGGTGGCGATCTTGATGTTCTACCGTCGCAGGCTTCGCCTAAGCACCGCTACAATATGACCGAGGTGGAATATGGTGGAGGGGCACCGCACACAGCTAAGGAACGATCACGAAGATCAACTTGTGTGTTCTAGGGTGCCCCCTGCCCCGTATATAAAGGAGCAAGGGGAGGGCGGCCAGCCCTTGGGCGCACCAAGGGAGGGAGTCCTCCTCCTAGTAGGAGTAGGACTCCCTTTCCTAGTCCTACTAGGAAGAGGAAGGGGAAGGAAAGAGAGGAGAGAGAGAGGGAAGGGGCTGCCCCCCCCTCCTAGTCAGTCGGACTCCCCATGGAGGCGCACCACCTCTGGTGCAGCCCTCTCTCTCCCTCTTGGCCCAATAAGGCCCATAACTTCCCGGGGGTTCGGTAACCCCTCGGCACTCCGGTTTTCTCCGAAACTTCCGGAACCTTTCCGGTGTCGAATATAACCATCCAATATATCAATCTTTATGTCTCGACCATTTCGAGACTCCTCGTCATGTCCGTGATCACATCCGGGACTCGAACTCCTTGGTACATCAAAATACATAAACTCATAATAACCGTCATTGAAACCTTAAGCGTGCGGACCCTACGGTTCGAGAACTATGTAGACATGACCTAGAACTATTCTCGGTCAATAACCAATAGCGGAACCTGGATGCTCATATTGGTTCCTACATATTCTCTGAAGATCTTTATCGGTCAAACCGCATAACAACATCGTTGTTCCCTTTGTCATCGGTATGTTACTTTCCGAGATTCGATCGTCGGTATCCAATACCTAGTTTAATCTCGTTACGAAAAGTCTCTTTACTCGTTCCGTAATACATCATCTCACAACTAACTCTTTAGTTGCAATGCTTGCAAGGCTTTATGTGATGTGTATTACCGAGAAGGCCTAGAGATACCTCTCCGACAATCGGAGTGACAAAACCTAATCTCGAAATCGCCAACCCAACAAGTACCTTTGGAGACACCTGTAGTACTCCTTTATAATCACCCGATTCGTTGTGGCGTTTGGTAGTACCAAAGTGTTCCTCCGGTAAATGGGAGTTGCATAATCTCATAGTTACAGGAACATGTATGGGTCATGAAGAAAGCATTAACATACTAAGCGATCAAGTGTTAAGCTAACGGAATGGGTCATGTCAATCAGATCATTCAACTAATGATGTGACCTTGTTAATCAAATAACAACTCCTTGTTCATGGTTAGGAAACATAACCATCTTTGATTAACAAGCTAGTCAAGTAGAGGCATACTAGTGACATCTTGTTTGTCTATATATTCACACATGTATTATGTTTCGGTTAATACAATTCTAGCATGAATAATAAACATTTATCATGATATAAGGAAATAAATAATAACTTTATTATTGCCTCTAGGGCATATTTCCTTGATCTCCCACTTGCACTAGAGTCAATAATCTAGATTACAAAGTAATGATCCTTACACCCATGGAGTCTTGGTGCTGATCATGTTTTGCTCGTGGAAGAGGCTTAGTCAGCGGGTCTGCAACATTCAGATCCGTATGTATTTTGCAAATCTCTATGTCTCCCACTTGGACTTGGTCCCGAATGGAATTGAGGCGTCTCTTGATGTGCTTGGTCCTCTTGTGAAATCTGGATTCCTTTGCCAAGGCAATTGCACGATATTGTCACGGAAGATCTTCATCGGTCCCGATGCACTAGGTATGACACCTAGATCGGAAATGAACTCTTTCATCCAGACTCCTTCATTTGCTGCTTCGAAGCAGCTATGTACTCCGCTTCACATGTAGATCCCGCCACGACGCTTTGTTTAGAACTGCACCAACCGACAGCTCCACCGTTTAATAAAAACACGTATCCGGTTTGCGATTTAGAATCGTCCGGATCGATGTCAAAGCTTACATCGGCGTAACCATTTACGACTAGCTCTTTGTCACCTCCATATCTGAGAAACACATCCTTAGTCCTTTTCGGTATTTCAGGATGTTCTTGACCGCTGTCGATGATCCACTCTGGATTACTTTGGTACCTTCTGCCAAGCTTACAGCTAAGCATCGTCAGTGCGGTACACAGCATTGCATACATGATAGAGCCTATGGCTGAAGCATAGGAACATCTTTCATTTTCTCTCTATCTTCTGCTGTGGTCGGGCATTGAGTCGACTCAATCTTACACCTTGTAACACGGTAAAAAACCTTTCTTTGCTGATCCATTTTGAACTTTTCAAAACTTTATCAAGGTATGTGCTTTGTGAAAGTCAATCAAGCGTCTTGATCTATCTCTATAGATCTTGATGCCCAATATGTAAGCAGCTTCACGAGGTCTTTCATTGAAAACTTTTATTCAAGTATCCTTTTATGCTATCCAGAAATTCTATATCATTTCCAATCAATAATATGTCGTCCACATATAATATTAGAAATGCTCTGAGCTCCCACTCACTTTTTTGTAAATCTGAGGCTTCTCCAAAAGTCCAGTACAAACCCATATGCTTTGATCACACTATCAAAGCGTTTATTCCAACTCCGAGAGGCTTGCACTGCACCATAAATTGATCGTTGGAGCTTGCACACTTTGTTAGCACCTTTTGGATCGACAAAACCTTCTGGTTGCATCATATACAACTCTTCTTCTAGAAATCCATTCAAGAATGCAGTTTTACATCCATTTGCCAAATTTCATAATCATAAAATGCGGCAATTGCTAACATGATTCGACGGACTTAAGCATCGCTACGGTGAGAAAGTCTCATCGTAGTCAACCCCTTGAACTTGTCGAAAACCTTTTGCAACAAGTCGAGCTTTGTAGACAGTTACATTACCATCAGCGTCAGTCTTCTTCTTAAAATCCATTTATTCTCAATAGCTTGCCGATCATCGGGCAAGTCTACCAAAGTCCATACTTTGTTCTCATACATGGATCCCATCTCAGATTTCATGGCTTCAAGCCATTTTGCGAATCTGGGCTCACCATCGCTTCTTCATAGTTCGTGGGTTCATCATGATCTAGTAGCATGACTTCCGAATAGGATTACCGTACCACTCAGTGCGGATTTTGTTCTGGTTGATCTCTGAAGTTCGGTGACAACTTGATCTGAAGTTTCATGATCTTCATCATTATCTTCCTCACTAAGCGGTGTAGGTGTTACGAAACTGATTTACGTGACGAACTACTTTCAATAAGGGAGCTGGTACTATTACCTCATCAAGTTCCACTTTCCTCCCACTCACTTCTTTCGAGAGAAACTCCTTCTCTAGAAAGGATCCATTTTAACAACGAATGTCTTGCCTTCGGATCTGTGATAGAAGGTGTACCCAATTGTCTCCTTTGGGTATCCTATGAAGACACATTTCTCGATTTGGGTTCAAGCTTATCAGGTTGAAGTTTCTTCACATAAGCATCGCAACCCCAAACTTTCGAAGCGACAACTTTGGTTTCTTGCTAAACCATAGTTCATAAGGCGTCGTCTCAGCGGATTTTGACGGTGTCCTATTTAACGTGAATGCGGCCGTCTCAAGAGCATAACCCCAAAATGATAGCGGTAAATCTGTAAGAGACATCATAGATCGCACCATATCCAATAAAGTGCGATTCGACGTTCGGACACACCATTGCGCTGTGGTGTTCGGGTGGCGTGAGTTGCTGAAACTATTCCGCTTTGTTTCAAATGTAGACCAAACTCGTAACTCAAATATTCGCCTCCACGATCAGATCGTAGAAACTTTATTTTCTTATTACGATGATTTTCAACTTCACTCTGAAATTCTTTGAACTTTTCAAATGTTTCAGACTTATGTTTCATTAAGTAGATATACCCATATCTGCTCAAATCATCTGTGAAGGTGAGAAAATAACGATATCCGCCACGAGCTTCAACATTCATTGGACCACATACATCCGTATGTATGATTTCCAATAAATCTGTTGCTCTCTCCATAGTACCGGAGAACGGAGTTTTAGTCATCTTGCCCATGAGGCACGGTTACAAGTGCCAAGTGATTCATAATCAAGTGACTCCAAAAGTCCATCAAGATGGAGTTTCTTCATGCGTTTTACACCGATATGACCTAAGCGGCGATGCCACAAATAAGTTGCACTATCATTATCAACTCTGCATCTTTTGGTTTCAACATTATGAATATGTGTATCACTACTATCGAGATTCATTAAAATAGACCACTCTTCAAGGGTGCATGACCATAAAAGATATTATTCATATAAATAGAACAACCATTATTCTCTGATTTAAATGAATAACCGTCTCGCATCAAACAAGATCCAGATATAATGTTCATGCTCAACGCCGGCACCAAATAACAATTATTCAGGTCTAAAACTAATCCCGAAGGTAGATGTAGAGGTAGCGTGCCGATTGCGATCACATCGACTTTGGAACCGTTTCCCACGCGCATCGTCACCTCGTCCTTTGCGGTGTTAAGCAATCCGTAGTTCTGTTTGAGTTGCAAATATTAGCAATGAACCAGTATCAAATACCGGTACTATCTGCGAGCTCTAGTAAGGTACACATCAATAACAAGTATATCACATATACCTTTGTTCACTTTGCCATCCTTCTTATCCGCCAAATACTTGGGGCAGTTCCGCTTCGGTGACGATCGCTTGCGGTAGAAGCACTCGGTTTCAGGCTTAGGTCCAGACTTGGGTTTCTTCTCTGATCGAGAACTTGTTTGCTGTTCTTCTTGAAGTTCCTTCTTCTTCCCTTTGCCTTTCTTCTTGAAACTAGTGGTCTTATTGACCATCAACACTTGATGCTCCTTTTTATTTCTACCTCCGCAGCTTTTAGCATTGCGAAGAGCTCGAGCATAGTCTTTACTAACCCTTGCATATTATAGTTCATCACGAAGCCTTTGTAGCTTGGTGGCGGTGATTGAAGAATTCATCAATGACACAATCATCCGGAAGATTAACTCCCGTTGATTCAAGTGATTGTAATACCCGGACATTTTGAGTATGTGCTCACCGATGAACTATTCTCCTCCATCTTGCAGCTATAGAACTTATTGGAGACTTCATATCTCTCAATCCGGGCATTCTGTTGAAATATCAACTTCAACTCTGGAACATCTCATATGCTCCATGACGTTCAAAACGTCGTTGAAGACCCGGTTCTAAGCCGTAAAGCATGGCACACTGAACTATAGAGTAGTCATCAGCTCGCTTTGCGAGACGTTCACAACCGCTCGGCATCTGCAGCAGTTCTGTCACCCAGCGGTGCTTCGGGGCGTAACTTTTACGTGCAGCAATGAGGATTATCCTCGAGTTACGGACCCAGTCCGTGTAATTGCTACCATCATCTTTCAACTTTGCTTTCTCAAGGAACACATTAAAATTCAGCGGAACAACAAAGACGAGCCATCTATCTACAATAAACATAGACAAGCAAAATACTATCGGTACTAAGTTCATGATTAAATTTAAGTTCAATTAATCATATTATTAAAGAACTCCCACTTAGATGTACATCTCTCTAGTTATCTAAGTGATCACGTGATCCAAATCAACTAAACCATAACCGATCATCACGTGAGATGGAGTAGTTTTCAATGGTGAACATCTTATGTTGATCATATCTGCTATATGATTCACGTTCGACCTTTCGGTCTCCGTGTTCGAGGCCATATCTGTATATGCTAGGCTCGTCAAGTATAACCTGAGTATTCTGCGTGTGCAAAACTGGCTTGCACCCGTTGTAGATGGACGTAGAGCTTATCACACCCGATCATCACGTGGTGTCTCGGCCGACGAACTTTGGCAGCGGTGCATACTCGGGAGAACACTACTTGATAATTTTAGTGAGAGATCATCTTATAATGCTACCGTCAATCAAAGCAAGATAAGATGCATAAAGGATAAACATCACATGCAATCAATATAAGTGATATGATATGGCCATCATCATCTTGTGCTTGTGATCTCCATCTCCAAGCACCGTCATGATCACCATCGTCACCGCGCGACACCTTGATCTCCATCGTAGCATCGTTGTCGTCTCGCCAACTATTGCTTCTCGACTATCGCTACCGCTTAGTGATAAAGTAAAGCAATTACATGGCGTTGCATTTCATACAATAAGCGACAACCATATGGCTCCTGCCGATTGCCGATAACTCGGTTACAAAACATGATCATCTCATACAATAAAATATAGTATCACGTCTTGACCATATCACATCACAACATGCCCTGCAAAAACAAGTTAGGCGTCCTCTACTTTGTTGTTGCAAGTTTTACGTGGCTGCTACGGGCTGAGCAAGAACCGTTCTTACCTCGCATCAAAACCACAGCGATACTTCGTCAAATAGACTCCGTTTAACCTTCTCAAGGACGGGCGTAGCCACACTCAGTTCAACTAAAGTGAGAGAGCAGACACCCGCCACCACCTTTAAGCAGCGAGTGCTCACAGCGGTGAAACCAGTCTCGCGTAAGCGTCTGCGTAATGTCGGTCCGGGCCGCTTCATCTCACAATACCGCTGAACCAAAGTATGACATGCTGGTAGGTAGTATGACTTGTATCGCCCACAACTCACTTGTGTTCTACTCGTGCATATGACATCAACGCATAAAACCAGGCTCGATACCCTTTGTTGGGGAACGTAGTAATTTCAAAAATTTCCTACGATCACGCAAGACCATGGTGATGGCATAGCAACGAGAGGGAGAGGTCCGTCCACGTACCCTCGTGAGACCGAAAGCGAAGCGTTATATTAACGCGGTTGATGTAGTCGTGCGTCTTCACGATCCGACCGATCCAAGCACCGTTACTCGGCACCTCCGAGTTCTTGGCACACGTTCAGCTCGATGGCGATCCCGGGCTCCGATCCAGCAAAGCGTCGGGAAGGAGTTCCGTCGAGACGACGGCGTGGTGGCGATCTTGATATTCTACCGTCGCGGGGCTTCGCCTAAGCACCGCTACAATATGACCGAGGTGGAATATGGTGGAGGGGGCACCGCACACGGCTAAGGAACGATCACGAAGATCAACTTGTGTGTTCTAGGGTGCCCCCTGCCCCGTATATAAAGGAGCAAGGGGAGGGCGGCCAGCCCTTGGGGCGCACCAAGGGAGGGAGTCCTCCTCCTAGTAGGAGTAGGACTCCCTTTCCTAGTCCTACTAGGAAGAGGAAGGGAAGGAAAGAGAGGGAGGGAGAGGGAAGGGGGCTGCGCCCCCTAGTCCAGTCGGACTCCCCATGGAGGGGCACCACCTCTGGTGCAGCCCTCTCTCCCCTCTTGGCCCAATAAGGCCCATAACTTCCCGGGGTTCCGTAACCCCTCCGGCACTCCGGTTTTCTCCGAAACTTCCGGAACCTTTCCGGTGTCCGAATATAACCATCCAATATATCAATCTTTATGTCTCGACCATTTGAGACTCCTCGTCATGTCCGTGATCACATCCGGGACTCGAACTCCTTCGGTACATAAAAATACATAAACTCATAATAACCGTCATTGAAACCTTAAGCGTGCGGACCCTACGGTTCGAGAACTATGTAGACATGACCTAGAACTATTCTCGGTCAATAACCAATAGCGGAACCTGGATGCTCATATTGGTTCCTACATATTCTCTGAAGATCTTTATCGGTCAAACCGCATAACAACATCGTTGTTCCCTTTGTCATCGGTATGTTACTTTCCGAGATTCGATCGTCGGTATCAATACCTAGTTTAATCTCGTTACGGAAAGTCTCTTTACTCGTTCCGTGATACATCATCTCACAACTAACTCTTTAGTTGCAATGCTTGCAAGGCTTTATGTGATGTGTATTACCGAGAAGGCCTAGAGATACCTCTCCGACAATCGGAGTGACAAAACCTAATCTCAAATACGCCAACCCAACAAGTACCTTTGGAGACACCTGTAGTACTCCTTTATAATCACCCGATTCACGTTGTGACGTTTGGTAGTACCAAAGTGTTCCTCCGGTAAATGGGAGTTGCATAATCTCATAGTTACAGGAACATGTATGGGTCATGAAGAAAGCATTAACATACTAAGCGATCAAGTGTTAAGCTAACGGAATGGGTCATGTCAATCAGATCATTCAACTAATGATGTGACCTTGTTAATCAAATAACAACTCCTTGTTCATGGTTAGGAAACATAACCATCTTTGATTAACAAGCTAGTCAAGTAGAGGCATACTAGTGACATCTTGTTTGTCTATATATTCACACATGTATTATGTTTCCGGTTAATACAATTCTAGCATGAATAATAAACATTTATCATGATATAAGGAAATAAATAATAACTTTATTATTGCCTCTAGGGCATATTTCCTTCATGGGGATGCTATGTTTAATGAAGATGATATTTTTAGTCCCCCAAGTTTAGATGTCACATTTATTATGATGATAACATGCCTCCTATTTATGATGATTGCAATATTTATGAAAGTGGGTTTGGAAGAGTGTCAACTTTAGATAATAATTATCCCCCTATTTTGGAGGGTGTTGAATCTTATTATAATAATAAAATTGGATTTGGAGAGGTTATGACTTTATTTAGTAATGATTCCACTATCTTGGAAGAGGTTTCAACTGATTATGATGAGAACGAAGTTGCTACTTATGATGATTATTGTGATGACACTTATGTTATAAAAAGTAGTGATGATATATTGATAAAACTTGTCATAATTATGATTACCCTTTTTCTAAAATTACTCTTTTAATGTGGAAAAATTTATAGTATTCGAGTTTCTTATGATACTACCACTATTCCGAATGAGAAGATTGTTGCTTATGTGGAGAGTAGTAAAACTTCTATGATTATGGATCATGAAAAGAATGCTTTATGTGATGGTTATATTATTGAATTCATTCATTATGATACTGAAAATTATTATGAGGGAGGAATATATGCTTGTCGGAATTGCAATAATATCAAGTTTCCTCTCTATGTGTTGAAAATCTTGAAGTTTTGCTTGTTTTACCTTCCTATGTTAGTTGATTCGTGTTCCCATAATTAATTTGCTCACAAAATCCCTATGCATAGGAAGTGGGTTAGACTTAAATGTGCTAGTCGTATTCTTCATGATGCCCCATTATGTTTCAATTCTTATCTTTTATGTGAGCATCATTGAAATCATCATGCCTAGCTAGGGGTGTTAAACGATAGCGCTTGTTGGGGGGCAACCCAAATTTAGAGGGTGTTTGGATACTCTCTAGTCATGTGACTAGTAGTAGTCAGACTAGAAGTTTTTAGTCAGGCCCTGTTTGAAAGGTGACTACTACTAGTCAGCATTAAATGTCTCAGTATTAAATGTCCCTAGTGCAACACCAATTAGAGGAGAGAGAGGGGGACTTTAGTCAGTAAAAGTCAGGGGTGTTTGGAGGTTTACTGACTAAAGGTGACTACTACTAGTCACTAGTCACTAAAAGTTGGGGGTGGGGTGACTAGGGACTAAACTAGTTTTAGTCACCCACTAGTCAGGGGTGTTTGGAGGTTTACTGACTAAAGGTGACTACTACTAGTCTCTAGTCTCTAGTCTCTAGTGATCCAAACACCCTCTTATTTTGTGTTTCTTGTGTTTACTTCTATTTTTCAATAAATACACAATATTACTTCTGTAGTAATTGTGTTTTAGTGTTTTGATTTGTGTTTGAGCCAAGTAAGACCTTTGGGATGGTCTATGGTGATAGTTGACTTGATTCTGTGCAAAAACAGAAACTTTTGCTCCCAGTCCAGGAATTTTGGAAATTCACTAGACGTGCTTTTGATCTAAATTTTTTTACACAAGATTGACATACAAATTTCCTAGATTGTCCTAATTTTTCAGAATTTTTGGAGCTACAGAAGTATCTGAAGTTTCAGTTACTACTGAGATATTACTGCTTTTTGACAGATTCTGTTTTCATTGTGTTGTTTGCTTATTTTGATGAATCTATGGGTAGTATCGGAGGGTATGAACCATGGAGAAGTTGTAATACACTAGATATAACACCAATATAAAATTATAATGAGTTCCCAACAATACCTAACTGGTGATTTGTTTTATTATACTAACTGAGCTTACGAGTTTTCCGTTGAGTTTTGTGTTCTAAAGTTTTTAAGTTTTGGGTAAAGTTTTGATGGACTATGGAATAAGGAGTGGGAAGAGCCTAAGCTTGGGGATGCCCAAGGCACCCCAAGTCAATATTTAAGGACAACCAAGAGCCTAAGCTTGGGGATGCCCCAGATGGCATCCCCTCTTTCGTCTTTGTTCATCGGTAACCTTACTTGGAGCTATATTTTTATTGACCACATGATATGTGTTTTGCTTGGAGCGTCCTTTTATTTTATTAGGATTTGCTTGCTGTTATTTAGAGTAATTTTTTGCATCTTTTATTTCAATAAAAATGTCAAGTATAGCCTTTACCATGCTTATTTTGCAAGTCTATATGTTGCTGTTTGAAAACAGAAAGTTTGCGGTTATGTTTTGAATATTTGTGAATAGTCAGAACATGATAAAATCTTGAAATTTTTACACAATGAGTAAAAACAAATTTTCTACAGTGTGGTAGTTTTTCAGAATTTTTTGAGTTAGGGAAGTATGATTCCTCTTGCATTCTTTACAGACTGTTCTGTTTAGACAGATTGCTGTTATGTTTGCATTGTTTGCATATGTTTGCTTATTTAGTGACTCCATTTGAGGATAGGAGTATTAAATATGCAGAGGCATTTAGTTTTCTATGTCAAATTATAATTTTAGTGATTTTCTACAGTAAAGAATGATAAGGTTTTGCGTTGATTTATACTAACTTATCTCACAAGTTCTTGTTGAGTTTTGTGTGGATGAAGTTTTTAGGATTTAGGGAAACCGTGATGTGAAAGGAATTAAGGAGACACAAAAGCTCAAGCTTGGGGATGCCCAAGGCATCCCAAGTTAATATTTCAAGAAGTCTTAAGCATCTAAGCTTGGGGATGCCCCGCGTGGCATCCCACCTTTCTTCTTCAATAACTATCGGTCAGTTTTGGTTGAGCCTAAGTTTTTGCTTCTTCACATGATATGTGCTATCCTTGCAGTGTAATTTATTTTGTTTTGCTTGCTGTTTGGATAATATCCCAAGATATGAAATTCTTAAATGTTAGAGAGTCTTCACATAGTTACATAATTATTCGAGTACTCTATGTTCTTCACTTATATCTTTTGAGCTAGGCAATTTTGCTCTAGTGCTTCACTTATATCTTTTCAGAGCACGGCGGTGGCTTTATTTTGTAGAAATTATTGAACTCTCATGCTTCACTTCTATTATTTTGAGAGTCTCTAAACAGCATGGTAATTTGCTTTGGTTCTGAATTTAGTCTTAGTATGATAGGCATCCAAGAGAGATATAATAAGAACTTTCATATAAAGTGCATTGAATACTATGAGAAGTTTGATTCCTTATGATTGTTTTGAGATATAAAGATGGTGATATTAGATTCATGCTAGTGAGTAATTGTGAATTGGAGGAATACTTGTGTTAAGGTTTGTGATTCCCGTAGCATGCACGTATGGTGAACCATTATGTAACAAAGTTGGAGCATGAGGTATTTATTGATTGTCTTCCTTATGAGTGGCGGTCGAGGATGAGCGATGGCCGTTTCCTACCAATCTATCCCCTAGGAGCATGCGTGTAGTACTTTGTTTCGATGACTAATAGATATTTACAATAAGTATGTGAGTTCTGTATAACTAATGTTGAGTTCATGGATTATACGCACTCTCATCCTTCCACCATTGCTAGCCTCTCTAGTGTCGAGCAACTTTCGCCGGTAGCATACACCCACCATATACCTTCCTCAAAACATCCACCATATCTACCTATTATGGCATTTCCATAGCCATTCCAAGATATATTGCCATGCAACTTTTCTCTGTTCCGTTTTATTATGACACACTTCATCATTGTCATATTGCTTTGCATGATCATGTAGTTGGCATAGTATTTGTGGAAAAGCCACCTTTCATAATTCTTTCGTACATATCACTATTGAGTCATTGCACATCCCGGTACACCACCGGAGGCATTCATATAGAGTCATATTTTGTTCCATGTATCGAGTTGTAATTCTTGAGTTGTAAGTAAATTAAAGTGTGATGATCTTCATTATTAGAGCATTGTCCTATGTGAGGAAAAAAAATAAAAGGGAGGCCAAAGAAGCCAAACAAAAAACTGAGAGAAAAAGAGAGAAGGGGCAATGTTACTATCCTTTTTCCACATTTGTGCTTCAAAATAGCACCATGATCTTCATGATAGAGAGTCTCCTATGTTGTCACTTTCATATACTAGTGGGAATTTTTCATTATATAACTTGGGTTGTATGTTCCAACCATGGGCTTCCTCAAATTGCCCCAGGTCTTCATGAGCAAGCAAGTTAGATGCACACCCACTTAGGGCATTTACAATGGAGAGGCGCCTGTGCAGGCGCTTAGAACATTAAAATAATTAATTAAGGAAAATAAATGAAAGGAAGAGTCTGCTGCCCCAACGCATGGGCGTCTATTCAGGCGCTAACCGAATCGATTTTTCGGCTCACGGATAGGGATTGTACTTGCTAGAAAGGTGCATGCAAAGAAAAAAAGACCAAACGCCGGATGACAGGCTTGGCATTGATGCTAGCCAAAATCCCAGGATCGAACGGGATTACATCAAAACGGTCAGGAATCAAAGCCTAGCGCCTGCTCTAAGCGCTTGTGTTGTAGATGCTCTTAGTTTCTTTTTGAGCTTTCATAAACTTATAGGTCTAGTGCATCCGTTGCATGGCAATCCCTACGCACTCACATTGATATCTATTGATGGGCATCTCCATAGCCCATTGATACGCCTAGTTGATGTGAGACTATTTCTGTCTTTTTGTCTTCTCCACAACCACCATAATCAATACCGCCTATAGTGCTATGTCCATGGCTCACGCTCATGTATTGTGTGAAACTTGAATTTTTTTGAGAAAATCAAAAGTATGAAACAATTGCTTGGCTTGTCATCGGGGTTGTGCATGATTTGATTACTTTTTGTGATGAAGATGGAGCATAGCCAGACTATATGATTTTGTAGGGATAACTTTCTTTGGCCATCTTATTTTGAGAAGACATGATTGCTTTATTAGTATGCTTGAATTATTATTGTTTTGATGTAAATATTAAACTTTGGTTTTGAATCTTATGGATCTGAATATTCTTACCACAGTAAAGATAAATATGTTAGGTAGCATTCCACATCAAAAATTCTGTTTTTATCATTTACCTACTCGAGGACGAGCAGGAATTAAGCTTGGGGATGCTTGATACGTCTCCAACCGTATCTATAATTTTTGATTGTCCATGCTATTATATTATCTATTTTGGATGTTTTATATGCTATTTTATATTATAACCTATTAACCTAGAGCCCAATGCCAGTTTCTGTTTTTTCCTTGTTTTTGAGTTTCGCAGAAAAGGAATATCAGATGGAGTCCAAATGAGCTAAACATTTACAGTGATTTTTTATGGACCAGAAGAAGCCCCCGAAGCAAAAGAGTTGGACCAGAAGAGTCCCGAGTCAACGACAAGGGTGCAGGGCGCGCCCACTCCAAGGGCACACCCCTACCTTGTCGCTGACTCGTGGACCCCCTTGACATGAAACCGACGCCAAAAATTCCCATAAATCCAGAAACCCCCAGAAAGAAACCTAGATCAGGAGTTCTGCCTCCGCAAGCCTCTGTAGCCGCGAAAACCCAATCGGGAGCCTGTTTCGGCACCCTGCGGAGGGGGAAACCATCACCGATGGCCATCTTCATTATCTTGGCGCTCTCCATGATGAGGAGGGAATAGTTCACCCTCAGGTTTGAGGGTATGTACAGTAGCTATGTGTTTGATCTATCTATCTCGTGTTCTTGATATGGCACGATCTTGATGTACCACGAGCTTGTTATTATAGTTGGATAATATGGTGTTTCTCCCCCTCTACCTTCTTGTGATGAATTGATTTTTACCTTTGAGGTTTCACTATTATCAGATTGGATACTATTTTGGATTTGAGAACACTTGATGTATGTCTTGCGTGGGATACCCGTGGTGACAATGGGGTATTCTATTTATTCACTTGATGTATGTTTTGGCACTCAACTCGCGGATTCCCGAGGTGACATTGGGTAATCTATGCATAGGGTTGTTGCACGTTTTCGTCCTTGTTTCTCCGGTAGAAATCTTGGGGCACTTTTTGAGGTTCTTTGTGTTGGATTGAATATTATGAATCTGAAGTTATTTGATGCATATCGTATAATTGACCCATGGATACTTGTGGTGACATTGGAGTATCTAGGTGACATTAGGGTAGATAGATGTGTGTCATATGGTGTTATTTTACTACGAACTCTAGGGTTGTTTGTGACACTTATAGGAATAGCTCAATGGATTGATCGGAAAGAATAACTTTGAGGTGGTTTCATACCCTACAAGCAATTTCATCTTATGTTCTCCACGATAGGAACTTTGGAGTGACTTTTGTCGCACGTTGAGGGATTGCCATATGATCTAATTTTGTTATCGTTGTTCAGAGAACTTGCATTAGTGAAAATATGAACCCTAGGCCTTGTTTTCAAGCATTGCAATACCGTTTTCGCTCACTTTTACCACTTGATACCTTGCTGTTTTTATATTTTCATATTACAAAAACCTGTATCTACCATCCATATTACACTTGTGTCACCATCTCTTCGCCGAACTAGTGCACCTATACAATATACCATTGTATTGGGTGTGTTGGGGACACAAGAGACTCTTTGTTATTTGGTTGCAGGGTTGTTTTAGAGAGACCATCTTCATCCTACGCCTCCCACGGATTGATAAACCGAAGGTCATCCACTTGAGGGAAATTTTCTACTTCCCAACAAAACTCTGCGCTTGGAGGCCTAACACGAGTCTACGAGAAGAAGGTTGCATAGTAGACATGAGGGCATGGGGTTCCTTCCTGGCATGTTTAAAAGTTTTTAAGTATGACTGTTATGGGCTTCATCGACGTTCTCATGGCGGGTATGACGTCGGTGAAAATATATTTCTTCTCCTACTGTGATGATTCCTTACCAGGTAATGCCATTGAGCCAGAGTTTCCCTCGCGCGTCCATGCGGATCTGATGAGCTTATATAAGTGTATCTGTTGGTCTGATCTCCTGTGGCATTGGTGTGCTTCTCCTGCATCTTGGAGAGTATTTTGTGATTCGATGACATGCACTTCTAGGAGATCATCCTCGACCCAAGCATGTTCAATGCTCACAGCTTCTCATTATTTTAGATGGGGGACTCATGAGGCTTTCAGAAACCTTTGAAGGTAGTGACGTTCGGTGCAGGTATTTGGATGGTGGTCCCGCTAGCATGACCTGATTGCATTATCTTTATTGACGTTTTCTTAGTAGGATATGTTGCAAGGATTGTCACCATAGGGAACAAGTCTCCAAGAAATATCTTTGTCATTCTCAGTATTAGGATTTATTATGTAATTTCTCGTGTTCGTGATCAAAAGCATTGTACCCGATTATTGAGTTTGAACAAAGTTGCAGATGATTCTTGAAAATTTTAGAAAGATTGATTTGGTCTCTATGAAGTCATTGTTCACCGCGATCAAGTATCAGTGTCAATACTGTGGAAGGTGCGATTGGATGGTTCCTCTGGGACCTGTTTGCTATTTTCTTGTTTGTTGGGGTGCTTTGTATTGCTACTTTGTTTCAATATAATTCGAGGTCCTTTTTGGAAAAGAAAAGTTTAAGTGTCGATACTGTGGAAAAGAAGAGTTTTACAACATCAATTAGGTTTTGCTGGTGAAATGTTAGTCCAATTTTCACAAAATTGACTAGCCAGTTCTTCATTTATTTATTAAATTGAAGGATAAATATCCTAAACTCTGCATTATGTGACATATAGTACATATTATCAAAGTTGACGCAAAACAATGACGTCAAAGACATCTGGAAACAGAGTATATAATATAGACAATTATGGCAGAACCACACAAACATTATAAGATATGAAATATCAAGACCGCCAAATTGACCTATTCTATCTCAACGCCTTCAAAAAGGGATAACACACATGCACCATTGTCAACACATCTGTCAAGAAACGGCCATGGCAAGGTTCTTCATCATGGGTGTCAGACTGTCAAGAACAACCAATAATAACAAGAACATTGGCAGAGAGACAACAAATTCAACAAAACGACCTCTCCAAATCAACTTTCATCAATATAATCATCATAAAAAGGAGGCATGCAATCATCATAATAAATTTTATCATAAAAACTTAGGGTACTAAAAATATCATCTTCATCAAACGTAGCATCCCCAAGCTTATAGCTTTGCATATCGTTAGCATCATGGATATTCAAAGAGTTCACACCAACAACATTGCAATCATGCTCATCATTCAAAGATTTTTTGTCAAACATTTTATATAATTCTTCTTCTATCAATTGAGCACAATTTTCCTTTCCATCATCTTCACGAAAGACATTATAAAGATGAACAACATGAGACCACCTCAGATCCATTTTTTGTAATTTTCTTTTTATAAACCAAACTAGTGATAAAACAAGAAACTAAAATATTCGATTGCAAGATCTAAAGATATACCTACAAGCAATAACCTCCCCGGCAACGGCGCCAGAAAACAGCTTGATGTCTACTACGCAACTTAATTCTTGTAGACTCATGTTGGGCCTCCAAACGCAGAGTTTTGTAGGACAATAGCAATTTTCCCTCAAGTGGGTAACCTAAGGTTTATCAATCTATGGGAGGCGTAAGATGAAGATGATCTCTCTCAAACAACCCTGCAACCAAATAATAAAAAGTCTCTTGTGTACCCAACACACCAAATACAATGGTAATTTGTATAGGTGCACTAGTTCGGCGAAGAGATGGTGATACAAGTGTAGTAATGATAGTACATATTAATTTTTGTAATAGTAACAATAAAAAACAGAAAGGTGGCAAGTAACAAAAGTGAGCACAAACGGTATTGCAATGCTTTAAAATGAGGCATAGGGTCCATATTTCGCTAGTGCAATCTCTCAACAATGCTAATAAAATTGGATCATATAACCATCCCTCAACGTGCGATGAAGAATCACTCCAAAGTTCCTATCTAGCGGAGAACATAAGAAGAAATTGTTTGTAGGGTACGAAACCACCTCAAAGATATTCTTTCCGATCAATCTATCCTAGAGTTTGTACTAAAATAACACCAAGCTATTCTTTCCGATCGATCTAACCAAGAGTTCATACTAAAATAACACCATATGATACACATCAACCAACTCTAATGTCACCTAGATACTCCAATGTCACTGTGAGTATCCGTGAGTTGATTATACGATATGCATCAAACAATTTCAGATTCATAATACTCAATCCAACACAAATAACCTCAAAGAGTGCCCCAAGATTTTTAACGGAGAAACAAAGACGAGAACGTGCATCAACCCCTATGCATAGATTACCCCAATGTCACCACGGGAATCCACGAGTTGAGTGTCAAAACACATATCAAGTGAATCAATATGATAGCCCATTGTCACCACGGGTATTCATAGAAAGACATACATCAAGTGCTCTCAAATCCATAAAAGTATTTAATCCGATAAAACAAAATCTCAAAGGGAAAACTGAATTCACAACAAGATAGAGAGGGGGAAACACCATATGATCCTACTATATTAACAAAGCCCGCTATACACCAAGATCGTGACATCTCAAGAACACAAGAGAGAGAGAGATTAAACACATAGCTACTGGTACAAACCCTCAGCCCTGAGGGTGGACTACTCCCTCATCATGGTGGCCGCCGGGATGATGAAGATGGCCACCGGTGATGATTTCCCTCTCCGGCGGAGTGTCGGGATGGGATCTAGATTGGTTTTTCGTGGTTACAGAGGCTTGCAGAAGCGAAACTTCTGATCTTGGGTTCCCCCTGATGGTTTTTGGAATATTTGACAATTTATAAGGCGAAGAGGCGGTGCGGGAGGCCACCGAGGTGGGCACAACCCACCTAGGCACGCCTGGGCCGCTAGGAGCGCCCTGGTGGGTTGTGCTCCCCTCAGAGCTCTCATATAGTACTTATATGGCCCACCGGGTGTCTTCTGGTCCAGAAAAAATCTCCAAAAAGTTTTGCTGCGTTTGTTCTCCGTTTGGTATTGATTTTCTGCGATGTAAAAAAGAAGCAAAAAACAGCAACTGGCACTAGGCACTATGGCAATAGGTTAGTCCCAAAAAATGATTTAAAGTTGCTATAAAATGATTGTAAAACATCCATGAATGATAATATAACATCATGAATACTTCATAAATTATAGATACGTTGGAGACGTATCAACATCCCCAAGCTTAATTCTTACTCGTCCTCGAGTAGGTAAATGATAAAAGAAATAATTTATGAAGTGTTAATGCTAGCAAAGTCCATAAGTTCGATTAATGATAATTTCAATCACTGTTCCTAGCATCATAACAATAATTCTTTCTTATAAAACTTCTCGTGTTAAAGTGGCAACCAATTCACGTGTTAAGGTTCAAACAATGAATTCTCTTGAAACTCAACAACCTATATTCTTAGACACCAAACAATTGCAATTCAACTTATTCAACAAAGTCTAAGTAGGAGCTCCACATACTCAATCATCATATATTCTTCCATGATTGCTAGTACTCAAAGCATATTCTTAGAACAAATGGCATCCATCAAACACAGAGAAAGATAGGGGCTTAATGTTTTGCCTCCCAACTCATTTATCATAGATATAATTGTCAACAATAATAAATCATGACCAAATATATTTGACTGGTCATATGTGCCTAGATCTTTCCCCACCACATGATGCTTGCCAACTAGAGAATAATTGAGGCTGAAATGAGAATTTATACTATTGACTCTTTGCATAAAAGTAAATACTGAAAAGTAAAAGATAGGTGAGGGAGTCCTGGATTAAAGGGTCCTCGGGCGTCCGGACTATGTAACATGGGCCGGACTAATGGGCTATGAAGATACAAGACAGAAGACTTCTTCCCGTGTCCGGATGGGACTCTCCTTTGCGTGGATGGCAAGCTTGGCATTCGAATATGTAGATTCCTTCCTTTGTAAACCGACTCTGTACAACCCTAGGCCCCTCTAGTGTCTATATAAACTGGAGGGTTTAGTCTGTAGAGGGCAATCACAATCATATAGGCTAGGCATCTAGGGATTAGCCATTGCGATCTTGTGGTAGATCAACTCTTGTAATCCTCATATTCATCAAGATCAATCAAGCAGGAAGTAGGGTATTACCTCCATCAAGAGGTCCCAAACCTGGGTAAACATCGTGCCCCCCACCTCCTATTACCATCGACCTTAGACGCACAGTTCGGGACCCCCTCCAAGATCCACCGGTTTTGACACCGACATTGGTGCTTTCATTGAGAGTTCCATTGTGACGTCATCAGAAGGTTCGATGGATCCATCAGTCATCTACAACAATGCTGCCCTGGGGGAGGTTTTCCTCCCCAGCCAGATCTTTGTGTTCGGCGACTTCACACTGCAGGCCAACTCGCTTGGCCATCTAGAGCAGATCAACAACTACGCCCCTGGTCACCAGATTAGTTTTGGAAACCTGGACTAGCTCTAGATCCGGAGCGGGTCACCCTGTCCGAAGACGGGGTTTCTAATCCTGCCGGACTATCTGCAGCCACTAAACCCAGTACGGGAGATCCAGAGGAAGCAGTGTCGCTGGCAACCGTCAGGAAGCCGGACTCTTCTTCGGACGCTGGCTCCGAATCTTCGGAGTCAGCATCGTGTGAGTTCGGCCAAGGAGTTTCCTTCCCGCCGTACTCCACGGATCTTCTTCTCCCTGGCCAAACCTCGCCTTTAAGCGTGGCTCTGGACTTGATGCGATCCCTCATCATTACAGAGGAGCAATGTCCGAACTACGCCTAGCGCGGACTAGGGGCTGAAAGCGAGGAATTTTACGTCCCACCCACCACCCACTTCATAGCCACCGTCGAAGACTTAACTGACATGCTCGCGCTACAAAAAAAAGACACATTCGTGACATTTTGGGCCGAACGAAATTTTTTTCTGTCATACTTATGACACTTCTATGATGATAATTGTGACAAAACCCGGTATCATCATAGATGTGGTGGGATCCTACTTCTATGACAAAAAATCATGACAGAAAAATGGGCTTTTCGTCCTGGGCGGGCCGGAGACGCCGCTGCATGACATTCTTCGGGCCATCCATGACGGAAAAAACCATGGTAGAAGCAAGGGCTAGGACAATATCGGGGTGTTCCCGGTTATGGTAGGTGGTCGGGGCCGAGCGATGCGTGTTTATCTCATACACGCACGCGCGTGGGTGCGAGGTTGGGCTCTAACTGAACCCGAGCGAGGCGTTGGGCTCCTTTTCATAGGAATGGGCCTCTGTTGGGCCGTGCCACATGTCGATGTATCACAGGCGCCTAGGTCCAATGAGTGGATGACATCTGTCCCAACGGTGAGCCGACACGTGTTTCCTCCAGCCAAATATGATTTTACTCATGGAAAATCCCCATTGGTCGGGGGTGTTAAACGGGTTATCGGATCCAAAACCGGACCTGATAGCTTAACGGCGTTCCGTTACGGTGGATGCCACGTGCCGGTCACCCTTGACGAAAGCACTTCTATGACGCGCGATTTATCGTCATGGAAGTGGACACTTCCGTGATGATAATTTTGGTAGTGTCATGGAACACTTCTACGACAACACAGGTATGACTATCTTGATTCTGTCATAAAATCGTCATGGATGTACATGCATGACAAAAAAGGCGACCTACTGTGACAAACACGTATCATCATGGAAGTATTTTTTTTGTAGTGTCGACTAGCTCCGAAGACATCGACGGTATGGACGACGATGCCGAAGAGGAGCAGGCCAAGAACCCGCCGTTTATCGGACGCTGGACGGCTACCTCTTTGTATGACGTGTAGATGGTGGACACACCCAAAGATGATAATGGCGATGATAAAGAAGATCTAGTCGAGGATAAACCTCCTGAGACATAGCCAAAGCGCCGACGTCAGCGGCACCGCTCTAAATCACGCCGTGGAAAAGACAGCAATACCGGCACAAGAGACAACAACACTCCGGATGATGCCGAAGACAAAGAAGACCCGTCGAGCCAACTTTCGAACAGGACGACCGGGAAGATGGGCAAGTTAGCCCTGACGAACAGGCCGTAAACGAAGACTCGGAGGACAGTAATTACCTCCCATTCTCCAAGCACGAGATGAGCCTCGGTGACGAAGACTTTATCGTACCTGAGGAACCTCTCGAGCAGGAGCGCTTTAAGCACCGGCTAATTTCCACTGCAAGGAGACTGAGAAAGAATCAACAACAGCTTCAAGCTGATCAAGATCTGCTCAACGATAGGTAGACTAATGTCCTGGCAGCCGAGAAATACAGCCTCGAGCGCCCAACCAAAAGTTACCTGAAGCATAAGCTGCTACCCCAATTTGACAACGAGGCCCTCGAGCCCGTACCATTGGCGCGTAATGCGGCTGACCGACCACCTCGTGGCCGGGACAAAACGGCAACTCAAGCCGAACACCAACCTATACCACCTCGCCGTAGAGGTAGATATACAAGAGCTCGGGGATATACATACGACCTGCGGCAAGACCTGGACAGTAGAGCGGGTCAGACTAGATTGATCTACGGATCGCGGGGGCGTGCCCCCACGCGCGATGACGGCTATGTAGCCGGACGTGACAAGCATAATCACGCTCGGGCCAAAAACCGCAGATAAACTCCATCCGAGCTATGTCGCGACTTGGCCCAATATAGAGGCGCCGCACACCCCCTCTGCTTCACTGATGAAGTAATAGAGCACGAATTCCCAGAAGGGTTTAAACTCGTGAATATCGAATCGTACGATGGAACAACAGATCCCGCGGTATGGATTGAGGATTTTCTTGTCCATATTCATATGGCCCGCGGTGACTATCTTCACGCCATCAAATACCTCCCGCTAAAGCTCAAGGGACCAGCTCGGCACTGGTTGAACAGCATGCCTGAAAACTCCATTGGCAGCTGGGAGGACTTGGAAGATGCCTTCCGCGACAACTTCCAAGGTACATATGTCCAACCTCCGGATGCCGATGACTTGAGTCACATAGTTCAACAGCCCAGAGAGCCAGCCAGGAAATTCTGGACTAGGTTCCTAACTAAAAAGAACCAGATCGTCAATTGTCCGGATGCCGAAGCCCTAGCGACCTTTAAGCACAGCATCCGCGAAGAATGGCTCGCCCGACACCTCGGCCAGGAAAAACCGAAGTCCATGGCAGCCCTCACGGCACTCATGACCTGCTTTTGCACGGGCAAAGATAGCTGGCTAGCCCGTAGCAACAATAGTTTAAGCGAACCTGGCACCTCTGAAGCCAGAAATAGCAATGGCAAGCCCCGACGCAACAGGCACAAGTGTCGAAGCAACGGTGATAATACCGATGGCATGATGGTCAATGCCAGATTCAGCGGCTCTAAGTCTGGCCAGCGGAAGAAGCCATTTAAAAGGAACAATCCGGGCTCATCTAGCTTGGACCGCATACTCGATCGTCCATGTCAGATCCACGGCACCCCCGACAAACCATCCAATCCTACCAACAGAAGTTGTTGGGTCTTTAAACAAGCCGACCAGTTAAATGCCGAGAAACAAGGAGAAGGGGTCGCAGAGTGAGGACGACGACGAGGAGCCCCGTCCACTGAACATAGGGGGACAGAAGAAGTTTCCCCCCTAGGTTAAAATGGTGAACATGATATACGTTACCCATATCCCCAAGAGGGAGCGCAAATGTGCGCTCAGGGACGTCTATGCGATAGAGCAAGTCGCCCCAAAATTCAACCCATGGTCTTCCTGCCCGATCACTTTCGATCGCAGGGACCATCCGACCAGTATCCATCATGGCGGTTCAGTCGCACTGGTCTTTGACCCAATCATTGACGGATTCCACCTCACGTGAGTCCTCATGGATGGGGCAGCAGCCTCAACCTGCTCTATCAGGATACAGTCCGCAAAATGGGCCTCGATCCATCAAGGAGCAAGCCCACAAAAATTACCTTTAAAGGAGTAATACCATGTGTAGAGGCCCGCTGCACTGGTTCAATCACATTGGAAGTCGTCTTCAGATCTCCGGACAACTTCCGAAGCGAGGATTTAATCTTCGATATTGTCCCCTTCCGCAGCGGTTATCATGCACCGCTCGGATGAACTGCATTTGCCCGATTCAATGCGGTGCCACACTATGATTATCTCAAACTCAAGATGCCCGGACCACGCGGTGTCATAACAGTCAATGGAAACATGGAGCGCTCCCTCCGTCTTGAGAGCACAACGCAGCCCCGCAGCAGCGAAATCTGAGCGGCCTTACCAAGCAGAACCTTAATTCGGCGGCCAAGCTCCCGGACACTGTCAAATGAGTCCGGACTACTCTGCAGCAGGACAGTCCAGCTCGTCAGGAGATCGACTAGCAGTTCGGTCTCTGTCTCAGTCCCGACCAAATGGCGGCGTACGTACTGTGCGTACATAACTATGCACTCAAAATACCATGGGCATAGATGGAGGCGTAACTTGATTGTGGTCCATCATACGGCTCCCACACATACTTTTCCTTTTCCTTTTTACCATTTTTAGTCTTTTCTTTCACAGGCCCCTCCCAACGGCCTGCTCATCGGTCCTTTCAAAGGATAGATATACCAAGGCGGCAAGCAGTACAGACGTGTGGGGGAATCTTTAGATGTCCTTCTTGATGACCATTCTACCTGTTTTCAGGACCCGCACGCTGCTCCCCCTTGGTCTTGGCATGTTAAATAGCCAGCTTGCTTATCGCACTATTTGTACAAATACGCTTTGATGTATTAATCAAACTATAATGGAAACAGTTTGCGGCCCAACTTACGTGGCATTAGCTTACTACTTCATTTTATTTTGCTATTCTTATCGATTGCACCCGTACACTTTGGTACGCTTTAATTTGCCAGGGGCTTCATTATACTCCATACTATGGCATCAAAGTCTGAACACTTTTTACAGTACAGTTTGGCACCCCGAGTTTTAGCATTATATGCATCGGCTCCGAATCATGTCTTTGGTCAATAGTTGGGTTGCCCGGCTCCTGTTCTTGCTACCTTACGTTCCGTTCTATTGGCTAGGGTAGTAAAGGGAGAACTACTGCAATTGTGTTTCTGGTTTATCCGAGCAAACACCTTAGTAGAGAAAGCCGAAAACTGACTATCATGATGCGGCGAGAGCTGGTCAGCTATTCGGAGGTTAAAAATCTTTTGCGATTTTTTCCGCATTATGCGATGAATTGGCCTTTATCCGATCAGGTGTCTACAACCCCTAGTCCAGATTAAATACTAACTAGGGGCTGAGCCTACATTTCTATGGTCAAACTCCTATGGCTAAGTGAGAGTGCTAAAGCCACATAGTCCGATTGCCTGGTTCATTGCGGTAAACACCTCCTTCAAGGACCAAACTCTTGGATCAAGAGTGTTTAGATTCCATCCCGAACACCCCCGTACTACCTACGTGGGGGCTGAAGCCGACAACTAGCCAACTCTCAGATTTAAAAAAAAGGGCCGCACAGGAGGTAGAATTTTGAAACAACAAAAATTATATTACATAATGGCTTTGTTTCATAATACAGGAAGGATAACATGAATGACTTCATTCAAAGATAATTTCTTTTGAACACTGGCCCTCTACGATGCAGGATCCCTTCAGGACATCATCAAAATACCACTCGGGCGTGCGGTGCTCCTTGCCCGCGGGCGGTTGATACGTCTCCAACTTATCTATAGTTTTTGATTGTTCCATGCTATATTATCTTCTGTTTTGGACATTTGGGCTTTATTATTCACTTTTATACTATTTTTGGGACTAACATATTAACCGAAAGCCCAGCCCAGAATTGTTGTTTTTTGCCTATTTCAGAGTTTCGCAGAAAAAGAATATCAAACGGAGTCCAAACGGAATGAAACCTTCGGGAACGTGATTTTCGGAACGAACATGATCCAGAGGACTTGGACCCTACGTCAAGAAATCAAGCAGGAAGCCACGAGGTAGGGTGCGCCTAGCCCCCCCTAAACACGCCCTCCACCATCGTGGGCCCCATGTTGCTCCACGGACGTACTCCTTCCTCCTATATATACCTCGTACCCCAAGCGATCGAATCACGGAGCCAAAACCTAATTCCACCGCCATGGCCGAGGGAGTCTGGACTAGGGGTGTCCGTTAGCCGAACTATCGTCACGGCGGACTCCAAGACTATGAAGATACAAGATTGAAGACTTAGTCCGTGTCCGGATGGGACTTTCCTTGGCGTGGAAGGCAAGCTTGGCGATCGGATATGTAGATCTCCTACCATTGTAACCGACTCTATGTAACCCTAACCTATCCGGTGTCTATATAAACCGGAGGGTTTTAGTCTGTGGGACGAAAAACAATCATACCATAGGCTAGCTTCTAGGGTTTAGCCTCCTTGATCTCGTGGTAGATCTACTCTTGTACTACCCATATCATCAATATTAATCAAGCGGGGTAGGGTATTACCTCCATCGAGAGGGCCCGAACACTGGTAAAAACATCGTGTCCCTTGTCTCTTGTTACCATCTGCCTAGACGGACAGATTCGGGACCCCCTACCGAGATCCGCGGTTTGACACCGACATTGGTGCTTTCATTGAGAGTTCCTCTGTATGCGTCACCGATAGGCCCGATGGCTCCTTCGATCATCAACAACGACGCGGTCGGTGAGACTTTTCTCCCGGACAGATCTTCGTATTCGGCGGCTTTGCATGCGGGCAATTAAGCAGCCATCTGGAGCAGATCAAAGCTACACCCCGCCATCGGTCAGATTTGGCGATTTGAACTATCGGCCGATGTCCGTGGAGACTTGATCTTGACGGATTCGAGCTGCAGCCGGCGTGCCGCCTGTCTCGATGGGCATGATCTAGCTCTGCGGCGAGCGGTGCCACGGAGGCCGCACCAATATCCGCTCCGACCCTTAATCCGGGCCGGATTCCCCGATCGAGGAAGAGTGGTTGGGCGCGCCTCGGGGCTACGATCTCTGGCGATTGAGCGAACTCCATCCCTGTCGCTGCGAAGACCTTGACTCGGTGCGGACTCCTCTCCGGACTCCGAAACCTCCGCGCCGCCAATCGAATCCGATTGGGCGCCGGTCATGAAGTTCACTTGCGCGGACATCTTTCAAGCACTTTCGCCCTTTGGCGACATCCTGAATTCACTAAAGTCTCTCTCTTTATCCGGAGAGCCTGGCGGACTATGGGCGGGAAGGTTGGTATACGGACGACGAAGAAATTCAACGCCCACCCACCACCCACTTTGTAGCCACGCCGATGATTTAACCGACATGCTCGACTTTGACTCGAAGACATCGGCGGTGTGGGCGACGATGCGGAGGCGACCAAGACCCGAGCCTACAGGGCACTGGAAGGCCACCTCGTCATCGACATATACATGGTGGACATCCCAAAAGATGGGAACGGCGATGGAACAACGGAGGATGACCCTCCAAAAAGCAACGAAGCGCCCGGCGTCGGTGGCGCCGCTCTAAATCCTACCACAGCAAAAGCGGTGATTCCGGCACGGAGATAATAACACCCGGACGGTGCGAAGACAACCCCCTCCAGCAGGACTCGGCGCGGGAGGAGGAGAAACAAGTCCGCCTGACGGTCTGCGCAGAAAAAAGGTCGAGGGCGACAATTATCGCCTCCCTCCGAAGATGAGGCAAGCCTCGGCGACAGCGAATTTGTCGTGCTGAGGATCCCGCCAACAGGGCGTTTCAAGCGCAGGCTTATAGCCAAGGCAAGCAGCCTCAAGAAAAAGCAGCAACAGCTTAGAGCTGACCAAGACCTGCTAGGCGACGGATGGATGAAGTCCTTGCGGCGAAGAGTATGAACTCGAGCGCCCCTCAAAAGCTACCCCAAACGCAGGCCGTTGCCTCGATCGAGGAGGAAGCACCCAAGTCACTAGCGCCGCGACATGGCAGACCGGCCACCCGTGGCGCGACGAGAAGCTCTCGGCCCTCCGCTCAAGCCACACCCGCGCCGCTCAAAAAGTACCAAGGCACAGGAAAATGCGCCGGACTTGCGAGATATATTGGAGGATAAGGAAAAACATACAAGATCGATCTACGGATCACGTGGGCGCCCAACGACTCAGGATGATTACCGTCGCGCGGATCACAAACCGGCCGGGCGAACACGATGAACAAAGCTCATATGAGCTACGTCGTGATATAGCCCAATACAGAGGCGCCGCACACCCACTATGCTTCACAGATGAAGTAATGGATCATCAAATCCCTGAGGGCTTCAAACCCGTAAACATCGAATAAATGCGATGGTATCACAGATCCTGCGGTGCGGATCGAGGACTATCTCCTCCATATCCACATGGCCCGCGGTGATGATCTACACGCCATCAAATACCTCCCACTCAAGCTTAAAGGACCAGCTCGACATTGGCTCAACAGCTTGCGGCGAGAATCAATTGGTTGTTGGGAGGACACGGAAGCCGCATTCCTTGATAACTTCCGGGGCACATATGTGCGACCACCGGACACCGACGACCTTAGCCATATAATTCAGCAACGGAAGAATCGGCGGACAATTCGGACACGGTTCCTAACAAAGAAAAATCAAATCGTCATTGTCCGGATGCAGAGGCCCTTGCAGCCTTCAAACATAACATCCGCGACGAATGGCTTGCCCGGCACCTAGGACAGGAAAAGCCAAAAATCCATAGCAGCCCTCACAACACTCATGACCCGCTTTTGTGCGGGAAGAGGACAGCTGGCTAGCTCGAAGCAACAACTTGGCCAAACACCACGATAGTTCGGATACCAAGGACAGCAACGGCGGTCGGCGTCGCAACAAGAACAAAGCGCCGCGTTAACAGCGATAATGCTGAAGATCGGCCGTCAATGCGGATTCGAGAGGCTCTAAACCCGTCGGCGGAAGAAGCCATTCAAAAGAAATACCCGGGGCCGTCCCAACTTGGACCGAATACTCGATCGCTTGTGCGGATACATGGCACCCCGAAAACAGCCAATCACACCAACAGGGATTGTTGGGTGTTCAAGCAAGCGAGCAGGTTAAGTGCGAACTCAATGACAAGGGCTGCATAGCGATGGCGAGGAAGAGCCCGGCCGCCCGAACAATAGAGGACGAAGGGTTTTCCCACACAAGTGCGAGACGGTGAACATGATATCGCAACCCATATACCCAAAAGGGAGAGGAAGCGTGCACTAAGGGGCGTATATGCGATGGAGCGATCGCCTCAAAGTTCAACCCATGGTCTTCCTGCCCGATCACCTTCGATCGAAGGACCACCTCACTAGCATCCGTCCACGGCGGTTTCGCGCATTGGTTCTTGACCCAATTATTGACGGATTTCACCTCATCGAGTCCCGATGGGCGGCGGTAGCAACTGAACCTGCTTTATCGGGATACGGTCGCAAAATGGGCATAGACCCCTCAAGGATTAAACCTACAAAGGCGACCTTTAAAGGTGTCATACCGGGTGTAGAGGCCAATTATGCAGGCTCGATTACACTCGTAGTGGTCTTCGGATCCCGGATAACTTCGGCGAAGAGTTAATCTTGACATCGTCCCATTCATGCGATGGCTATCATGCATTTGCTTTCGGACGAACCGCATTTGCAAAGTTCAATGCGGTGCCGCACTATGCATACCTCAAGCTCAAGATGCGGGCCCTCGAGGAGTAATCACGGTCAATGGTAACACGAGCGCTCTCTCGAATGGAGGAGCACACGGTGGCCCTCGGCGGAGGTACAAAGCAGCCTCTCACAGCAATTCTCGAGTCCGGCCACTAAGCGTCCGGACACCGCTCAGCGCGCCGGAGTAACCTACAACAAGACCGCTGGCACGATTCAAGCATCGCGTAGCAATCCGCCCCACCCCAGCCCTCGCGAAATTGGGAAGCCAAGATTACTACGCGTACATAACTACGCTCGGAGATACCATGGGCATAAGGGAGGGCACGACCACGCACGCCGGAATGCGGCTCAACCGCACGGGGCTCCGATTGTGTCATTCTTTTCTTTTTTCTTTTTCTTCCTTTTTCTTACTTTCGGGACTCTGTTTTCCGAAGTCCTGTCCGGCACTAGAATCGCCGAACTCACGATGCAACAGCCAGGAAGCGAAAGCCACGTCAGTGTTCAGTGGTCTCTATTACGAGCATTATACCTGTTTTACATACCATCCATAGCTTACCCTGGAGGGGACGTGTTAGATAGTCCCATCCCTTGCTTATCACACTATTTGTATCGTTACGCCTTCATTGCGTACCTTTTGAATAAACAATACATAGCTTTTGCCTATTATTGCACTCCTTTCTTTATCTATATATATGTTCATTTCATGACATGTTGCACCCGTACACTTTAGTACGGCCAATACACCGAGGGCTTAAGTACCCCAAAATTATGGTGTGACAAGTCCAACACTTTCACAAGTGCGGCACCCGAACTTATAGCATTATATGCATCGGCTCGAATCATGTCTTGGGTCAATAGTTGGGTTTGCGCGGCTCCGTGTTTTGGTACCTTACGTTCCGTTATATCGGCTAAGGTAGCACGGGAGAACCACTGCGATTGTGCCCAGTTGAGCTGGGTCGAGCACCTCGATGGAAAAGCTAAAACTGACCGTCATGATAGGCGAGAGCGATCGATGTTCGAGAGGTTTTTCGGGTCCCTAAAGACTTATGCCGCTTAGAGCGAGGAACCGGAATTGTCCGGCCAAAGGCGTGGATAGCGCCCGAACTCGGTCTTCGAATACTAGGGGCTTCACGAAATTTAAAATTATAGAATTCTATGGCTAAGTGAGAGTGTTCAAGCATTATAAGTCCGGTTGCCTTATTTGTTGCGTTGGCGCCTCCTAGATGGACCCAAGAATGGGAACAAGAGTGCTCAAGTTTATCCCGAACACCCCAAACTCGTGGCATGGGGATGAAGCCAACGACTTGCCATCTCTCAAATTTGATAAGCGGCCGCACGAAGGTAATATTTTAAATTAACAAGCGTTGCTTAGCGCATATGAACAAGTTTTCAGCGTCTGGGATAACAAATGCGAGTCTATTCAAAATTACATCTTTGGAGCACTCATCCGCTATCTGGCGGGCACCCTTGAGAGGCCCTCATAGTACATTTCGGCGTGCGATGCTCCTTGCCCTTCGATGGCCCGTCCGTCACAAGCTTCTCCGCATCCAGCTTGCCCCAGTGCACTTTAGCACGGGCAAGGGCCCGACGGACACCTTCAATGCAGACGGAGCGCTTGATGACTTCAATCTGGGGATAGGCGTCCACCAGCCGCCGCACTAGCCCAAAGTAGCTCCCAAGCATGGCTTCCAATGGCCACAGCCGAACTATGAGGCCCTTCATGGCCTGTTCGGCGACCTTGTGGAGCCCGACCAGCTGCTTCAGCTAGTCACTTAGGGGCACCGGATGTCCGGCCTCAGCATATTGAGACCAGAACACCTTCTCCGTTGAGCTCCCCTCCTTGGTGCGGTAGAATGCGGCAGCATCAGACACACTACGAGGCAGATCTGCGAATGCTCCTGGAGAGCTCCGAATCCGGGTAAGTAATAGGTAATTCACTTTCACATGCTTGCTTTGCATAAAGAATGCCTTACCCGCCGCTATCTTCTTTAGCGATTCAATTTCTTGGAGGGCTTTGTGGGCCTCGGCCTTAGCAGCTTTGGCACTCTCAAGAGCCAAAGCAAGCTCGAACTCTCGGGTCTTCGAGTCATGCTCCAAACCCTCGTGTTTTTTCACGAGAGCCTGGAGCTCTTGCCGCACCTCCGCCAGCTGCGCCTCCCCCTTCTCTCGCTCGGTGCGCTCCGCGGCCGCTTTGCTTTCGGCCACGGACACCACTTCCTTCAGGGTCGCCACCTCGTTCGTGGCACCTGTAGTACCCAAGTTATTCCTGTTATTTTTTGCAACCAAAACCTTTTCTATAAGGTATTTCTCTAATAAGGTATTACTTACCTTCCTTGTCCTCGAGCTGCTTCTTGGCAAGGCCGAGCTCGTTCTCGGACCGCTCGAGGCTCTGCTTCAATGCAGTGACCTCCATGATCGGTCTGGCGGAGAGGTCGGCGTAGCCTGCATTCCCATATTGACATACTTATGTTAGACTCCTGCGTATATCTTTTAGATCCTTAGTCCGCTTTTCTTTCCGAACACCGAACTAAGCATCGAGAACTCTTGTCTATGTGGTAATACTTTTACATATTCTAAACTTACCTCAAAGCTTGTTAGAAGGCTGATACGAGCTTTGGTCAGCCCGCTCTTGGCGAATGAACTGTCCGGATCACCGCACTCATATAAGTGTGGTGCTCCTCCTCGATGGAAGCGCTGTTAAGCGCCTCAAGATGCAATCCGGTGCCTCGGTTGGGCGGAAGACACGGCGTCTTACCTTCTTACGAAGGACCGCTTGCCGGACTCCGGAACCGCTGAAGGTTCCGGCATGGAGTCCGGACGAGGGTCGGGCTTAGAGCCCCTGGGGGTCTCGCCCCCCACGCGCCTGGAGTCCGGGAGGTCGCCTTGCGGCGCCTCCTGCGCCACCTCCTCTTGACCAGGCCCCCCTTGGGGCCCCACCTCGGCGTCGTCCGCAGCATGAGGTGAGGAGGCGGCCGGAAGTGAAGTACTCTCCATTTCCGACAAACCCAGGGACCCGCTTGACGAAGCGGCGAACTCGCCCTTGGGCGGGCTGCATGATTGTTCGGCATTAGAGAACACTATGCAATGATAAAAAAGCCATGGGTATCCGGACACTTACGATCTCGCCAGGGGCTTGGCCCTCATGGGCCACTCCTCCTCGTCGTCGTCGACGTTGGTGGAGAAGTCCGGAGGAAGGGTTCTTCCCTTCTTGGACCCTCCGGCCTCCCCAGTTGGGGCAGCCTTCCTTTTCCTCTCCTCCCCCGCTGGGGGAGAGGCTTCTTTTTCCTCCTCCTTGTCCTCAAGAGAAGATTCTCCTTCAGAATCTGACAACACCAGGCGTCGGGAGCTCCTTCGAGTTCCCGTTGCCTCCTTCTTGGCCTTCTTCTCCGGCACCACATGAGGTATCGGAGCCAGCAGCACCGTCAATCGGGCGTCTGCTGGGTCTTCTGGCAAAGGAGCCGGACAGTTAACCTATCTGGACGTCTTCAGCCAGTCCTGTTAAAGGTTAGGGAGTTTTAGATCCCGCATAGAGTCAAATTATGAAAAAAGAGTCCCATAAAGGGCAAAATGACTCACCTCGCTGGCTTGACGCTGCGAGCTGAATCCGCGATCTTCGGTAGCGGATGTGGGAGCCTCGGCACCCTTGAACAGCACCATCCAGGCATCTTCGTACGTAGTGTCAAAGAGCCTTTCTAGAGTTGAGTGATGTGCCGGATCGAACTCCCACAGTTTGAAGGCCCGTTGTTGGCATGGGAGAATCCGGCGGATGAGCATCACCTGGATTACGTTGACAAGCCTGAGATTCTTGTCCACCAGGTTTCGGACGCATGTTTGGAGCCCGGATAGCTCATCTGAATTCCCCCATGTCAGGCACGTCTCTTTCCATGACGAGAGCCGTGTGGGGAAGCCAGATCTGAATTCGGGGGCTGCCACCCATTTGGGGTCGCGCGGCTCGGTGATGTAGAACCACCCCGATTGCCACCCCTTTGTTGTCTCCACGAAGGAGCCATCGAGCCATAGGACTTTGGCCATCTTGCCAACCATGGCGCCTCCGCACTCTGCTTGGCGGCCGCCCACTACCTTCGGACTGACATTGAAGATCTTCACCATAAGCGAAGTGGGGCTGGATGCAGAGAAGGCCTCGCACACAACGATGAACGCCGAGATGTTGAGGACGAAATTCGGGGCCAGGTCGTGGAAGTCCAGGCCGTAGTAGAACATGAGCCCCCGGACGAATGGGTGAAGTGGAAAACCTAGTCCGGCGGAGGAAGTGGGGAGAAACACCACCCTCTCATGGGGCCTAGGGGTTGGAATGAGCTGCCCCGCGTCGGGGCGGTCGGTCGGCGATGTCGCGGACAAGTATCCGACCTCCCGCAGTCTTGTGATGTGCCCCTCCGTGGCGGAGGAGGCCATCCACCTGCCTCCCGCTCCGGACATGGTTGGAGAAGGTTGAGGTGGGATGTGCGGACTTGGTCGCTGGAGCTCGAGTCTTGTGAAAATGGATGAGTAAAGGAGGAAGAAGGCGTAGGTGAAAAGGTGGATCCTTATCCCTTATATGGACGAACGAAGCTATCGTCCCCACCAGCCTGGTAAAACTCGCTTATCTCCCAAGCGCCGTAATCAATGGCGCGGATGGGTTACCCACGTCCGTATTGATGAGAATCCCGGAATAAGGGGGCACGATCTATGCTTTGATAAGATGTGCCAAGGAAACCGCCTCGCTAAACACGCCGAGGAGGAGCGGTAAAAACGATTCATATAAAGGCCTGGCCGTGGTGTGATGTCACGCCGCGAATCGTCAGCAGATCTGTGCAAAAATATTCTCTCTACGGTGGTATGTGGAACTTGTTTTGCGAGCGGACACTATCTGGCGTTCAAAACCTTCTATGAAGTATTCGGAGGAGGAACCCGCCTTGCAATGCGAAGACAATATGCGCGCGGACTCGTCATCATTGAAGCCTGGTTCAGGGCTCTTGAGGAGTCTGGACTAGGGGTGTCCGGATAGCGAACTATCGCCACGGCCGGACTCCAAGACTATGAAGATACAAGATTGAAGACTTCGTCCCGTGTCCGGATGGGACTTTCCTTGGCGTGGAAGGCAAGCTTGGCGATCGGATATGTAGATCTCCTACCATTGTAACCGACTCAGTATAACCCTAACCTATCCGGTGTCTATATAAACCGGAGGGTTTTAGTCCGTAGGACGAAAAACAATCATATCATAGGCTAGCTTCTAGGGTTTAGCCTCCTTGATCTCGTGGTAGATCTACTCTTGTACTACCCATATCATCAATATTAATCAAGCAGGAGTAGGGTATTACCTCCATCGAGAGGGCCCGAACCTGGGTACAAACATCATGTCCCTTGTCTCCTATTACCATCCGCCTAGATGCACAGTTCGGGACCCCCTACCCGAGATCCGCCGGTTTTGACACCGACAGCAACCTTCTGTACCCACGAGATCCCATCTTGGGGCCTGTTCTGGAGCTCCGTCGGAAGGGGCATCGATCACGGAGGGATTCTACATCAACACCATAGCCTCTCCGATGAAGTGTGAGTAGTTTACCTCAGATCTTCGGGTCCATAGTTATTAGCTAGATGGCTTCTTCTCTCTTTTTGGATCTCAATACAATGTTCTCCCCCTCTCTTGTGGAGATCTATTCAATGTAATCTTCTTTTGCGGTGTGTTTGTTGAGACCGATGAATTGTGGGTTTATGATCAAGTTTATCTATGAACAATATTTGAATCTTCTGAATTCTTTTATGTATGATTGGTTATCTTTGCAAGTCTCTTCGAATTACCAGTTTGGTTTGGCCTACTAGATTGATCTTTCGTGCAATGGGAGAAGTGCTTAGCTTTTGGTACAATCTTGCGGTGTCCTTCACCAGTGACAGTAGGGGCAGCAAGGCACGTATTGTATTGTTGCCATCGAGGATAACAAGATGGGGTTTTATCATATTGCATGAATTTATCCCTCTACATCATGTCATCTTGCTTAAAGCGTTACTCTGTTCTTATGAACTTGATACTCTAGATGCATGCTGGATAGCGGTCGATGTGTGGAGTAATAGTAGTAGATGCAGGCAGGAGTCGGTCTACTTGTCTCGGAAGTGATGCCTATATACATGATCATACCTAGATATTCTCATAACTATGCTCAATTCTGTCAATTGCTCAACAGTAATTTGTTCACCCACCGTAAAATACTTATGCTCTTGAGAGAAGCCACTAGTGAAACCTATGGCCCCCAGGTCTATCTTCCATCATATTAATCTTCCAACACTTAGTTATTTCCGTTGCTTTTATTTTACTTTGCATCTTTATTATAAAAATACCAAAAATATTATCTTATCATATCTATTAGATCTCACTCTCGTAAATGACCGTGTAGGGATTGACAACCCCTTATCGCGTTGGTTGCGAGGATTTATTTGTTTGTGTAGGTGCGAGGGACTCGCGCGTAGCCTCCTACTGGATTTATACCTTGGTTCTCAAAAACTGAGGGAAATACTTACGCTACTTTGCTGCATCACCCTTTCCTCTTCAAGGGAAAACCAACGCAGTGCTCAAGAGGTAGCAAGAAGGATTTCTGGCGCCGTTGCCGGGGAGGTCTACGCAAAAGTTAACATACCAGTACCCATCACAAACCCTTATCTCCCGCATTACATTATTTGCCATTTGCCTCTCGTTTTCCTCTCCCCCACTTCACCCTTGCCATTTTATTCGGACTCTCTTTTTCGTTCGCCTCTTTTTCACTTGTTTCTCGTTTAGTCATGTGTTGGATTGCTTGTTTGTCACGATGGCTCAAGATAATACCAAATTATGTGACTTTACCAATACCAACAATAATGATTTCCTTAGCACTCCTATTGCTCCTCTTATCGATATTGAATCTTGTGAAATTAATGCTGCTTTGTTGAATCTTGTCATGAAAGATCAATTCGCCGGCCTTCCTAGTGAAGATGTCGCTACTCATCTAAATAGCTTCATTGATTTGTGTGATATGCAAAAGAATAAATACGTTGACAATGATATTGTTAAATTGAAGCTATTTCCCTTTTCGCTTAGAGATCGTGCTAAAGCTTGGTTTTCGTCTTTGCCTAAAAATAGTATTGATTCTTGGAATAAGTGCAAAGATGCTTTTATCTCTAAGTATTTTCCTCCCGCCAAGATTATCTCTCTTAGAAACGATATTATGAATTTTAATCAACTTGATCATGAACATGTTGCACAAGCTTGGGAGAGGATGAAATTAATGATACGTAATTTCCCTACACATGGTTTGAATTTGTGGATGATTATACAAAAAAAATTATGCCAGATTGAATTTTGCTTCTAGAAATCTTTTAGATTCGGCCGCAGGAGGCACTTTTATGGAAAACACTTTAGGAGAATCTACTAAACTCCTAGATAAAATTATGGTTAATTATTCTAAATGGCACACTGAAAGATCTACTAATAAAAAAGTGCATGCGATAGAAGAAATTAATGTTTTGAGTGGAAAGATGGATGAACTTATGAAATTATTTGCTAGTAAAAGTGTTTCTTCTGATCCTAATTATATGCCCTTGTCTACTTTTATTGAGAATAATAATGAATCTTTGGATGTGAATTTTGTTGGTTGGAATAATTTTGGTAACAACGCGTATAGAGGAAACTTTAATCCTAGGCCTTATCCTAGCAATTCCTCTAATAATTATGGTAATTCCTACAACAATTCTTATGGAAATTTTAATAATATGCCCTCTGAATTTGAGACTAGTGTTAAAGGATTTATGAATTCGCAAAAGAATTTCAATGCTTTGCTTGAAGAGAAATTGCTTAAAGTTGATGAATTGGCTTGGAACGTTGATAGAATTTCTCTTGATGTTGATTCTTTGAAACTGAGATCTATTCCTCCTAAGCATGATATCAATGGGTCTCTCAAAGCCATGAGAATTTCCATTGATGAGTGCAAAGAAAGAACCGCTAGGATGCGTGCTAAGAAAGATTGCTTTATGAAAGTGTGTTCTTCAAATTTCTATGAAAATAAAGATGAAGATCTAAAAGTTATTGATGTGTCCCCTATTAAATCTTTGTTTTGCAATATGAATCTTGATAATGATGGGACTGAATATGATCCACCTTTACCTAGAAGGCGTTCCAAAAATTCGGAGTTTTTAGATCTTGACGCTAAAATTGACAAAAGTGGGATTGAAGAAAACAAAACCCTAGATATTAATAAACCCACTACTTTGGATTTCAAGGAATTTAATTATGATAATTTCTCTTTGATAGATTGTATTTCCTTGTTGCAATCCGTGCTAAATTCTTCTCATGCTTATAGTCAAAATAATGCTTTTACCAAACATATCGTTGATGCCTTGATGCAATCTTATGAAGAAAAGCTTGAGTTGGAAGTTTCCATCCCTAGAAAACTTTATGATGAGTGGGAACCAACTATTAAAATTAAGATTAAAGAACATTAATGCTATGCTTTGTGTGATTTGGGTGCTAGTGTTTCCACGATTCCAAAAACTTTGTGCTATTTGCTAGGTTCCCGTGATTTTGATGACTGCTCTTTAAACTTGCACCTTGCAGATTCCACTATTAAGAAACCTATGGGAATAATTAATGATGTTCTTATTGTTGCAAATAGGAACTATGTGCCCGTAGATTTTATCGTTCTTGAAATAGATTGCAATCCTTCATGTCCTATTATTCTTGGTAGACCTTTCCTTAGAACGATTGGTGCAATTATTGATATGAAGGAAGGGAATATTAGATTCCAATTTCCATTAAAGAAAGGCATGGAACACTTCCCTAGGAAGAAAATAAAGTTACCATATGAGTCTATCATGAGAGACACTTATGGATTGCCTACCAAAGATGGCAATACCTAGATCTATCCTTGCTTTTATGCCTAGCTAGGGGTGTTAAACGATAGCGCTTGTTGGGAGGCAACCCAATTTTATTTTTAGTTTTTTTTTTTTTGCTTTTTGCTTCTATTTAGGAATAAATATTTGTTCTAGCCTCTGGTTAGATGTGTTTTTATGTTTTAGTTAGTGTTTGTGCAAAGTAAAACCTATAGGATCTTCTTGGATGATAGTAATTTGATCTTGCTGTAATTTCCAGAAACTTTCTGTTCACGAAAATAATTGTTAAAAATCACCAGAACGTGATAAAATATTTATTCAGTTGCTGATTATCAATAAACAAATTTTCTAGGGCGTCCTATTTTGGCTGATTTTTTGGAGTTCCATAAGTTTGCGTTAGTTACAGATTACTACAGATTGTTCTGTTTTTGATAGATTCTGTTTTTCGTGTGCTGTTTGCTTCTTTTGATGAATCTATGGCTAGTAAAAGAGTTTATAAACCATAGAGAAGTTGGAATACAGTAGTTTAACACCAATATAAATAAAGAATGATTTCATTATAGTACCTTGAAGTGGTCTTTTGTTTTCTTTCGCTAACGAGCTCACGAGATTTTCTGCTGAGTTTTGTGTTGTGAAGTTTTCAAGTTTTGGGTGAAAGATTTGATGGATTATGGAACAAGGAGTGGCAAGAGCCTAAGCTTGGGGATTCCCATGGCACCCCCAAGATAATCTAAGGACACCTAAAAGCCAAAGCTTGGGGATGCCCCGGAAGGCATCCCCTCTTTCGTCTACTTCCATAGGTAACTTTACTTGGAGCTATATTTTTATTCACCACATGATATGTGTTTTGCTTGGAGCGTCTTGTATGATTCGAGTCTTTGCTTTTAGTTTACCACAATCATCCTTGCTGTACACATCTTTTGAGAGAGACAAACATGATTCAGAAATTATTAGAATACTCTATGTGCTTCACTTATATCTTTTGAGTTATATAGTTTTTGCTCTAGTACTTCACTTATATCTTTTAGAGCACGGTGGTGGATTTGTTTTATAGAAACTATTGATCTCTCATGCTTCACTTAGATTATTTTGAGAGTCTTAAATAGCATGGTAATTTGCTTAAATAATCCTAATATGATAGGTATTCAAGAATAGTAAAAACTTTCTTATGAGTGTGTTGAATACTAAGAGAAGTTTGATGCTTGATGATTGTTTTGAGACATGGAGGTAGTGATATCAAAGTTGTGGTAGTTGACTAGTTGTGAATTTGAGAAATACTTGTGTTGAAGTTTGCAAGTCCCATAGCATGCACGTATGGTAAACGTTGTGTAACAAATTTGAAACATGAGGTGTTCTTTGATTGTCCTCCTTATGAGTGGCGGTCGGGGACGAGCGATGGTCTTTTCCTACCAGTCTATCCCCCTAGGAGCATGCGCGTAGTGCTTGGTTTTTGATGACTTGTAGAATTTTGCAATAAGTATGTGAGTTCTTTATGACTAATGTTGAGTCCATGGATTATACGCACTCTCACCTTTCCATCATTGATAGCCTCTTCGGTTCCGTGCATTGCCCTTTCTCACATTGAGAGTTGGTGCAAACTTCGCCGGTGCATCCAAACCCCGTGATATGATACGCTCTTTCACACATAAACCTCCTTATATCTTCCTCAAAACAGCCACCATACCTACCTATTATGGCATTTCCATAGCCATTCCGAGATATATTGCCATGCAACTTTCCACCATCCTGTTTATCATGACACGTTCATCATTGTCATATTGCTTTGCATGATCATGTAGTTGACATAGTATTTGTGGCAAAGCCACCGTTCATAATTCTTTCATACATGTCACTCTTGGTTCATTGCATATCCTGTACACCACGGAGGCATTCATATAGAGTCATACTTTGTTCTAATATCGAGTTGTAATCATTGAGTTGTAAATAAATAGAAGTGTGATGATCATCATTTTTCTAGAGCATTGTCCCAAGTGAGGAATAAAAAAAGAGAAAGGCCATAAAAAAGAGAAGGCCCAAAAAATGAGAGAAAAAGAGAGAAGGGACAATGCTACTATCCTTTTACCACACTTGTGATTAAAAGTAGCACCATAATCTTCATGATAGAGAGTATCTTGTTTTGTCACTTTCATATACTAGTGGGAATTTTTCATTATAGAACTTGGCTTGTATATTCCAACAATGGGCCTCCTCAAGTGCCCTAGGTCTTTGTGAGCAAGCAAGTTTGATGCACACCCACTTAGTTTCTTTTGTTGAGCTTTCATATATTTATAGCTCTAGTGCATCCCTTGCATGGCAATCCCTACTCCTTGCATTAACATCAATCGATGGGCATCTCCATAGCTCATTGATTAGCCTCGTTGATGTGAGTCTTTCTCTTTTTGGTCTTCTCCACATAACCCCCATCATCATATTCTATTCCACCCATAGTGTTATATCCATGGCTCACGCTCATGTATTGCGTGAAGGTTGAAAAAGTTTGAGATTACTAAAGTATGAAACAATTGCTTGGCTTGTCATCGGGGTTGTGCATGATGAGAGCATTCTTGTGTGACGAAAATGGTGCATGACTAAACTATATGATTTTGTAGGGATGAACTTTCTTTGGCCATGTTATTTTGAGAGGACATAATTGTTAGTTAGTATGCTTGAAGTATTATTATTTTTATGTCAATACCGAACTTTTGTCTTGAATCTTTTGGATCTGAATATTCATACCACAATTAAGAAGAATTACATTGAAATTATGCCAAGTAGCATTCCACATCAAAAATTCTGTTTTTATCATTTACCTACTTGAGGACGAGCAGGAATTAAGCTTGGGGATGCTTGATACGTCTCCAACGTATCTATAATTTTTTATTGCTCCATGCTATATTATCTTCTGTTTTGGACATTATTGGGCTTTATTATTCACTTTTATATTATTTTTGGGACTAACCTATTAACCGGAGGCCCAGCCCGTAATTGTTGTTTTTGCCTATTTGAGTTTAGCAGAAAAAGAATATCAAACGGAGTCCAAACGGAATGAAACCTTCGAAACGTGATTTTGAACGAACATGATCCAGAGGACTTGGACCCTCGTCAAGAAATCAAGCAGGAAGCCACGAGGTAGGAGCTCACCTACCCCCCAGCGCGCCCTCCACCCTCGTGGGCCCCATGTTGCTCCACCGACGTACTCCTTCCTCCTATATATACCTCACGCACCCCAAGCGATCGACACTGAGCCAAAACCTAATTCCACCGCCGCAACCTTCTGCATCCACGAGATCCCATCTTGGGGCATGTTCCGGAGCTCCGCCGGAAAGGGCATCGATCACGGAGGGCTTCTACATCAACACCATAGCCTCTCCGATGAAGTGTGAGTTTTTTACCTCGGACCTTCGGGCCCATAGTTATTAGCTAGATGGCTTCTTCTCTCTTTTTGGATCTCAATAAAATGTTCTCCCCCTCTCTTGTGGAGATCTACTTGATGTAATCTTCTTTTGCGGTGTGTTTGTTGAGACCGATGAATTGTGGGTTTATGATCAAGTTTATCTATGAACAATATATGAATCTTCTGAATTCTTTTATGTATGATTGGTTATCTCAGTAAGTCTCTTTGAATTATCAGTTTGGTTTGGCCTACTAGATTGATCTTTCTTGCAATGGGAGAAGTGCTTAGCTTTGGGTTCAATCTTGCGGTGTCCTTTCCCATTGACAGTAGGGGCAGCAAGGCACGTATTGTATTGTTGCCGTCGAGGATAACAAGATGGGGTTTTTATCATATTGCATGAATTTATCCCTCTACATCATGTCATCTTGCTTAAAGCGTTACTCTAGATGCATGCTGGATAGCGGTCGATGTGTGGAGTAATAGTAGTAGATGCAGGCAGGAGTTGGTCTACTTGTCTCGGACGTGATGCCTATATACATGATCATACCTAGATATTCTCATAACTATGCTCAATTCTGTCAATTGCTCAACAGTAATTTGTTCACCCACCGTCAAATACTTATGCTCTTGAGAGAAGCCACTAGTGAAACCTATGGCCCCCGGGTCTATCTTCCATCATATTGATCTTCCAACAATTAGTTATTTCCGTTGCTTTTATTTTACTTTGCATCTTTATTATAAACTAGCACATATGCCCGTGCGTTGCAACGGGAGAATGTTTTTGATGTGACCACTAATGTATGCATCAGTGTGGCATGACAACACTCTCAAAAGTAGGGAGGCACATGCCAAGCTCAATAATAAATAAATAGCACACATGCACGTGCATTGCAACAGGAGAAAACAATTTATCCTTTAATGTGTGCATCAGGCATGGCATGACAACATCCACAAAAATAGGAAGATACATGGCGAGCTAGAACTAAATATTATTGGGTTTCCTGTCCGGCGATCCCCTATATTTCCTGTCCGGCGATGCTCATTTCCATGTGGCGGTGCGTTCACCCCATGCTCCCCCGGGATGATTCGGTGCACTGTCACGCAACACAAAATTTAGTCAGCACCAGTTTAGCAGATCATCTGACAAGTAATACTATTGGTAATGTACTCTTATGCTAATAGAACTTCAAAGAATCATCATAACCCATATGCTTCTTTGTTGTGTATAGATTGAAGAGCAGCATGTAGTAGCCAGTGTAGACACACCATCAGAAACACAAACAAACAGACAATGCTATTTGCATCTCACCCAAATCACACGATGCACCTGCTCCAGCGCCGCCGCTGTCTCTCATGCCCCTCGGGATGCAGTTCCTAGCATTGTAGGTGCCACAAAATGCAAAGATCTGCTGGAACATGGACCGTTTCATTAAACATTAATCAAACATAGATGGTCCAGCCAAATGTAGGTGGCTGGGTTGTTTCTCAGCAACTAATCTGCAAGGACATACTCCCTCCGTTCGGAATTACTCGTCTAAGAAATGAATGTATCTAGATGTATTTTAGTTGTAGATACATCCATTTTTGTGACAAGTAATTCCGAACGGAGGGAGTATTAAAAAAAGATCAATGAATACAGTTCAATGTGCAAATATTGATTCTTGAACAATTAAGATTGAGACAGAAGTTACTATCAGGATGAATTTGCAAACATCTATTGGTTGGCAAGTAACATCAATTGCTTATGAATTGATATATGTCTCTTGTCATGTGCACATTTTACCTAGCCATATTACACACAGCAAGGGAAGCTTAAGAAAAAAATTGTAGGCAAGGAAGATGAAGCACCACAACCACATGTTCTTGCTCGCCTAACTTTCTTCATAGGTATCACTACCAGAAAAACCCAACACACACAAAAATCAACACTCTTAGCTGGACGCTCTAGATCTCAGGCTCACCTCACCTACCTCCTGCTTAGTTGTGTACTTGCAGCGCCGACCAGCCAGCATGACACTGCCAAGGTTCGCTGGTCATCAGCATCAGGGTGAACTCGCCATCAACAAAACGGTATTTCCCCTGTTCTATCAGCGGGAGGTATACGTTCCCAACACTGAACATTTGGACTTCTCAGACAAAATATTTGGACACACATGAGGATTTATTTTTGGACTTCATTGGCGCATGCATACATTTTATTTTTCGTCAAGTGGCTTGGGGAATGAGGTCCCTTTAATCTAAATAAGAAAAATACAAAAGTTGTTTATCACTATATATTTTTTCACCACTACTATATGGTTCCTGTAGGTTTGGGTTTATTCTGAAAAATAGTAGCATCAGTATTAGCAACGTTTTGTAGGTCATTGCCTCTATATGAATTGGCCTTTTGGATATGTGATTCCGCTCTTTTAAAATTTATTCAGTATAATCCTTGTACAATGTGTGAGAAATATGACAAAATATGTGTAGACCTTGAGAATCGTATTAACAAATAGGTGGCCATCACAATTTGCAAAACAGAGCGTGATGGATGACTGAGAAAGAGAGTATTTTTAGATCTTGAGAAGCATATTAACAAATAGGTGGCCAACACAAACTTACAAAACATAGAATACTGTATGAGAGAGAGATGGGGCTGCAGCATTGCTTACACATAAATTTTCTTGTGGACATTCAGCAACTGGATCATGACTTGGGGCGAGGGATCCGTGGTGGTCGTTCCCGTCCACCACGACGGCTCTCGCTGTAAGCAATGAAAAAAGAACCCGCATTTTCAAGATCTGACAACAGCTGACTGTTGACTCCCCATTCGGGCTCCGTAAATGCTCACACAGCTGGAATAAAAGGCAAAAGTATTGTCACCCGTTACCTTTCTTTCATGAATTACATTGCATCAGAGAATGGTAAAGGGCAAGGCAAATCACAAAGTAACCTGGTTAACCTATTGCAATATCCACTCATTTATTTGTTTTCACGGAATTGATTCTCTATCCACACAACAACCATCTCACACAGGTTGTGCACATAACATCTGAGCCAACATTTTCTTTACCGACAACGGATTCAATCATGTTGATGCCAAAATTTATTCCATCATGAAAATGAGTTTAATTGCAGCACTGAAAGGTCAGTTAAATTCATGTACATCACAACCCGTCATAAGGAACTAACCTGAAAGTGTGAGTACCATCAAATAAACACAGACCGACCTTACTTTATGTGGGTCTGTATGCACGAACATAGAGCATTACCATATCAGTTCCATTTACGGATAATTCATAAAAGAATCATCTCATGAGAAACTCATCCATGGATGGAAATTTGAACAAGCGATGGAAAATAGAGAAAATGGCATACCTATGCTATTAACAAATTGAGGATCCTCCCTTTGTACTGGCTCAACACTTCTTTACATTCCGTGCTGATAATTCTCTCAGCTCCAATTGCATGGCTCCCTGAACAATTATAGCCTGCAAATAGCATAACATAGGCAACAATCTAGTCTAACAAAAGACATAATCTATTTCTGTATTTCAAGACCATGTTGTGCAGAAGTTTAGACGATTCTGAAACTAAAGAAGGCACCTCAAATACTCAGCATGTTGCTTTGTTCCTCACCTGTCTCAGTGCGCGTCGGTGACAGCCAGAGGCACCCAACATGCCTCCACATGGAAGGAATTCGCGCCGCCGCGCCGGATCCCTCTGCCTCCCGCCAATGTCTGCCGTCGCTTGGCTCCGGAGAGCTCCTGCCTAGGTCGTCGCACCGTCCCTTCTTTCTCCCAGCGGCGCGAGCGACAGACTACACAGTTGCGCTCCTCCCAGTGAAGCCGCGGCCGGTGAGACGCGCTCCTCCCAGGGCTGGCAATCCCCAGCTCCAGCCGCCGCCGTCGTTCTGCAAGCTCTTGTTGCCGCCGCCGATCCAGCCGCCCCCGCCGTTTAGCAGTGCCGCCGCGTTGACCCGATCCAGAAGGAATGCTCGAGTGTCCTCTGCCTCCAAGTCGTCGGCGCCTAGTTCCAGACCAGATCCGAGTAGGGGTGGGGCGGAACAGGGAGGGAGGAGGGAGATGGCTAGGGGAAAGATGGAGAAAAGGGGAGGATGGAGCGCCGGCGGGCATGTCATCCACCATGGTATGGCCTGGGGGATTAGAGGTGGGGGAGAAGATGGAGAAGAGGGGCGGACGGATCATCGGCGGGCAAGGCTGGAGGGGCGGCGGATCATGTGTGGGTCGAAGAAGGAGACGGGGGCGAGGAGTAAAAATTGAATCGTTTTTTTTTCACTTAGCCATCAGGACTGCGGGTTCATTACAAAAAAGTATAAGGACTTTTTGTCAAAACACCGCGAGGGTGAACCCGACAGACTCAATATGTGCTTTATTATTAGGGAGAGAAATACCAAAAATATTATCTTATCATATCTATCAGATCTCACTCTCGTAAGTGACCGTGTAGGGATTGACAACCCCTTATCGCGTTGGTTGCGAGGATTTATTTGTTTGTGTAGGTGTGAGGGATTCGCGCGTAGCCTCCTACTGGATTGATACGTTGGTTCTCAAAAACTGAGGGAAATACTTATGCTACTTTGCTGCATCATCCTTTCCTCTTCAAGGGAAAACCAACGCAGTGCTCAAGAGGTAGCAGCGGTCCCTCGGTCACGAGCTTGACGGCGTCCATCTTCGCCCACTGCACCTTGACGCGTGTGAAGGCCATCCGCGCACCTTCAATATAGTTAGACCGCTTGATGGCATCAAGCCGAGGGCAGGCATCGACCAGCCACTTCACGAGCCCGAAGTAGCTGTTGGGTATGGCTTCGGTAGGCCATAGACGGATTATCAAATCCTTCATCGCCAGTTCGGCCACCCTATGCGATTCGATCACTATTTTAGCCGATCGCTAAAAACACCGGATGCTCTGGCACAAGGTATTGCGACCAGAACAGCTTCTCCATTGAGCTCCCCTCTTCGGCTCGGAAGAATTCCGCAGCGTCAGCAACACTGCATGGCAGATCCGCAAACGCCCCTGGAGAACTCCAAATCTGGGTCAGTAAGAGGAACATTTTCTTCACATACTTGCTCTGCATAATAAAAGCCTTACCCGCCACGATTTTTCTGGCCTCCTGGATTTCCTGAAGGGCGCCCTGGGCTTCAACCTTGGCATCGTGTGTGCTTTGGCGGGCCTTGGCAAGTTCGGAATTCTGATCCGCAATATTGCGCTCCAAGGGCTCGCATTTCTACACGGCGTCCTGGAGCTCCTGCTAGACCTCACCGACCCTGGCCTTGTGTTTCTCACGAGCGGCGTGTTCCTTTGCCGCTCTCTCCTGGGTTTTGGCCAACGCCTTCTTGAGGGTCTCCACCTTGTTTGCCGCTCCTACAAAATATCATAGCACTACGGTAAACACAAATCATTCATCCATTCTGAAACTACACAAGGTCATTGCATACCTTGATGGTCCTCCAGCTATTTTTTTCACACGGCCGAGCTCCTCCTCGGTCTGCTCCAGACTTTTCTCCAGTCCGGAGACGTCTGCAGCATGAGAGGTCGCAGCCAGCAAAGACGCCTGCTTATTCACATAGACACATATGGTTAGTCTCCTGCGAAAATTACTCGATCCTCTATCCGGCTTTTCTTTTCGGACACCGGACAGTGTCTTAGGGGCTACTGTCTATACTATGGCATTCCTTTTGCATAAATTGCATTTCATACCTCAAAGCCGGTTAGAAGGCTTGTGCAGGCTTCGATCAGTCCGCTCTTTGCGGACTGAATCCTCTCAACCACCATACCCATAAGGGTACGCTGTTCCTCAACAATGGAAGCACTTCGCAGTGCTTCCAGTAGAGTATCCGGTGCCTCTGGATAGACAGAGGTCACCGGCGGAATTGGCACACCTCCTTCTTGCGAAGGAGGCTGCTTGCCTGGTTCCGGAGCCGTATAGGTATCCGGAATTGTATTCGGCTGGGGGCCAAATTGGATATGGCTCCCATTGCTAGTCTCCATGGGGATCTGCTCCCCCATGTGTCCGGCGGCCGAGGTATTATCCTCTAGCGCCACCGTGATGGCCTCCTATGCCTCCCCCTGAGCCGGGAGGGTCCTTTGGGACAGGACTTCAGCATCCTCCGTAGTCTTGGGAGAGGAGGCCGCCGGAAGGGACCCGCTGTCCATCACCTTCGGATCCAGCGAATTCCCCGAAGATGAGGATCGCTCGAGGTCGGAACGAGCTGGACTGCAAGTGCATGATTCAACATGTTAAAACTATGAAGAAAAGAGGTTGGATATATGAATGCGTCAGTGCCTTTGAGTACTCACGATTCAGCCAGGGGCTTATCTCTAGGGCGCCACTCCGAGCTGCTATCAATGTCCCGCGCGGAGTTATCCGCGAGGGAGACCTTCCCCTTCTTGGACGCCTCTGTCTCCAGATTCGTGGGGGCCACCCTTTTCTTCCTTCCCCCCTCAGGGAAAGAGTTGCTTTCCTCCTCCTCATCATCATCCTCGGCGGCGGAGGAGTGAGTCTCGGCGTCTTCGGACGTCACGTCCGAAGTGCCCTTGCGGCGGAGGCCACTTCTGGTCTCCTTGGCCTTTTTCTAGGCCTTCTTCTCCGGCGCCTGGTAGGGCGCCGGAACCAGCATCTTCGTCAGAAGCGGGATGGCTGGCTCCTCGGGCAGCGGAGCCGGACACTGAATCTGCTCTGCCTTCTTTGTCTAGCCCTGAGAGAGCCAATAGGGAGGCTTTGGCGTGTTCCTCGAGTATGCAAGTAAAGGATATACCTTGAAATACGAAAAACTTACCGGACTGGCGGGATGGGCCAGGTCGTGCCCACGATCCTCGGTCGTCTTCGGCAACGTCTCATTGGACTTGAAAAGCACCTTCCAGATGTCTTCGTGCGTAGTGCCGAAGAACTGCAGCAAGGTTTGGTGCTTGGCCGGATCGAACTCCCACAAATGGCAAGTCCGGCTTTGGCACGGAAGGATCCGGCGAACAAGCCTCACCTGGATCACATTGACAAGCTTGATGTTCTTGTCTACCATGCTCCTGATGTGGGTCTGGAGCGTTGTCAGCTCGTCCGACGAAGACCAGTCCAGGCCCTTTTCTAGCTAGGAGGTGAGTCGCATCGGGGCTCCAGACTGGAATTCAGGAGCCGTGGCCCAGGTGGCGTCACAAGGCTCTGTGACATAGAACCACTGCTATTTCCACCCTTTGACAGTCTCCATGAAGGTACCTTTGGGCCATGTGACATTGGGCATCTTGCTCACCATGGCGCCTCCGCACTCTACGTGTTGACCACCCACCACCTTTGGCTTCACATTGAAGATCTTTAACCACAATCCGAAGTGGGGTGGGATGCGGAGGAAGGCCTCGCACACGACAATAAATGCCAAGATGTTGAGGAAGGAGTTGGGGGCCAGATCATGGAAATCCAGCCCGTAGTAGAATATGAGTCCATGGACGAATGGGTGGAGAGGGAATCCCAATCTGCGGACGAAGTGGGGGATGAATACCACCCTCTCATGGGGCTCCGGGGTGGGGATGATCTGCCCCGTTGCGGGAAGCCGGTGGGCGATCTCCTGGGCTAAGTACCCAGCCTCCCGGAGCTTGGTGATGTCCTTCTCCTTGACGGAGGAGACCATCCACTTGCCCTGCGCTCCAGATCCGGACATGGTCGGAGTGCTTTTTTGAGGTGGAAAGGATGGAGGCTTCGACGCTGGAGCTCGAGAATGGATGGGCAGAGAGAAAGAGGGCGTGGGTGAAAAGGTGAAATCCTTATCCCTTTATAAAGGTTGTGAATGTCAAGCGCCTCCCCACTCGCCTTAAAACTCGCTTATTCCCCAAGAGTCGTGCTGACGGCGCGGTTGTATTACCCACGCCCGTATTGATGAGAATCCCGCAATAAGGGGACACGATCCCTGCTTCGACAAGACATGCCAATAAAACCGCATCTTGAAACGTGGAGCAGGAGGCTAAAAATGGTTCGAAATAATGACCGGGCAGTGACGTGATGTCACGCTACGAAAGTTGTCAGTAGATTGGACTCGTGAAATATTATACTCTCTGCGTGTGTGTGTGTGTGGTACTTGTTTTGCAGAGCCAGACACGCTTTTTGTGTTCAAAGGCTGTTTTGGAGTATTCAGAGGAGGAACCCGCCTTGCAATGCCGAAGGCAATCTGCGCGCCGGACACATCGTCATTGAAGCTTGGTTCAGGGGCTACTGAGGGAGTCCTGGATTAAGGGGTCCTCGGGCGTCCGGACTATGTAATATGGGATGGACTAATGGGCTACGAAGATACAAGACAGAAGACTTCTTCCCATGTCCGGATGGGACTCTGCTTTGCGTGGATGGCAAGCTTGGCGTTTGGATATGTAGATTCCTTCCTTTGTAAACCGAATCTGTACAACCCTAGGCCCCTCCGGTGTCTATATAAACCAGAGGGTTTAGTCTGTAGAGGGCAATCACAATCATACAGGCTAGACATCTAGGGTTTAGCCATTGCGATCTCGTGGTAGATCAACTCTTGTAATCCTCATATTCATCAAGATCAATCAAGGAGTAAGTAGGGTATTACCTCCATCAAGAGGGCCCGAACCTGGGTAAACATCGTGTCCCCCACCTCCTGTTACCATCGACCTTAGACTCACAGTTCGGGACCCCCTACCCGAGATCCGCCGGTTTTGACACCAACAATAGGCCCTTCGCAGAGGGAAGCAGAGGTTGTCATGCGCTTTTTATTTGGATGCCCAAGCTCTTAATGCAAAGGAACTTCATGTTATATTGCCCCTTATGATAGCAACCTTTATTATGCAGTCCGTTGCTTTTATTATTTTGCCATCACAAGTTCGTAGAACGCTCAATTTTCCCTTACAATAAAAGATCAAACATATTTAGGAGCAATTTTTATTGCTTTATGCACCGATGACAACTTACTTGAAGGATTTTATTCAATCCATAGGTAGGTATGGTGGACACTCATGGCAAGAAACTGGGTTTAAGGGTTTTTGGATGCACAACTAGTATCTCTACTTAGTACGAATTTTTGGCTAGCAAAAGATCCTAGGCAAACACCACATGTTGGAGGATCCATGAAAATATAACTTCTATGCAAATATGTGCAACCATAACTCATTACGTTGTCTTCCTTGTTCAACTTCAACTAATTTGCTCAAGTTTTATAATTATTAATGTGTATTCACAATCATAGAAGATGTCCAAGATAATATATTTGCATGTGAAATTTCTCTTCCTTATAGTAATCATTCATAAATTGTTTGTATGACCAATATTGTGATTGTCAAGCTTCAAAAGATCTCACTTTATAAACCCAATGTGAAGCTACTAATATGCATAATATGAACATAAAATTTCAACTTCACAATATTCAATTCATTCAAAAATTTACTCATAGATATAAGTGAAGCACAAGAGTAAATGACAAACTAAGCGAGTAGTTAAGTAATTAGGTAGCAAATTGTGGACTCTCTCTTATTTAAAAAAACTTCCAGATTTAAGTATTTTATTAAAACAGCAAGCAAAGCAAAATAAAATGACATTCTAAGAATAGCACAACTCATATGAAGAAGCAAAAACTTAGGTTGAACCGATACTAACCGATAATTGTTGATGAAGAAAGGTGGGATGCCTACCGGGGCATCCCCAAGCTTAGATGCTTAAGACTTCTTGAAATATTATCTTGGGATGTCTTGGGCATCCGCAAGCTTGAGCTTTTGTGTCTCCTTAATTCCTTTTATATCATGGTTTCCCTAAATCTCAAAACTTTCATCCATGCAAAACTCAACAAGAACTCATGAGATACGTTAGTATCTAAATCAATGCAACACCTTATCATTCTCTACTGTAGAAAATGACTAAAATTATAATTTAACATTGCAGACTAAATGTCTCTGCATATTTAATACTCCTATCCTCAAATAGAATCATTAAACTAGCAAACATATGCAAACAATGCAATCATAATAGCAATATGTCTAAATAGAACAGTCTGTAAAGGATGAAGAAGGATCCATACTTATTCAACTTAAAAAATTCTGAAAAATTACCACACTATAGAAAATTTATCATATCTGATTGTGCTAAAAGTTTCAACATTTTATCACATTCTGACTTTTCTAGAGAATTTTTGCAACAGCAATAAACTTTCTGTTTTGAAACAGCAACTCATATACTTGCAAAATAAGCATGGCAAAGGCTATACTTGACACTTATATTGAAGTAAAAGATGCAAAAAATTATTATAGATATCATCAAGAAAATCAAAACAAAATAAAATGACGCTCCAAGCAAAACTCATATTATGTAACGAATGAAAATATAGCCCCAAGTAAGATTACTGATAATGTTGGAGACGAAAGAGGGGATGCCTTCCGGGGCATCCCCAAGCTTAGTTGCTTGGATCTTCCTGGAATATTAACTTGGGGCACCTTGGGCATCCCCAAGGTTAGGGTCTTGTCACTCCTTATTCTCCTCATATCGATATCTCACCCAAAAATTGAAAACTTCAATCACACAAAACTTAACGGAACTTCGTGAGATAGGTTAGCATGATAAAGGAAATCATTCACTTTGGTACTGTCAAAGACAAGATTCATAATTGTTCTCACACAATGCCTACTGTACTCTATCATTTATACAATTTATATTGAGCAGTATAAGCCATACAAACTAGAAAACAAGCAAACTATGCATTGAAAACAGAATGTGTCAAAAACAGAACAGTCTGTAGTAATTTGTACTCCAAACATACTTCTGTAACTCCAAACATACTTCTGTAACTCCAAAAATTCTGAAAAATTAGGACAACGTAGAAAATTGGTATATCAGATAAAAAACACGTTTCAGTGAATTTAAAAAATTCCTGGACCGAGTGCAAAAGTTTCTGTTTTTGCACATAATGAAGTCAACTGGCATACACACTATCCCAAAGGCTTTACTTGGTACTTTATTAAAACAAAAGCAATAAATCATGATTACTACAATATCCTAATGTGGCACCCCGGCTCAAAGCGACCGGTTTACCATGCATTGCCAGCCCAGAGACCATGTCTTCTGGTAACACACAACATCTTGGTACAGAAAGCAACCGCTTTATTGATGCTAGCGGACCAGAGTTTATATTACAACAATTGTCGAGGCCTAGCGGCACACCTGGTGCGGCTGAACAATATGTACATTATTTAGTGAACATAAAGGGGCCTCGATCAAAACAACTACGCGGCAGCGGAACAACATCGTAGCGGAAACTCCATATCACAGGGACACCGATGTGGACACGATCTAGACTCGAGCATCGCTCCTCTCCAACGAGACTTTCTTGAAATCTGGCATGACACGCCAAGTCAGTACATTGAATGTACTTGCAAGCTCACAATAGGCATAATCATAATGGAAAACAATATCATGATAATTAAGCAATTAATATTAATGCAACACTATATGTCCAACATGCTGTGATCATGCTCGAACGTCCCTCGGGACGAACTTACCAACCGTTATCATTCTGGGATCACAAACAAACCACCATCGTGGTCTTGACAAGAGTAACTCGTGATCCTTACGGTGATCACAGCCACGACCAATATTTGGTCCCGAACATCTCGATGGCCTTCCAGCCATCATCAACAGTGCAAAGTTCACAACTTAGTGCGCAGATTTTATTTAACGTTGACTCATGGTGGGACCGACTACGAGGTGTCCGTGACCGTGGACTCGGCTATCGATAGATTATACACTCTGCAGAGGTAGCACACTGTACCCACACCACGGGACCCATGGCCTCGCACTCCCATTCGGGTGGACCAACGACATTCCGACAAAACCCTTCCATTGCCATGACACTCTCTCGGCCACTCCGACCCAATCCCCAACGGGCTAGTCCTAGGTGGCCCCGTGTCTACCAAAGACACAACGACCACCGTCGTGGCCAAAACGATCCCACTCGGGGACCCGGTACCATAATCTCAACAACGGGCACACAAGGTTCTGCCTACTTACCGGGCCAGGGTAAGCATGCCATAACCTTCCCTAGTTGGAGGCACCGACCAGAGGCAATGTCAATGGACCGAATCAAGGCCTTCCCACAAAGGCAAATGTGGTTGCACTAGGAAAAACTCGATTCAGCGGCACCATGACCCAGTCAACGATATATTCAAGTTGAGTTATGTTCAGGTTCAACTTAAGCTGAAAATGACCGGTGTCATAGCATGCCATGCAATGCAGAACTACACATGCATCACTATTAACGAAAATGATAGATGTCAACCATATTCACACTAAGCATAAATATCAACAACTTATTTTACTTTGTTGGTCAGGGTAACTCACATTTTAACCAAAATATTTTGCAGCAAGTTTTATTATTCTCTCATGCAAGAAAATAACTTCGATTAATTTCTCATATGCATAGCAAAAATTGTACCACAAACAAATCCTATTTTCTTTACCAACCAAGTGAGGTTCAAATATTCTGTAAGTCAAGTAACGTGGCTAAACAAGTACTTAATAGAATATTTTCTAACAAATTTTTCTATTTTATTTATGCAAGAACATAACTTTAAATAATTACTATCATGCATAACAAAATTATTTCTATCATCACCACAAATAGATCTTAGCTTTGCTTTCCCAACTAAGCTAGTTTCCACATTCTGTAAATCAAGCATATTAACTAACCAACACTTAACAGAATATAAATAACACAATAGTTATTTAAATGTATGGATTAATCATTTCATTCAAGTAAGAAAATCATAAATATTGAAATGGCACCATGAAAATGTTGTTGTGGCTTGCCTTAGTGCAGATGAGGTTCACAAGCCTTCTGGTGATCCTCAAGACAAGCCTCACCCTCTGGAAATAATTTTTAAACACAAAAATAAAATATCAAGAACACTTCTGAAAATCACCAGAAATTCTAAACAGCTCAGGAAAATCTCATCTTTGGTGAGCTGCTAAATTTCTTTGCAAAGAACAAAATGCAAAAAGAATCAATTCATTTGGACTTATGGTTGAAGAGTTATGGTTGTTTGAAATGTTCTGTAAATTCAAATGAATTTGAATAAAAATAAACAGACTGGGGGTGACGTCGAAGGCGTAAAGCCCAGGGGCACCACCACTCGTACCGCTTCACGCGTATATAGAGTGGCTGACTAGCGGCCCCCGCTAGTCAGGTGAGGAGGAGGGGGGAGGGAAACAGAGGGAGTCACGGCTTCGCCGGAGCTCTCGCCGGCAACGAGGGCTCCTTGGCCAAAATGAGAGGGAGGGATGGAGAGAGGGGATGGAGGCGCACCTGCCCGTACTCGTAGCATAGCTAAGGGTGGTCGGACAGCGTCGGAATCAACCTCGCAAGCGGAGGAAGAACACAGTGGTCGCCGGAGATGAGGAGGACGGCAAGCAGAGGCTACTCCAGGGGCTCCAGAGGGACGGGTGGCTTCACCGGAGAGAGGCGGAGGCCCTGGAAGGATCGCCCTGGCCTGGAAGGGGCTGGAGCTACCACGACGACCAGAGGGGATTGCTGGTGAGCTCGAGCTCGAGGACGGCGGCCCACGGCCTGCCCGGCCGGGCTACGGCTTCCTACTCGCTTGTGGGGTGTGTGGGAGTGCTGGATGGTGCTCGAGGAGGCTGGGGGCGGCTCCATTTATAGGCGAGCGGAGAGGGGGTTTCGGGCTCTGACGGTGGACACCTGTCCACGGCGCCCGGTGACGAGCGGCGTCAGTGAGAGGGGGAGAAGGCGACGCAGCTCACGCGGCAACTGTTGGCGAACGGGGACGAGCACAGGAACAAGGAGAAGGTGACGAGCACAGTGCACATCGCACTGTTGGGTTGGCCGGACCATGCCCGTGCTCGCTGCGGCGAGCTCCGGCGTCGGCGAGCGCCAGAGGAGAGTAATTGACGTTGAGACGAGGATGGTGGCGAGGTTTGACACGCTCGGGCAGGCGAGGTAAGCGAGCACGCGCGAACAGAGCGCTCGGCGGCACTCAGAGCGCGTCGACACGCAGGCATGATATGGTGGACACGCGTGATCACCGCGCGAACTCCTCCCTCAGGCCAGCCTACATCCAAAAATCATGTCTGGCATGTTGTTCGTGGTGGTTTTGAAGTTTACCACGCCTTGGTTTGGATCCCGGTGCAATACAGAAGTTTTTACATGCCAAGTAAGTTTCTGGTCAGTAACTTTGAGCAGTTACTGTGGTCTGGGAGTTGGAGGCTGTGCTTTGGAGGTTAGCCATGATCTACTAAGGTGAAAATGCACAAGAAAACCCAGGCACAATGGAGCAAGTAAAATGGTAGTTGCTGTAGAAACCACCATTTCTGTCCAGAACAGAAAATATTTTCTGTAGCAAAAATATTCAAAAAAGTGCTGAAATATTTTTGCTCGGGAAGGTGCCCTAGGTTTCAAAGAATATTTCTGAATTTTCTCAGATTTTTCTTGGCCATAAAAATTGGGGTTGCTTTGGAGCATATTGAGCTAGCTAGGGTTTTTGGAAGAAAATGAATATTTTTCATTTAAGAAAAATATTCCAAAGATTATTTTGGGGTGGATCAGAAGGGGAATGATGATTAGGGAGGGAAATGAAGCACTTGGGTGAAAGCCAAGGGGACCCAAGTGTTTAAGTCCATATGAAAATATTCAAAAACTCCAAATTTCAAAATGACTTCAAATGAAAATCAAGCAAATGAGAGAGGGCAAAAACCAGGCTGTCACACCTAAGAGCATCTCCAATAGATGATCCAAAATTTGGCGGTCCAAAACCGGAGATATAAAATTTGGACCGCCAAAAAGTGCGTTTTGGAGCTCCGAAAAAAGCACAACTCCAACAGATGGTCCAAATTGATGGTCCAAATTTGCAACTCCAATAGATGGTCCAAAATGAAGATGTAAAAAATATGAAAACGGCCGCGCGGCTGCTGCCAGCCACTGTTCAGCCGCGATTTTGCATTGAAATAGCAACTAAAATTTGAAAATAAAGTGCATCATCATCATAGTTTCAATCAAAAGTGCATCACCATCATAGTATCAAATTCGTCTACCAAAAGAGCATCGTCTCAATCAAAGTTTTTAGCCCTAGAAATTGAAATGCACATGAATATTACTCATGTGGGTCATCAACACCACCAGTGTTGTGAACCGTGGTACGATCGTCATCTCCACCACCGTCTTTGTCGACGTTCTCAACAAGAGGTGAAGTCTCGTTGCCATGAGCACCACCGGAACCATCTTCATTGCGTCCCATGTTGCCGCCATATCCACCTCCAACGCCACTAATGTTGCCGCCATAGCCACCTCCCAAGCCACCCATCATGTTGCCGCCAAAAGCACCTCCCATGCCGCCAAAGCCACCTCCCATGCCGCCAAAGCCACCTTCCATGTTGCCACCGAAGCCACCTCCCATGTTTCCGCCAAATGCGCCACTCATGGAACCTCCAACCATGTTCATGTAACCACCCATGGCACCTCCCATGGAACCACCCATGGCATCTCCCATGCCTCCTCCCATGGCACCTCCCATGCCTCCTCCCATCATCATTTGCCTCATGAGCATTTGCTTCTTCATGAGCATTTCATCACGACAAAGTTCAACATATGCCTTTGCCTTGGCATCAAGAGTTGATGTGTCCATAAACATAAACTTGAGTGTCCTCTCTTCTACCATCTTCCTCTCGTCGGTCGCGGCCTTCTTCTCCTCTAGGTCCACCTTCCTCTCCTCGGCCGCGGACAACCTCTCCTCGGCTGCCGCCCTCTTCTCCTCGGCCGCCGCCCATCACCGCTCGGCCTCACTCCTCTCCTCTATTTCCTTGAGCTTCAACATTATTTTCTCTTTGGCATACTCTTTCCTTGCCATGACAATGGCATCAAATCCTTCCTTGAGATCATTGTCTCCGGCCTTGGTTCCCTTCGCTTTCTTGTTTCCATCGGGCCTATAAGATTTTATCGCGGAGTGAGGAGTGGGGCTCATCTCCTCAATGGCAACATCTTATTCATCCTCAACGAACACACTCTTGTTCTTCGACGATTCAAAAGTCTCTCTAGTTTTCCACTTCTCCACATCCTTGAACTCTTTGTAGCAATGATGAAAAGTGAAAGCTTTTCCTTTCCTTTTCTTCCTCTCGCCTTTCATGTTCCTCTCCCGAAACAATCCTTGTGCAATCATTTCTACAATAAAAGATATCATCATCAACATGTTGAACAAAGAGGAAATATTTGACAAAGCATGGACGAAGAGGAAATATTTACCAAATCACTATCACCGCAACCACTTGGGTTCATGCGAGCAACGTTTGACAAGCAACCAGCCCACTTTGAGCATTCGGCGTTGATGGTGGACCAACGTTGGCGTAGAGAGTCGCTCGAACGGAAGATACCACTTGTGTTGCGCTCATCGAAATACTCCTTGATGCGTTCCCAATAGGTGCTCACCGTTTGGTAGCCTCCAACGCTTTCATCTTGAGATATTTTCTTCCAAGCGGTGCATATGAACACATCCTCCGCGATGCTATAATTTCCACTTCTTACCTTGACAATGAAGCCCACATCATCCACATCAAGATTGTCATCATCATATTGGGTTTCATATTCTTGTGACTCATATATGTAATCATCATTTGCCACATTTGTTGCGTGCATAAAAGCTTCATCATCAACACTACAATTGCACGCACAAACAATCAAGAACACAAAAAATTTGAAACAATAAACAAGAGCACAACCTCAAAATTTATACTTTGCGACATTCGTCGAACATGTTGGAGGCGGTGGTTGTCGGCGTGGCCACATCTTCCTCCACAGCCGGCGGTGGCGGCGGAGGAGGTTGAGGAATGGATGTGTGGCTGCTGGAGGAGGCTGACGGCCGCACCGTCTGCGAGTCATCGCCCCGAGCCGCCGCGGCCGCCTTTGAGACCTTCACCGGCCGCTGCTACGTCTTGAGCTTGCGTTGGTTTTCCCCGAAGAGGAGAGGATGATGCAGCACTGTAGCGTAAGTATTTCCCTCAGTTTTTGAGAACCAAGGTATCAATCCAGTAGGAGGCCACGCGCAAGACCCTCGTACCTGCACAAAACGATAGCTACTCGCAACCAACGCGATTAGGGGTTTTCAATCCCTTCACGGTCACTTACGAGAGTGAGATCTGATAGAGATAATATTTTTTGTATTTTTGGTATAAAGATGCAAAGTGAAAAGTAAAAGCAAAGTAAAAACAAAGCAAGTAAATAAAGTGATGGAGATTGATATGATGAGAATAGTCCCGGGGGCCATAGGTTTCGCTAGTGGCTTCTCTCAAGAGCATAGATATTCTACGGTGAGTGAACAAATTACTGTTGAGCAATTGACAGAATTGAGCATAGTTATGAGGTTATCTAGGTATGATCATGTATATAGGCATCACGTCCATGACAAGTAGATCGAAACGATTCTGCATCTACTACCATTACTCCACTCATCGACCGCTATCCAGCATGCATCTAGAGTATTAAGTTAAAACCAGAGTAACGCCTTAAGCAAGATGACATGATGTAGAGGAATAATTTCATGCAATATGATAAATACCCCATCTTGTTATCCTCGATTGCAACAATACAATACGTGCCTTGCAACCCTTTCTGTCACTAGGTAAGGACACCGCAAGATTGAACCCAAAGCTAAGCACTTCTCCCATTGCAAGAACTACCAATCTAGTTGGCCAAACCAAACGGATAATTCGAAGAGACTTGCAAAGATAACTCAATCATAATAAAAGAATTCAGAGAAGATTCAAATATTATCCATAGATAAGCTGGATCATAAACCCACAATTCACCGGTCTCAACAAACACACCGCAAAAAGAAGATTACATCGAATAGATCTCCACGAGAGAGGGGGAGAACATTGTATTGAGATCCAAAAAGAGAGAAGAAGCCATCTAGCTACTAGCTATGGACCCGAAGGGGTGAAGTAAACTACTCACACTTCATCGGAGGGGCTATGGTGTTGATGTAGAAGCCCTCCATGGTGGATGCCCCCTCCGGCGGAGCTCCGGAACAGGCCCCAAGATGGGATCTCATGGATACAGGAAGGTACGACGGTGGAATTAGGTTTTTGGCTCCTCTTCCGATCGTTTGGGGATACGTAGGTATATATAGGAGGAAGGAGTACGTCGGTGGAGCGTCAGGGGGCCCACGAGGTAGGTGCGCCTAGGGGGGCGCCCTCCACCTCGTGACCGCCTCTGGTACTTCTTGGAGTAGGGTCCAAGTCTCCTGGATCACGTTCCCGAAGGTTTCATTCCGTTTGGACTCCGTTTCATATTCCGTTTCTTCGAAACACTGAAATAGGCAAAAAAACAGCAATTCTGGGCTGGGCCTCCGGTTAATAGGTTAGTCCCAAAAGTAATATAAAAGTGGAAAATAAAGCCCAGTATAGTCCAAAACAGTAGATAAAGTAGCATGGAGCAATCAAAAATTATAGATACGTTGGAGACGTATCAGGCATCCCCAAGCTTAATTCCTGCTCGTCCTCGAGTAGGTAAATGATAAAAAGAGAATTTTTGATGCGGAGTGATACTTTGGCATAATTTCAATATAAATCTTCTTACTTGTGATATGAATATTCAGATCCGAAAGATTTAAGACAAAAGTTCATATTGACATAAAAATAATAATACTTCAAGCATACTAACTAAGCAATTATGTCATCTCAAAATAACATGGCCAAAGAAAGTTCATCCCTACAAAATCATATGGTTAGGCTATGCTTCATTTTCGTCACACAAAGATGTTCCCAACTTCTATACCCCCGATGACAAGCCAAGCAATTGTTTCATACTCAAATAATCTCAAACTCTTTCAACCTTTACGCAATACATGAGCGCGAGCCATGGGTATAGCACTATGGGTGGAATAGAAATATGATGATGGGATTGTGTGGAGAAGACAAAAAAAAGGAAAGTCTCATATCGACGAGGATAATCAACGGGCTATGGAGATGCCCATCAATTGATGTCAACATGAGGAGTAGGGATTCCCATGCAACAGATGCACTAGAGCTATAAGTATATGAAAGCTCTACAAAAGAAACTAATTGGGTGTGCATCCAACTTGCTTGCTCATGAAGACCTAGGGCACTTTGAGGAAGCCCATCATTGGAATATACAAGCCAAGTTCTATAATGAAAATTCCCACTAGTATATGAAAGTGAAAAAATGATAGACTCTCTATTATGAAGATCTTAGTGCTACTTTGAAGCACTATATATGAGACTCAGTACATGAAGAACAAGGTGCTACTTTGAAGCACAATATATGAGACTCACTACATGAAGAACAAGGTGCTACTTTGAAGCACAAGTGTGGTAAAAGGATAGTAGCATTGTCCCTTCTCTCTTTTTCTCTCATTTTTTATTTTTTTATTTGGGCCTTTTCTCTCTTTTTTTATGGCCTCTTTTTTTTTCGTCCGGAGTCTCATCCCGACTTATGGGGGAATCATAGTCTCCATCATCCTTTCCTCACTTGGGACAATGCTCTAATAATGATGATCATCACACTTTTATTTCTATTACAACTCAACAATTACAACTTGAAACTTAGAACAAAATATGACTCTATATGAATGCCTCCGGCGGTGTACCGGGATGGTGCAATGAATCAAGAGTGACATGTATGGAAAATAATGCATGGTGGCTTTGCCAAAAATACGATGTCAGCTACATGATCATGCAATGGCAATATGACAAAAGTAATGTATGTCATAATAATGATGATGGAAGTTGCATGGCAATATATCTCGGAATGGCTATGGAAATGCCATGATAGGTAGGTATGGTGGCTGTTTTGAGGAAGATATAAGGAGGTTTATGTGAAAGAGTGTATCATATCACGGGTTTGGATGCACCGCGAAGTTTGCACCAACTCTCAAGGTGAGAAAGGGCAATGCACGGCATCAAGAGGCTAGCAAGTGCGGAAAGATAAAAGTGCGTATAATCCATGGGCTCAACATTAGTCAAAAGAACTCATATACTTATTGCAAAAATTTAGAAGCCATCAAAAATCAAGTACTACGCACAATGCTCCTAGGGAGATAGATTGGTAGGAAAAGACCATCGCTCGTCCCCGACCGCCACTCATAAGGATGCACAAGCTAGGTACACTTCATGTTTCAAATTTGTTACACAACTTTACCCATACGTGCATGCTACGGGACTTGCAAACTTCAACACAAGTATTTCTCAAATTCACAATTATCAACTAGCACGACTTTGATATTATTACCTCCATATCTCAAAACAATTATTAAGCATTAAATTTATCTTAGCATTCAATTCACTAAAAGAAAGTTTCACATATCTCGAACACCAAGTATATTAACATTAAGCAAATTACCATGCTATTAACGACTCTCAAAATGATCTAAGTGAAGCAGGAGAGATCAAGTTTCTTTAAAACAAATCCACCACCGTGCTCTAAAAGATCTAAGTGAAGTACTAGAGCAAAACTATCAAGCTCAAAAGATATAAGTGAAGCACATAGAGTATTCTAACAAATTCCAAATCATGTATGGCTCTCACAAAAGGTGTGTACAGCAAGGATGATTGTGGTAAACTAACAAGCAAAGACTCAAATAATACAAGACGCTCCAAGCAAAACACATATCATGTTGGTGAATAAAAATATAGCTCCAAGTAAATTACCGATGGAAGTAGACGAAAGAGGGGATGCCTTCCGGGGCATCCCCAAGCTTTGACTTTTTGGTGTCCTTGGATTATCTTGGGGGTGCCATGGGCATCCCCAATCTTAGGCTCTTGCCACTCCTTGTTCCATAATCCATCAAAAGAATTCACCCAAAACTTGAAAACTTCACAACACAAAACTCAATAGAAATCTCGTGAGCTCCGTTAGAGAAAGAGAATAAAAGACTACTTTAAGGTACTGTAATGAACTCATTCTTTATTTATATTGGTGTTAAACCTACTGTATTCCAACTTCTCTATGGATTTTAAACTATTTTACTAGCCATAGACTCATCAAAATAAGCAAACAACACACGCAAAAAGAATCTGTCAAAAACAGAATAGTCTGTAGTAATCTGTAACTAACGCAAACTTATGGAACCCAAAAAATTCTACCAAAATTAGACGACCTGGAAAATTTGTTTATTGATCAGAAGCAATTAGAATCACTATTTTATCACGTTCTGGTGATTTTTAACAATTCGGGCACTGAGCGCAAAGATTCTGGAAATTACAGCAAGATCAAATAACTGTCTCCCAAGAAGATCTAATAGATTTAACTTGGCACAAACACTAATTAAAAGATAAAACCACATCTAAACATAGGCTATATGGATTATTTATTCCTAAACAGAAGCAAAAACAAAAACTAAAAATAAAATTGGGTTGCCTCCCAACAAGCGCTATCGTTTAACGCCCCTAGCTAGGCATTGATAATTTTAATGATACTCACATGAAAGACAAGAATTGAAGCACAAAGAGAGCATCATAAAACATGTGACAAACACATCTAAGTCTAACATACTTCCTATGCATAGGCATCTTATAGAATAACAAATTATCATAGCAAGCAAAAACTAGCATATGCAAGGAAGCGGAAAGGAACGATAATAATCTCAACATAACGAGAGGTAATTTAGTAACATGAAAATTTCTATGACCGTATTTTCCTCTCTCGTAATAATTACATGTAGGATCATAAGAAAATTCAACAATATAGCTATCACATAACATATTCTCAACACGATCCACATGCGTGCGAAGTTGACACTCTTCCAAAATAGTGGGATTAACATTAACTAAAGTCATGACCTCTCCAAACCCACTTTTATCAAAAATTTCATAAGATTGAATATTCTCCAAACATGTGGGATCTAAAGTTGACACTCTTCTAAACCCACTTTAAATATTATTGAAAACAATATTATCAACCTCATATTCATCATGGGGATTAAATAAATTTTCAAGATCATAAGAAGAATCACCCCAATCATGATCATTGCAACAAGTAGTAGACATAGCAAAACTAGCATCCCCAAGCTTAGGGTTTTGCATATTATTAGCACAATTGACATCAAGATAATTTATAGTAACATCCTTGCAATCATGCTTTTCATCGAAGGAACTACTAAGTATGGGTGCAATAGCAACGATCTCATGTTTAACATAAGGAACTATAGCAAATTCATCTTAATAAATATTGGCATCATGGCCACAAGAATAGCAAGCATCATGTTCATCAAGGGATATTTCAACCAAATCATCGGAATCATCATTATTTATAGATTCATGCATATCATTATTTTCTTCCAAAGCAATGGTCATTCTTTCAATAAATTCTTGGACATAGACATTACGGGCAAGGTTTTAATTGCAATATTTAAGTATGACAGAATTTTCAGATTTGTTGAGAGTAAAATCATGCTTTTCAATCAAAGAAGCAACTTCATGAGCACCCTTAAAAACGACAAATTCTTCAATTTGTTCGATATCATAGTAACTATAAACACCCCTTGCATAAGAAGATAAGATTTCATTATCATTGAACTCACATAGGTAGGGAAGGTGTTTTTTAGGGTTCTTAGAGCAACAAGTAAAATCACACATTTCACAAAGATTCAAAGCATAGCATGGCAAACTATTTATATGATACCGTAAGAGTCTCCCTTTTTCAGACAAGCGGTGATGCACAAAACGAGCATGCTCATCTAAAGATTTCCCATCAACTAGGCTAGTTAGGGTTTCAGCACGAGCACATAAGGATCGAAGATGATCCAAGTAGAACACTTTAAGTGGATCCATAACAATAGACTTTTAGTAAGCAAAGATGCAAGCAAATATAAGGCACATGGTAACACAAGCAAACAAGAAGCAAGCGGAAAAGAGAGGGCGAATAAAACGACAAGGGTGAAGTGGGGGAGAGGAAAACGAGAGGCAAATGGCAAATAATGTAATGCGAGAGATAGGGATTGTGATGGGTACTTGGTAAGTTGACTTTTATGTGACCTCCGACAGCGGCGCCATAAATCCTTCTTGCTACGTCTTGAGCTTGCGTTGGTTTTCCCGAAGAGGAGAGGATGATGCAGCACAGATGCGTAAGTATTTCCCTCAGTTTTTGAGAACCAAGGTATCAATCCAAGAGGAGGCCACACGCAAGTCCCTCGTACCTGCGAACGATAGCTACTGCAACCAACGCGATTAGGGGTTGTCAATCCCTTCACGGTCACTTACGAGTGAGATCTGATAGAGATAATATTTTTGTATTTTGGTATAAAGATGCAAAGTGAAAAGTAAAAGCAAAGTAAAAACAAAGCAAGTAAATAAAGTGATGGAGATTGATATGATGAGAATAGACCCGGGGGCCATAGGTTTCACTAGTGGCTTCTCTCAAGAGCATATATATTCTATGGTGGGTGAACAAATTACTGTTGAGCAATTGACATAATTGAGCATAGTTATGAGGTTATCTAGGTATGATCATGTATATAGGCATCACGTCCGTGACAAGTAGATCGAAATGATTCTGCATCTACTACCATTAGTCCACTCATCGACCGCTATCCAGCATGCATCTAGAGTATTAAGTTAAAAACAGAGTAACACCTTAAGCAAGATGACATGATGTAGAGGAATAAATTCATGCAATATGATAAATACCCCATCTTGTTATCCTCGATGGCAACAATACAATACGTGCCTTGCAACCCTTTACATCACTAGGTAAGGACACCGCAAGATTGAACCCAAAGCTAAGCACTTCTCCCATTGCAAGAACTACCAATCTAGTTGGCCAAACCAAGCGGATAATTCGAAGAGACTTGCAAAGATAACTCAATCATACATAAAAGAATTCAGAGAAGATTCACATATTATCCATAGATAAGCTGGATCATAAACCCACAATTCATCGGTCTCAACAAACACACCGCAAAAAGAAGATTACATCGAATAGATCTCCACGAGAGAGGGGGAGAACATTGTATTGAGATCCAAAAAGAGATAAGAAGCCATCTAGCTACTAGCTATGGACCCGAAAGTCTGAAGTAAACTACTCACACTTCATCGGAGGGGCTATGGTGTTGATGTAGAAGCCCTCCGTGGTGGATGCCCCCTCCAGCGGAGCTCCGGAACAGGCCCCAAGATGGGATCTCGTGGATACAGGAAGGTACGGCGGTGGAAATAGGTTTTTGGCTCCTCTTCTGATCGTTTGGGGATACACATGTATATATAGGAGGAAGGAGTACGTCGGTGGAGCGTCAGGGGGCCCACGAGGTAGGGGGGCGCGCCCATGGGGGCGCCCTCCACCCTCGTGACCGCCTCTGGTACTTCTTGGAGTAGGGTCCAAGTCTCCTGGATCATGTTCGGTGAGAAGATCACGTTCCCGAAGGTTTCATTCCGTTTGGACTCCGTTTGATATTCCGTTTCTTCGAAACACTGAAATAGGCAAAAAACAGCAATTCTGGGCTGGGCCTCCGGTTAATAGGTTAGTCCCAAAAGTAATATAAAAGAGGAAAATAAAGCCCAATATACTCCAAAACAGTAGATAAAGTAGCATGGAGCAATCAAAAATTATAGATACGTTGGGGACGTATCAGCCGCGTAGAACTGTCGGCCGGGTTGCGGCTGCGGTCGGCCAACCGTTTGATGCTGCCTCCTCTTCCTTCGCTGCTTCACCGCTGCTGTGGCTACCGCCGGGGCGGCTCAATCCGGGCGGCGGGCGGGGCGGCGGCATGGCCATGATTCTGGCGAGATGGCAGCGGCTGCAGCGTGGGTCAGCCCACCGCTGCGGCTGCAGCGCGAAGAAAACAGCGAGGTCATCAAGATCGCCATGGCGGCACCGACGGCGGCGAGGCGGCGGCGGCGGGAGGGTCGCAGCGGGCGGACGGGCGCAAGGGGGGAAAGGAAATGAAGTGGCGGTTGGGCATTCGCGGGGGGCGGCTGATTTTGGACCAGATGCATCTCGTGATGTATATTTGCACCGCGAGGTGTTGTATTTTACATCATGAGGAGGCCGCGGTCCAATTTTTTGCATATGGGCCGTCTGTTGGAGCAGCGTGTTTTGCCCCAGACGGTCCAAAAGTTAGGTTTTTTTACATTTGGACCATCTATTGGAGATGCTCTAACAATGTGGACACAAAAAACAGTAGGGGAAATGTTGGGTTGTCTGCCAACAAGCGCTTTTCTTTAATGCCTTTTTAGCTAGGCATGATGATTTTAATGATGCTCACATAAAAATAAAGAATTGAAACATGAAAAAGAGCATCATGCATCACATGGCAAGCACATTTACGCCTGACACACTTCCTATGGGATTTTGTGATCAAATAATTTATGGGAGGAAGAATCAACTAGCATAGGAAGGCAAAACAAGTGCAACTTCAAAACTTTCAACACATAGAGAGGGAACTTGATATTATTGCAATATGTAAAAGCATATGTTCTTCTCTCATTGTAATTTTTAGTAGCATCATGAATGAATTCAACAATATAACTATCACATAAAGCATTCTTTTCATGATACTTAAGCATAGAAATTCAAAATTCCATCTCTACACCCGAGCTCATCTGCACCCCCGCTGACGAAAAAAATCAAAACAAATAGTAGAAAAGTTCAAAAAAGTCCAATTTTTTGTGCGATAGATAATTTGATTCGTGAGGTCCACTCCAATTTTCAATCATTTGGACATCTGAGGAGCTCTCATCAAAAAAGACAAATTGAGGGTCTGTAAAAATGTTTATTGTTCACGTACTGTTTTGGCCCGATTTGAATTTTTTCCCGAGAGCTGCTCAGAAGTCCAAATGACTTGAAATTTGGAGCGGGCCTCACGCATCAAATTTTCTACCACATAAATTTTGTTTGGAATTTTTTGAATTTTTTACGATTTTTTTCTAACCGGGTGTAGATGAGCCTGGGCAACGAAACGCCCTACTCATAGAAATTTTGTTACTCTCCACATAAGAAAATTTATTCTCATCAATAGTAGTGGGAGCAAACTCAACAAAATAACTACCCTGTGATTGAAAATTAAAATCATGATGACAAGTATCATGGTTATCATTATTCGATATAGCATACATGTCATCACCATAATCATCACATATAGGAACTTTGTTGTCATAATTAATTGCAACCTCCTCCAATATAGTGGATTCATAATTAAATAAAGTAATGACCTCTCCAAATCCACTTTCATCAATATAATCATTATAAATAGGATGCATGCAATCATCATAATAAATTTTCTCATCAAAACTTGGGTACTAAAAATATCATCTTCATCAAACATAGCATCCTCAAGCTTATAGCTTTGCATATCATTAGCATAATGGATATTTAAATAGTTCACACCAACGACATTGCAATCGTGCTCATCATTCAAAGACTTTTTGTCAAACATTTTATAGAATTATTCTTTTATCAATTGAGCATAATTTTCCTTTCCATCATTTTCACGAAAGACATTATAAAGATGAACAACATGAGACCACCTCAAATCCTTTTTTTTTGTAATTTTCTTTTTATAAACCAAACTAGTGATCAAACAAAAAACTAAAAGATTTGATTGCAAGATCTAAAGATATTCCTTCAAGCACTCACCTCCCCGGAAATAGCGCCAGAAAAGAGCTTGATGTCTACTACGCAACTTAATTCTTGTAGACTCATGTTGGGCCTCCAAGCGCAGAGTTTTGTAGGACAGTAGCAATTTTCCCTCAAGTGGGTGACCTAAGGTTTATCAATCCGTGGGAGGCGTAGGATGAAGATGGTCTCTCTCAAGCAACCCTGCAACCAAATAATAAAAAGTCTCTTGTGTCCCAAACACACCAAATACAATGGTAATTTATATAGGTGCACTAGTTCGGCAAAGAGATGGTGATACAAGTGTAGTAATGATAGTAGATATTGATTTTTGTAATAGTAACATAAAAAATAGAAAGGTAGAAAGTAACAAAAGTGAGCACAAATGGTATTACAATGCTTGTAAATGAGGCCTAGGGTCCTTATTTCGCTAGTGTAATCTCTCAACAATGCTAATCTAATTGGATCATATAACCATCCCTCAACGTACGATGAAGAATCACTCCAAAGTTCCTATCTAGCGGAGAACATAAGAAGAAATTGTTTGTAGGGTACGAAACCACCTAAAAGATATTCTTTCCGATCAATCTATCCTAGAGTTTGTACTAAAATAACACCAAGCCATTCTTTCCAATCGATCTAACCAAGAGTTTGTACTAAAATAACACAATATGATACACATCAACCAACTCTAATGTCACCGCGAGTATCCGTGAGTTGATTATACGATATGCATCAAACAATTTCAGATTCATAATAATCAATCCAACACAAAGAACCTCAAAGAGTGCCCCAAGATTTCTACCGGAGAAACAAAGAGGAGAACATGCATCAACCCCTATGCATAGATTACCCCAATGTCACCTCGAGAATCTGCGAGTTGAGTGCCAAAACACATATCAAGTGAATCAATATGATACCCCATTGTCACCAAGGGTATTCATAGCAAGACATACATCAAGTGCTCTCAAATCCATAAAAGTATTGAATCCAATAAAACAAAATCTCAAAGGGAAAACTCAATTCACAATAAGATAGAGAGGGGAAAACACCATATGATCCAACTATATTAACAAAGCCCGCGATACATCAAGATCGTGACATCTCAAGAACACAAGAGAGAGATAGAGAGATTAAACACATAGCTACTGGTACAAACCCTCAGCCCCGAGGGCGGACTATCCCTCCTCATCATGGTGGCCGCCGGGATGATGAAGATGGCCACCGGTGATGATTTCCCCCTCCGGTGGAGTGCCGGAATGGGGTCTAGATTGGTCTTTCGTGGATGCAGTGGCTTGCGGTAGCAGAACTTCTGATCTAGGGTTCCCCCAAGGGTTTTTGGAATATTTGACAATCTATAGGGCGAAGAGGCGGTGTGGGAAGCCAGCGAGGTGGGCACAACCCACCTGGGCGCGCCTGGGCCCCCAGGTGTGCCCTGGTGGGTTGTGCTCCCCTCGGAGCTCCCCTCTGGTACTTCTTTGGCCCATCGGGTGTCTTCTGGTCCAGAAAAAATCTGCAAAGTGTTTCGCTGCGTTTGGACTCCGTTTGGTATTGATTTTCTGCGATGTAAAAAACAAGAAGAATCAGCAACTGGCACTGGGCACTATGTCAATAGGTTAGTCCCAAAAATGATATAAAGTTGCTATAAAATGATTGTAAAACATCCAAGAATGATAATATAACATCGTGAATACTTCATAAATTATAGATACGTTGGAGACGTATCACGCCTTAAGCAAGATGACATGATGTAGACAAGATAAACTCATGTATGAATGAACCCCATCTTTTTACCCTTAATAGAAATGATACATACGTCTCATGTCCCCTTCTGTCACTGGTATTGAGCACCGCAAGATCGACCCCATTACAAAGCACCTCTCCCATTGCAAGAAAAATCAATCTAGTTGGCGAAACCAAATCAATAGATCGGAGAGAATTACGAAGCTATAGTAATCATGCATAAACGAGTTCAGAGAAAACTCAAATAATATTCATGGATAGATCTTATCATAAACTCACAATTCATCGAATCCCAACAGACACACCACAAAATATGATTATATCAGACAGAACTCCAAGAACATCGAGGAGAACATTGTATTGAAGATCAAATAGAGATAAGAAGCCATCTAGCTACTAACTATGGACCCGAAGGTCTGTGGTAAACTACTCATGCATCATCGGAAGGGCAGCAAGGACGATGTAGAACCCCTCCGTGATCAATTCCCCCTCCAGAATGGATCTCGTGGTTCTGGAACTTATGGTGGCGGAAAAAGTATTTCATGGACTCCCTTGTTGGTTTCACGATTTTAGAGAATTTGTAAAGGCGGAGTTAGGTCAAACGGAGCCACATGGGCCCCACTAGCGACCAGGACGCGCCCCACCCCCTGGGAATGCCCTGGTGCCTCATGGGCCACGGCTCCATCTTCTTGTCCCCTCCCTAAGCTTCCAGGGTCTCGTATTGCCAGAAAAAAATTCTCCAAAAGGTTTCGTGGCATTTGGGATTCATTTGGTACTGATATTCTGCAAAACCAAAAACAAGCAAAAAACAACAACTGGCATTGGGCACTAATTTAATAATTTAGTCCCAAAAATGATATATAATTGCTTGAAAGTGTACATAAAACATCTAAGATTGATAATATAATAGAACGGAACAATAAAAAATTATGGATATGTTGGAGACGTATCACTAGGGTAGGGGTGAAAGAGGACATCCTTCGCTTCTACTACCCTGGTTGGGTGGTGGTGATGTGGATTCTTGGTAGTGCCTTGGGACTTGGATGCCGGGGCGATGTTCCTGGACAGAGGGCTCCACGGTTGGCTTTCCGGCAGGCTTCATGGTGGCGGTGGTGGCTACACCTCTTAGTCGTGTGGGCAGCGAGAGGTGTAGTGGTAGGAGGCTCTGGTTGTTTTGGAAGTACCCAGATCTGGTGTGGATGAGCTGACCCTAGTTGCGGTGGTGACTAGGATCCCTCCAAGGGTGGTGGCGAGGTTTGAGAGAAAGCTCTGTGTTTCTGGCGCCGGCGCCGGCAGCGCCTGATACGTCTCCAACGTATCTATAATTTTTTTATTGTTCCATGCTATAATATTATCTATTTTGTGTGTTTTATATGCATTAATATGGTATTTTATATCTTTTTTGGGACTAATCTATTAACCTAGTGCCCAGTGCCAATTGTTGTTTTTTCTTGTTTTTTGTCTTCTATAGAAAATCAATACCAAACGGAGTCCAAACGGAATAAAACTTTACGATGATTTTTCTTGGACCAGAAAACATCTAGGAAGCTTCAGGAGGAGGACAGATGACCCACGAGGAGGCCACAAGCCCCTAGGCTTGTGGGCTCCTCATGGCTCTCCTAACCCTAACTCCAGCACTATAAATTCCCAAATGTTCTCCTTACGTCAGAGGGCACACCAAAAATACTTTTCCGCCGCCGCAAGCTTCTATTCTCGTGAGATCCCATCTTGGAACCTTTTCCGGCACTCCGCCGGATGGGGATTCGATCACGGAGGGCCTCTACACCAAGCTTGCTGCCCTTCCTATGATGCGTGAGTAGTTTACCACAGACCTAAGGGTCCATAGATAGTAGCTAGATGGCTTCTTCTCTCTCTTTGATCTTCAATAAAATGTTTTCCTAGATTTTCTTGGGGATCTATTCGATGTAATCTTCTTTTACGGTGCGTTTGTTGAGATCTGATGAATTGTGGATTTATAATCAGATTATCTATGAATATTATTTGAGTCTTTTCTGAACTCTTTTACGCATGATTAAGATAGCTTTGTATTTCTCTCTGATCTATCGATTTGGTTTGGACTACTAGATTTGTTTTTCTTGCAATGGGAGAGGTGCTTTGTGATGGGTTTAATCTTGCGGTGTCCTCACCAAGTGACAGTAGGGAAAGCGAGGAACGTATTGTATTGTTGCCATTGAGGATAAAAATATGGGTTTTATATCATATTGCTTGAGTTTATCCCTCTACACCATGTCATCTTGCTTAAGGCATTACTCCGTTCTTGTGAACTTAGTATTCTAGATGCATGCTGGATAGCGGTCGATGTGTGGAGTAATAGTAGTAGATGCAGGTAGGAGTCGGTCTACTTGTCACGGACGTGATGCCTATATTCATGATCATTGCCTTAGATATCGTCATAACTTTGCACTTTTCTATCAATTGCTCAACAATATTTTTTTACCCACCGTATGTTTTTCTCAAGAGAGAAGCCTCTAGTGAAATCTATGGCCCCCGGGTCTATTTTCCATCATATATTTTCAGATCTATAAAACCAAAAACCCAAAAATACCTTGCTGCAATTTATTTTGCCTTTTACTTATCTTTTATATCTATCTCTATTAGATCTCACTCTTGCAAGTGACCATGAAGGGATTGACAACCTCTTTTCGCATTGAGTGCAAGTGTTTGTTAGTTTGTGCAGGTGCATATATTGGGGACTTGCTTGTGCCTCCTACTGGATTGATACCTTGGTTCTTAACTGAGGGAAATACTTATCTCTACTTTGCTGCATCACCCTTCCCTCTTCAAGGAAAAAATCAAAGCAAGCTCAAGAAGTAGCAGCGCCGTGGGTGTCGCTTGCTTCTTGAAGACGTCGTCGTGGATCTTGTCCTTGTGCCAGGGCTCCGAGTGTAAACTCTAGTCTGTGGACTCGGCAGCGGCGTCGCATCGTGTCGTCACCCTCTTGGGGGTGTCGTCGTCGTACTCAGTTGTCCTTGGTCGGACCTCATCTAGGCGTTAGGCTTGTTCTAGTTTCTCTTTTATCTTTTGATCTGCTTTGTAAGGGGCATCCCACCATATTGTGCCGTTCGACTGTGTACTTTGTTATGGTGTTGCTATATATATAAAGCAAGGTGAAAGCCTGTTTCGAGTATCTGCATATGGATAGTTGTGTGATGATCCATAAGTATAGGGGATCAATAGTAGCCCTTTAGATAAGTAAGAGTGTCGAACCCAACGAGGAGCAGAAGGAAATGACAAGTGGTTTTCAGCAAGGTATTTTCTGCAAGCACTGAAATAGTCGGTAATAGGTAGTTTGATAGCAAGATAATTTGCAACGAGCAAGTAACGATAATGGTAAGTAAAGTGCAGCAAGGTATCCCAATCCTTTTGTGGCAAAGGACAGGCCAAAATGGTCACTTATAATAGATAAAGCGTTCTTGAGGGTACACAGGAATTTCATCTAGTCACTTTCACCATGTTGGTTTGATTTGTGTTTGCTACTTTGATAATTTGATATGTGGATGGACCGGTGCTTAGGTGTTGTTCTTACTTGAACAAACCTCCTACTTATAATTAACCCCCTCGCAAGCATCCGCAACTATGAGAACAGTATTAAGATAAAATCTAACCATAGCATTAAACTTTTGGATCCAAATCGGTCCCTTACGAAGTAGCGCATAAACTAGGGTTTAAGCTTCTGTCACTCTAGCAACCCATCATCTAATAACTACTCCACAATGCATTCCCTGAGGCCCAAAGATAGTGAAGTGCCATGTAGTTGACATTCACATGGCACCACTAAGGGAATCACAAGATACATATCATCAAAATATCGAACACATATCAAGTTCACATGATTACTTGCAACAAGATTTCTCCTGTGACCACAAGAACAAAAGTAACTACTCACCAATGATAATCATGATCAAGATCAGAGGGGTATTAAATAGCATAATGGATCTGAATATACAATCTTCCACCAAATAAACCACATAGTAATCAACTACAAGATGTAGTCAACACTAATAGTCACCCACAGGTACCAATCTGAGGTTCTGGTACAAAGATTGAACACAAGAGATGAACTAGGGTTTGAGAGGAGATGGTGCTGTTAAAGATGTTGATGGAGATTGGCCTCCCAAAGATGAGAGGGTTGTTGGCGATGACGATGGCTTCGATTTCCCCCTCCGGGAGTGAACTTCCCCCGGCGGAACCGCTCCCGGAGGGTAAAAGTGCTCCTGCCCAAGTTCCACCTCATGACGGAGGCGCTCCATTCCGAAAGTCCTCTCCTTATTTTTTTTCTAGGTAAAAATGACCTATATACCAGAAGATTGGCACTGGAGGTGGGCTGGGCTGAGCACAACCCACCAGGGCACGCCTGGGGGGCCTGGCGCACCCCGGTGTCTTGTGCTCACCAGATGACCCCCCTCTGGTAGTTATTTACTCCAGTATGTTTTAGATATTCCAAAACAACTCTCTGTAAATTTTCAGCTCATTTGGAGATGTGCAGAATAGGTAACTCTGACATAGCTTTTTCAGGTCCAAAATTCCAGCTGCCGGCATTCTCCCTCTTTGTGTAAACCTTGCATATTATCAGAGAAAAGACATTAGAATCACTCCATAAAGCATTATTATGCATAAAATTGTAAATAACATTAGGAAAACATGATGCAAAATGGACGTATCAACTCCCTCAAGCTTAGACCTCGCTTGTCCTCACGCGAATAATCGATATCAGAAAACATGCCCACATGCTTAGAGAGAGTGTTGCGATAAAAAAAATACGGACATAGAAGCATCATGCTTATTATTATAACAGCAACAAACTTTATCATATAACTTCTCATGAACAAGCAACAATTCATCACAACATCGAAGTAAAAGCATAAACTCTATTGAAAACCAACAAACTATGTTCTCAGTCAAGTTTGCAACTACAATTCATCATGTTTTCAGGAAAGGGTCTCGTATCGGAGCCTTTTGGCAATCCCACATACTTAAACATCATATAGTCTTCTATGATTGCTAATACTCACCTCATACACATGAGCAAAACGTTTCAACCGAACACATAGTAAGATAGGGGCTTATAGTTTTGCCTCCCAACGTATTCACCTCAAGGGTGATGTCAACAATAATAATTCATGCTCACTCATATCCAACTGGATATATGTGCCTAGATCTTTCCTCGCCACATGATGCTTGCAAAAAGAGAAAAATAAAAAGGAATAGGTAAAAATACTTTGACTCTTGCATAAAAGTAAATACATAAAACTAAAAGATAGGCCCGTCGCAGAGGGAAGCAGAGGTTATCATGCACTTTTTGGTTTGTATGCTCAATCTCTTAGTGCAAAAGAACATCATGTTATATTGCCCCTAATGATAGCAATCTTTATTATGCAGTTTGTCGCCTTTATTATTTTGCCATCACAAGTTCATACAACGCTCAATTTTCTCTTACACTAAATGATTTAACACATATAGAAGCAATTTTTATTGCCTTATTGCACCGATGAAAACTTACTTTAAGTGTCTTACTCAATCCATAGGTAGGTTTGGTGGACTATCAAAACAGGATTTTGGGTTTAAGGGTTTTTGGATGCACAAGTAGTATCTCTACTTAGTGCGGAATTTTTGGCTAGCAAAGATATTAGGCAAGCACCACATGTTAAAAGATCTATGACAATATAACTTCTATGTGAATATTAACAAACATAAATCATTACGTTGTCTTCCTTGTCCAACGTAAACAATTTTGGCATATAATATTTTGACGGGGGCTCACAATCATAAAAGATGTCCAAGATAGTGTATTTGCATGTGAATCTTCTCTTCCCTTATTAATTCTTTCATGAATTGCATCATTGACCAATGCTATGTATGTCAATCTCCAACAAATTTTACCACTTATACTTTTCCTTATGTGATGTCATTACTTACCATAAGATTAGCATATGATCTTTTTCATTATTAGAAGTAAAGAAAGCAAAACTCGAACTAAAATTTATTATATATCTCACACACTATTACATAGATAGATAGATCACTAAGCAAACACTCGATAAAAAGATTGAACTAAGCTTTTATTCAACTAGTTCAAAAGACAACTAAAGATTGAACTAAAATAGATAAAAGCAAACATAGTGGTGGTGATACGATATCGGGGCACCTCCCCAAGCTTGGCACAAGCCAAGGGGAGTGCCCATACCGTGTACTCAAATCTCCTTTGGTGGTGACGAAGGAGGGGGCGGTGATGTGGTAGTGTTCTCCAATATGGTCATGAGTAGCTCCCTCAAATCTTGAATATCTCGAAGGGCTCGATAAAGTAACCCAGTATTTTTCTCCACTTCAGCCATAATATGTTTATTCTCCGGGCCCCAAGAGTTTGTTCCCGCATCACTTTCTCTGGGGCGTGGAATGTCCCAATTGGACGGCAGGTGCATGCGAGGAGTATTCTCGAACCCAAAATTGTGAATCAAATTATAAAAATTGTTTCGATGTAACCTGTGTAAAGGCCTCCTTGGAGGGAGTTCTTCTTGCACTTCGGGGCTTTCCTAGCTGTTTGTTAGTCTCATGACCCGATGGGGATTAGAACGAGTGGAGATGCCGGCTAGTGTGCCCCTTTCAGAGGCCGGAGGGTGAACTCCAAGTAAGCACCCCTCACCTTCCTCCATGGAAACATCCTCAATTCCCTCTCCCTCTAGCTCTTCCTGTAGCACCCAAGCATAGTCTTCCACGTTGTTGGAGGAAGGGGAAGACATGATGCCTAGCTTGACAGATCTGACAGAACATAGCAAGAAACAAGAACAAAAGATTTCTCCATGATACGGTGGTCAATACGTTCGGGGGGCATATACAGATTTTTTATCTTGTCAAACAAGCAAACGAGAGGAAAACAGAGTCGGGAAGGTTCCCGAGGTGGGCACAACCCACCTGGGCGCGCCAGGCAAGGCAGGCGTGCCCTGGTGTCTTGTGCCCTCCTCGGTTGCCTTATTGATTGTTTCTTATTTTTCCTAATTTTTGTAATATTACAAAACTGACAAAAAATATTTTTGCGGATTTTTCGGAGTCCGTTTACTTACCGTATCACGTACCTCCTCTTTTTAGGATTTTGGAGTGTTCCGGAAGGTTTCTTTTATGTGTTCCTCCGGTGTCATGGTTTGGATAATATTGCTTTCGACATTAATAGGCATACCTGAGATATAGTGCTTAATTCTTTTCCCATTGACCAACTTTGGGTTAGTACCTTCGGCATTATTATTTTTGATAGCTCCGGAGTGATAAACTTCTTCGATAATATATGGTCCTTCCCATTTTGAAAGAAGTTTGCCTGCAAAGAATCTAAAAAGAGAGTTGTACAAAAGAACATATTCACAAACTTTGGATTCCCGCTTTTGGATTCTTTTATCATGCCATCTTTTCACTTTTTATTTAAACAGTTTGGTATTTTCATAAGCTTGAGTTCTCCATTCATCTAGTGAGCTAATATCAAATAACCTCTTTTCACCGGCAAGTTTGAAATCATAGTTAAGTTCTTTAATTGTCCAATATGCTTTATGTTCTAACTCAATAGGCAAATGACAAGCTTTTCCATAAACCATTTTATAGGGAGACATACCCATGGGAATTTTATATGTTGTTGTGTAGGCCCAAAGTGCATCATCCAGTTTCTTAGACCAATTCTTTCGGGACCTATTAACAGTTTTTTGTAATATTAGTTTTATTTCTCTATTGCTAAGTTCAACCTGACCACTAGATTGAGGATGATAAGGTGATGCAATTCTATGGTTAACATCATATTTAGCAAGCATTTTACGGAAAGCACCATGAATAAAGTGTGAACCACCATCGGTCATTAAATATCTAGGGACTCCAAACCTTGGGAAATAACTTCTTTAAGCATTTTAATGGAAGTGTTGTGATCAGCACTACTAGTAGGAATAGCTTCTACCCACTTAGTAACATAATCAATAGCAACCAAAATATGTGTATACCTGTTAGAGGAAGGAAATGGTCCCATATAATCAAAACCCCAAAGATCAAATGGTTCAACAACAAATGAATAGTTCATAGGCATTTCTTGACGCTTACCGATATTACCAATTCATTGACATTCATCACAAGATAAAACAAACTTACGGGCATCCTTGAAGAGAGTAGGCCAATAAAAACCAGACTGCAATACCTTGTGAGCAGTTCAATCTCCCGCATGATGCCCTCCATAAGCTTCGGAGTGACATTTCCGTAGGATTTTTTTTCCTGTTCATGCTCAGGTACACAACGTCTAATAATACCATCTACTCCTTCTTTATAAAGGTGTGGGTCGTCATCCCAAAAGCAATTTTTTAAATCATAGAAGAATTTTTTTTCTTTTGTTGGTATGTGAAAGTAGGTGGTATGTATTTAGCAACAATGTAATTAGCATAGTCAGCATACCAAGGAGTATTATGAGAAACATGTTTCGCAGCTAGTTGTTCATCAGGAAAACTATCATCAATAGGTAGTGGTTCATCAAGAATATTTTCTAACATAGACAAGTTATCAGCTACGGGGTTCTCAGCTCCTTTTTTATCAGTAATATGTAAATAAAATTCTTGTAGCAAAAGAACCCACCTAATGAATCTAGGTTTAGCATCTTTCTTTTCCATAAGATATTTTATAGCAGCATGATTAGTATGAAAAATTACTTTGGAATCAACAATGTAAGATCTGAATTTGTCACAAGCAAACACGACTAGGAAAAATTATTTTTCAGTAGTAGCATAATTTCTTTGGGCACTGTCTAGAGTTTTACTAGCATAATGGATAACATTTAATTTTTTATCAACTCTTTGTCCTAGAACAACACCAACAGCATAATCACTAGCATCACACATAATTTCAAAAGGCAAGTTCCAATCAGGTGATTGAACAATAGGTGCAGAAGTTAAGGCTTTCTTAACTGTTTCAAAGGCTTCTACACAATCATCATCGAAAACAAATGGAACATCCTTTTGTAAAAGATTTCTAAGAGGCCTATAAATTTTAGAAAAAGTCTTTAATAAACCTCCTATAGAAATCGGCATGACCAAGAAAACTATGCATACCTTTAATATCTTTAGGACATGGCATTTTCTCAATTGCATCAACTTTAGCTTTATCCACCTCAATACCTCATTCAAAAATTTTATGCCCTAAGACAATACCTTCATTAACCATAAAGTGACACTTCTCCCAATTCAAGACAAGATTAGTTTGCTCATATCTCTACAAAACTCAATCAAGGTTGCTTAGACAATCATCAAACGAAGTTCCATAATGAAAAAATCATCCATGAAAACCTCAAAAATCTTTTCACGAAAATCAGAGAATATAGTAGTCATACATCTTTCAAAGGTAGCAGGTGCATTGCATAAACCAAAAGGCATACATCTATAAGCATAGGTTCCAAAAAGGCCAAGTAAAGGTGGTTTTCTCTTGATCAGGTTGTGAAACATGTATTTGAGAAAAACCAGAATATCAATGAAGAAAGCAAAAGTGTGTGTGCTTAGATAATCTTTCTAGCATTTGATCAATAAAAGGCATAGGGTAATGATCTTTTCTAGTAGCTTTATTTAACTTTCTGAAATCAATTTCCATTCTATAGCCAGTAACAATTATTTGTCGAATAAGTTCATTTTTATCATTAGGAACAACAGTAATACCTCCCTTCTTAGGGACACAATGAACATGACTTACCCATCTACTATCAGCTATGGGATAGATTGTACCCGCTTCCAGAAGCTTTAATATTTCAGTTCTTATCACTTCTTTCATTTTAGAATTCAAACATCGTTGGTGATCAACAACGGGTTTGCCAGCAGGTTCCATATTAATCTTGTGCTGACAGAGAGTGGGACTAATGCCCTTAAGATCATTAAGAGTATACCCAATAGCAGTTCGGTGCTTCTTCAGAATTTTCAATAATCTTTCTTCTTCATGTTCTGAAAGGTTAGCACTAATTATAACATGATATATCTTTTTCTCATCAAGATAAGCATATTTCAAAGTGTTAGGCAATTGTTTTAATTCAAACACAGGATCACCTTTAGGTGGAGGAAGACCTCCTAGAGTTTCAATAGGCAAATTTTGTTTAAGCAGAGGTTTTTGTTCAAAGAATATTTTATCTATTTCATTTCTTTCACGCAAGTGCATATCATTTTCATGGTCCAGCAAATATTGTTCTAGTGGATCAGTAATAGGCATGGCAATAGAAGCAAGACCAATCGTTTCATCCTTATTTGGTAATTCTTTATCACGAGGTTGTCTACTAAACTTAGAGAAATTAAATTCATGAGACTCATCACCAAAGCTAACACTGGCAGTTTTTATGACAATCTATAGTAGCATTGACAGTGTTCAAGAAAGGTCTACCAAAGATAATGGGACAAAAGTCATCTTGTAGGGAACCAAGAACTAGAAAATTAGTAGGATATTTTATTTTCCCACACTAGACTTCAACATCTCTAACAATCCCAAGTGGTATGATGGTGTCTCTATTAGCAAGTTTAATAGTAACATCTATGTCTTCTATTTCAGCGGGTGCTATATCATTCATAATTTCTTGGTACAAGGTGAAAGGAATGTCACTCACACTAGCACCTAAGTCACATAAACCATGATAACAATGATCTCCTATTTTAACTGAGACCGTGGGCATGCCAACAATAGGTCTATGTTTATCTTTTTTATCAGGTTTGGCAATTCTAGCAGCTTCATCACAGAAGTAAATAACATGCCCATCAATATTTTCTACCAGGAGATCTTTAACCATAGTACACTAGGTTCTACTTTGATTTGTTCTGATGGTCTAGGTGCTTTGATATTACTTTTGTGAACCATAGTTGAAACCTTAGCATGTTTCTTTATCCTAACAAGGAAAGGTGGTTTTTCAATGTAAGCAGTAGGCATAACTGGATCAACATTGTAAATAATAGTTTCATCTTTAACTATTACTGGTTCTTTAATATATTCTTTAATAGGGGGATAATATTTGAACAACTTCTCCTTAGGGAGATGAACATGAGCAGCAAATGATTCACAAAAAGAGGCTACTATCTCAAAGTCAAGTCCATATTTAGTGCTAAACTTGTGAAAAGCATCGTATTCATAAAATATTTAACACAATCAAACTTAAGATTAATACCTGACTCTTTACCTTCGTCGAGTTCCCAATCTTCAGAGTTGCATTTAATTTTTTCCAAAAGATCCCACCAAAATTCAATAGTCTTCTTCATGAAGGAACCTGCACAAGAAGTATCAAGCATGGATTGATCATCATGAGAAATTCGAGCATAAAAGTTCTGAATAATAATTTCCCTCGAGAGCTCATGATTGGGGCATGAATATAACATTGACTTAAGCCTCCCCCAAGCTAGAGCGATACTTTCTCCTTCACGAGGCCAAAATTATATATATAATTGGATCACAATAAACTAGATGCATATATAGGATAATTTTTTTAGTGAAATTCCAATTTCAATCGATTCCAGTTCCAAGATCTAATATCATCACATAGCCTATACCATGTCAATGCTTTTCCCTTCAAAGATAAAGGGAAAACCTTCTTCTTAGCTTCAACTCCGGATAAACCCGCAAGCTTAAATAATCCACCAATTTCATCCACATATATCAAGTGCATATCAGGATGTTCAGTTCCATCTCCTGCATAAGGAATAGCTAGTAGTTGTTCTAGCATACCCAAAGAAATTTCATAACCAATATTTTCAGTAGGTTGAGGGGCAACTAATTGTGGTTCTGGTCGAGGTGAAGATATCCCGAACAAACCCCTGAAAGGATGGTTTTCCATAATAGCAAGTGACAATAAATTTCAGCACGTAGTAATCATTTTTCTCTTACCAATTTCCACTTACCAAGAGTGCTCACTACTGCAGAATGCTGCTAACGCGATACTACGATCAGAGACCCTTCGACAAAACTGTGTGCGATGCAATAAATTGCAAACGGTGGTGTAAAAGAACTGTCGAAAAATGTGCAAAATGTTTGCGATGGCGGAGCCATCAAACACGGTTCAGATTTTAGTTTCATGTGCGATGCAGGGCATACGGTTTAGTTCAATGAACTGTTTGCGATGAGGCGGAACAAAAGAAACGGGCAGCCAGATGAAGGTGTGTGCGGTATACAGCATACGGTTCACTCGGATGAACTGTTTGTGATGAGGAGGAACAATAGAAACGGGCAGCTAGATAAGGTGTGTGCGATTGAGGGCATAGCTTCAGAAGGATTAACTGTTTGCGATTAGGAAACAGAACAGAAATGGGTCAGCTAGGTCAAACTGTCTGCGATTGATGGCATACACTTCACAAGGATGAACTGTTTGCGATTAGCCACAACAAACTGAAACAATTAGATAGATCAACGTGTGTGCACTAGACGGGCACACACATTCTAATTAAAAGAAGCGTGCGCGATGGTAATAACGAGCGTGCATGGTTGTTGGAACAAGACGTGTGCTGACATTGCCTATTACGGTGCACCCTATGGTGCAAACGCCACGTACGCGGCCGAGAAGGCGTAGATGCCCACGTTACGCCTTCCAGGAATAGTGCCGCATTTATAACCGTCGGTAAATTTTGAACATGCGTCCCGTCACATTCCAAATTGCAAACTTGTTCACACCGATCAAAACCTAAATGGTTTCCCACTTAGGAGCGTATTACTACTCGGTTATAAATACTACTACTCCAAGATGACTGCACATTCTTCCTCAACTCCTCATCCACACAAAAAACAAGTCATTCATCATCGTTCCCTTGCGTCCGCCATGGCCAGCGTGAGTTCTGGGTTGAGAGATTGCCACCAGGGAGAGGCGAGCCTGGAAGCGGAAGCACGAGAGATGTCCCGCCCCGCCGTGAAAGCAGCCGACATGTCCCGCCGCACGACCGTAGCAGCAGAGAGGTCCCGCTCCACCGCCGAAGCAGCACGGAGGACCCGCCGCACCGTCGATGCAGCAGACTGGTCTGGCCGCGCCGCAGAAGCAGAAGAGATGTCCTGCCGCGCCGCGATTGCAGCAGATATGTCCTCTCGCACCGTGGCGGCCTGGGAAAATGTCTCGCGGGCAGGCGAGGAATCTTACAGGCGCATGCGTGCCCTCGTCCTTAGGCAGATGGATCAGATCTCTAGGTGGGCGAGGTTGGAGGATGACCTGAAAGCCTCGTTTGAACAGTCTACCAACGTCATCCGGCAACTAAATGAGAGCAATGCGAAGCTCCAGACCGAGAGCGACCTGCTGAGGGCGAAGATCATAGGAAGTGTGGAGCAGCAGGAGCAGACCACTGCCTTGTTGAAGAGGAGCGGCGTCATCGTCGAAAAACTTATGGACGAGAATGCCATGTTGCGCATCGAGCGCAGAAGGCTGGTGGAGGAATCCGTGGATGCTCTCCAGCAGCATCTTGAGGATAAGAAAGAGCTCATCGCCGCTCACCGCTGAGACTAGTTCCCGTGGTCTGCAGCAACGCATCAAGAAAGTAGAGATCAGTGAGCCAGATCATTGTCTTCCTTCTTCTTTTGCCCTTGTGTATTTCGGGCGTTGCCGCATGTGGCTTTTTTTAATTACGTTTCTAAATATGTAAGACAATTATTATCCACTGTCATCGTCCTTATATTCATCATGCTTGCTATAAGTCGCAGTCAATGCTATATAGGTCTGTTGGATCTTACATCAAGATCCGTGCAAAACTTTCTTTTCAGATTTTTATTTTTTCTCTCTTAAATCTCAGTCTAGTGAGACATATAGCCACGCTGTAGAATAGGGGCTCGGGCGCCATTAATGGAGACGTTGGGAGGGACGTGCGCGGTGGGTAGTGGTCAAAGGGCTCTCCCCCCAATGAGCACGCACAGGGGTCTGATCGCATGCCTCCCATACTCAAATAGCTACCCCGCACGACACCTCCTAGCGAATAAAAAATGGGACGCATGGCGGCAACTAATTCGTAAGTAGAACGCCCACGGTTTCAATAATACTTGTGTTTCCGATTTGTAACGTGACAACACTTGTTCCAAAATGACTTAGTTGATTGTTAATGTGTGCGCCTTCGCAAATCGGACAGAAAAATTACCACAGCATGTTCGTGCCATGGCATGACACCATGCCAACTTTCATGATTTTCAGGCGTGTTTTGGATTTACAGGAATTAAAAAACCAAGTTTCTCAATCTTTCCGGTCGAGCCACGACGCCCAGATGTTTGAATTTCATTCCCGTCTCTTGCATGGGACCTAGAAATTCACCCAAGGACACACATGTGATTTTTCAACCAATTTGGTACATTGGAGCATGTGCTTGTAGTTCAAATTTGAATTATGCACATTAAATGCCTAGAAACTCAATTAATATATAAAAAAGGCCAAACGAACCCAGAGTAATTCCAAAATTTAGCACGATACTTCTATTTGGTCTAATCTGCCTGTTAAAAAAAATTAAGGCGGGAGAAGGCAGTGTACGTTTGTCATTTCGCACACGGAGGTGACACGTTCCCTCTCAGACCCATGAGCCTTCTTGAGGGAAGTTGCGGTCTGCAAGAAGCTTACACCAAAGCTTGTCCCAATTCGGCCAAAAAAATTACCGCAGCATGTTCGTGCCATGTGACGACACCATGCCAAGTTTCATGATTTTCAGGCGTGTTTTGGATTTACAGGAATTTAAAAACCAAGTTTCTCAATCTTTCTGGCCGAGCCATGACGCCCATATGTTTGAATTTCATTCCCATTTCTTGCATGGGACCTATTAATTCACCCAAGGACACACATGTGATTTTTCAACCAACTTTGGTGCACTGGAGCATGTGCTTGTAGTTCAATTTTGAATTATGCACATTAAATGCGCAGAAACTCAATTAATGTATAAAAAAGGTCAAACAAACCCGGAATAATTCCAAAATTTAGCACGATACTTCTATTTGGTCTAATCTGCCTGTGTAAAAAAATTAAGCCGGGAGAAGGCAGTGTACATATGTCATTTCACACACGGAGGTGATAAGTTCCCTCTCGGAACCACGAGCCTTCTTGACGGAAGCTCCGGTTTGCACGAAGCTTACACCAAAGCTTGTCCCAATTCGGTCAAAAAATTACCGCAACATGTTGGTGCCTGATACGTCTCCAACGTATCTATAATTTTTGATTCCTCCATGCTACTTTATCTACTGTTTTGGGCAATATTGGGCTTTATTATCCACTTTTCTATTATTTTTGGGACTAACCTATTAACAGGAGGCCTAGCCCAGATTTGCTCTTTTATGCCTATTTCAGTGTTTCGAAGAAAAGGAATACCAGACGGACTCAAAACGGAGCGAAATCAACTGGAGAAGTTATTTTTGGAAGGAAACCCACCTGATGGACTTGGACTCCACGTCGGAAGATACGGGAGGTGCTCACGAGGGTGGGGCGCGCCACCCCCTAGGCGCGCCCCTGCCTCGTGGGGCCCCCGTAGCTCCACCGACGTACCCCTTGCACCCATATATACCTACGTATCGTAAAACTTCCAGAACAGAGATTAGATCGGGAGTTCCGCCGCCGCAAACCTCCAGAGCCACGAAAAAACCAATCGGGGCCCTGTTTCGGCACCCTGCCGGAGGGGGGAACCCTCACCGGTGGCCATCTTTATCATCCCGGCGCTCTCCATGACGAGGAGGGAGTAGTTCACCCTCAGGGCTGAGGGTATGTACCAGTAGCTATGTGTTTGATCTCTCTCTCTCTCTCGTGTTCTTGATTTGGCACGATCTTGATGTATCGTGAGCTTTGCTATTATAGTTGGATCTTATGTTGCTTCTCCCCCTCTACTCTCTTGTAATGGATTGAGTTTTCCCCTTGAAGTAATCTTATTGGATTGATTGGAAAGAATAACTTTGAGGTGGTTTCGTACCCTACCATAATCTCTTCGTTTGTTCTCCGCTATTAGTGACTTTGGAGTGACTCTTTGTTGCATGTTGAGGGATATTTATGTGATCCAATTATGTTATTATTGTTGAGAGAACTTGCACTAGTGGAAGTATGAACCCTAGGCCTTGTTTCCTATCATTGCAATACCGTTTACGCTCACTTTTACCACTTGTTACCTTGCTGTTTTTATATTTTCAGTTTACAAAAACCTATATCTACCATCCATATTGCACTTGTATCACCATCTCTTCGCCGAACTAGTGCACCTATACAATTTACCATTGTATTGGGTGTGTTGGGGACACAAGAGACTGACACAAGAGACTCTTTGTTATTTGGTTGCAGGGTTGCTTGAGAGAGACCATCTTCATCCTACGCCTCCCACGGATTGATAATACTTAGGTCATCCACTTGAGGGAAATTTTCTACTGTCCTACAAACCTCTGCACTTGGAGGCCCAACAACGTCTACAAGAAGAAGGTTGTGTAGTAGACATCAAGCTCTTTTCTGGCGCCGTTGCCGGGGAGGCTAGGTAAGTGAAGGTATATCTTTAGATCTTGCAATCGAATCTTTTTGTTTCTTGTTTTAACACTAGTTTAGTTTATAAAAGAAAACTACAAAAAAATGGAATTGAGGTTGCCTCATATGCTTCATCTTTTTAATGTCTTTCGTGAAAATGATGGGAAGGAAAATTGTGCTCAAGTACTAGATGAAGAATTACATAGAATGCTTGGCATAAAATATGTGAATGATGAGCATGATTGCAATGTTGTTAGTATGAATTCCTTGAATATCCATGATGCTAATGATATGCAAAGCCACAAGCTTGGGGAAGCTATGTTTGATGAAGATGATATTTTTTGTCCCCCAAGCTTTGATGAGCAAATTTACTATGATGAAAGCATGCCTCCTACCTATGATGATTATTGTGATGACACGTATGCTTTAAAGAATAATGATAACCATGAAACTTGTCATCTTGATCTTAATTTTCAATCACATGATAGTTGTTTTGTTGAGTTTGCTCCCACTATTATTCATGAGAAGAATTTTGCTTATGTCGAGAGTAATAAAATTTCTATGCTTGTAGATCATGAAAAGAATGCTTTAGGTGCTGGTTATATTGTTGAATTCATTCATGATGCTACTGAAAATTATTATGAGGGAGGAATATATGCTTGTAGGAATTGCAATAATATCAAGTTTCCTCTCTATGTGCTTAAAGTTTTGAAGTTATGCTTGTTTTACCTTCCTATGCAAGTTGATTATTGTTCCCATAAGTTGTTTGCTCACAAAATCCCTATGCATAGGAAGTGGGTTAGAATTAAATGTGCTAGTCATATTCTTCATGATGCTCTCTTTATGTTTCAATTCTTATCTTTTATGTGAGCGTCATTGAAATCATAATGCCTAGCTAGGGGCGTTAATCGATAGTGCTTGTTCGGAGGAAACCCAATTTTATTTTAGTTTCTTGCTCTTTGGTTCTGTTTAGTAATAAATAATCCATCTAGCTTCTGGTTAGATGTGTTTTCATGTTTTAATTAGTGTTTGTGCCAAGTAGAACCTTTGGGAAGACTTGGGTAAAGTCTTTATTATCATGCTGTAAAAAAACAGAAACTTTAGCGCTCACGAGATTAGCTAGAACTTTTTACTGGAGAGTGATATTTAGTTGATTATTTTTTCAAATGATTAATAGACAAATTCCTAAGGTCCACCAATTTATTTTATAATTTTTGGAGTTCCAGAAGTTTTCGTTAGTTGCAGATTACTACAGACTGTTCTGTTTTTGATAGATTCTGTTTTTCGTGTGTTGTTTGCTTATTTTGATGAATCTATGGCTAGTAAAATAGTTTATAAACCATAGAGAAGTTGGAATAAAGTAGGTTTAACACCAATATAAATAAATAATGAGTTCATTACAGTACCTTGAAGTGGTGTTTTGTTTTCTTTCGCTAACGGAGGTCACGAGTTTTCTGTTAAGTTTTGTGTTGTGAAGTTTTCAAGTTTTGGGTAAAGATTCGATGTACTATGGAATAAGGAGTGGCAAGAGCCTAAGCTTGGGGATTCCCAAGGCACCCCAAGGTAATATTCAAGGATAACCAAGATCCTAAGCTTGGGGATGCCCCGGAAGGCATCCCCTCTTTCATCTTCGTTCATCGGTAACTTTACTTGGAGCTATATTTTTATTCACCACATGATATGTGTTTTGCTTGGAGCGTCATTTTATTTTGTTAGTATTTGCTTGCTGTTATTTAGATTAATTATTTGCATCTCTAGTTTCAATAAAAATGTCAAGGATAGCCTTTGCCATGCTCATTTTGCAAGTATGCATGTTGTTGTTTGAAAACAGAAAGTTTACTGCTGTTGCAAAAATTCCCTAGAAAAGTCAGAGAATGGTATAATGTTGAAATTTTTTGCATGATGAACTATGATAAATTTAATACAGTGGGAATTTTATTTCATAATTTTTGGAGTTAGGAAAGTATGATGAATCTTGCATTCTTTACAGACTGTACTGCTTTGGAAGATTGCTGTTATGTTTGCATTGTTTGCATATGTTTGCTTGTTTAATGGTTCTATTTAAGGATAGGAGTATTAAATATGCAGAGGAATTTTGTATGCAATGTTGAATAATAATTTTAGTGATTTGTTATAGTAGGAAATGATAAGTTTTTGCATTGGTTTATACTAACCTATCTCACGAGTTCTTGTCGAGTTTGTTGTGAATGAAGCTTTTGATAAAAAGAGAAACCATGATATGAGAGGAATTAAGGAGACACAAAAGCTCAAGCTTGGGGATGCCCAAGGCACACCAAGATATTATTTCAAGAAGTCTCAAGCATCTAAGCTTGGGGATGCCCCCGTTGGCATCCCACCTTTCTTCTTCAACAACTATCGGTTAGTATCGGTTGAACCTAAGTTTTTGCTTCTTCACTTGAGTTGTGCTATCCTTGCAATGTAGTTTTATTTAGATTTTCTTGCTGTTTGAATAAAGTATCAAGATCTGAAATTATTAAATGAGGGAGTCTTCACATAGTTACATAATTATGCGACTACTCATTGATCTTCACTTATATCTTTCGGAGTAGTTTGTCGTTTGCTCTAGTGCTTCACTTATATCTTTTAGAGCACAATGGTGGTTTTATTTTGAAGAAATAGGTGAACTCTCATGCTTCAATTATATTATTTTGAGAGTCTTAAATATCATGGTAATTTGCTTAAATTATCCTAATATGCTAAGCATACAAGATTTGTAAAACTTTATTTTGAGTGTGTTGAATACTAAGAAAAGTTTGATGCTTGATAATAGTTTTGAGATATGAAGATGGTGATATTAGAGTCATGCTAGTTGAGTAATTGTGAATTTGATAAATACTTGTGTTGAAGTTTTTGATTCCCGTAGCATGCACGTATGGTGAACTGTTATGTGATGAAGTCGGAGCATGATTTATTTATTGATTGTCTTCCTTATGAGTGGCGGTCGGGGACGAGCGATGGTCTTTTCCTACCAATCTATCCCCCTAGGAGCATGCGCATAATACTTTGCTTTGATAACTTCTAGATTTTTGCAATAAGTATATGAGTTCTTTATGACTAATGTTGAGTCCATGGATTATACGCACTTTTCTTCCTTCCACCATTGCTAGCCTCTCTAATACCGCGCACCTTTCGCCGGTATCATAGACCCACCATATACCTTCCTCAAAACAGCCACCATACCTACCTATTATGGCATTTCCATAGCCATTCCGAGATATATTGCCATGCAACTTTCCACCGTTCCGTTTATCATGACACTTTCCATCATTGTCATATTGCTTAGCATGATCATGTAGTGGACATCGTATTTGTGGCAAAGCCACCGTTCATAATTCTTTCATACATGCCACTCATGAGTCATTGCACATCCCGGTACACCGCCGGAGGCATTCATATAGAGTCATATTTGTTCTAAGTATCGAGTTGTAATTGTTGAGTTGTAAGTAAATAAAAGTGTGATGATCATCATTTTTAGAGCATTGTCCCAGTGAGGAAAGGATGATGGAGACTATGATTCCCCCACAAGTCGGGATGAGACTTCGGACGAAAAAAAAAAAGAAAAAAAAAGAGGCCATAAAAAAAGAGAAGGCCCAAATAAAAAAATAAAAAAATAAAAAATGAGAGAAAATGAGAGAAGGGACAATGCTACTATCCTTTTACCACACTTGTGCTTCAAAGTAGCACCAATATCTTCATGATAGAGAGTCTCTCATTTTGTCACTTTCATATACTAGTGGGAATTTTTCATTATAGAACTTGGCTTGTATATTCCAATGATGGGCTTCCTCAAATGCCCTAGGTCTTCGTGAGCAAGCGAGTTGGATGCACACCCACTTAGTTTCTTTTGTTGAGCTTTCATATGCTTATAGCTCTAGTGCATCCGTTGCATGGCAATCCCTACTCACTCACATTGATATCTATTGATGGGCATCTCCATAGCCCATTGATACGCCTAGTTGATGTGAGACTATCTTCCCCTTTTTGTCTAAACCACAACCACCATTCTATTCCACATATAGTGCTATATCCATGGCTCACGCTCATGTATTGCGTGGAGATTGAAAATGTTTTGAGAATGTTAAAGTATGAAACAATTGCTTGGCTTGTCATCGGGGTTGTGCATGATTTAAATATTTTGTGTGGTGAAGATAGAGCATAGCCAGACTATGATTTTGTAGGGATAACTTTCTTTGGCCATGTTATTTTGAGAAGACATGATTGCTTTGTTAGTATGCTTGAAGTATTATTATTTTTATGTCAATATGAACTTTTGTCTTGAATCTTTTGGATCTGAATATTCATATCACAATTGAGAAGAATTACATTGGAATTATGCCAACTAGCATTCCACATCAAAAATTATCTTTTTTATCATTTACCTACTCGAGGACGAGCAGGAATTAAGCTTGGGGATGCTTGATACGTCTCAAACGTATCTATAATTTTTTATTGCTCCATGCTACTTTATCTACTGTTTTGGGCAATATTGGGCTTTATTATCCACTTTTATATTATTTTCGGGACTAACCTATTAACTGGAGGCCGAGCCCAGATTTGCTGTTTTATGCCTATTTCAGTGTTTCGAAGAAAAGGAATATCAGTCGGAGTCAAAACGGAACGAAATCAACTGGAGAAGTTATTTTTGGAAGGAAACCCACCTGATGGACTTGGACTCCACGTCAGAAGATACGGGAGGTGCTCACGAGGGTGGGGGGCGCGCCCACCCCCCTAGGGCGCGCCCCCTGCCTCGTGGGGCCCCGTAGCTCCACCGACGTACCCCTTGCACCCATATATACCTGTGTATCGTAAAACTTCCAGAACAGAGATTAGATCGGGAGTTCCTCCGTCGCAAACCTCCAGAGCCACGAAAAACCAATCGGGACCTTGTTCCGGCACCCTGCCGGAGGGGGGTAACCCTCACCGGTGGCCATCTCCATCATCCCGGCGCTCTCCATGACGAGGAGGGAGTAGTTCACCCTCGGGGCTGAGGATATGTACTAGTAGCTATGTGTTTGATCTCTCTCTCTCTCTCTCGTGTTCTTGATTTGGCACGATCTTGATGTATCGCGAGCTTTGCTATTATAGTTGGATCTTATGTTGCTTCTCCCCCTCTACTCTCTTGTAATGGATTGCGTTTTCCCCTTGAAGTAATCTTATCGGATTGATTGGAAAGAATAACTTTGAGGTGGTTTCGTACCCTACCATAATCTCTTCGTTTGTTCTCCGCTATTAGTGACTTTGGAGTGACTCTTTGTTGCATGTTGAGGGATAGTTGTGTGATCCAATTATGTTATTATTGTTGAGAGAACTTGCACTAGTGAATGTATGAACTCTAGGCCTTGTTTCCTATCATTGCAATACCGTTTACGCTCACTTTTACCACTTGTTACCTTGCTTTTTTATATTTTCAGTTTACAAAAAACCTATATCTACCATCCATATTGCACTTGTATCACCATCTCTTCGCCGAACTAGTGCACCTATACAATTTACCGTTGTATTGGGTGTGTTGGGGACACAAGAGACTCTTTGTTATTTGGTTGCAGGGTTGCTTGAGAGAGACCATCTTCATCCTACGCCTCCCACGGATAGATAAACCTTAGGTCATCCACTTGAGGGAAATTTGCTACTGTCCTACAAACCTCTGCACTTGGAGGCCCAACAACGTCTACAAGAAGAAGGTTGTGTAGTAGACATCAGTGCCATGTCATGACACCATGCCAAGTTTCATGATTTTCAGGCGTGTTTTGGATTTACAGGAATTAAAAAACCAAGTTTCTCAATCTTTCTGGCCGAGCCATGACGCCCAGATGTTTGAATTTCATTCCCATTTCTTGCATGGGACCTAGAAATTCACCCAAGGACACACGTGTGATTTTTCAACCAACTTTGGTGCACTGGAGCATGTGCTTGTAGTTCAATTTTGAATTATGCACATTAAATGCGCAGAAACTCAATTAATGTATAGAAAAAGTTCAAACGAACCCGAAATAATTCCAAAATTTAGCACACTTCTATTTGGTCTAATATGCCTGTGTAAAAAAATAAAGCCAGGAAAAGGCAGTGTACGTATGCCATTTCGCACACGGAGGTGACAAGTTCCCTCTCGGAACCACGAGTCTTCTTGAGTGAAGCTCCGGTTTGCAAGAAGTTTACACCAAAGCTTGTCCCAATTCGGCCAGAAAAATTACCGCAGCATGTTGGTGCCATGTCATGACACCATGCCAAGTTTCATGATTTTTAGGCGTCTTTTGTATTTACAGGAATTGAAAAACCAAGTTTCTCAATCTTTCCGGCCGAGCCACGACGCCCACATGTTTGAATTTTATTTCCATTTCTTGCATGGGACCTAGAAATTCACCCAAGGACACACATGTGATTTTTCAACCAACTTTGGTGCACTGGAGCATGTGCTTGTAGTTCAATTTTGAATTATGCACATTAAATGCGCAGAAACTCAATTAATGTGTAAAAAAGGCCAAACGAACCCGGAATAATTCCAAAATTTAGCACGATAATTCTATTTGGTCTAACCTGCCTATGTAAAAAAAAGAAGGTGGGAGAAGGCAGTGTATGTATGTCGTTTTCCACACGGAGGTGACAAGTTCCCTCTCGGAACCACGAGCCTTCTTGAGGGAAGCTCCGGTTTGCAAGAAGCTTACTCCAAAGCTTGCCCCAATTTGTCCAAAAAATTTACCGCGACATGTTGGTGCCATGTCATGACACCATGCCAAGTTTCATGATTTTCAGGCGTGTTTTGGATTTACAGGAATTAAAAAACCAAGTTCCTCAACCTTTTGGGCCGAGCCATGACGCCCACATGTTTGAATTTCATTCCCATTTCTTGCATGGGACCTAGAGATTCACCCAAGGACACACATGTGATTTTCCAACCAACTTTGATGCACTGGAGCACGTGCTTGTAGTTCAAATTTGAATTATGCACATTAAATGCCCAGAAACTCAATTAATGAATAAAAAAGGCCAAACGAACCTGGAATAATTCCAAAAGTTAGCACGATACTTCTATTTGGTCTAATCTGCCTGTGTAAAAAAATTAAGGCGGGAGAAGGCAGTGTACGTATGCTGTTTTGCACAGGTGACACGTTCCCTCTCGGAACCACGAGCCTTCTTGTGTGAAGCTCCGGTTTGCAAGAAGCTTACACCAAAGCTTGTCCCAATTCGGCCAAAAAATTTACCGCAGCATGTTGGTGCCATGTCATGACACCATGCCAAGTTTCGTGATTTTCAGGCGTGTTTTGGATTTACAGGAATTAAAAAACCAAGTTTCTCAATCTTTTCGTCGAGCCACGATGCCCACATGTTTGAATTTCATTCCCATTTCTTGCATGGGACCTATAAATTCACCCAAAGACACACATGTGATTTTTCAACAAACTTTGGTGCATTGGAGCATGTGCTTGTAGTTCAAATTTGAATTATGCACATTAAATGCCCAGAAACTCAATTAATGCATAAAAATGCCAAACGAACCCAGAATAATTCCAAATTTAAACACGACACTCATGTACTAGTTGCATGTTCACTGTACGTAAATGTTCTAGCAATTCAAACACTATCCTTTCCCTCCGTAACACCATTTTATCTTTCAAAACATAATAAAAAAATCAGTTATACCACAAACAGTTTACTAGAAAGAATCGCGTGGGATGTGATATAAAATATCTTGGCGCACCGTCCTGTCTGGCTTATGTCGGAAGCTTCGTCGTCTACAGTCCATCACCCCCGCTTGAACCACACTTGCGCGCCAGTTTCTCGCGGCACTGAGCAAAAACAATTTTGCCACCGCGGAAATATCTATCTCCCCGCCCCCTCCCTCCCACCAAAAGCCACATCTCCACTGTTCCTCCTTGCTTTCCAAGTTCAAACCTTCACTGCTGCTTACTAGCAGCTCAGCCTCCTCGCTGGTGACCCTTCTTCTTGCAGTGCTGCCTCCTCGCCTGCGACCCTTCTTCTTGCTATACGGCCTCCTCGCCGCCAACCCTTCTTCTTGCTGCGCGGCCTCGTCGATATGGTCAGGTAATCCACACCCCACCCACACCATCCTCCTCCTTTCCCGTCCCACATGCCCCGACTGACGGTGCGATACCTTCCACGAAAATCACTGCCCCCTCCTCCAATTAAGCGCCGCCCACAGCCATTTTGCACGCAGTATAACGTGGAGCTCAGTAGCATGCGGCCGCACGCGTGCACGAGGTCGCTATGGCTGCCATGTGTGTCGACCGCCAGATCTTGGAGGAGCACCTCGTCTTCGAGGCCACCGTCGACACCGCCACGCAGTTGTCTACTTTAAAATACAGTTCGTGTTGTTTTCTCGAGGCCACCGCCAGTGCCTACTAGTGATTCGTCCTCTGTAATGTTAATATACAATCTGATGTTCAGTTAACAGTTTGGTCCTCTGAAATGTAATGTTCAGTTAACACTTTGGTCCAACAGTTGCTACATTTCATAGTACTATTCGCAAGCATTCTTTGTTTTTTTAACTTTCTTATCTTCTAGTACATGTTTCTTTTCTGCAATGTCATGCTCAGTTAACTATTTTGGTTCATTTGGTCTGTTGTCCATTTAACTGTTTGGTTCATTTCTGTAATTTGATTTTTATTTGCTGTGGGTACAATTTTGTATTGTTATGCATGTGACACCAATCGAATTTGGTTGTACTCAATACATATTCTACTGATAGTATGGCAACTCTCAGTTAACCTGATCAAGATCTTCCTTACGTGTGTTGCAGGGAAACAATGGAAGACACTATAGTTTACCATCGAGGTTTGTTCAAGCAGGGTCCTTTGGCTAATAGCACACTATTGTGCAGCTGCAGGAATCATTCTAATATTTAGGTTTCTTACAATTTGGTCTTGCACATGTAGGTCCTGCTGTCAGAGGTTTAGACCCACGAATAATAGCAAGATCTTTGTTTGCGCAATGAAGAAGACATCATTCAACTATAGGATGTTACTAACTCTTTTACCTTGTATTTACCCCTTCCACCATTTCAAAATTTATAACAACGATTTATGCATAGTTGTTTTCAGTACTTTTCAAAGCAGTTCACCGATGATTACCTCTCAAACCACCTGCATGTTCAAGAGGCGAGGAAGGTATTCATTCAACACCCACGATACAATATTGAAGTCTTGCTGAAGAGGATGAAGGTTGGGCAGGCAATTATCCATAGCCACTGGCCTAAAGTTGCAAGGACATTCAACATCACTGAAGGCTCAATATTTGCCTTCCGCTTCTGCAGTTTTCCAGATGAGATACATCTGTCTATTTACTGTGTATGATGCTACTTTCCAAAGGTTTTTGATGCTGCATGTGAAACTTGGTGCTGTTGTGTAATGGCGTAACTGAGTGCCGAAGCTATTTGATGTAATTCGATTATGAAATCATGGTTGCTGTTATACGGATATGAAATATCTGGTGTGTTTTATAAGAAATATCAGTTTGATTAGTACATGGATTATCAATAATAGGCTAATTACCCTGCTTATTGGGGTTTTCTATTGCAGACGGTTACTCAGACAACACTGTGGGCGATGAACTCAAACAACCTGCACGATTTCTAGAAAGTAGGCGTGTTCGATCAACTAACAATCACACACGGCTTCCGGCAGCGAACTGTTTGCGTTAGGCCACCTTGCACAAACGTTTCCACACAAAGAACTGTGTGTGATATACATACCTACGGAAATGTTTTTCTCGGATTCACCGTGTGGGATGTACATAACTACGGAAAGGTTTTTCTCGGATTCACCGTGTGGGATGTACATACCTACAGAAATGATTGGGTTTCGATGCCTCGCCCGATCGCACACGAGCTCATTTGGTGTCCCGAGAGGGCCTATCCCCGACGGTTTCTAGGTCGTGTGGGAAGGACCCCCCCCCCCTATCGCCCGCACTCACTTGGCGACGGTTCCAAATGTCGTCGCGGAAAGGGGTTAAAAACCGTTTGTATAGCACATCGTTGTACTAGTGGCTTCACTCCCCAGCAATTGTGCCAGAAAAGAGTCTTGATGACCCTTAAGTATAGGGGATCAATCATAGTCCTTTCAATAAGTAAGAATGTCGAACCCAACAAGGGGCGGAAGGAACCGACAAGTGGTTTTCAGCAAGGTATTTTCTGCAAGCACTGAAATAGTCGGTAACAGGTAGTGTGATAGCAAGATAATTTGTAACGAGAAAGTAACGGTAATGGTAAGTAAAGTGCAGCAAGGTAGCCCAATCCTGTTGCAGCAAAGGATGGGCCAAAATGGTCTCTTATAATAGACAAAGCGTTCTTGAAGGTACACGGGAATTTTATCCAGTCACTTTCATCATGTTGGTTTGATTTGTGTTCGCTATTTTGGTAATTTGATATGTGGGTGGACCGATGCTTAGGTGCTATTCTTACTTGAACAAACCTCCTACTTATGATTAACCCCCTCGCAAGCATCTGCAACTACGAGAAAAGTATTGAGATAAAATCTAACCATAGCATTAAACTTTTGGATCCAAATCGGTCCCTTACCAAGTATCGCATAAACTAGGGTTTAAGCTTCTGTCACTCTAGCAACCCATCATCTAATAACTACTCCACAATGCATTCCCTTAGGCCCAAAGATGGTGAAGTGCCATGTAGTTGATGTTCACATGACACCACTAAGGGAATCACAACATACATATTATCAAAATATCGAACACATATCAAGTTCACATGATTACTTGCAACAAGATTTCTCCCGTGACCTCAAGAACAAAAGTAACTACTCACAAATGATAATAATGCTAAAGATCAGAGGGGTATTAAATAGCATAACGGACCTGAACATATAATCTTCCACCAAATAAACCTTATAGTAATCAACTACAAGATATAATCAACAATACTAGTCACCCACAGGTACCAATCTAAGGTTCTGGTACAAAGATTGAACACAAGAGATGAACTAGGGTTTGAGAGGAGATGGTGATGTTGAAGATGTTGACGGAAATTGGCCTCCCAAAGATGAGAGGGTTGTTGGTGATGACGATGGCTTCGATTTCCCCCTCCGGTAGGGAAGTTCCCTCGGTGGAATTGCTCCGCCGGAGGGCAAAAATGCTCCTCGCCAAGTTCCGCCTCGAGACGGTGGTGCTCCGTCCCGAAAGTCCTCTCCTTTTTTTTCTAGGTGAAAATGACCTATAGACCAGAAGATGGGCACCGGAGGTGGGTTGGGATGAGCACAACCCACCAGGGCGCAACCGGGGGGCCTGGCGCGCCCTGGTGTCTTGTGCTCACCAGGTGGCCCCCCTCCGGTAGTTATTTGCTCCAGTATTTTTTATACATTCCAAAACAATTCTTCGTAAATTTTCACCTCATTTGGAGATGTGCAGAATAAGTAACTCTGACATACTCCCTCCATTCCAAAATATAGTACGCCTGCGCTTTCTGATGTCCAACTTTGACCATCAATTTAACCAACGAGACCGACTGCGGCGGGAGAAAAAATTATATAATTGAAAATTTCTTTTGAATACGAATTTACTGGTATAACTTTTACTCCCGCCGTAGTCGGTCTCGTTGGTTAAATTTATGGTCAAAGTTGAAGCACGGGAATAGAGGAAGCACTTATTTTGGAATGGAGGGAGTAGCTTTTTCAGGTCCGGAATTCCAGCTGTCGGCATTCTCCCTCTTTGTGTAAACCTTGCATATTATGAGAGAAAAGGCATTAGAATCACTCCATAAAGCATTATTATGCATAAAAACATTGTAAATAACAGTAGGAAAACATGATGCAAAATGTATGTATCATTGTGCCAGCTAGTATTCCACGCAGAATCACTGTGGTGTCCATTGGAGGAGGCTACATGCCTCTGCTAGCACTCCATGCAACCATGCACCAATGTAGTGCATGACCGACGAAGCCACCTAGCCAACCGCCTTCAGAGGAGGAGAGTCCCTTCGATGGCGGCATTGACAGGAGAAGGCATTGGCATTAGCATATTTTTCAGACGTCTTCCTGTTGAGGATCACCGCCATGGTCATTGAGGTGTCGCCATACTCGTGTCGCGGTTCTGGTTGTCACCATCGAAGCTTGAGTAGTCTATGTTTGGGCCAACCGTCTGCCTCCACACCAAGCCAACTGGCCCGAGAGGGCACACACATCGGGCACACGATACACCACGGGTCTGTGGCCAAAGCACCGCTACCAAGCTCCCGATCTAGCGCATGCACCCTAGCCGGTAGGACCAGTCTAGCTAGAGGCTGACGTTGGCCTCCACCACCACCATCTGGAACTAGAGTCGTTGCCCTAGCCATGGGAATTTTCCACCACCAGCCAGGCCCGACAAGGATGCCCGAATCTACCATGCCAACCACCACGGCCGGCCATTGTAGACATGATTTTTTTAAAATGGAGGATGTCCCCCGGCCTCTGCATCAGGGTGATGCATTCAGCCATTTTATTAATTATTCATCAAGACCTTACAAAGTAATACACCAATAAGTTTGAGTTCACCATCTTGGTGACCACTGTTGCTACCCCTATACAGTTGATGAAGGGGTGCAGATTGCCGGGGCAACATACCTAGACCTCACTCCAAAGCACAACATCTAAAGCCGGAGGCTCCAACCATACCGAATTGCCGCGTCTGGGTCACACACCGATCCGGCACACTCTCAGCGGACACCGCATGCGCACGCTGTAGAGGTCGTCGCCACCGTCTTCCACCGATCCATCTTTAGAGCAGGTGTTGACGCATCAACCTTGCCAGGCCTGCGGTCGATCCAACCATGGCGCCAGACAATGCCACCTCCCTACGCACGTCCATTATCATGCATCCGTCGCCGAGACCCTGCAGCGCCATGCCGCTGAGACTCCACGTCGTCGATGCGTCACAAGGAAACCGCTCCACCGCAGAAGCCGCCCACTAGTCTATGCACACCTCCAAGAAGGACACCCCCAAGGAGGGTAAGGCACAAGAGCACCGCCATCATCCGATCGAATGATCTAGGGTTTTCCTCGGAGGTAGCGGATAGGGGTCTAGAGCTTCTTCACGACTATGCCTTCAAGAAGGGGACGACGCAGAAGAAAGCCGTCATCGCCTACCTTGGCAACGAGCCGAGAATAGGGTTTTCACCCGGATCCGCTCGAGGAACCCCCATCCAGCCTTGTGTGCATGGGACCACCACTGTTCTCCACCGCCGTGCAGCGAACAAGCCGCACCGGCTAGATTAGATCTGACCGAAGACTAGATCACGCATGCAGCCGATCCGTCCACCAGTCCCTCCATGTCGCCGCTCGAGGTCACATTCTTCGCCGTAGAGCCATCTGCCGCCGCTGCCCAAAGCAAGGCCGACCGCCAAGCCACAAGGACCCGACCGGCCGCCACGATGGGGCAACCAACTAGCTCAGATGCAATACCAGGTCGCCACCTTGAAGGCCGAGCCCCACCTCAAGCGCTTGTCATCCAAGGCCGGCTTGGGCGAATAGGGTTTTCACCCGGATCCGTTTGAGGAACCACCATCCAGCCTCGTGTGCATGGGACCACCACTGTTCTCCACCGCCGTGCAGCGAGCAAGCCGCACCAGCTAGATCAGATCTGACCGGAGACTATATCACGCATGAAGCCGATCCGTCCACTGGCCCTCCATGCCACCGCCGGAGGTCAGATCCGTCGCCGTAGAGCCATCTGCCGCCGCTGCCCGAAGCAGGGCCGGCCGCCGCAGCGCAAGGACCTGACCGACCTCCACGGTGGGGCGACCAACTAGCTCATATGCAATACCAGGTCGACACCTTGAAGACCGAGCCCCGCCTCAAGCGCTTGTCGTCCAAGGCCGGCTCAGCACGCAGGCTTGGGACCCCCACATCGCGAGGGATCAATCCAATCATCGCCGTCCGTTGGGGGTACTTCGCCCTCTAGCCTCATCTGGGGGTTACGATGGAAGGGGGGACAAGGTGGTGGTGGGTAGGGTTCGCCCGAGTCACCCTCTGTGCAACGCGGGCTAGTGCAAAAAAACTTATGGAGACAAAGTTGTATACGAAGGCCGAGCTCCCTAATAGTGAAGATCTTATTGATAGGTAGGTGCGGCGAATTAGTGCCATTTGTAACAAATGGACTTCAAGTCAAGACATGAACATTTGGCTCTTGGGTGTAATTACACCTGATATTTCAAAAAATGGTAATTCGTAAGAAGGTCAAAAAAATCTGAAACTTTTTGCAAACAAAGTAGATTTATTGTTGCACTCGTGTAAGCCTTTCGCGAAGAAATGACTTTCATGTTGATGTAGACGTAAAGAAAAAATTTGTCGATATATACGTGAGTGTTGTTCTTGCTATATTTGTCAGAATTTTGTCAGAGAATATTTCATTATAGAATATTGTTGTATGACAGAAACGACAACTCAATTTTGTTGGGAAAAATATTTGGAATGTTTTGATTTTTTCTGATTTTGAAAAATAAAATCAGTTATCAGGTGTAATCACGTTCTGCTAGCGCAGTGGAGATAGTGGTCTACGCACGTCCGGTGGAGTGATCTCCTAAACTACCAAAAAAAGGCCCGCACCCCCGCGTCACCCCCGCTTGGGCAACTCGGGCGGGACCGCAACCCTAGACGCCGGGGGCTCCCCGTCCTTCCATCCCTCCCTCCGCCGCCGCCGAAGGACACCGCTGGCCTATTGCCCGGGGGCTGACGGCGGTGGCGGGGCCCTTCCCTCTCTCCTGTGCCATGGGGTAGTGCGGAGCCCATGGCGTGTGGTGGCACGGACGATCTGGCCTTGGTGGCGTGGCGGGCCTGCCTTGACCGGCGGCGGCGCGGCAGCCGCCTCGGCCTATGGCAGCGATGGTGGCGGGTGCAGCGGCCAGCCCTGCTTCGGGCAGCGGCCTTGGCTTCGTTCGGCGGCGGCGGCCGGGTCTGCGGCGACGGACCATCTGACCTCAGATCGGCGGTGGCGGCATGGAGGGCCTGGTGGTTGGGTCGGTGCCATGCGTGGTTTGCCCTTCGAACAGATCTGATCGGGCCGGTGCGGCCTGCTCGATGTGCGGCGGCTCGGATCGGCGGCGACCCGTGCACACGATGCTTGATGGAGGTTTTTCGAGCGGATCCGGGTGAAAACCTCGTTCTCGGCTTGATGCCAAGACCGGCTTTGACGGCACTCTTTTATGTCATTACCTTATTGAAGGCATCGCCATGGAGAAGCTCCAGACCTCTATCCGCTACCTCCGGGGGAAATCCTAAATCAGTAGATCGGATGACGGCGGCGTGTTGGTGTCGTTTCCTCCTTGGGGGCGTCATTCTTGGAGGCGTACACGGGATCGAGGGACCAGTGGGCGGCTTTTTTGATGGAGCGGTGCTTCATCCTACACATTGATGACGATGGATCTCGGCGGCGTGGAGACTCGGCGCCCGATGCGCGGTGATGGACTCGCGCAGGAGGAGGTAGTTGTCTGGCGTCATGGTGTCGTCGATGGCAAAGTGGCCTGACAAGGTAGAAACCTCAATGTCTGCTCTGAAGACGGACATGTGGAAGATGCGACGACGACACATGTGAGTGCGTCAGACCAGTTTATGCCCCAGACCCGATATGTGGCTCGGCTGGGGCTTCTGGCTTTTTGATTATAGGCTTATGTGAGTGGTCTGGGTATTTGGGCCAGCTAGCAGCCCCTTCATCATATGGATAGAAGTAGTGGCATATGTTGCCAAGATGGCAGTTTCAGGCATATTGTTGTAATAACTCGAGAATAATTAATAAAGTGGCTGTATGCATCTCCCAGACCGGGGGTCATCCTCCTTTTCTAAAAAAATCAGGTGTAATTACCACCATGTTCCAAAGGTATTTTCCCTTCAATTATGTGGTACTACAATTTTAAGGATGTCAAAGCAAGATATGTTTACAAAATCGTGCCTCATTGATCAAATACAAATGTTTCATTCGAAAGGATTGATTATACACACTGTAAAATGCGAAAGAGCTTAATTACTGCTCGCACAAACAACACGAATTAATCTTAGTGTAACACGGTCACGGCATGAGGGCCCCAGCTATACCGTTGCAGCCTTTCGACGACGACCCCCAGCGCGGCGGGGTTTGTCCTCTCCGCCATCTCCACCGTCAGAGCCGGCGCCTCTCCCTCTCCAACCACCTCCGCCTCGGCCGTGGGCCGGTCAACCACGTCGGCGCGGCACACGGGGCAGCACTGGCTCTTCTTCAGCCACGAGTCCACGCACGGCGCGTGGAAGCTGTGCTCGCACCTCGGGAGACGCCTGCACCGGTCGCCGGACTCGAACGCTTCCAGGCACACGGCGCAGTCCCCGCCGCCTCCGACGGCGGCTTTGAAGTCGTGGCACGGCAGCGTTTCGATCTCCTCGGACGACAGGCCCTTGCCTTTGCCTCCGCAGGCGTCGTCCACGGCACGCTCCAGGTCGGCGCCGGAGGCCTGGGAAGCGCCCCGCCGCAGAGCCCAGAGGATCACGAGGACGTGGACGACGAGCATCAGCGTCACGCCCGCCGCCAGGGCGGCGACTGAGAGCGCAGTGGAAGCGGTGACCATCCTAGCTAGTTGCGGGTGACTGCTGACTAGAGAGGCGCTAGCACAGCAGCTCGTGCGAGCTAGTAATACGCTTTCATGCGTCTTTGGGAGTTTTCGACCATGCATGTATGGGTCTTGTTACATCCGTTCTTCGGCTTTGGATACGGAGATGTGGTATATTATGCTGAAGTTGTAGGAGAAAACAAGGAGGAACAGACAATTTTATCACCAGATCATCACCATGTAAGTATGTACGTAATGAGCAGCTAATTAAGCAAGGTGTTGGATAAGAGCTGCCAGTTGCTGAATGGCTGATGAGTTCAAGGAAGAGAACGACCGGAACAAGTTATTGCTTAAGTCTATTGCGCAATTCTTAATATTAAGTTGATGAGCTTACCTAGGATTAGCCTAATTCTTCTTTTGTGACTCATGCTCAGATTTAATTTTATCCTCTCTCAGTATCAACATATAAGACGTTTTGATACTGATGAAAATACAAGACGTTTTCTTATATCTTGATATGGAGAGAGTATCTATAGCTATAAACGTGTAGTACTTGTAGAAGGAAACACCATCTTCCTCCTGCACATGCTGCCGATGCACCATGAGTCATGTTCGGTGCTGCTATTGGAACTTCGCATCACCGCCGAAGACCATAAATCCGCGGCAGGGAAGACGGCAGTGACCACCATGTGAAGATTGGTTCGTTGCCTCGAAGAAGAGGACGAAGAGAAGGGACGGACATGACGAAGACAAGCGTCGTCCAAAGTTGCAAACTAGTCTTAGGTTTGAGAATGTGCAATTGGAATTATCACACATTAAGCCGACAGTTGCACAGATATTTTTTGTATATATCGAAATTATTTTGTTTATTTGTTTTCTATTTTGATTTTAGTATGAAGCCACTCCAGCCATATTTTTCGCAAAAAGGGAAAAAAAATACTTCAACCATTTTTGTTACCAAGGCTTTAGAGAGGCTTAATCAACTAAGATGTAAGTGCATCTACAGCTGGACCTCCGAAACTCGCCTCATACGCCCGGGCGGACCGCCCGATCACTGATCGGTCATGATTTTTTGACCCAGATGAGCCTCTCAAACGGCCCTCAAACGCCCGGGCTGACCGGCACCCTCCATATTCAACCCAAATATGGGGCGGATATGGGGGCGGCTTGGCATGCCCGCCACGTCGGACTGACAAAGGGGTCCCAACCGGAAACACCCTCAAACCCGGCGGTCTGAAAATCGTCTCCTCCGTCGGACCGGTGATGACGTCTGTCGCAGCTCCGGCTGGGCGCGTAGTGCATTGCCCAGCTATTTAAGTCGACCGGCGACATCGAAACCCTACCATCCATCCACATTTTCCTCATCATGTCCATCGCCGCCGCCACTTTCCACTCCACCCGTCCGCCTAGTAGCCATGCCCCCACGCCGCCGAGTGAGGAGCGAGCCCTTTCTGACGCCGGAGCGCCGGCTCGAGCTCCTTGAGCAGATCCAGGCTAGGCGCGAATCTCGGATCGCCGCAGGGCTACCTCCGGATGTAGTGGATCCGGAGGAGGAGTTGGAGGAGGAGGACTTTGAGGAGGAGGGGATTGAGCCAAAGGAGGAAGATGTGGGGGACGCTGGCGACGGGGATCTGCAGGCGGAGCAGCAGGCCATCCTCGATTCCCTCCGGTCGGAGTCGGCTCCAGAGGCAAGATGTCGTCGGCGACGGGAGATGGAGGCCCAAGAGGCCGCAGAGGAGGCGGAGATGTTCGCCTACATGGATCAGGTCGAGCAGGAGGGGGACTAGCTTTCCTACCCGCCCGTCCAGCCAGTGCCCGATACCGTCGTTGTGGACATCACCGACGACGAAGAGAAGCTAGGGCAATACGTAGATGTAGTACATAGGATTTCTTTTGCATGCTTTGTATGGATTTAGGGGATAGAAAATGAGAAAGGCAGATGCAAAGTGGCTAATTTGAGGGGTGCCCAGTCAGTGTCCGTGAACGCGTCCGGGCGCATCGGCGGCATTTGAGGGGCTGGATTTACAAAGTCAGGATGTAGATGCTCTAAGCACACCCATAAGATAATTTAGTGGTTTAAATGAAAAATATGTACTGTGTTTATTAAAAATGATAATCTGGTCAGTTCAATTCTTTAAGATTTACTCCCTCCGTCCCATAATGTAAGACGTTTTTTTGGCACTACACTAGTGTCAAAAAACATCCTACATTATGGGACAGAGGGAGTAGTTCATACCTCGCATGCACTTTTATTTTGGTTTTGTTATTTCTCTCGGTTGGGTGAAATATTCATCATTCCTAGGTTCAAACTTTTAGTCCATAGTGCAAATAGAGCAAGGTTGGGATGTGATGGTTGAATGTTGATCGAATTTAAGAAAAACCTCAAATTTCTTACTAATCAATAGACAATCATTGCAAAATTAAACTAAATAATACACAAGCATTTTATTTTGGTTATTAGTAACGGTGAGTCTTGCACTATAATATTTTAAAAGCGATACGATGTTACCTTAAAAATTAACGGAATGCCACATTTGTGTATTGTTGTACACCAATTCATTACTTGTCTTGCCACCATTGGATATTCATGGAGCAGCTAGCTAGGAAATTGACTGATGATCGAGTGTCAAAATTATACTCCCTCCGTTCCTAAATAATTGTCTTTCTAGAGATTTCAACAAATGACTACATACGGAGCAAAATGAGTGAATCTACACTCTAAAAATGTCTACATACATCCGTATGTTGTAGTCCATTTGAGATGGCTAGAAAGACAAATATTTAAAAACGGAGGGTGGATGTACCTTCCGTCAGCCGGATTGAATATGCACACTTTCAGCTAGGTCACGCAATCATGGTGGTCTATCTGTTATATAAACCGGTGGACTTATAGCTTATCAGAGTTGCAGCCAGACAAAATAGATAAGACGCGAGGCAGCGACAAGAAAAGAATAACATTTTTTACTACCTCCGTTTCAGTTTACAAGTCATGCGCGTATACCTAGGTTGTCAATTTTATCACCCTAATATAAGCTATATAACATAAAAATTATATCTTTTGAAAGTAGAAACATCAAAGTTTATGTTGGTATATTTTTTGTAATATATGACTTGTATTAGGTTGGTCAAATTGACGATCTAGGAATACGTGCACGCCCTGTAAACTAAGAGAGAGGTAGTATTATATCTTCGTGTCAATGGCACCATGAGCAAAAACAAGGTCCCTGTCGGAGCTCGCGTCGCTAATAACGCCAGGCAAGAAAGGCAGCTTAGCCATGCCACCCACTCCTCGTGCCAACCAATCCTCAAATTTACCGTAGAACTGAACCTCGCATAGTCGCATCCCAGCAGACGGCTTATCAAGCATGAAACATCCTAGTACGTGGCTACGTGACAGTTACGAGATGGCTGGAATCAGCTGCTTGCTACCAACTATCTCCGGCACTAACAATGGTTCAAAGCCACCACCACACGTGCAAGCGTGGATCCAGGCTGTCTTCTGTTAAAGTAAACATATTTGTTATTTGTAAAAGTTAAATACGGTTTTGCCTATTATTTCGATTGTAAAAGAACAGCAACCACCGCTATTGTAAAAGTAAACATATTTCGATTGTAAAGTGAACATGTTTCGATTGTAAAAGTTACTTGTAAAAGAACAGCAACCACCGCTATTGAGGAGTAGCGTAGATCCGAAGGATCCAACCTGAAAACATACGAACGTAGATGAACTACGACCAAATCCAAGCAAATGCATCAAGGACAGATCCACTGGAGAAACACCTCCACGCGCCCATCGACGATGCTAGACGCATCACCGGGATGGGGATTTGGCGGGCAGAACCTTATTCCATCTTCAGAGAGTCGCCGTTGTCTCACAACATCAAAAAACGGAGCCCTCCCGCCGGCAAGGGCCGGGATCCACCGCGCCTTTATGGCCCTATATAAGACCACAGAAGACGAGGCGGACCGGCGGTGATGCCGACGGGAGGCACGAGAAACCCTAGCACCTGGCGTGCACAGGCGTAGGGTAGGAGCGTCAATCTTTTGTTGTATTATTATTTCGATTATTATTGACTAGTAGTTCACTAATTTGTGCCACAATCTATCGTATTCATGTTTTCTCAGAAACACCGATTAAAACATAGACACTCACACTCACGGCCTACTGAAGACCAAATTGAAGCTTGTTAACGACGGAACGTCCCTCCTACTGAAAGGATAACTGCATTAATGAGCACTAAAGCGTTAAACCGGGGTTTGATCCATAATGAGTATATTAGCATCATCCTTATAACCATCCAACCATTCATGTTGCAGCAAACTTTTTTTTTGCGGACACGCAAAAAGCTTTGCGTGCCGATGTATTAGAGGAAGGAGAAATAGTACAGAGTGTCCAGCGGCAGGCCGCGTTTACAGGGGACGATGCAACTGTGCCTGGCAGGCAAGAAAATGTCGCACTAAGAAAGACAACGCCCTATATCGGAGAAGAAACTATCTCCAAATATGAGCCAACCCTTTTGCTCCAGAGATCTTCCATAGCCTGGCTTCCTCTTCGATACGCTGACAAAGCTCCCGAGCCACGACCGTTGAGCGTTGGAAGACGCGGTTGTTGCGCTCCTTCCACATCATCCACACGGTGAGGATGGCCACAGACTCATGGTGATGCCGGTTGATGTAGAGCACATAGAGGAGCGCAGGTTCCTTCTGTACATAGGTCTAGGTTTCGAGTTGCCTCGGAGGTGTGTGCCTCCATGTCGATCTGGAGCGCGTCGTCGATGCATGCAAGCTGCACCTAGTGGAATAGTGCTTGTCTTGTCAGTTGCTGTGGCAAGGAGCCACATGTAGTCTGGGAAGGAATCGTTGGCGACTTCATCAATTATGAATGTGGTCTAGAACATATGAAAATGGGGATGAAGTCATGTTATTACCTCTTCACAAGACACGGAGGCTGACCCCCGCTCCCGTGCGGCGCCGCCGCGCCGCACCGGAGCGCCACCAGCCTCCCCCCCTCCGCCCCCCCCCTCCCCCCGTCATCACTCGCCTCTCCGTCGCCATCGGTAACGACGCTAGGGAAAAGCCCGAGCGGCTTTGCAGCGGCGGCCTTCTTCTTGCACGTCAGATCTCAAGATTGTTGCGGCGGCGGTTCCGATCTTGATCCCATCGACGGTGATGGCGGACAACGATGACTAGAGTGTGGTGGCGAGTCTGCAGCCACAGCGGCAGGTGGCGGCAGCCATGGTGGCCGCCCAATCTCTTGTTAGGCTTCGGATCGCGCAGCAACGCTCCTGGTCTTGATCTGCATCACGCGGACACCCAGGGCAGCGACCCTGGGCTTGGTGTTGGTGCGCATCTCCTTTGTCGGAGGTGGTTGGCCTGAGGCTGGGTTGTCTGATCTCGAGATCCGTCATCTAGTCCCGGCTGCTAGTTGGGAAGACATAGTTGCCGGTGAAAACCGAGCCGCGACAGACGATGATGGCGTTCTTCGTTGTTACCTTGATGAAGGTGTTGTCATGTAACTACCGTCGACCCACTCGTGCTGCTCCAGGGGAAACCCTAGGATCTGGTCTTCTAGATTGGACGATGGTCGGTGTCGTTTCTCTCTTGGGAGCATCGTTTGTGGAGCACCGCTTGAAGACAAAGGCAAGAGGTGGAGCGGTGTTACATCTTTTGTATCGACGACGGCTGGTCTCGACGGCGTGGCGCAGCAGAGTCTCGGCGTCCAATGCGTGTAGATGGACTCCCACAGGATGATGGCGATGTCTGGTTGTAACGCCCGGATAATTAGGCTACAGTAAAACTCTCCTGATGATGCCATGTCATCTATGTTACTGTTGCTAATTAAGTGGTAGTTCAAAAACATTGCAAATTCAAAAAAAAAAGAATTAGCGACAAACACCCAAAGTTTTCAAAAGTCAAAACAAAAATGTTCAGTGGTTGTCGAATATTACAAGGGTAATTATGGTGCAACAAACACCTTTTTATAAAATGGCTGAATGGTTTAAAATGATTTAAACAGAAAAGAAAGAAATAATAAAAGAAAACAGTAAACAAACAAACAAACAAAAAGAGGAAAAGGAAAAGAACCCCCACGGCCAGCCGACCCAACTGGCCGGCCCATTCGCCACCCAAGCCCAACTGGCAGGCCCAAACCGCCCAAACCGCCACCCACTCCCCCCTTATCCACACCCTCACCCAAACCCTAACCTAACCAGCCCCCACTCGCACCACTCCACCCCGCTGGATCTGGATCGGAGGACTCGATCCCTCGCCTGCGTGAGATCGCCGACGCCGGCGCCTGAGCTCCACCCCCACCGCTCGCCTCCTTGTCGACGCCGACCCGTCCCCCTCCACAACGGCCTCCCGACCTCCATCGCGCCCATCGCCCCATTCCTCGCAAACTCCCGTGAGCCTCGACCTCCTCCTCCCTTCCTCGTCGCCGCCGCCTGCGGCTACCACGCCTGGGCACACCCAACCAGTCGCCGCGCCTCGTCTGTCTGACCGCGTCCCGCCCCCTCGTCTGCGGCCTTCCTTGACCGCCGCGCCCGCTCCCCTCCTGCTCGCCACTGCGGTGCCTGCGACTGGCCGCACCAAGACCGCCTCTCTGCTGCACTGCGCGGTGCCCGCGAGGCCACGACCTCGCCTCGTGCCACGGCTCCGCCTCGCCATAAATGCCACCGGTTGTCCGCCGACGCCGGCCGCCCGACGCCGATGCCCCACCAATCCCCTTCTCGATGCTCCTCCCATGACTCGGCTCTGCCGCCCGGCCAGCGCCCACACACGGCCTCGGCGTCCTCCATCTGGCGCTTCGCTTTTCGCCGCTCGCCGTCGATCATGCCCCTGCACTGCCTCGCCTCGCTCCACCTCGCCCGCCCTCGCCTCTACAGTTCATTGCGCCGCCCTTTCGCTGGGCCGGCCGGCGGCCGCAGTGCCGGGGGTGGCGCCTGGCGCCAAAGACTCCCGCTCATTGCGCCCATTTGGGTTGTGCCCGCCGCCCGACCCGCTATGGCCTCAACATCGCCAAACGGGCCCGCACCCTATAGAACGTTTAAAAAATAAAATTAAAAAAATAATAAATAAAAATTGAAATATCAATTAATTAATTAATTAACTAAATAATTAACTTAATTAATTCTGTTTAAATTAACTAATTAAGATTAATTAACCTAATAACTAGTTAACCTAATTAAGTGTTGTTAATTAGCTAAACAGTCTCTAACAGGTGGGACCCACATCCAGGTTGACCATCAACCTCATTGATCTTGACGTCATCTTGGACGTCAAGAAACACTATTCTGGATAATGTTAGAATTAAATAGTTAAATAAATCCTAAAAATGATTTAAATCTTTTAAAATTAATATAAAATAAACCGTAGCTCAAATGAAAATACTTTCTACATGAAAGTTGCTGAGAACGACGAGACGAACCCGGATACGCAGCCCGGTCATCCACCACACACCCCTAACATATCAAACTCGCAACTTTCCCCCTCCGGCTTCTCTCTGCACGCGGAACCCCGGGATACTTTCCGGATGTTTCTTCACCCAGATATCATCACATACCGCGTTAGGGCACGCCTAGCATCACGCTTTGCTTTGTCATGCATCGTCATGCATCTGCTTGCTTAAATATTCATTGTTTCTTCCCCTCTTCTTCCGCTAGACACCGAGACCGACGCTGCTGCTGCCCGGTTCGACTCGGAGTTGACGACCCTCTCTCTTGCCGAGCAACCAGGCAAGCCCCCCCTTGATCACCAGATATTGCCTATTCTACTCTATATTGCTTGCATTAGAGTAGTGTAGCATGTTATTGCTTTCGTTATACCTATCCCGATGCATAGCCCGTCCTTGCTACTCTCATTGTTACCTTTACCGCAATCCTACATGCTTAGTATAGGATGCTAGTATTCCATCTGTGGTCCTACATTCTTGTCCGTCTGCATGCTATACTATCGGGCCGTTATCACTCGGGAGGTGATCACGGGTATATACTTATACTTATACATGATACATGTGGTGACTAAAGTCGGGTCGGCTTGTGGAGCACCATGAGTGGATCTTTGTGGCGGAGCGACAGGCAGGTTGAGACCGCCTAGGAGAGAGGTGGGCTCGGCCTGTCGGGCGTTATGGATACTTAACACGCTTAACGAGATCTTGGTATTTGATCTGAGTCTGGCCATTTGGTCTATACGCACTAACCAACTACGCGGGAACAATTATGGGCACTCGACGTCGTGGTATCAGCCGAAGCACTTCATGACGTCAGCGACGAAGCGGCGCCGCTACCGGATTGGAACGTAGGCTGCTCTTGTATTAAGGGGCTAGTTACGCTTCCGGCCGCCCACGCAACGTCTTGGTGTGCTAAGGGCGATGGGCCCGCACCCGTCGGCGCTTAGGTTTAGACCGCGTCTTGGCCTCTCTGTTGTGCCTAGGTGGGGTTGCGACGTGTTGATCTTCCGCGGCGGGCATGACCCGTAAAAGTGTGTCCGGCCAAATGGGATCAAGCGTGTTGGGTTATGTGGTGCACCCCTGCAGGGAAGTTAATCTATTCGAATTGTCGTGATCTTCGGTAACAAGACGACTTGGAGTTGTACCTTGACCTTATGACAACTAGAACCGGATACTTAATAAAACACACCCTTCCAAGTGCCAGATACAACCCGGTGGTCGCTCTCTCTCAGGGTTATGAGGAGGGGATCGCCGGGTAGGATTATTGCTATGCGATGCTACTTGGGGGACGTCAGTCTACTCTCTTCTACATGTTGCAAGACGGAGGCTGCCAGAAGCGTAGTCTTCGACAGGAATAGATATCCCCCTCTTATTCTGGCATTCTGCAGTTCAGTCCACTGATATGGCCCTTTACACATATATCCATGCATATGTAGTGTAGCTCCTTGCTTGCGAGTACTTTGGATGAGTACTCAGGGTTGCCTTGTGTTGGGTAACGTAGTAATTTCAAAAATTTTCCTACGATCACGCAAGACCATGGTGATGGCATAGCAACGAGAGGGGAGAGTGTCCGCCCATCGCACTCGTGAGACCGGAAGCGAAGCGTTATAACAACGCTGTTGATGTAGTCGTGCGTCTTCACGATCCGACCGATCCAAGCACCGAACGTCACGGCACCTCCGAGTTCTCGCACACGTTCAGCTCGATGGCGATCCCGGACTCGATCCAGAAAGTGTCGGGATGAGTTCCACAAGACGACGGCGTGGTGACGATGTTGATGCTCCACCGACGCGGGGCTTCGCCTAAGCTCCGCGACGATATGACTTCTCCGCGCAGGCTTCACCTAAGCTCATGACGATATGACCGAAGTGGAATATGGTGGAAGGGGCACCGCACACTGCTAAGGAAAGATCCGTGAGATCAACTTGTGTGTCATGGGGTGCCCCCGCCTCAGATATAAAGGAGCTAAGGGGAGGTGGCCGCCCAAGGGGAGGCGACTAAGGAGTCCTACTCCCTCCGGGAGTGAGATTCCCCCAATCCTAGTTGGATTAGGATTCCGGAGGGGAAAGAGAGAGGGGGGCGCCCACCTTTCCTAGTCCTAATAGGACTAGGGAAGGGGGCTGAAGGAAATATGCCCTAGAGGCAATAATAAAGTTATTATTTATTTCCTTATATCATGATAAATGTTTATTATTCATGCTAGAATTGTATTAACGGAAACATAATACATGTGTGAATACATAGACAAACAGATAGTCACTAGTATGCCTCTACTAGACTAGCTCATTAATCAAGATGGTTATGTTTCCTAACCATAGACATGTGTTGTCATTTGATTAATGGGATCACATCATTAGGAGAATGATGTGATTGACATGACCCATTTCGTTAGCTTAGCACTTGATCGTTTAGTATGTTGCTTATGCTTTCTTCATGACTTATACAAAGTTCTCGCAACTATGAGATTATGCAACTCCGTTTACGGAGGAACACTTTGTGTGCTACCAAACGTCTAGCGTGCTGGGTGATTATAAAGGTACTCTCAGGTGTCTCCAAAAGTATATGTTGAGTTGGCATGAATCGAGATTAGGTTTTGTCACTCCGATTGTCTGGAGAGGTATCTCTGGGCCCTCTCGGTAATGCACATCACTTAAGCCTTGCAAGCATTGCAACAAATGAGTTAGTTGCGAGATGATGTATTACGGAACGAGTAAAGAGACTTGCGGTGACGAGATTGAACTAGGTATTGGATACCGACGATCGAATCTCGGGCAAGTAACATACCGATGACAAAGGGAACAAAGTATGTTGTTATGCGGTTTGACCGATAAAGATCTTAAGTAGAATATGTAGGAGCCAATATGGGCATCCAGGTTCCGCTATTGGTTATTGACCAAGAATAGTTCTAGGTCATGTCTACATAGTTCTCGAACCCGTAGGGTCCGCACGCTTAAGGTTTCAATGACGGTTATTATGAGTTTATGTATTTTGATGTACCAAGGAGTTCGGAGTCCGGATGTGATCACGGACATGACGAGGAGTCTCGAAATGGTCGAGACATAAAGATTGATATATTGGATGGTTATATTCGGACACGGAAAGGTTCCGAAGTTTCGGAGAAAACGGAGTGCCGGAGGGTTACGGAACCCCGGGAAGTTATGGGCCTTATTGGGCCAAGAGGGAGAGAGGGCTGCACCAGAGGTGGTGCGCCCCCTCCATGGGGAGTCCGAATTGGACTAGGAGGCGCGCAGCCCCTTTCCTCTCCCTCTCCTCTCTTTCCTTCCCCTTCCTCTTCCTAGTAGGACTAGGAAAGGGAGTCCTACTCCTACTAGGAGGAGGACTCCCCCCTCCTGGTCGCCCAAGGGCTGGCCGCCCTCCCCTTGCTCCTTTATATACGGGGCAGGGGGCACCCTAGAACACACAAGTTGATCTTCGTGATCGTTCCTTAGCTGCGTGTCGGTGCCCCTCCACCATATTCCACCTCGGTCATATTGTAGCGGTGCTTAGGCGAAGCCTTCGCGACGGTAGAACATCAAGATCGTCACCACGCCGTCGTCTTGTGGAACTCCTCCCGACGCTTTGCTGGATCGAAGCCGGGGATCGTCATCGAGCTGAGCGTGTGCTAAGAACTTCGGAGGTGCCGAGTAACGGTGCTTGGATCGGTCGGATCGTGAAGGCGTCATTTACTACATCAACCGCGTTGATATAACGCTTCGCTTTCGGTCTCACGAGTGCGTGGGCGGATACTCTCCCCTCTCATTGCTATGCCATCACCATGGTCTTGCGTGTTCGTAGGAAAATTTTTGAAATTACTCGTTACCCAACGATGGTATCGAGCCGGGTTTTATGCGTTGATGTCATATGCACGAGTAGAACACAAGTGAGTTGTGGGCGATACAAGTCATCTTGCCTACCAGCATGTCATACTTTGGTTCAGCGGTATTGTGAGATGAAGCGGCCGGACCGACATTACGCCAGACGCTTCTGGCGAGACTGGTTTCACCGCCGTGAGCACTCGTTGCTTAAAGGTGACCGGCGGGTGTCTGTCTCTCTCACTTTAGTTGAACGAGTGTGGCTCGCCCGGTCCTTGAGAAGGTTAAAGCGAGTCTATTTGACGAAATATCGTTGTGGTTTTGATGCGTAGGTAAACGGTTCTTGCTCAGCCCGTAGCAGCCACGTAAAACTTGCAACAACAAAGTAGAGGGCGTCTAACTTGTTTTTGCAGGGCATGTTGTGATGTGATATGGTCAAGGCGTGATGCTATATTTTATTGTATGAGATGATCATGTTTTGTAACCGAGTTATCGGCAATGGCGAGAAGCCATATGGTTGTCGCTTTATTGTATGAAATGCAAGCGCCATGTAATTGCTTTACTTTATCACTAAGCGGTAGCGATAGTCGTAAAGCAATAGTTGGCGAGGCGACAACGATGCTACGATGGAGATCAAGGTGTCGCGCCGGTGGCGATGGTGATCATGACGGTGCTTGGAGATGGAATCACAAGCACAAGATGATGATGGCCATATCATATCACTTATATTGATTGCATGTGATGTTTATCCTTTATGCATCTTATCTTGCTTTGATTGACGGTAGCATTATAAGATGATCTCTCACTAAAATTATCAAGTAGTGTTCTCCTGAGTATGCACCGTTGCCAAAGTTAAATCGTGCGAGACACCACGTGATGATCGGGTGTGATAAGCTCTCGTCCATCTACAACGGGTGTAAGCCAGTTTTGCACACGCAGAATACTCAGGTTATACTTGACGAGCCTAGCATATGCAGATATGGCCTCGGAACACGGAGACCGAAAGGTCGGCGTGAATCATATAGTAGATATGATCAACATAAGATGTTCACCATTGAAAACTACTCCATCTCACGTGATGATCGGTTATGGTTTAGTAGATTTGGATCACGTGATCACTTAGATGACTAGAGAGATGTCTGTCTAAGTGGGAGTTCTTAAGTAATATGATTAATTGAACTTAAATTTATCATGAACTTAGTTCTGGTAGTATTTTGCAGATTATGTTGTAGATCAATAGCTCGCGTTGTTGCTTCCTGTGTTTTTATATGTGTTCCTAGAAAATTGTATTGAAAAATGTTAGTAGCAATATTGCGGATTGGATCCGTGATCTGAGGTTTATCCTCATTGCTGCCTGAAAGAGTTATGTCCTTGATGCACCGCTAGGTGACGGACCTATTGCAGGAAGCGGATCTGAGGCGTTATTAACGTTTGGCTAGCTCAATATGATGACTACTTGATAGTTTAGTGCACCATGCTTAAACGGCTTAGAATCGGGACTTCAAAGGCGTTTTGAGCGTCATGGACCATATGAGATGTTCTAGGAGTTGAAGTTAATATTTCAAGCAAATACCGAGTTGAGAGATATGAAGTCTCAACAAGTTCTATAACTAAAAGATGGAGGAGAATCGCTCAACTAGTGAGCATGTGCTCAGATTATGCAGGTGCTTCAATCGCTTGAATCAAGTGGGAGTTAATCTTCGAGATAAGATAGTGATTGACAGAATTCTCTAGTCACCATCACCAAGTTAGTAGAACTTCGTGATGAACTATAATATGCAAGGGATGACAAAGATTCTCGAGCTCTTGCGATGCTAAAATCGGCGAAGGTAGAAATCAAGAAAAACATCAAGTGTTGATGGTTGACAAGACTATTAGTCTCAAGGAAAATGGCAAAGGGAAGAAGGGAACTTCAAAAGGAGCGGCAAGCAAGTTGCTGCTCTAGTGAAGAAGCCCAAGTCTAGACCTAAGCACGAGACTAAGTACTTTTGCTGCAATGGAACTGGTCCTTTGGGCGGAACTACCCCAGAATATTTGGTGGATAAGAAGGATGGCAAAGTGAACAAAGGTATATTTGATATACAGATTATTGATGTGTATTTTACTAGTGTTAAGTAGCAACCCCTCGGTATTTGATACTGGTTCGGTTGCTAAGAGTAGTAACTTGAAGCAGGAGTTGCGAATGAACATAAACTAGTTGAAGGGAAGTGACGATGAGTGTTGGAAGTAGTTCCAAGATTGATATGATCATCATCGCACACTCCCTATACTTTCGGGATTAGTGTGGAACCTAAATAAGTGTTATTTGGTGTTGAGCATAAATATGATTTGATCATGTTTATTGCAATCTGTTATTTATTTAAGTAAGAGAATAAATTGTTGTTACATTTACATGAATAAAACCTTATATGGTTACACACCCAATGAAAATGGTTCATTGGATCTCGATCATAGTGATACACATATTCATAATATTGAAACCAAAAGATGCAAAGTTAATAATGATAGTGCAACTTATTTGTGGCACTACCGTTTAGGTCATATTGGTGTAAAGCGCATGAAGAAAACTCCATCTTGATGGACTTTTGGAATCACTTGATTATGAATCATTTGATGCTTGCGAACCGTGCCTTTTGGGCAAGATGACTAAAACTCCGTTCTCGGAACAATGGAACAAACTACTGACTTATTGGAAATAATACATACCGATGTATGCGATCCAATGAAAGTTGATGCTAAATGGCAAGTATCGTTATTTTCGACCTTCACAAGATGATTTGAGTAGATATGGGTATATCTACTTAATGAAACATAAGTCTGAAATAGTTGAAAGATTCAAAGAATTTCAGAGTGAAGTGGAAAATCATCGTAACAAGAAAATAAAGTTTCTGCGATCGATCGTGGAGATGAATATTTGAGTTCTGAGTTTGGTCTTCAATGAAAACAATGTGGAATAGTTTCACAGCTCACGCCACAGAACACCACAACATTATGGTGTGTCGAGCGTCAGAATAACCGTACTTTATTTTGATATGGTGCGATCTATGATGTATCTTACCGATTTACCACTATCGTTTTGGGGTTATGCATTAAAGACAGCTGCATTCACGTTTAATAGGGCACCATCTAAATCCGTTGAGATGACACCGTATGAACTATGGTTTAGCGATAAACCTAAGCTGTCGTTTCTTAAAGTTTGGAGTTGTGATGCTTATGTGAAAAGTTTTCACCGATAAGCTCGAACCCAAATCGAATCGTCTTCATAGAATACCCAAAGGTAACTATTGGGTACACCTTCTATCACAGATCCGAAAGCAAGATATTTGTTGCTAAGATGGATCCTTTCTAGAAAGAAGTTTCTCTCGAAAGAAGTGAGTGGGAGGAAAGTAGAACTTGATAAGGTAATTTGTACCTTCTCCCAATTTGGAAAGTAGTTCATCACAGAAATCAGTTCGATGATTCCTACACCAAATTAGTGAGGAAGCTAATGATGATGATCATGTAACTTCAGATCAAGTTACTACCAAACCTCGTGGGTCAACCAGTGAGATCCGCACTGAGTGATGCGGTAATCCCATTCGGAGGTCATGTTACTGACCATGATGAACCTCGAACTATGAGGAAGCGATGATGAGCCCATATTCCATAAAATGGTTTGAGGCCATGAAATCGAGATATGATCCATGTATGAGAACAAAGTATGGACTTTGATGGATTTGCCGATGATCGGCAAACCATAGAAAATAAATGGATCTTCAAAGAGGAAGACATATCTTGATAGTAGTGTTACTATCTACAAAGCTAGACTTGTCGAAAAGGTTTTAGACAAAGTTCAAGATGTTGAATACAATGAGATTTTCTCACTTGTATCAATGCTTAAAAATCTGTCGAATCATGTTAGCAATTGCCACATTTTATGAAATCGGCAAATGGATGTCAAAACTGCATTCCTTAATGGTTTTCTTAAAGAAGAGTTGTATATGATACAACCAGAAGATTTTGTCAATCCTAAAGGTGCTAACAAAATGTGCAAGCTCAGCGATCCATCAATGGACTGGTGCAAGCATCTCGGAGTTGGAATATACGCTTTGATGTGTTGATCAAAGCATATGATTTTATCTGAGACTTGCGGTGAAGCACTGTATTTACAAGAAAGTGAGTGGGAGCACTACAACATTTCGATAAGTATATGTGAATGACATATTGTTGATCGGAAATAATGTAGAATTATTACGCAAAGCATAAAGGAGTATTTGAAAGGATTTTTCAAAGAAAGACCTCGGTGAAGCTGCTTACATATTGAGCATCAAGATCTATAGAGATAGATCAAGGCGGCGATAAGTTTTTCAATGAATACATACCTTGACAAGATTTTGAAGTAGTTCAAAATGGAACAGTAAAAGAAAGAGTTCTTGCCTGTGTTACAAGGTGTGAGATTGAGTAAGACTCAAAACCCGACCACGGCGGAAGATAGAAAGAGAATAAAAGTCATTCCCTATGCATCAGCCATAGGTTCTATAAAGTATGTCATCTTGTGTACGGATCTATTGCATACCCTACCACTAAGCTTGGCAAGGGAGTGCAATAGTGATCTAGGAGTAGATCAATGGACAGCGGTCAAAATTATCCTTAGTAGAATAAGGATATATTTCTCGATTATGGAAGTGGAAAAGGTTAGGTAAGTAAAGGGTTAGGTCGATGCAAGTTTTAACACTAATCTAGATGACTCTGAGTCTCAATCTAGATACATATTGAAAGTGGGAGCAATTAGCTAGAGTAGCTCCGTGCGAGCATTGTAGACATAGAAATTTGCAAAATACTTACGGCTCTGAATGTGATGAGACCCGTTGACTAAAATTATCTCACAAGCAAAACATGATCACACCTTAGTACTCTTTGGGTGTTAATCACATAGCGATGTGAACTAGATTACTGACTCTAGTAAACCCTTTGGGTGTTGGTCACATGTCGATGTGAACTATGGGTGTTAACCACATATAGATGTGAACTATTGATGTTAAATCACATGGGATGTGAACTAGATTATTGACTCTAGTGCAAGTGGGAGGCTGAAGGAAATATGCCCTAGAGGCAATAATAAAGTTATTATTTATTTCCTTATATCATGATAAATGTTTATTATTCATGCTAGAATTGTATTAACGGAAACATAATACATGTGTGAATACATAGACAAGCAGATAGTCACTAGTATGCCTCTACTAGACTAGCTCATTAATCGAAGATGGTTATGTTTCCTAACCATAGACATGTGTTGTCATTTGATTAATGGGATCACATCATTAGGAGAATGATGTGATTGACATGACCCATTCGTTAGCTTAGCACTTGATCGTTTAGTATGTTGCTTATGCTTTCTTCATGACTTATACAAAGTTCCTGCAACTATGAGATTATGCAACTCCGTTTACGGAGGAACACTTTGTGTGCTACCAAAGCGTCTGGCGTAACTGGGTGATTATAAAGGTACTCTCAGGTGTCTCCAAAAGTATATGTTGAGTTGGCATGAATCGAGATTAGGTTTTGTCACTCCGATTGTCGGAGAGGTATCTCTGGGCCCTCTCGGTAATGCACATCACTTAAGCCTTGCAAGCATTGCAACAAATGAGTTAGTTGCGAGATGATGTATTACGGAGCGAGTAAAGAGACTTGCGGTGGCGAGATTGAACTAGGTATTGGATACTGGCGATCGAATCTCGGGCAAGTAACATACCGATGACAAAGGGAACAAAGTATGTTGTTATCGGTTTGACCGATAAAGATCTTCGTAGAATATGTAGGAGCCAATATGGGCATCCAGGTTCCGCTATTGGTTATTGACCAAGAATAGTTCTAGGTCATGTCTACATAGTTCTCGAACCCGTAGGGTCCCTTGCGCTTAAGGTTTCAATGGCGGTTATTATGAGTTTATGTATTTTGATGTACGAAGGAGTTGAGTCCGGATGTGATCACGGACATGACGAGGAGTCTCGAAATGGTCGAGACATAAAGATTGATATATTGGATGGTTATATTCGGACACGGAAAGGTTCGGAAGTTTCGGAGAAAACGGAGTCTTGGGAGGGTTACGGAACCCCGGGGAAGTTATGGGCCTTATTGGGCCAGAGGGAGAGAGGGCTGCACCAGGGAGGTGGTGCGCCCCCCTCCATGGGAGTCGAATTGGACTAGGAGGCGCGCCCCCTCCCTCTCCTCTCCTCTCTTTCCTTCCCCTTCCCTCTTCCTAGTAGGACTAGGAAAGGGAGTCCTACTCCTACTAGGAGGAGGACTCCCCCTCCCTTAGTGCGCCCCAAGGGCTGGCCGCCCTCCCCTTGCTCCTTTATATCACGGGGCAGGGGCACCCTAGAACACACAAGTTGATCTTCGTGATCGTTCCTTAGCCGTGTCGGTGCCCCTCCACCATATTCCACCTCGGTCATATTGTAGCGGTGCTTAGGCGAAGCCTGCGCGACGGTAGAACATCAAGATCGTCCTGCGCCGTCGTCTTGTGGAACTCCTCCCGACGCTTTGCTTGGATCGGGCCGGGGATCGTCATCGAGCTGAGCGTGTGCTAAGAACTTCGGAGGTGCGAATGCGGTGCTTGGATCGGTCGGATCGTGAAGGCGTCGACTACATCAACAGCGTTGATATAGCGCTTCGCTTTGGTCTCACGAGTGCGTGGGCGGATACTCTCCCCTCTCGTTGCTATGCCATCACCATGGTCTTGCGTGTTCGTAGGAAATTTTTGAAATTACTCGTTACCCAACAGGGCGCGCTGCCACCTAGGGCTGCCCTTCTCCTTTCCTCCAAGGCCCACTATGGGCCCATGAAGTTCAGGGGTTCCGGTAACCTCCGGTACTCGATAAATTCGATTTCACTCGGAACACTTCCGATGTCCAAATGTAGGCTTCCAATATATCAATCTTTATGTCTCGACCATTTCGAGACTCCTCGTCATGTCCGTGATCACATCCGGGACTCGAACAACCTTGATTGCATCAATACTTATAAACTCATAATGAACTGTCATCGAAACATTAAGCGTGCGGACCCTACGGGTTCGAGAACTATGTAGACATGACCTAGAACCATTCTCGGTCAATAACCAATAGCGGAACCTGGATGCCCATATTGGTTCCTACATATTCTCGAAGATCTTTATCGGTCAAACCGCATAACGACATCGTTGTTCCTTTGTCATCGGTATGTTACTTACCCGAGATTCGATCGTCGGTATCAATACCTAGTTCAATCTAGTTCTACGGTAAGTCTCTTTACTCGTTCCGTAATACATCATCTCACAACTAACTCATTAGTTGTAATGCTTGCAAGGCTTAAGTGATGTGTATTACCGAGAAGGCCTAGAGATACCTCTCCGACAATCGGAGTGACAAAACCTAATCTCAAATCGCCAACCCAACAAGTACCTTTGGAGACACTGTAGTACTCCTTTATAATCACCCGATTCGTTGTGACGTTTGGTAGTACCAAAGTGTTCCTCCGGTGACGGAGTTGCATAATCTCATAGTTATAGGAACATGTATGGGTCATGAAGAAAGCATTAACATACTAAGCGATCAAGTGTTAAGCTAACGGAATGGGTCATGTCAATCAGATCATTCAAATAATGATGTGACCTTGTTAATCAAATAACAACTCCTTGTTCATGGTTAGGAAACATAACCATCTTTGATTAACAAGCTAGTCAAATAGAGGCATACTAGTGACATCTTGTTTGTCTATATATTCACACATGTATTATGTTTCCGGTTAATACAATTCTAGCATGAATAATAAACATTTATCATGAAATAAGGAAATAAATAATAACTTTATTATTGCCTCTAGGGCATATTTCCTTCATCTCCCACTTGCACTAGAGTCAATAATCTAGTTCACATCGCCATGTGATTTAACATCAATAGTTCACATCTATATGTGGTTAACACCCATAGTTCACATCGACATGTGACCAACACCCAAAGGGTTTACTAGAGTCAGTAATCTAGTTCACATCGCTATGTGATTAACACCCAAAGAGTACTAAGGTGTGATCATGTTTTGCTTGTGAGATAATTTTAGTCAACGGTGCATCACATTCGAGCCGTAAGTATTTTGCAAATTTCTATGTCTACAATGCTCTTTGCAGAGCTACTCTAGCTAATTGCTCCCACTTTCAATATGTATCCAGATTGATACTCGAGTCATCTAGATTAGTGTTAAAATTGCATCGACGTAACCTTTTACGGCGAACCTTTTTCACTTCCATAATCGAGAAACATATCCTTATTCTACTAAGGATAATTTTGACCGCTGTCCATTGATCTACTCCTGGATCTCTATTGCACTCCTTGCCAATCTTAGTGGTAGGGTATGCAATAGATCTGTACACAACATGACATACTTTATAGAACCTATAGGCTGATGCATAGGGAATGACTTTCATTCTCTTTCTATCTTCTGCCGTGGTCGGGTTTTGAGTCTTACTCAATCTCACACCTTGTAACACGAGCAAGAACTCTTTCTTTGACTGTTCCATTTTGAACTACTTCAAAATCTTGTCAAGGTATGTATTCATTGGAAAAACTTATCAAGCGTCTTGATCTATCTCTATAGATCTTGATGCTCAATATGTAAGCAGCTTCACCGAGGTCCTTCATTGAAAAACTCCTTTCAAATACTCCTTTATGCTTTGCGAAATAATTCTACATCATTTCCGATCAACAATATGTCATTCACATATACTTATCGAAATGTTGTCGTGCTCCCACTCACTTTCTCGTAAATACAGAGCTTCACCGCAAGTCTGTATAAAACTATACGCTTTGATCAACTTATCAAAGTGTGTATTCCAACTCGAGATGCTTGCACCAGTCCATAGATGGATCGCTGGAGCTTACACATTTTGTTAGCACCTTTAGGATTGACAAAACCTTCTGGTTGCATCATATACAACTCTTCTTTAAGAAAACCATTAAGGAATGCAGTTTTGGCATTCATTTGCCGATTTCATAAAATGTGGCAATTGCTAACATGATTCGGACAGACATAAGCATCGCTACAGATTGAGTAAATCTCATTGTAGTCAACACCTTGAACTTGTCGAAAACCTTTCTACGACAAGTCGAGCTTTGTAGATAGTAATACTACTATCAGCATCATCTTCCTCTTGAAGATCCATTTATATAATATGGCTTGCCGATCATCGAACAACTCCATCAAAGTCCACACTTTGTTCTCATATATGGATCCCATCTCAGATTTCATGGTCTCAAACCATTTCGCGAATCTGGGCTCATCATCGCTTCCTCATAGTTCGTAGGTTTCATCATGGTCTAGTAACATGACTTCTAGAATAAGATTACCGTACCACTCACAGTGCGGATCTTACTCCGAAGACCTCACGAGGTTTTAGTAGCAACTTGATCTGAAGTTTCATGATCATCATCATTAACTTCCTCACTAATTGGTGTAGGAATCATCAAACTGATTCCTGTGATGAACTACTTTCCAATAAGGGAGAAGGTACAATTACCTCATCAAGTTCTACTTTCCTCCCACTCACTTCTTTCGAGAGAAACTCCTTCTCTAGAAAGGATCCATTTTAGCAACGAATGTTTTTGCCTTTAGATCTGTGATAGAAGGTGTACCCAACAGTTTCCTTTGGGTATTCTATGAAGACGCACTTCTCCGATTTGGGTTCGAGCTTATCAGGTGAAAACTTTTTCACATAAGCATCACTACTCCAAACTTTAAGAAACGACAGCTTAGGTTTACTGTTTAAACCATAATTCATACGGTGTCGCCTCAACGGATTTAGATGTTGCCCTAATAAACGTGAATGCAGCTGTCTCTAATACATAACCCCAAAACGATAGTGGTAAATCGGTAAGATACATCATAGATCGCACCATATCCAATAAAGTGCGGTTACGACGTTCGGACACACCATAACATTGTGGTGTTCGGTGGCGTGAGTGTGAAACTATTCCATATTATTTTAATTGAAGACCAAACTCAGTAACTCAATTATTCGTCTCGCGATCGGATCGCGAAACTTTATTTTCTTGTTACGATGATTTTCCACTTCACTCTGAAATTCTTTGAACCTTTCAACTATTTCAGACTTATGTTTCATCAAGAAGATATACGCATATCTGCTCAAATCATCTGTGAAGGTCGAAAATAACGATACTTGCCGTGAGCTTTAACACTCATCGAACCGCATACATCGGTATGTATTATTTCCAATAAGTCATTTGCTCGCTCCATTGTTCCGGAGAACGAGTATTTAGTCATCTTGCCCATAAGGCATGGTTCGCAAGCATCAAGTGATTCATAATCAAGTGATTCCAAAATCCCATCGAGATGGAGTTTCTTCATGCGTTTTACACCAATATGACCTAAACGGCGATGCCACAAATAAGTTGCACTATCATTATTAACTTTGCATCTTTTGGTTTCAATATTATGAATATGTGTATCACTATGATCGAGATCCAATGAACCATTTTCATTGGGTGTGTAACCATATAAGGTTTTATTCATGTAAGCAGAACAACAATTTATTCTCTTACTTAAATGAATAACAGTATTGCAATAAACATGATCAAATCATATTTATGCTCAACACCAAATAACACTTATTTAGGTTCCACACTAATCCCGAAAGTATAGGGAGTGTGCGATGATGATCATATCAATTTTGGAACTACTTCCAACACTCATCATCACTTCCCCTTCAACTAGTCTCTGTTTATTCTGTAACTCTTGTTTCGAGTTACTAATCTCAGCAACCAAACAAGTATCAAATACTCAGGGGCTACTATAAACACTAGTAATGCACACATCAATAATCTGTATATCAAATATACTCTTGTTCACTTTGCCATCCTTCTTATCCACCAAATATTCAGGGTAGTTCTGCTTCCAGTGACCAGTTCCATTGCAGCAAAAGCACTTAGTCTCAGGCTTAGGTCCAGACTTGGGCTTCTTCACTCGAGCAGCAACTTGCTTGCCGTTCTTCTTGAAGTTCCCCTTCTTCCCTTTGCCCTTTTCCTTGAGACTAGTGGTCTTGTCAATCATCAACACTTGATGTTTTTCTTGATTTCTACCTTCGCCGATTTTAGCATCGCGAAGAGCTTTGAGAATCCTTTTCGTCATCCCTTGCATACTATAGTTCATCACGAAGTTCTTACTAACTTAGTGATGGTGACTAGAGAATTCTGTCAATCACTATCTTATCTGGAAGATTAACTCCCACTCGATTCAAGCGATTGAAGTACTCAGACAATCTGAGCACATGCTCACTAGTTGAGCGATTCTCCTCCATCTTTTAGCTATAGAACTTGTTGAAGACTTCATATCTCTCAACTCGGGTATTTTCTTGAAATATTAACTTCAACTCCTGGAACATCTCATATGGTCCATGACGTTCAAAACGTCTTTGAAGTCTCGATTCTAAGCCGTTTAAGCATGGTGCACTAAACTATCAAGTAGTCATCATATTGAGCTAGCCAAACGTTCATAACGTCATGATCGCTCATATTGAGCTAGCCAAACGTTCATAACGTGCGCATCGCTCCTGCAATAGGTCCATCACCTAGCGGTGCATTAAGGACATAATTCTTACGTGCAGCAATGAGGATAAACCTCGGATCACGGATCCAATCCGCATCATTGCTACTAACATTTTTCAACATAATTATTCTCTAGGAACATATCAAAACAAACATATAAAAGCATAGGGAAGCAACAACGCGAGCTATTGATCTACAACATAATTTGCAAAATATTACCAGGACTAAGTTCATGATAAATTAAAGTTCAATTAATCATATTACTAAAGAACTCCCACTTAGATAGACATCTCTAGTCATCTAAGTGATTACGTGATCCAAATCAACTAAACCATGTCCGATCATCACGTGAGATGGAGTAGTTTCAATGGTGAACATCACTATGTTGATCATATCTACTATATGATTCACGCTCGACCTTCGGTCTCCGTGTTCCGAGGCCATATCTGTTATATGCTAGGCTCGTCAAGTTTAACTCGAGTATTCTGCGTATGCAACTGTTTTGCACCCGTTGTATTTGAACGTAGAGCCTATCACACCCGATCATCACGTGGTGTCTCAAAGACGAAGAACTTTCGCAACGGTGCATACTCGGGAGAACACTTCTTGATAATTTTGGTGAGAGATCATCTTATAATGCTACCGTCAATCAAAGCAAGATAAGATGCATAAAGGATAAACATCACATGCAATCAATATAAGTGATATGATATGGTCATCATCATCTTGTGCTTGTGATCTCCATCGCCGAAGCAACGTCATGATCACCATCGTCACCGGCTCGACACCTTGATATCCATCGTAGCATCGTTGTCGTCTCGCCAACTATTGCTTCTACGACTATCGCTACTCCTTAGTGATAAAGTAAAGCAATTACATGGCGTTTGCATTTCATACAATAAAGCGACAACCATATGGCTCCCTGCCATTGCCGATAACTCGGTTACAAAACATGATCATCTCATACAATAAAATATAGCATCACGTCTTGACCATATCACATCACAACATGCCCTGCAAAAGCAAGTTAGACGTCCTCTACTTTGTTGTTGTAAGTTTTACGTGGCTGCTACGGGCTGAGCAAGAACCGTTCTTACCTACGCATCAAAACCACAACGATATTTCGTCAAATAGACTCCGCTTTAACCTTCTCAAGGACCGGCGTATACACTCGATTCAACTAAAGTGAGAGAGCAGACACCCGCGGTCACCTTTAAGCAACGAGTGCTCGGGCGGTGAAACCAGTCTCGCGTAAAGCGTCTGGCGTAATGTCGGTCCGGGCGCTTCATCTCACAATACCGCTGAACCAAAGTATGACATGCTGGTAGGTAGTATGACTTGTATCGCCCACAACTCACTTGTGTTCTACTCGTGCATATGACATCAACGCATAAAACCAGGCTCGATACCCTTTGTTGGGTAACGTAGTAATTTCAAAAATTTTCCTACGATCACGCAAGACCATGGTGATGGCATAGCAACGAGAGGGAGAGTGTCGTCCACGTACCCTCGTGAGACCGAAAGCGAAGCGTTATAACAACGCGGTTGATGTAGTCGTACATCTTCACGATCCGACCGATCCAAGCACCGAACGTCACGGCACCTCCGAGTTCGCACACGTTCAGCTCGATGACGATCCCGGACTCGATCCAGCAAAGTGTCGGGATGAGTTCCGTCAACCGACGGCGTGGTACGATGTTGATGCTCCACCGACGCAGGGCTTCGCCTAAGCTCCGCGACGATATGACTTCTCCGGCGCGGGGCTTCGCCTAAGCTCATGACGATATGACCAAGTGGAATATGGTGGAAGGGGCACCGCACACGGCTAAGGAAAGATCCGTAGATCAACTTGTGTGTCATGGGGTGCCCCTGCCCCATATATAAAGGAGCCAAGGGGAGGTGGCGGCCCAAGGGGAGGCGCACAAGGAGTCCTACTCCTCCGGAGTAGGATTCCCCTCAATCCTAGTTGGATTAGGATTCGGAGGGGAAGAGAGAGAGGGGGCCCACCTTTCCTAGTCCTAATAGGACTAGGGAAGGGGGCGTGGCCACCTAGGGCTGCCCTTCTCCTTTCCTCCAAGGCCCACTATGGGCCCATGAAGTTCCGGGGTTCGGTAACCTCCGGTACTCCGATAAATTCGATTTCACTCGGAACACTTCCGATGTCCAAATGTAGGCTTCAATATATCAATCTTTATGTCTCGACCATTTCGAGACTCCTCGTCATGTCCGTGATCACATCCGGGACTCGAACAACCTTGGTGCATCAATACTTATAAACTCATAATGAACTGTCATCGAAGCGTTAAGCGTGCGGACCCTACGGGTTCGAGAACTATGTAGACATGACCTAGAACCATTCTCGGTCAATAACCAATAGCGGAACCTAGATGCCCATATTGGTTCCTACATATTCTCTGAAGATCTTTATCGGTCAAACCGCATAACGACATCGTTGTTCCCTTTGTCATCGGTATGTTACTTACCCGAGATTCGATCGTCGGTATCCAATACCTAGTTCAATCTCGTTACAGTAAGTCTCTTTACTCGTTCGTAATACATCATCTCACAACTAACTCATTAGTTGTAATGCTTGCAAGGCTTAAGTGATGTGTATTACCGAGAAGGCCTAGAGATACCTCTCCGACAATCGGAGTGACAAAACCTAATCTCGAAATCGCCAACCCAACAAGTACCTTTGGAGACACCTGTAGTACTCCTTTATAATCACCCGATTCGTTGTGGCGTTTGGTAGTACCAAAGTGTTCCTCCGTAAGCAGGAGTTGCATAATCTCATAGTTATAGGAACATGTATGGGTCATGAAGAAAGCATTAACATACTAAGCGATCAAGTGTTAAGCTAACGGAATGGGTCATGTCAATCAGATCATTCAACTAATGATGTGACCTTGTTAATCAAATAACAACTCCTTGTTCATGGTTAGGAAACATAACCATCTTTGATTAACAAGCTAGTCAAGTAGAGGCATACTAGTGACATCTGTTTGTCTATATATTCACACATGTATTATGTTTCCGGTTAATACAATTCTAGCATGAATAATAAACATTTATCATGAAATAAGGAAATAAATAATAACTTTATTATTGCCTCTAGGGCATATTTCCTTCACCTTGTTCCCCTTTTCCCCCTTTCTTTACCCGGTTCTCGCGACTGCACGATGGAGCCCAGGGGCGACGCCACCGTCGATGACGACTACTACACCGAGGTGCTACTACTACGTGCAGCCGACGGCGACCGTGGAGTAGTTAGGAGGATCCTGGCGGAGGCCTGCGCCTCTTCGATCTGTATCCCGGTTTGTGCTAGCCTTCTTAAGGCAAACTTGTTTAACTTATGTCCGTACTCGATATTGTTGCTTCCGCTGACTCGTCTATGATCGAGCACTTGTGTTCGAGCCCTCGAGGCCCCTGGCTTGTATTATGATGCTTGTATGACTTATTTTATGTTTTAGAGTTGTGTTGTGATATCTTCCCGTGAGTCCCTGATCTTGATCATACACGTTTGTGTGTATGATTAGTGTACGATTGAATCGGGGGCGTCACAAGTTGGTATCAGAGCCGACTGCCTGTAGGAATCCCCCTTCCACACTTCTTGGCCGAAGTCAAGTCTAGACATTACAAAACTTTTACTAACATGGTTGTGTGCCTTATGGGCCCACGTCGCCATTGGGTGGTACTAGGATCTTTTACTCCTCGACCTTTACTCTGGGACTCTGAACTCTCTTCTACTCGGGTTAAACGAATTTACTAACTCTAACACTAGGATCCCGTGAGCACATTCACCCCAAAGTTGGATAAAGCCATAGCTATTTCTTAGAATAGTATTTTGAACAATTTCCACACTGTCATTTGACTCCTTTGAAACATCTTTGTTTTCAGATGGAACCCACGAGGTAGGTCGTCCGCCACACGACGGCCATTGGTGCCTCAGGATCACCTGTGGTGCTAGCAGAGAAGATGACCTATCCGGGTTATCGCTGCACCTGAGTACACCGCCTTTGAGGAGTACCGGACTTTAACCAGGAGCGATGCCGAGCCATCGTCCACCTCTACTCTCGGGAGTATGACTCCACCACTCTTGTCTTGCACCGCACATGGTGTTGGGGTGACTATCGATATGGCAGTCCACGATGCTGCTTATGCTGCTCGACACGTCTTCATGGAGAGTATCGGAGTTGGACACCTCCCCTTCGAGCACATTGCTATCGCATCCGATGTTGGTGCGGAGGGTTACTACTGCTGCTGCTACTCCATCGTCACCGAGAGCCCTTCTACCATCGAACTTTGTTACGCATGCGATGGGCTGGATCGAGCTAACCGAGCTCTTCGCCATGAGTTGTACACCACCCGTCGGCACCTTTATCATGCTTTCGGCGCTGTTGCACCCTTTGTCCGATCCAGAGCTGCGGCGTTCTGCGATCTACCCAGCCAGACCGTGATGCCCCGAGGTGTCGGATGGCGGATGTGGGAGGCTACTCTCCGCGCAGCCCTCTTCTACCACTGGCGTCGGGTTCGCACTGAGTATCCACGGCCCCAGAGCCAGCGGCGTGGAGGACTATCCGCTGCCACACTACCAGCTTTCAGCTCTGACTACCTCTGCGGTACCACGTGGGGTGATGTAGGCTTGCTTGTTAAGTGTTAGATGCATTCGCCGCGAGCTGCGTGCCGCCTATGATGTCTTAGTCTATGTCTTGAACTACGTGTGCGAACTCTATGCGGGATCCCTTTGTAAGATATGCCGACTACTATGTAGTATCTATCGTCTTTGCTTTCATTATGCATGTTTCATCATGAATGATTCTTGTCCTTTGCAAATTTCTCAAATGCTGAACTACCCCTGTTATATATTAGCAGGATGGTTAGACCAGGTGGTCGTGGTCATGGAGGCAACTTCCCACCACCCCCTGAGTACATGGCTGGCATGATCCAACAGCTTGAGATGAATCGCCAGTTCATGGAGAATATGATGGCTCAGTTTCCTCGCCCCAATATGAATCAGCAGCCAACCCCAGTAACTGCAGGATTTCATGCGCCTGAACCCAACGGTGTACCGCAGCTCAACTCAGCCTCTGGATGCTGATGACTGGCTCCATGACATCACCTATGAGATGGAGTCTGCTGATGTAGCCCCTGCCAGCTATGTCACCTTTGCTTCCTTCTTCCTGAAGGGACCCGCAGCTCAATGGTGGGACAGCCACAGCGTACTCGCCAGATTGGAACAATCATCACCGCCGGACTTCAAGCTGCTTTCGTGCCGCTTCATCCCTCAAGGAGTCATGGACGGAAGAAGCGTGAGTTCATAACCTCACCGGGGCAACAAAACTATTGAAGCTTATCGGCGGGAGTTTCTAGACTTGTCTCGCTATCTTTGAAGAGGACATTGCAAGCGATGCACGCAGAGCGGAGAAGTTACGTGACGACCTTCAAGTCGACATCAAGCTCGCACTTCTAGTGCACGACTTTGCTGATTTCGCCACCTTGGTGAACAAGGCCATTAATGTCGAAACTGGCTGCGCAGGAATACCAGAGCTCTAACAGCGAACCGTGACACGGGCTCATCTTGAGCCCGTCCTCGCAGGTTGAAGATATGGATTCCCAACAGCATGTACCAGCCAATCGCACCTGCCCCAAGGCAGACCTATCTTGCACCTCGTCGCTTACTCCTCCAACTAGGCAGCCAAGGCTTCCAGCTCCACCACCCCAAGCTCCTGTTCCCACTCCCAATAATGGTGCATGCTACAAGTGTGGTCAACCAGGTCACCGTGCTAGGGATTGCAATCGAATCGTAATCAATCGGCACTTCCATGGCGGCCGTGGAAGCAACCAGCCCGCAACAACAACGCCAAGTCTTATGGTCGTGTTCATGCCAACCACGTTGATCTGAGCGAAGCTCAAGACCAGCACCTCTCGTGATGGGTACACTCGTAAATTCAGATTACCGATCCGTTTTATTTGATACAGGTGCATCGCATTCATTCATGTCTGAAGATTTTGCATGCTTGCACGACATTAAATGTGAGGACATGATTGCTTCGCTATTAGTGCACACCCCTGCGGGCCAATGTCGGACCTCCATGATTTGCAACGACGTCCCCGTTGAAATCGGAGGACTGGAATTTCTTGTCTCTCCCATAGTACTGAAGTCTTGTAGCATTGATCTCATTCTGGGAATGAATTGGTTAAAAGCGCATACTGCTTCTATCGTTTGCGCCACCAAGACCGTCCATCTGCTACACCCTTCTGATGAAATAATAAGCTACAATGCTCGTCTGGTTCAAAATGCCGAGGCAAGGCTCTATGCATTGAATGCATTGAACTCTGCACCACTCAAGGGCATTGAAAACATTCCTGTCGTTCGCGACTTCCAGGACGTCTTTCCTGAAGAACTTCCAGGGATTCCCCCTGCTAGAGCTGTCGAATTCGTCATCGACTTGAAACCAGGCACCACTCCTATAGCCAAGCGACCCTACAAGATGCCGCCGCATGAACTCCTTGAGCTTAAGGAGGAAATCGACAAGTCTCTTCGCAGTGGTTTCATTCGCCCAAGTTGCTCTCCTTGGGGAGCACCTTCTCTCTTTGTCAAGAAGAAGGATGGGACAAACCGATTGGTCCAAGACTACCGTCCTATAAACCAAGCTACCATTCAGAATAAGTATCCTCTTCCTCGGATCAATGATCCGTATGATCAAGCGGCTGGTTCGCCGGTGTTCTCTAAACTCGACTTAAGGTTGGGTTACCACCAGATCCGTGTTCGTGAAGAGGATATCCCAAAGACCGCCTTTGTGACTCGATATGGTTCATACGAGTACACCGTCATGTCTTTCGGCTTAACCAATGCTCCAGCCACCTTCTCTCTTCTCGATGAACTATATATTCATGGATTACCTCGACAAGTTAAATCGTGGTTTATCTGGATGATATCCTGGTATTTTCCAAGAACGAAGAAGAACATGTTGAACATCTTAGTCTTGTCTTTGGAAAAGCTACGAGAGCATCGACTATATGCCAAGTTCTCCAAGTGTGAATTACGGCTGCCAAGTAACCTATCTTGGGCATGTCATCTCTAAGGATGGTATTGCCGTCAACCTGAATGAGTTCAGGCTATTCTTGATTGGAATCCTCCGAAGAATGTCAAGCAAGTCGAAGTTTTCTCGGTCTCGCCACTATTGTCGCCGATTAGTGAGAACTTCTCCAAGATTGCCGACCTCGACTAACTTTGTTGCATAAGGGTGTCAAGTTCCAATGGATGACAAGTGTCGAAAGCTTCCGGCACTCAAAGACAAGTTGACTTCTGCCCCAAAGACTAGCTCCACGATACTAAGAAGGACTTCGTCATTTATCGCTACGCTTCCGTCAAGGATTAGGCTGTGTCCTAATGCAGGAGGCGCAAAGTGATTGCTTATGCCTCTCGGCAATTCGCCCTCACGAAGAGAACTACCCAGTTCACGACCTCGAACTTGTTGCTATCCTTCATGCCTTTGAAGCGGTGGCGACATTACCTTCTCGTAATCGTTGTGAGATCTTCACCGACCACCAAAGTCTGAAGTACTGTTTACTCAGCCAGACTGAACCTCCGTCGGCAGAGATGGATGGAGATTGTTGCAGACTTTGACTTGGGTATTTCCTATACACCAGGCAAGGCTAATGTAATGGCTGATGCCTTAAGCCGCAAGTCTTAATGCAACCACCTCCAGATTCACAAGGTTCAGCCCTCACTTGTTGAAGAATTCAGCTGAACCTCCATATTGTTCCTCCGGTGCACTTTTCGCTCCCCTCCTCCGGAGTTTCGCAAGATGAATCTCGTTGTTTCCGGGGTTCCCTCTATACCCTGGTCGTCGAACCTGATCTCGTGAGCTCCATCAAGACAATACAGGGATATGACTCTGAAGCCCACAAGATTAAGCGCGACCTCAAAGAAGGAAAGCCCTCTTTCTTCACTATTGCTGATGATGGCGCCTTGTACTTCAAAGGCCGCCTAGTGGTGCCGTGTAAGGAGAAAAACCTGAATATGACTCAAAAAGTTATGAAAGAAGCTCATGATACGCCTCTATGTATCCATCTTGGTAGTACAAAGATGTACCAGGACATTCGTCAAAGATTCTGGTGGTCTAACATGAAGCAAGACATCGCTCGTTATGTTGCTGAGTGTAACGTTTGCCGTCGTATTAGGCCTGCTGGAACTCTGCAACCTATCTCTATTCCTGAATGGAAATGGGACCATGTCGAGATGGACTTCGTTACTGGATTTCCCAAATCGCAGAAAGGTAATGATGCTATTCTTGTCGTCATTGACCGGCTTTCTAAAGTTGCACATTTTCCGCGGTCAAAGAAACGATCACTGCTAGTCAGCTTGCAACCTCTATATGTCCGAATTGTTTCACTTCACGGTATTCCACTGGTTATCAGTTCGGACCGTGGCAGCTTATTCACTTCAAGATTCTGGGCAAGTTTCCAAGAAGCTATGGGGACTCACTTATCTTTCAGTACGGCATTTCATCCACAGTCGCAAGGGCAAGTTGAACGTGTCAACCAAGTTCTCGAAGACATGCTTCGAGCTTGTGTTATTTCCTTCGGCAAGAAATGGGAGGAATCTCTCCCGTATGCTGAGTTCTCTTATAATAATAGCTATCAAGGTAGTCTGAAGATGGCCCCTTCGAAGTGTTATATGGACGAAAGTGTCGAACCCCTCTGAACTGGTCAGAAACTGGGGAACGTCCACTCTTTGGTCCGGATATTATCCAACATGCCGAGGATCAAGTCCGCATTATTCACAAGAATCTCAAGACTGCTCAGTCACGCCAAAAGAGTAATTATGACCGTCATCATAAAGACATGGTCTATCAACCTGGCGAAAAGGCCTATCTTCGCGTTACACCAATGAAGGGTGCTCACTGCTTCGGGATCAAGGGCAAGCTAGCTCCTTGCTATATTGGCCCATTCACTATTCTGGAAAGGCATGGAAAAGTGGCATATCAACAGGAGCTTCCGTTGAACCTTTCTCAGGTTCATGATGTGTTCCACGTGTCACAGCTCCGTCGCTGCTTCAAGGACCCAATCCGAGCAGTGGATCATGAAGTGCTCGAATTGCAATAGGACCTCTCCTATAAAGAGCATCCGGTCCGCATTCTCGACCAAGCTGAATGTCGCACACGCTAGAAGGCGATCAAGTTCCTCAAAGTCCAGTGGTCGCACCATTCTGAAGATGAAGCCACACAGGAGCGAGGATCGCTGCGTGATGAATACCCTTTGTTTTCTTCTACCTCCTAAATCTTGGGGCGAGATTTCTTGTCTTGGAGGAGATTTGTAGCGCCGGATAATTAGGCTACAGTAAAACTCTCCTGATGATGCCATGTCATCTATGTTACTGTTGCTAATTAAGTGGTAGTTCAGAAACATTGCAAATTCAAAAAAAAAGAATTAGCGACAAACACCCAAAGTTTTCAAAAGTCAAAACAAAAATGTTCGGTGGTTGCCGAATATTACAAGGGTAATTATGGTGCAACAAACACCTTTTTATAAAATGGCTAAATGGTTTAAAATGATTTAAACAGAAAAGAAAGAAATAATAAAAGAAAACAGTAAACAAACAAACAAAAAAAGAGGAAAAGGAAAAGAACCCCCACACCGGCCAGCCAACCCAACTGGCGGCCCATTCGACCACCGCCCAACTGGCAGGCCCATACCGCCCACCGCCACCCACTCCCCTTATCCACTCCTCACCCAAACCCTAACCTAACCACCCCCACTCGCACCACTCCACCCATTTGGATCTGGATCTGGAGGACTCGATCCCTCGCCCCACTGACGTCGATCTTGGCCTTGGCGCCGAGCTCCACCCTCCACGGCCTGCCTCCTCGTCGGCGTCGACCCGTCCCCCTCCACAACAGCCCTCCCGACCTCCATCGCGCCCATGCCCGTTCCTGCAAACTCCCGTGAGCCTCGACCTCCTCCTCCCTTCCCTCGTCGCCGCTTTCTGCCCGTAGCCACCACGCCGGGGCACACCGAACCAGCGGTCGACGCGCCTCGTCTGTCGACCGCGTCCCGCGCCCTCGTCTTGCAGCGCTCACCGCCGCGCCCGCGCCCCCCTCCTGCTGCGCGCGGTGCCTGCGCGCCGACCGCCGCCTGCACCACCCTCTGCTGCCACGCCCGGTGCCCGAGGCCACGACCTCGCCTCGTGCCCACAGCTCCGCCTCCTGCCGTAAATCACCACCGTCGCCCGGCGTCGGCCGCCCGCCGCCGATGCCCTGACCAATCCCGCTTCGATGCTCCTCCGCGGCTATGGCTCTGCCGCCCGGCGCACTCTCGGGTCTCGGGTCCTCCGTCCGGCGCTTCGCGCTTCGCCGTCGACCGTGCCCCTGCCGCCCTTGCCTCGCTTCACCTCGCCCGGCCTCACCTCTCAGTGCTGCAGCTTGCCCCGCTTCGGTCTTGGCAATGAATGAGCAGTGCCGATCGGTGGCGCCCGGCGCCCAAAGACACCACCGCCAGCTGCGCCCATTTGGGTTGTGCCTTGCCCGACCGCTATGGCCTGGCCCTTTGCCAAGCAGGCCCGCGCCCCCACAAAACGTTTAAAAAAGAAAATTAAAAAATAATAATAATTGAAATATCAATTAATTAATTAATTAACTAAATAATTAACTTAATTAATTCTGTTTAAATTAACTAATTAAGATTAATTAACCTAATAACTAGTTAACCTAATTAAGTGCTGTTAATTAGCTAAACGGTCTCTAACAGGTGGGACCCACCTGTCAGGTTGACCAGTCAACCTCTGTTGACTGCTGACGTCATGATGACATCAACAAACACTATTCTGGATAATGTTAGAATTAAATAGTTAAATAAATCCTAAAATTGATTTAAATCTTTTAAAATTAATATAAAATAAATCGTAGCTCAGATGAAAATACTTTCTACATGAAAGTTGCTCAGAACGACGAGACGAACCCGAATACGCAGCCCGTTCATCCGCCACACACCCCTAACATATCAAACTCGCAACTTTCCCCCTCCGGCCCCTCTGCCGAAAACGCGGAACCCCGGGATACTTTCCGGATGTTTCCCCTTCACGGTATCATCACATACCGCGTTAGGGCACGCCTAGCATCACACTTTGCTTTGTCATGCATCGTCATGCATCTGTTTGTAAATATTCATTGTTTCTTCCCCTCTTCTTCCGCTGAACACCGAGACCGACGTTCTGTCGCTGCCCGGTTCGACTACGGAGTTGGCGACCCTCTCTCTTGCCGAGCAACCAGGCAAGCACCCCCTTGATCACGGATATCGCCTATTCTACTCTATCTGCTTGCATTAGAGTAGTGTAGCATGTTCTTGCTTTCCGTTATACCTATCCCGATGCATAGCTTTGTCCTTGCTACTATCATTGTTACCTTTACGCAATCCTACATGCTTAGTATAGGATGCTAGTATTCCATCTGTGGCCCTACATTCTTGTCCGTCTGCATGCTATACTATCGGGCCGTGATCACTCGGGAGGTGATCACGGGTATATACTTATCTTATACATGATACATGTGGTGACTAAAGTCGGTTGGCTTGTGGAGCACCATGAGTGGATCTTTGTGGCGGAGCGACAGGCAGGTTGGGACCGCCTAGGAGAGAGGTTGGCCTGGCCCTGTTCGGCGTTCGCGGATACTTAACACGCTTAACGAGATCTTGGTATTTGATCTGAGTCGGCCATTTGGTCTATACGCACTAACCAACTATCGGGAACGATTATGGGCACTTTCGGCGTCGTGGTATCGGCGAAACGCACTTCGTGACGTCGGCGGCGGCGGCGCGCGCGGATTGGAACGTAGGCCTGCTCTTATATTAAGGGGCTAGTTACGCTTCCGGCCGCCCGCATACGTCTTGGTGTGCTAAGGCGATGGGCCCGGACCCTGTGCGCTTAGGTTTAGACCGGCGTCTTGGCCTCTCACAGTGCCTAGGTGGGGCTGCGGCGTGTTGATCTTCCGTGGCGGGCATGACCCGAGAAAAGTGTGTTCGCCAAATGGGATCAAGCGTGTTGGGTTATGTGGTGCACCGCTGCAGGAAGTTAATCTATTGAATAGCCGTGATCTTGATAACAGGGCGACTTGGAGTTGTACTTTGACCTTATGACCACTAGAACCGGATACTTAATAAAACACACCCTTCCAAGTGCGGATACAACACGGTGGTCGCTCTCTCTCGTGGTTACGAGGAGGGATCGCGGGTAGGATTATTGCTATGCGATGCTACTTGGGGGCGTCGATCTACTCTCTTCTACATGTTGCAAGGCGGAGGCTGCGAGCGTAGTCTTCGACGGAATAGATATCCCCTCTTATTACGGCATTACGCAGCTCGGTCCTTGATATGGCCCTTTACACATATATCCATGCATATGTAGTGTAGCTCCCTTGCGAGTACTTTGGATGAGTACTCACGGTTGCCTTGTTCCCCTTTTCCCCCTTTCTTTACGGTTGCTGCGACGGCACGATGGAGCCCAGGGCGAGACGCCACCGTCGATGGCGACTACTACTGCGGAGGTGCCTACTACTACGTGCAGCCCGGCGGCGGCGACCGGGGAGTAGTTAGGAGGATCCCAGCAGGAGGCCTGCGCCTCTTCGTCTGTATCTCGGTTTGTGCTAGCCTTCTTAAGGCAAACTTGTTTAACTTATGTCGTACTCAGATATTGTTGCTTCCGCTGACTCGTCTATGATCGAGCACTTGTATTCGAGCCCTCGAGGCCCCTGGCTTGTATTATGATGCTTGTATGACTTATTTTATGTTTTAGAGTTGTGTTGTGATATCTTCCCGTGAGTCCCTGATCTTGATCGTACACGTTTGTGTGTATGATTAGTGTACAATTGAATCGGGGGCATCACACTGGTGCCGTGGGGGCGTCGACGGCAGGCCTGGCAAGGTCGATGCGCCTGTTCTGAAGATGGATCGGTGGAAGACTGCAACGACGACCTATGAGAGTGCGTCGAACCGGTGTGTGCCCCAGACCTAGTATGCGTCTTGGTTGAGGCCTCTGGCTTTAGATGTTAGGCTTACGTGAGAGGTCAGGGTATTTGGCTCAGACTATCTGCACCCCTTCATCAAGTGGATAGAAATAGCGACAGATGTTGTCCAAGATGACGGCTTCAGACATATTGATGTATTACATTATAAGGTCTTTTGTGAATAATTAATAAAATAGTTGTATAAATCGCCTATATGTATAGGCCGGGGGTCAACCTCCTTTCAAACAAAAACAAGACACGGAGGCTACGTTGCACTGTAACTAATTAATCTTTTGAGTACGGGTCATACCATGTAAGGAAATTATCAAGTTTCTACACCATGAAACATTTTCGTTATCATTTGCACTTAATGTTTTACCACAATTTTAACAACATTATTCACAAATATACCTTCATGTATTATCTCGTTATACAATAATTTGTATTTTTTATTTTCTAAAACATCAATTAAGGTACCTCTTGCATAGTACCTTCCAAAAGTATTTATCTGAAATTGTTCAATTTTTATACATAGAAAATTCTACATTGCATAGTTCATGTATTAATCTAGGAAATATCTTTTGAATTTATTTGATAATATTTAGGTATTAAACGATTTTCTAGCTTTTTAGTGGAGATAACACAAATTTAAACTAATGTATCACATGTAAAAAAAGAACTACATGTATCTTAAAAAATATAAATTATAATAATAGATTAAAATAATTGTGTACATATTTTTGCTTCTGTCTACAAAATGTATCAAATAATTCAAATTTATGACAACCTTATTTCAACTATATTTGAAACCTTTAATTACACTTATTTCTTAACAATAGATTAAATCCTACTGTCAACATGTGTGAAAATAACTTGAATATAAAGATGGAAATATTATGAATATTTGTACATATATTCACATTTTTGTAGCTTTTTTTAGAATTTCTGGCATTATTATTGTACAAACCTAAGTTGTTGTTGTTTTTTAAATGAGAAAGGGTTGCTTGGGCTGGTCTCAGTTTGATTATTGGGAAATGGCCTATTACGTGGTGATCTGTAACGTGTTTCATTCTGTGGCAATAGAAAACATTACTCGTTTGGGCTTGCTGAGCCCACTTTTGATCGGTGGTGAAAGTTTCAAAACTGTCACATAATAGAGAGCTCCTTTTTTTTTTGAGAAACAGCACGCTTTATTACTCAATGTTTAGGGGAATACAAAGGTGATTTGGAGGCTCATCCAACCAGATGTAACGCCCCACCTCTAGTGATGTAGCCATCCTAGCTAATCTATGGGGTTCCCCATTACAAACACGTTGTTCATGACTAAACAAGCAGGCTTCAAAGAGAGCAGCTCTAGCTTGTGTTTCCTTCAGAATCACATAGTAAGGACCCAGGTTAGCTTGTGTTTGAAGCTCCTTTATGACTCTCACACAGTCAGATGCCAAACTGATCTTCTTCACATGCAAGTCCTCGGCCAAAGCAATGGCCTCCCTGCATGCATGCGCTTCAAGTGCTGCCGAGTCCGTCACGCCATTGATCTCCACAACTGACGCTCCCAGAAATCGGCCACCTTCATCACGACACACAGCCGCCGCCGCGCCCCTGTAAAGGAGCTTGGCCACCGCACCATCTGCGTTCAGCTTCACCCGGCCCGCCTCCGGTTTGATCCATAATTGAGAGCTCCTGTTCGGCGCTTTAAGCGCCCGAACATGCTCCTAGAGCCCACGCTACTCCGCTCTTGGGACGGCCCAAGCAGAAGGCAATCACTCCCTGGTTGCTCGATCATTTTATTTGCAGGTCTGATTGTGTTTGACCGGTCACGGTTGACCGGTTACTGCTGAGTTTTGAAAAATAATATGGAAGAAACTAAAAAAATAGCAAAAAAAGTGAATTCTAAAAATGTTCACAGATTCTGAAAAGAAGTTCACAATTTTGAAAAAAGTTCACCGAATTTGCAAAAAAAGGTTCTTGATTTTGAAAAAAAAAATCAAATTTGAAAAATGGTCATTGATTTTGAAAACATGATCGTCGATTTTGCAAAACAAATATCATCAAATTTGAAAAATAGTTCATCAAATTTTAAAAATGTTCAGCAAAAACTGAAAGAAAAGTTCGTTGATTTTTTAAAAAAATCATCAAAGTTGAAAAAAGTTCATCAAGAAACAAATTTATGGAAATTTTAGAAAAGTTCAAATAATTTTCAAAAAAAGTTCATAAATTTTAAAACAGTTCATCGACTTTGAAAAAGGTTCGAAGAGTTTTCAAAAAAATCTGCTAATTTGAAGAATATTTTGATTTGCAAAAAGTTCACGCATTAAAGCAAAGGATTAAAATAAAAAGGAACAAGAACAAAAAACAAATACCAACCGCCCATAAAACCAACCAGATGACAAATGTGCCGACCTAGCGCGGATGTGGGTGTGCGCCAGTTGACAAATTAGCATGTAACCGGCGCCGAGGGCGCCAAATAGAAAATGCCCACATAATTAAGCCGATCCATTGCCAGTCCACGTATATCGTGGTTGGAGAGGGAGCGCCCTTCTAAGCCAAGGAACGAGATTTTATATGGATATCTTTTTTTGGGGGGTAAATCTGATATTATTATTTTTCCTTAGCAAGATCACTGGCCACCAAGTCATGCAGGAATATACTTCCTCCGTTCCCAAATAATTGTCTTTCTAGCCATCTAAAATGGACTACAACATACGGACGTATGTAGACATGTTTTAAAGTGTAGATTCACTTATTTTACTCCGTATGTAGTCACTTGTTGAAATCTCTAAAAAGACAATTATTTAGGAACGGAGGGAGTAGGTGTGTGGTCCTAGGTGCTCCACACCCCTGCATGAAAATTAAATTTAAAAATTTCTAAAAAGAAATCAGGAATTTAGGATATCAAACCTGGGAGCCCAATCTACTCATATGTGAAGTTTCGTGAAAAAAATACAAGGAAAGATATATGTGGCGAAGTAAATACAGTCCAAACTAAAATCCATGCAGACAGTTTTTTTCTATACATAGGAATTTTTGCCTTTTTTTACCACAGATACGTTTTCTGGTGTTTTCTTCATGAAGTTTCACACAAAAGTAGATTGGACACCAAAGTTTCATATCCCAAATCCCATTTTTTTTCTTTCAAATTTTCGGTATCTTTTTTTTTGAACTTAATGTTCATACAGGGGGTGGAGCACCCCGGTGCTACAAATCCTCTTCCATCCGGTACCTTATTACATTGTCTCAAAGAGTACTTCATTAACCAGAGACCTTTGTCAATAGGCCAGCACTACCAATCAGCCGGATGATAATCGTGTGTTTTAAACCGCCTTGAGAGCCGTGCGATTGGGCCTAGCTAGTCGTCTGATTTTCGCGTCACAGGTACCTGAAGCCAGTCAAACCGTCGCTTTCACACAAACCCGTGTTCACACACACATGTACGCATGCAGGGCATTTGACTGCGGCGTCGCAGCGTGGCTGCCCTTGCTGGCGCGAAGACTTTCAGCTATGCACATCCATGGTTTGTGGTGGCATGGAATCAAAAATTGTAGAAAATGTATGGTAGCAGCGTGCACCATTAGAAGCCAAAACGGCAGTCTCCATTGCAGCGACAACAGCTGCTGCAAAGACATGCGCCGAGTGCCTACTACGAACGAGGGCTGACACACTACAAGTCGAGACGATGATGCTGCTGCAGTGGGCATCAATCTGGACGGCGGGTTTTGCGATGGTTACCCGTCTCCTTCGACGGCCGCGGCATGCTACAAGGGGAGCTGGGACGGTATGCTTCAACGGCTACGGCGATGGCGCGTCAGCTTGCTTTGAACGGTCATTGTGTGCTTCGACAACCGCAACAATGCTGCGAAGGTAGGTCGGCTGCTTCGGTGATGTCGCAATGGTGTACGTTGATGGCCATGGTGATGCTGCGATGGCCGCCCGACTGCTTCAATGATGTTGCGACAAGGTGCTTTGACGGACGCGACAATGTTGGAATGGCAGCTTGGATGGTGCTGCAACGACATGCTTCAGTGGGCGCGACGATGCCACGATGGTGTTCTTCAAACAATCGCGGTGTGCTTCGATGACATGCGTTGACGGCCGTGGCGATGTTACAACGATGGTCTGGCTGCTTCGATGATGTTGCGACGGCATGCTTCAATGGGCGCGACGATGTGACGACGGCGTTCTTCAAACGGCCGCGTGGTGCTTCCATGACATGCGTTGACGACCGCGGCAATGCTACACCGGCAGTCTGGCTGCTTCGATGATGTTGCGACGACATGCTTTGAAGGATCACGACGATGTTGCGAAGACGTGCTTCGACGATGCTGTGATGGAGGCCAGTGGCGGAGCTTGCAGCCCAAAGGTGGGCGGGCCAAATAGAAAAAGTAGCCTGTGGGCTGCTGTTTTAAGGCCCAGAAGTAGATATATAGTGTATAAAATTCCATGGGCTGGGCGGGCCACGGCCTGTTCAGCCTTGCTGAAGCTCCGCCAGTGATGGAGGCCCAACTACTTCGACGATGCTGCAAAGACATGCTTCTCGGCCATATGGCAGTGCTGCGATGATGGCATGGCTGCTTCGACGATACTACAATAGCGGACTCGCTACTGCGATGTTGTTGTGATGGCATGTTTCGACGATCATGGCGGCGCTGGAGGCGTTAAGAAGGCTACTCAAAGCATGCATTGCTAGTGTTTTGCATGCAACAACGATGCCCAACTCGCTAGGCAAAAGCAATGATCAGTGCCAACTCGCGCTGGCTTGCTCAGAATGGTTAATGCATCCAGCATGGATAGCCATGCGGTCAACTCAATAAAGAAACAAAGGCTGGCGTGAAGGACAGATGAGAGAGGGAGTAGCAGCAGCAGCGGTGTAGACACGAGCTACATGACGCATGCGTGTGCGCGAGGTAAAACAACAACAACAGCGGTCCCATATGGACACACAAAAGTAGCAGCCGTGGGAACGTGCATCCCGTAAGGCTAGCCATAGTGGGAGTAACTTAGGTAGTAACATAACACATCCCAAGAAACAATTGCTTATGTGGCATGGAGTTAATGAGGAAAGAGATGCTTGTGGTAACATAATATGTTACTGTAACATAACACACCCCGAGGTAAAATGAGTCTATATCTCAATTAATGAAGAACTGCGTATTACCATTCATCGTATATTCTTACTTGCATTATGAAGGTAATAACGTAGGTAATAACATATCGTATTCTTGAGTCTAAGTTACTTCCCACTATGACCAGCCTAAGGAACGAGCTTAGAATCCTGGAATCAGCCAGGACACACAGGCACGTGGCGGCTGGGGGAGGCGGCTTACGCCGGGCTGAAATCAGCCGGATGATTAGAAACGTTTTCCTTGTTTTTTTTTTACATATGTATATCTTATCTTATTTTAAAATTAATAAAATATCGCACCAGAGTCCCGTTGCTCCCCCAAAAAAACTGTGTTTACGTATAGTCGGAAAAATAACCTTTGTGTACATAAAATTAATCTTCCAATCTTACCAGCTGCTTGAAAATGAATAGTTGGAATCACATATTCAGTCTATCAAATTAATAGTAAGGAGTACTACTAGTTATCCGAGCAGCATGTGAAGCAGCATGTCATTGCACGCGTCCATGGCGCCGGGCAGGCACCAGTGTAGGCAGTCCCGGGACACCCTGAACTTCTCCGGCTCCCACAGCCGGTACTTGCTCGGGTGGGCGTCCGGCCGCAGCGCCATGGCCTCAGTCGCGTCCATCAGCAGCATCCTCACTCCTTTCCCTCCCGCCGCAGCCTCTGCCGCCGCGAACTCCTCCACCTGTATCCGGCGCATCTCCTTCTGCTCCTCGTCCATCTCCCACTCGCCGCGCCGGAGAGGCCGCGTCCGGACGCAGTCGCCGTCCTCGCTCCGCGTCCCGTTCTCGTAGTGCGACGGCGAGATCGTCCGCACGACGACCGTCCTGGAACGGCCGCCCGGCGCGCCCACGGCCGCGCGGAGCGCGCTCCGGAACGCCAGCCGCAGGGAGTACCGGAGCGTGAGGTCGGTGACGTTGGGCGCGTGGCAGCCGCTGCACCCGACGAGGCGGCCGCGCTTGTAGAACACGGACGGCCGGTAGAACCAGCTGCCGGTGGAGACGACGATGTAGTCGAACATGCCGGCGTGGGCCGCCCATCCAGCGTCCGGCTCGTCCAGGTGGAGGCTCCACAGGCCCGCACCGCTGCGCGTCGGGCCGTCCCGGTCGGTCTCGACGGCGCGGACGAGGAACGGCGACCAGAAGTCGGCGACGGCGAAGCCGTGGCGCTCGTAGCGGTAGACATACCCCGCTTTGGTCCACGGCACGGGCCGCTCGGCCTGCGCCAGGAGGCACACGAGCGAGTGCATCTGGTTCCTGGCGAGCGAATCGCCGACGAACGCCACGGATTTGCCCCTCATGGCGCCGAGGAACCGCGCCGCGTCGAAGCGCGGCAGCTCGCACCCGTCCGGCCGCCACCGCCACCGGACGAACCCGAGGTCCGGCTTGCCGTAGCGCATGCAGTCGTAGTGGCCGTGGATCACGGGGCACGTCTCGTTGGTGTATCGCGGCGCGCCCGGGTCGGGCAGCCACTCGCCCTTGAATATGTCGCAGGATCCGTTGACGCCTCGCCCATGGCCCGTCGTGCTCGTGAGCAACGGCGGCATCAGCGGCACGCGGCCGGGCAGGCTCATCGCCGCGAGGACTACAAGACACGTCGTGAGGACGGCGGCGGGGAGTACATAGTGCCAGTGGCGGCTGTAATGGGCAATCGCCGGGAGCTTGACTCTATGAAACTCCATCGGTGTTAACACACGAACTACGAATCATGAGCGTTATGTTTATGATGTGTGGTATGAATCAGTATATTTATACGGATTCCTTTTTGTGCTGCTTCATGAACATTCATCAGTGTCAGGTGGAAGTAGCACGTCGATGCGATACCATTGACAACGAAGACGGTGGTGACTAGTTAGCGCTGCACGGTACGTAATTGGCATGCAGCTTACACTTGTGATGGTGGATTCCACGTGACCTCGAGTGCTAAACAGGTGCGCCTGTACGAGGCCATGAGCACTGGCCAAACTGTAAACTGAGCTAGCGGTAGAGCTCCATTCTTTTTGACTGGCGTGTCGAGATGTAGGAACGGGAGTCACCCACCAGTCCAAACATTCGAGAATGAGCATTTTATTTCCAGATCTGTCGCGTATTTTCCAACGCTATGGGCCGTGGAAATCTCATCTAGGCCAGTAGCGTAGGCTACTTTATTCGCAAAAAAAAAAAAAGCGTAGGCTACTTCGTGTTGGACTTTTTTTTCTCGATGAAATATGTAGGACGCTGATAACTGCCACACGTGTGGCATCTAGTGGGGTTGTGCCGCACGCCTGTAATAACCTGAGACGACCCGCCCAAGACGACGGCGTTAGGCGCAAGCAGCCACAACCCGACGTCCGGTGTGTGGCTGTCGCCCACGTCCGGCGATCGACCACACCGCTGCCGCGACCTAACGCGCCCCTCGTCACGGCTTGCCTTCCAACCCGATCGACACCGCGCGTCGTCTTCTACCTCTCGATCCCCTAACTCCGCCGCCTTCCTTCTCTAGTTGCCATGGCAACAGGCGGATCCCTAAGCGCCTCCCACGCTACCCCCCCCCCCCCCCAACCCCGCCCTCCCGAGGCAGCGAGCTAACAAGTGGATCTCCGATCTCCTTCTGTTTCTCGTCCCTCTTCTGTCAAGAGATTTGAAATTGCAGATTGCCCACGAAGACGGCGACTAGATCCACGCTGCCATGGCAAACACACCATGAATTTGTGTGTATTCACATTTGCACACCAACATACGCCAGATCTGCCATATTCTATCCTAGAGTTGAGCTAAGCTTCTGGGTTGGCTTGGTGCGAGTAGTTGCTACAGAAGGGTCTGTAGGAATCACTAAAAATAGGGGGAGAAAGGAGGAATTTGGCATAGGGAGGGAGGAAAAATAATTGCCACTTGTATCTGACGTTAGTTGCCACCTATCTTTGGCGTCAGCTGCCACAATATTATGTTGTTACTTGCCATCATATTATGTTAGCTGTTGTCATCGGTTCAAAATGATAGTTGGCATCCAGATTTTAGAAAAGAGAATGAATGTGCATGTCCTACTTGCCATGATGTGTTGGTTGTCTACGCAAGAAATGTGATACGATTGCCGTGTTATCGTGTATGTGCAAACAGCAAGGATGCATTTTGCGGATACTGATGCGTTCTTGTTCATGCAGTGACTGAAAACACAGTGGGAGAAAAAGCTAAAAAATGAATCATGAAGATGGCACTTATCCTTGGTTTTCTCAAAGGCCGGAAACACCCCCTTGGGATGCAGCAGAGTACAATCAACTCATTTCTGCAGGGTCGTTGCTGCCACTACTAGAGCAGTACGCGAGCATCGGTATGATGCATGATAAAAAAAAGGGACAATTGCCATGTTTGTGACGAGGAAGATGGCATTCTACTTATGTCCTACAATGTCATTTTTCGCAGGTTCTTATGACCCAACCACACACACGGGGATACCATGGCAAGTTCAGGCATAGGGCGCTAACGCTGACACATGTACGGGCAACCAACTTCAAGTAGCCAATGTGGCGAATCAAGGCAACGCATACGAAAAAGAAAACATACTGGTGTGGCCATGAAATTAAACTTTCAAGGATGGCAAAGACTTACGAGTTATATGGAAAAATGTAGGACCTTCATGCAACACGTGGCAACAGGCGGCAACCATGTACCTGCCATCAAGTCATACAGAGGTGAATCTATGAAGTGAAGTTGTGGACAGTGAATTAGGAGAAAGAACATAGGTGACATTGGGGTTTTCATGGTGACTTGACAGCTGCAGTTGCCATGCCTGGGCAGCTGCAGTTGCCATGCCTGGACAACTGCAGTTGCCATGCCTGTATAGCTGCAGTTGCCATGTCTGGACAACTGCAGTTGCCATGTATAATCAAAATGTGATTGCAATGTCTAAACAACTGACGGTGGCAAGTGTGAACAAATCTATGTGGCGTGGTTGGACCATTACATGTGCCATGTTGTACAAACTACAGTTGCCATGCATTGACCAACTGCTAAATGATCACAGGTAGTTATGGTGGAACCACATCGGCAAACGTCTCATGGCAAGCTTCATAGTTGCAGGCCTACGCTATTGCAGATAGAGAACATCAAATTGGAATGACAAACCAAATACGATCAGCACATGCGGCACAACAAGGTAAAAAATGTGAACCCGAAAAATAGTAGTGCATTTGCTTTTGTGGAAAATAGCATGGGGAAAAAGTGGATTTGTCACGGTGGTGGAGGAAAAACAACAAAAAATGCTACCAAGTGGACGTGTGCAAATAGTCATCTATTGTCTTCAGGATTTGTCAATTGTTGTATGCATGTGTGCAACATTCGTGATTGATTCCATTTGCCTAGTGAGCTCGTACCTAGAATCCAAGGTTTGATGCTAAAGATACTGGTTGCCATGCCTTGGCAACAAGTAATGCCATGTTTGTTGGACTGTAGCTGCCATGACTGAAAAATTGCAGTTGCCATGCATGGGCACATGCACATGCCATGACTTGCTCTATGAATGATGTCAAGACAAATTAGATGCAGTTGCTATATTCCGTTGCGATAACCCTGCCACTGAAGCCATGCTTATACACGCACCTATTTTTTTGCAGGACCTTCAACTACGATCAACATCGGCGTGGGGACATCTACTGCGGGAACCTCTGAGCACACGGAAGAAGCATTCCACCAGCCAGTCAACAATCCTGCCACAAACAATGCAGAATCAGTGTCGGAAATGGCAACCGTCCTAGCAATGTCGACGAGCACACCTTTGCACACCAACACAAGCAACACTCAAGCAGATGAAACAACCGCCGATACTGAAGTGAATGATGAAACTGATGACGAAGCACAAGGGGATGAAGAAGATGGGCAATCAGAAATCATGGTACCTCAGCCACCATATGTTGGGCAGAAATTTGATTTGTTTGAAGATGCCAAGGAATTCTACCAGAGATATGCAATGTTCCATGGGTTTGCGGTCAACACCGAATACCATAGGAAAATTTAAAAAAACTAACGAGTACAGCAGAGGTGAGATGAGGTGCTACAAGGCACGAAGGAACAAGAAGGGTAAAGGTGTTGCGCCTGTCGTGTCGGAACGAAAGAGAGGTATCATTGTCAAGACAGAATGTCCTGTCCGGTTTAAGCTAAACGTAGATGGAGCATGGTGGGTAGTCACCAAATATTTCGACGAGCACAACCACGAACTCATAAAGAAGTTTGATATGGTAAAATTTCTGAGTGCCCACAAAGGATTCACCCCCCTCGAGAAGAAATTCATAAAGCTGCAACATGATTGTAACGTCGGTCCATTAAGAATGGTCCAGATACTGTCCCTCATCCACAACAAAAATGGAACTCTGAGTAGCATGCCCTACATACCAGCAGACGTCACAAACCTAAAGGCAAAGTACCGCAGAGAGAGCAGGTTGGCTGACATAGAAGACACGATAGCCTACTTCGACGAGAAAGCAAAAGCAGCTCCTGATTTATTCTACACGATAAGATTGGACGATGAGGACCGTGTCAGGAACATGTATTGGGTGGATGGTGCTGCAAGAAGAGCCTACAAAAATTTCCGAGATCGCATTTCGTTCGACGCGACATATCTCACTAATATGTAAAAGATGCCCTGCGCTCCATTCATAGGAATAAATAACCACAATCAGTCATTGCAGTTCGGTTGCGGGCTCGTTCAGAACAAAGATACGGATGGTTACACTTGGCTATTCAAAACCTTCTTGGAGTGCATGGGTGGACTTGCTCCGATGAACATAATAACAGACCAGGATTTTAGCATGCGTGCAGGCATAGAGGAGGTCTTTCCGTTGGCAGTGCACAGGCACTGCAGGTGGCATATTACTAAGAAGGCTGAGGAGACGCTAGGACCATTCTTTGCCGACCATCCAGAGCTGCACAAGGCATTCGAGTTGTGCGTGGACCACAGCTTGACGGTGGAGGAGTTTGAACGGAGCTGGACCGCTATGATTGAAACATATCAAGTCCAAGACAATGAGACGCTTACTAGCCTGTGGGAGAAGCGAATGTACTGGGTGCCGGTCTACTTCATGCAGTGCTTCTTCCCATTTCTGCAGACTACGCGGCGCAGCAAGGGGTTCAATGCTGTTATAAAGCGGTACGTGAGCCCCGGCAATTCATTGCTGCAGTTTGCCAAGAAATACACAACTTTGCAACAGAAAATACTAGGATCTGAGCTACAGCAAGAAGCAAACACCGCGCTCAAGCAGCCTAAATTGCTAACATATTTACCGATGGAGAGGCAGATGAGCAAGACATATACCAACAAATTTTTAACAAGTAAGTCGATTATGTTACCGTCTTATTTGCACAAGCATGAAGGTAGTAGCCGCCATATATAATGCAATGCAGCTGCCAGTTTTGTTTTGAATTGCTAAACTACTGAAAAGTAGCCATTGAGTATAGTGTAATCATGAACTGTAGTTGCCATGTGAAATCAACTGTAGTTGCCATGTTTAATGAACTGTAGTTGCCATGTTTAATGAACTTTAGTTGCCATGTTTGATGAACTGTAGCTGCCATGTGAAAATGATATGTAGTTGCCATGTGACCCAAAACTGCATTTGCCATGTTTTATGAACTGCATTTGCTATGTTAAATGAAATGCATTTGCCAATTTAAAATGTTATGCATTTTCCATGTTAAAATACCATACAGTTGCCATGTGGAAACAAACAACATAAGAATAGATATGAGGAAAAAATCAGGATTTCCATGGCACCATTCATTTTAGATACCTTTGCTACGTTACGGCCTACATCAACATAAGGTGCTACAAAACATCGTATAAGAGTTTAACAAGCCACAAAAACATGCAGATTCCAGGAAGAAATAAAGCGTGCCAGCATGTACACGGCTTACCAGGTGGACGAACATACGTTCAAGGTGTGTTCTCTCTTGGGCATGTCGGATTCAGAACCTGAAGACCCGGACAAAGGAAGGAACTACTTTGTGAAGGCCTCGATAAACGAAGGCGAATACTATTGTCAGTGCTGCAAATTCAAACGGGACGGGATTGTGTGCTGTCACATACTAAAAGTAATGGACATGCACGCGGTCACGTGATTGCCTCGCCATTTCATATGGTGGCGATGGACTTGGGACGCAGACGATGCGTTGGGGCCACAAACATCAAATGTAGTTTTGCCTGTGCATGATGAGAGACCAGAGGCAACCATGGAAGCCGTGAGGCACGTTGTGTTGACCAAGAACTATGCTGAACTAATAGATGAAGCATGCAAGAGTGATGAGACAGCGAGGGTGGCAGAAAAACACAGGAAGGCTCTGAAAAGAGAGTTTGATGAGATCAAAAAGAGGAAGGTTGAAGAAGCCTTACACGGGTTCCCCCGCACCTCAAGTATGCCTTCGTCCACGGGGCCATCATCTGAAAACTCGAAGGTAGGGTCTAGAACAACAAGCACACAAACCCAGGTCAGAAACCCGCCCCGTTCCATCACAAAAGGGCATCCAAAAGAGGTGAGATACAAATCAGGGCTGGAGATTCAAGCAAAGCACAAGAAAACAAAGAAAGGGACGGGCAATCCGTAAGCAACATTGGAGAACTGTAACTTGGGTGTTGATGACATTTTTTGTAAAGTAGATGTTCTATATTTTAAAAAATGGGAAAATGACTGTTGATGGGCATCAGAATTTTATAGAAAATGCCATGAATGAATGACTACAATTGCCCCATGTGTGGTACTAAATCTGCCATGTTATGTCAACTGAATCTACCATGTTATGTCTATTGAATCTGCCATGTTATGTCTACTGAATCTGCCATCGCGTAGATTTCAGTTTTCAGTCGACGCATTATATTCCACACATATTGTATTGTGTACATACTATGATAAACTAGTTGAAACGATTGCGTGCAAAAATGCAAGGTAATGGCTGCTTATGAAGTACCATGCTAACCGATACAATTAGTAATGCAAAAAACCCAAAAGCCAAACAAACAGAATGATTACTTTCACTAACCGTGTCTGATCAACTATATTTGCCATGTTTGCAAGCATCATAGACGCATTCAAACACCCAACTTGTACTACCAACCACAAACACATAATAGTACTAAAACATAAACGTAGCTGCTGTCACACCTAAGTAGGTTCGCATCCACACATATATTACAAATATTCAATGCCACTCACATACCACCACTATATACTAGACTATGGGGAGATGTAGTCAAACATAGTACACGGACATAGTTTTGAAAGAACAAGTTGATACCTTACATTCCTCAGCCACAGAATGTAAGGTAGGCGTGCGGTATGGAGCACCACGTGCTCACTTGTACTTCTTGTTGGCTTTCTTGACAGCTTCCTCTATGAACTCTCGTGCATTGGCCCGCGTGTTGAAATCTTCATTCATCAACCAGTTCCATGTGTATATTTTGCGGAGCTCAGCGACCATTGCAGCTGCGACGACAGGGACCCGTCGGCCTTCCCACTTTACGAGGTATTCCAACGTGTGAAAGCCACAGTCATGCCTATAAAGAAAAAGAATCAGGTCAACTAAAGAGAATAGAAAAAATCATAAACTTGAATACAGAGGTGACAAAAAAAGTTTAGGATTGGTGTGGAGGACACATGGAAAAAGATAGTAAGTACCCGTTTCCTTGCTTCGTAGTCGCGACATACTTGATTGGGAAATGACTGATCTGGACCCTTGAGTTTTCTTAGTGAAGGTTCCATGTCTCTTTGAGGTTGTTGATGAAGAATTCAACATGTGTAGTAAGGTCTGCATCAGCTTCTGAACGCATTGAATCAAGCACCTCAAATGGTTGGTTCTTCAGGGCAAGGAAAATCGCGTAGTGGTGACCACACTTGTCATGTGGGTCGTGTGGTGCAAGCTCCTGGAACATGGGGAACAATACCTGCAAGTAAGATAAAGGAAAAAGAAAAAGCAGAGTTCACATAAAAAACAACAATGATGTAGTTGGGAAAATGATATGTAAAGATATCGCCGGATGTACTAAGAGGTACATGAATGACAAAAGCAGCAAGTGTCCAAAAAATACACCCACATAGAATGTTTATTTGCCATGTGTAATTAAAAGAAGTTGCCATCCACGTATGAACAAAGTTGCCCAGTATTTTAATTGAAGTTGCCACATAAGTTGCATTAAAAAGCAGTCAAGCTTATTTTACATGGCAGCTGTTGCCACATGAAACAGCTATCACAAAAATTGTGTGTAGCCCACATGTGAAGCATAGTTACTGACAAACACATACCATGGAAGAAAAAAGTGCAAACAAGAAGGAACACTCACACATTTCTTCAGTGTGAGCTTGAATTCACCGTGCGCGGCAAAATGCTTCCTCGGGATTTTATGGTGGAAGTCACCATCCTATATTTTGCAGGTCACACTGTACTGCATGATCGTCTTGTTGGGACAAATATCCATATGCCTGTTGATGAAGTCAATCCCACACGCAACTACATTCTTCGACATTTTACCGAGTGGCCTCACAGACTCGGCAAGATCACCCAGGTCGACGTACGTCGCATCACATTGTATGATTTTGGTTCTGGCCAAACATGTGCTGTATGAAAATGATATAACATGTAAGAATCATGTCTACTAAGTAAAAATAGAAATATAACGTTAATAAACCATGGATGGAATAGCAAAAGGCAAAAAAAAAGACAAAAAGCAATTGAGGGGTTATGTGGTGTGGACGTTACGCTTTCAGCTCCTTCATGTACTTGCTGTTGGACCTCGCATTTCCAAAACGCTTGACAATATCATACATATGGTTCTGCTCCTTTGTGGCTTTGACTTCGGGCTCATAGTCATTGACGGGTGGTGCGTGAACTACCCTATGCTGCCTCACAGAACCAGGGGTGGCACTTCTAATGGTATCCTCAGATACCGACTCAGCAGGCATGTTAAAACTCGATTGCCCCTGTCCTCGCGAGGACCTCCTCTGCAATGCTGCCTCCTCAATCCTGCGGTAAGCTTCAACAAGTGACGACGTAATCTCTTCAGGGGTGGTTGCAAGGATCAAACTGTGGGTTAGGGTACTTGGGGACAAACAAATTATTGTGAAAAAATGATGTAGAATATGAAATGCAGGTGCAAAAAGTAGTGAGTTTCCATGTGGAGCGAACTCCAGTTGCCATCTGTACTGCAATATAGTTGCCATGTGGCAACAACTATAGTTGCCAAGTACATTGAACTGAAGTTGCCATGTTGCAGCAACTCTAGTTGCCATGTGCTTGTCGAATGGAATGCAACATGGCAACAAATCTAGGTGCCATGTTGCAGCAACTCCAGTTGCCATGTGCATCAAATGAGATTTGCCATCACCAGTGAGAAACCAAAAAAAGCTTGGGACAAACGTCAGACTAAAAAAATGTAGAAAACAAAATGATAAACGCACAAGAAATGTACCTTGCCCTATTGGCTCTGCACTCTTCACAGCCTTCCTGCCATCGGCCATTGGCTGCGCCATCATTGGGGCCATGCCTGCCGGGAAAGCAAAGGCAACTGGCACAGGATCTTGCACCACTAGTACATCTTGACTGCCATCGATACCAAGGCTATAGCTCGGTGGGGTGAAGGCCATTGGGTGCCTCTCCTCCCTACCAGCCGGATCACGAGCAAGTTGCTTCACAGAATCCAGGGGTGACAAATCAACAAACATTTTCGCTTCATCTGCTGCAGTACCATCAGGCTTATTAGTAGGGCGGGGCGTGCTACCAGCGGTATCAACCGCAACTTTCTTGCCAATCTTTTTGTTTGGCCTATATGGGACACCAATATTGACTGGGAGCTTAGAAATGCGCAGATTTAAGCTGGGGTTCTCCACGGCAGGTAAAGACGCAGTCTGATCCGGACGTTCACCTCGGTCAGTCATGCCCGGCTTACCACCCGCATCAGTTGTACTCCGGACTTCCGTTTTCTCCATAACATTGCTTTTGGCAGGTGGTGGGAACAGTGTGGACGCAGGCAGATAACCAGAATCATCTCTGCTGCTCCTAGCTACATCTGGTATGTTGGGTATGTCTGCAGATTACTTGTGGGGGCTACCCCGCCTAGGTGGAAGACCAGCTCGTGCAACAGTCACCATAACAACCTCTGCACCACCAGAAGTTGTAGCTGTTGTGCCAAGAGTCTCACCTATGGATGGCATCTCATTCTGAATTGTCGCTGCAGCCCCTTCTTTTGTGGACGTAGAAGTGCAACCAGCCATACGCTTGGAATCCGTATCAGATGAGCGGGAATCTTCCTTGCTTAGGTTGATCTCAGGAGCGTCCACTTCAACACTTGCTGATCAGGTGGCATGGGTCACAGCAGCATCCCTCATTGCCAGTAAAGTGGACAATATCTCAGTAGTCCTGGTAGATACTGACTCATCACTCCCAGATATACGGATGCCTGTTGTTGTAGCCTGCACATCTGCAACCGGCGGAGATGGTCGGCCTCTTGCATCAGAGCTAGTGGGGACAGTGGACGGTGCAGCATAAGTTTTGTCGACTGGCGCCTCATGAACACTTGAGTTGCCACTTGTCGACAGCTTTGAATGAATGCGTTCGAGTGGGTCTCTAGGGTTCTGCTTGGTCACACATGTATTAGTCTTCTTCACCCTGCAAGAAAGCACATGAAGAGTGTAATTTTTTTTAGCAAAGTAGTTGGCATGGTAGCCATCTTAAAAATAAAAAAATGTGTGATGTGCCAGAGCTGCCATTTGAGAAAAAAGTATGGATGAGCACAGAAGAAAATGTAGGGGGGGGGGGGGGTGGAAGCCAGAGAAAAGCTACTAGTTGCCATATAAGTGGACTAAGAATTGCCATGTGGACTAGTTAGCAGTTGCCATGCAGAACAAGCAGGAGTTGCCATGTGGCAAAAAAAAGATAATGAGAAAACAACAGTTGCCATGTGGGACTGATGGAAGTAGCCCATGTGGCAAGCTGGACAGCTGTAGTGAAAAGCAGACATATAGTTACCGCATAAATGTATAAACTAAAAAGGTTGTATGTGATCTAGAATGCATCAAGAAAAAATGTAGCACTATGACAATGAAAAAACAAGGACGACCTACTTCTTGACTGTCTTCCTCAAGTCTTCCAACATGACAAGATCACCAATGTTGGACGTCGACGTACGAGGAGACGGCCTAGTGGAAGGGGTGTCACCAGTAGTGGGAGCACACTTGTTCAACCGGGCAGAAACACGGGTTGGCGTTGGTGCTTGTTTCTTCATAACTGCTCGTCCACCAGCTGTTGCCTCACTGCACGTAGAAAAAATGGCAAAAAATGGTACCAACTGTGAGACACAAAAATCATGACGCCTTAGCAAAACAATGAAAAAAGGGGTAGGTCTGTTAAAAATGAGAGACAAACAAAACACTAAATAGATGTCGAACCTCCTCCTAGCAGCTACGGGGTCAGTCCTAGACCTCTTGCCAACAGAGCCCTGATAAACATCCTCTGGAGCCCTGCCCCTCTCTGAGGGCGACACCCCCTTGTCTCTCGCAACTGTCTGCTCAATGACTTTCTCCGGTGGGGGGACATCTGGTGCAGTCTTGTCCTTCTTACCACCTGCACGAACTTCAACATGTTCATCATCGTCGGTTTCATGTTGCACATTCTCCATGTCATCATCATCGTCCTTGTTGAGATCAGCATCTCCATCTAGTTCATCTTGCGTGTCAGGGAGCTCCTGAGAGCTATTGTAGTCATACCGACCATGGCAACCAGTTGGCCGATGTGTCCGTTCTCCAACAAATGTTGTGAACTGCCTCGCAACCGCATCGCTATCAGAGCCGTTAAGTGTCGTCCAACCCTCAACCAACTTCCCGAGCAAGCTGGTCATCCCAGAAGCAAACTGCCCAACTAGATGCTCATCAGGTGCCCTCGCCTGAACACGAAACAAAAAGTAACAGTAACCAACCATATTAGAGTCACGTGCGTAAGAACAAGTAACCCATAACAACCATAGAGATATAAAAGAAGAGGAAAACAAATTCAAAAAACAAAATAAACATCCTTGATTACCTCAGCAGGACAAGGTGGAGCTGAATGCACATCCATCCACTTGCCAAAGTTTTTGAGGCCCACCAAACATGCTGTAGTCTATAGCATGCTTGGCCATCAGCTGGAAATCATCAAAAACAACTAAGATGTAAGAGAGAAAAATAAGGAATAGTGACTAACAATTCATGTATTGCAAAAAAAGAGGGAGAGATAATAAGTTTCAATACGGATGGCGGAGTTGCCGTATGGCGTCAGAAATGGGTGCCATGCGCAGACATCCATGGCTAACAAGGTATTTATTGTTAGCCACAGATGGTTGTTGTATGGGGATTTTTTCATATGTTATGCAGCATCAAAATTGAAGAATGTCGTGCAAGAAAGGAGGCAGAACTAACCTGCAGTTTCCCATATTTCGTATCAGTTATCCTATCTGCGGCAAGCACAGCCTTGACAGCATCGTACGTCCACACAGAGACAACAAACTTATGTGGAGGCGGCGGGCCTCCTATCCCAGTAAAGTCGACGGTGGACAGATCAAGATGATCAATGTACATGAGCTGGTATACACAAATAAAAAGAAAGAATGTCAGTTGACAGCATGCTATGTTGAAAAAGAAGCTAATGTAGAGTCCTTCAGTCATCAAGTTGAAGGGGGGTGAAGGGAAAAGATTTGCCATCTATCTATGTTAGTTGCCATCATGCTGTGTGGCAGTTGCCATCTTGTTATGCTGGTAGTTGCCACAATCTCAACATCATGGTTGCCATGCAGATTGTATAAACGGAGAGCGGATGTATGAAATGATGCTACCTCTTGAGCATGCGTTGGTTTTCCCCTGAAGAGGAAAGGGTGATGCGGCAAAGTAGCTGTCGGTGTCAAAACCGGCGGATCTCGGGTAGGGGGTCCCGAACTGTGCGTCTAGGCGGATGGTAACAGAAGACAAGGGACACGATGTTTACCCAGGTTCGGGCCCTCTTGATGGAGGTAAAACCCTACGTCCTGCTTGATTGATATTGATATTGTGGATGTTTACAAGAGTGGATCTACCACGAGATCAAGGAGGCTAAACCCTAGAAGCTAGCCTATGGTATGATTGTAAGGGTTGTTGTGATTGTCTTCCTACGACTAAAGCCATCCGGTTTATATAGACACCGGAGAGGGCTAGGGTTACATAGAGTCGGTTACAATGGTAGGAGATCTACATATCCGTATCGCCAAGCTTGCCTTCCACGCCAAGGAAAGTCCCATCCGGACACGGGGTGAAGTCTTCAATCTTGTATCTTCATAGTCTTGGAGTCCGGTTGATGATGATAGTCCGGCCGATGATAGTCCGGCCGATGACGGTAGTCCGGCAATCCGGACACCCCCTAATCTGGGACTCCTCGGTAGCCCCGAACCAGGCTTCAATGACGATAAGTCCGATGCGTGTAGTCTTGGCGTTGCAAGGCGGGTTCTCCTTAAGTTCCATGTACCTGCGAGCGATGTCCGGCTTCCTCATCAATGTTGCGCGTCTTGGCTTCCATGCCCAATAATGGCCTTCTTCCACGCGTCGTGCGAATGTGAAAAGCCAGGGTGTCTTTTATGTTTTACCCCCTAGTTGTGCGAACAATCTGCCTATAAGGGAGGCAAGAATCTAGATCCAAATCACCATCTTCCTCTATAAATACTCATCGGGCGCTTTCGACCAAGAATCCATTCCATCATGGACCGTCAACGCGGCTCCTCTTCTCGCTCGGCCCTTTGCCGGAGATTGGAGGAGATGCTCTGTTTCGCTGCGAGCTGGTGAAGCTCCAAATGGGGGGACATCTCCCTCCGGCCTTCATGGTTCCGGTTCGAGCCGGGCTCGCCACCTACAAAGGTGGGAAGCAAGCGGAGGTTACCCCTAATCCCAACAGAGGGGAGGGTATGCTTTGTCCCCTATCGATAAGGGGACTCGGTTTCTGTACATCCATTCCTCCGCGGGCTCACAGTTCTCGGACTCCAGCTCCATCACCTCACGCCCGCCTCAATCCTGCATATTGCGGGTTATGTAGCTCTTCTGCGAGCTTTTCACGGGCATCGAGCCCCACTTGGCTGTGGAAGAGGTTGTTTTGCCTTGTACCCGCTCTTACGAGGGTCCATATATCAAGTGGGCGGCGCCAAATATGGCGCATTGCGGGACCGGATATCCATCCGGAACCCCTAAGAAGGCTCCGGACTGGCCTTGAATGGTTTTATATAGAAGGCGCTCCACTGCGGACCTGTTGGATCAGCCTCCGGAGTTCAGCAATGCTCCTCGGACAAACGCCTTAGTTGGCGTCCATGAGCCCCGCCGGAGGAAGACAAGGCGTCCATTATCGATGGGCGAATAAGGTTCTTGGCCCATGCCCGATTGACCATGATTGAGTCAACGCAACATGCATTCTGCGGGGTGCAGCCACTACAATCTGAGGCCAACCCATGTGGGATTTCAGCGGGAGGGCGATGCCACCCGTCATGGCATAAAAGGGCGAAATCGGCCGAAGATCTGGCGGCGACCTTGTCCGGCCTGTATAAGGGGAGAAGGAGGATTTCCTTGGACGAACCCGTTAAATGGGTTTTCCATGAACAATCCCGGCCTTGGGTAGCGAACACTCAGCGTGTCCGAACCGTGCCTTTTGAAACTTAAGTTTCTTACATTGTGTTCTTCTTTCGGCGCAGAACTGCGCCGGACTGTGGAGGAATCTTGAGTCGGCTCCGCAGCCCGAGGATCGAGAGATCCGGGATCCGGCCTCGAAGAGGATCCGAACATAAAGGTGGAGCTAATCGGCGGGTGTTCCACCACTTAGCATGGACAATGTTTTAGTCGCCATCACGGCGAGACTATCCGGACTATATCCGGCTTCCCGTAATTGCGGCGAAGCCCGATACCGTCATTCCTTCCTTGCTTATTTCGACCATCGTATATGGTGGCGCTGTGCAGGAGGCGCCCTAGGGCGAAAGCCGAGCCAGCGGTGGCTGACCAACAAGGGCGATTCGGACGGTAGGCGGAAGAGGGCGCGCGGCCTTGATGCAAACGTCGCCGCAAAGGTGTAGTTCACAATTCATTATCTTTAGAGCAGCGTTCCTAGGAAGCGTTTGAGTGCTCATGACTTTTATAGGGAAAAAAGCGTCGCGGACTGCGGGTGTGGAAGTTGTCAATCCAACCTCTACCAGCGGGCTCCGCATCCGGTCGGGAGGAAAGCGGCGCAAAGCGCGAGCGGACGTTCCTCCGACGGAGGATGCGAAAAGACTGTCCGCCACCAAGTCGAGGTGGAGAGTGCCTGAATCACAGGCGCCGCGGACAGTATTCGTGTGCGTGCTTCTCCCGAGGCGTTGAATGCCTTTAACACGGGGGCGCGCACCTTCGTGCTGCTCAAGATAGTTTTACGAGCCACGGGCGGTATGTAAAAGACATACGGGTAAGAGAATTTGATAGTTATATATGCGGTAGCCCCGAGACTTAAAGTAGTTATATTAACTGATTTAAGGATCATATGAAACGAGGATCTTACCGAGAAGAATACCCAACTGTCTCGGGAGTTGCAAGAGTGCAAGGCCCAACTTGAGGCCGCATTTTACGGCGCAGGAGGAAACGCATAAGGACCTCTCCACAGTAACGCATTATTTGAGAAAGATAAGTAGCGTGTGGCCGTTGCGCAAGTCTAAAAGCGACATTGTAGGTGCTGCGGACAAGATCCGACAGGCAAGAACCTGCGCCAACTAAAGGCGGCGAGAGGGTGCTGCGAAGGTGCAGCATGAAAGGAACAAGCTCCAGGATGCCCATGCCCAGCTTGGAGAAGAGCTGAAAGCGTTCGGGCGAGCTGTCGGGCTCCGTTAAGGAGAATCAACGGCTTTGTCGCGGCATATATAGTAAGTGCTTGGCGAACTCCTTTGAAAAGAAGAGTTCGGCGAGGAAGTCAATTTGATGTAATATATCTGTAGGTATGCTCACAGTCGCCTAGCCTGGAGGAGATGCCCGTAACAATGGGTGATCAACTTCCGGTTGTTGCAACTGATTCGGCGAGCTATGGCGGCGTCATCCAGCGTTATGGCCAGCCTTCTCCGTGCCGAGGGTCTTGGGAGCTGGCGGAGAAGCTGCAGGAGTCTGGCAGCGCTTCCATGTATGGAAGATTCGACCTGCCGCCAAGGTGCCGGGAGGCACAGGCCATGGTAAAGACAGCGGTACAAGAAGGCGGATCCCAACCACATGGCTGAAGTCGGACTGTGGGCCCGATGGGAAGGAGATCCTGTGAGTTTAGTATACGGCCAAGTGGAGTTGGCATAAAATTTTCCCAACAGGACTGTAAATTAGACAACTTTGTTAGATGGGATTGAGGAAGAATACAATCGGTCGATTTGACAATGTATTATAAAATGACATACAAAATGCCTTCTAGCGGATTGTAGATCGTTTGTCTTTGCTTGACATTTTAACCCGACCTCGGGACCCTAGAGTCCGGAGTGTGTCCGAATACCTACTCGGTTATGAAACAACCGGGTATGCATGGAGACCAGCGTAGGGGTCATCGGTGCTTTATCGGACAAGTGCCCAACTAGTTATGTTATATTACATGGTTAGTAAGAAACATCTTCCGGGAGAATAGTTCCGTTAAGGGTTCCTTTCATTTGGGGTGGCATTCCCTAAAGTGCATGTCGGACTGCGAAAAAAGCGAAAACATCTGGGGTAGATAAATAAGTGGATAAAAATCATCTTTTAAGTCACCGACCGAATATTCCCTTAAGAACGCTAGCTTTCGGCTTCACCCAGTCGAGGTACACATCCGGCTGACCCGCGAGTAACAATCGCAGAGGTGCTCCTTTACCTCCTAGCCGAACAATCGGGAGCGTGGGGGTAAGCACAGAGCCGTAACCCAGCTTGGCCAAAACTTAAGTCATATCGATGCATATAATGGTGAATAAAAGGTACATGTGGAGGCTTGACACATGTCTGGGCATGAAGCCCGTATAATTAAGCTTCGGTAAAGAAGCCCCGAGGTATAATGAGTGCGGGTAGCACATCAATTGCGCGCGAATGTTGCGCAGGTAAAGCCCTTTAAGGCTTGGATGAATAGGGTTGAGAAAAAAAAGATAAACAAAAGGCAGCTGAAATAATAATAAAAAAAAAAGATTTTTGACGGGGGAAGGGGACGAACTCTTAGTCCGCGCTAGGCATAGAATCGTCGGAGGCGGGCTGCGTTCCATGGGTTCGGCTCGAGTCGGTTATCCGATGCATTTGAGACGGTGCGCTCCGCCGGTCAGACTTGATCGATGATGAAGGGCCTTCCCATTTGGGCTTGAGCTTGTCCTTTTTCTTGTCCGGCAGCGAGAACCAGTTCGCCAACGTTGTAAGTCTTGGCCCGTACTTCTCTACTTTGGTATCTTGAGCCTGCTGTTGATAGAATGCGGAGCGAGCCTTGGCGACGTCGCTCTTCCTCAATGTGTCCAAGCTGTCCTGCCGATCCAACTCGGCTTCTCTTTTTCCGTACATGCGCTTTTCGAGGTGAGTCATGAATGATGTCGCAGAGGCAAAACTGCTTCGCGCCGTATACCATAAAAATGGTGTGAATCCGGTAGTACGGTTAGGCGTTGTCCGCAGCCCCAGTCGGAGTCGAGCTCCTCTACCCAAAGTCGCGTCGATTTCGTGAGGACCGCACTAGTGCGGGTTTGATGCGCTCATTATTAAACCATTTGCTCGTTCCACTTGACCGTTGGTTTGAGGATGATAGACTGAGCGTAATCGAGCTTGATGCCCATATTTTTGCACCATGATTTAACCTCATCGGCGGTGAAGTTCGTGCCGTTATCGGTGATGATGCTGTGGGGACACCATAACGGTGTACTACCCCGGATATAAAGTCTATCACTGGTCCGGACTCTGCCGTTTTAACTGGCTTGGCCTCTATCCATTTGGTGAATTTATCCACCATGACCAATAGGTACCTTTGCTTGTGGGTTCCCCTTTAAGTGGTCCAACCATGTCAAGCCCCGCACCATGAATGGCGGGTAATGGGTATAGTTTTGAGGGCGGTGGGTGGCATATGGCTCGATTAGCGAAGAGCGACAACCGACGCATCTTTGGACTAGGTCATGTGCATCTGCTCGGGCCGTCGGCGATAAAATCCTGTCGGAATGCCTTTCCTACAAGGGCCGAGCTGCGGCGTGGTGTCCGCCTAGTCCGCATGAATTTCAGCCGGGAGGTTTCGCCCTTCCTCTTGGAGATACACCTTTGAAGGACTCGGTTGTGCTTTTCTTATAAAGTTCTCCTCATAGACCTTGTAGGCTTTAGATCGCGGACAATGCTGCGGGCCTCATTTTGGTCTTGGGAAGCTCCTGCCTAAGCAAGTAGGCGAGGAATGGTTCTGTCCACGGGCAATTACTGCCATTATGTCGTGGGCGATGGTGTTATGTCATCGGCTGAATCGCGGTTGGCGCGGCTTGTTCGGTTTGTTAGTTCGGACTCCTCTTCCCATAATACGGATGGCTTGAAGAGCCGTTCGGGAAGATATTAGGAGGGACAGCATCGCGTTTACGCCAATGCGTGCCGATCGTCGGCCGCTTGGTTATTATCCCGGGTGACGTGATGGAATTCAAGTCCTTCGAACCGGGCTGACATTTTGAGGACAGCGTTGCGACATGCTGCAATTTTCGGATCTTTGGCGTCAAAGTCTCCGTTTATTTGGGATATTGCGAGGTTTGAATCCCCGCGCACCTCTAGGCGTTGAATGCCCATGGAGATTGCCATCCGGAGACCATGTAAAAGAGCCTTGTATTCGGCTGCGTTGTTGGAGTCCGTGTACATTATCTGAAATGCGTATTGGATTGTGTCCCGGTCGGGGCGTCAATCGACGCCAGCCCCAATCCGGCTAACATTTTAGAGCCGTCGAAGTGCATAATCCAATTGGAGTATCGCCGTATTCTTTAGGGAGTTGACGGTCCATTCAGCGACAAAGTCAGCCAATACTTGTGACTTTATAGCTCGCGAGGTTTGTAAGATATATCAAATGGTAAGAGCTCAATGGCCCATTTGCAATCCTGCCCGTCGCATCGCGATTGTTTATGATGTCGTTAAGTGGTACTTGAGAGGCCATTGTTATCGAACACTCTTGAAAGTAGTGTCGGAGCTTCCGGATGCTATGAACACCGCGTATGCTATCTTCGATAGTGCGGTAACGGACTTGCGGGGTTAACACGATGAATAAGTAGTATACTGGTTTTTGAAGAGAATTTATGCCCTTCTTTTTCTCGTTCGACGACAGTCTTGTGCTTACAACATGATGTGTAGCTGCGATGTATAACAACATTGGTTCGCCCGGGTTGGGCGCAGCCGAGGCCGGGTTTGTTGCCAATATGGCCTTTATTTCTTGAGTCCGGCGGTGGCAGCATCCGTCCACTCGAAGTGTTGATGCGCCTAAGGAGGCGATAGAGGGTAATGCCTTTTCTCCTAGATCGGAGATGAAGCGGCTTAGAGCCGCCACGCATCGATCAATTTTGTATTTGCTTGAGGTCTTTTGGGGTATCTAGCTGTGACAGAGCTCGGATCTTGGCTGGGTTCGCTTCAATTCCTCTACGGATCGATGAAGCCTCGCAGTTTTCGGTGGTAGCGAAAACACATTTTCCGGATTCAACTTGATGTCATATGCTCGAGGTTGTCGAATGTGAGCCTCAAGTCGTCTACTAGAGTTTCGGCGTGTTTAGTTTTGACGACTACGTCGTCTCGTATGCCTCTACTGTTTTGCCGATCTGGGTAGCGGACATGTACGAATCATGCGCTGATATGTTGCGCCGGCGTTTTTAAGTCCGAAGGGCATCGTGTTGAAGCGAATGGTCCATATGGAGTAATGAATGCAGTTGCGGCTTGATCCGCTTCGCCATCTTGATTTGATGATAGCGGAGTATCGTCCGGAAGCACAATGAATCGTGCCTGCGGTGGCATCGATGATTTGGTCGATGTGGGGAGGAAGGATCCTTTGGGCAGGCTTTATTTAGGGCTTTGAAATCGACACATAGGCGCCATGATTTGTCCTTCTTTGGTACCATTACCAGATTTGCTAGCCAATCCGGATGTTTGATGTCTCTGATGAATCCGGCTTCCAATAGTTTGGCTATCTCCTCTCCCATTGCCTGTCTTTTGGGTTCAGAAAATCGTCGAAGATCCTGTTTGACTGGCTTGAATCCTTTTAGGATATTTAGGCTGTGCTCGGCCAGCTGACGTGGGATTCCTGGCATGTCTGAAGGGTGCCAGGCAAAGTTGTCCCAGTTTTCTTGTAGAAATTCTCGTGGTCGCGCGTCTACATCGGGTTTAATTGTGCCCCGATGGAGGCCGTCTTTGCAGGGTCCATTGGGTGGACTTGGAATTTGACTATTTCATCCGCTGGTTTAAAAGAGGTGGACTTGGATCTTTTATCAAGTATCACATCGTCCCTGTTCACCGTGGAGCGCATCGCGGTGAGTTCCTCGGCTGCTAGGGCTTGGATAGTGCCTCGAGGGCTAGTCGGGCTGTCTTATTTTCGTAGCAGTGCTATGTTCGGATCACTAGCGAGTGATAATTCCGTTGGGACCGGGCATTTTAAGCTTCATGTACCCATAATGGGGTATAGCTTGAAAAATTGTGAATGCCTCTCGTCCTAATAAAGCATGATATCCGCTGCTGAATGGAGCCACTTGAAATGTGACCTCCTCGGACCTGTAATTGTCCGGCGAGCCGAACACTACGTCCAGCGAGATTTTTCCTGTGCAGCATTCTTCCCGGCTGGGGATTATTCCTCTAAAGGTTGTGCTGCTTCGCTCAATGCGGTTCCAGTCTATTTCCATTTTTCGGAGGGTTTCCTCATAGATGAGGTTTAGTCCGCTGCCGCCATCCATGAGTACCTTAGTAAGGCGAAAGCCGTCTACTATCGGGCTGAGGACCAATGCGGCTGGTGCCCGGGCAGTTCGGAATTTAGGTTCGTCACTGGCATTGAAGGTAATAGCCGTGTCGCTCCATGGATTTATTGTTGCTACTTGGTAGACTTCGGCAAGGTTGCGGAGTTGTCGTTTTCGCATGTTATTGGATGCGAAAGTCTCGAAGACTGTTAACACCGTACTGGTGTTGCTGGGCTGGGATTCTGAAGCTAGAAGCTCTTCGCCACTTTTGGCCACCTGCCGTAGTATCCAACATGCTCGAAGGCTATGAGTTGGAGTGGCGCCCTCTGTGCTATGAATTTTGCAGGGTCCGTTTAGCCAGCCCTCGATGCAGTTCCGCACTTTAGGGGTTTTTGTTTTTGGCATTCAGCCGTGTGCTTGATAATGATGCACCCTTTGGTTCCGGACTAGGGATGTATTCGGGACGGATTATCCCAAAATTTACTTCGGTTTTCGAGCGCTCTCCATCGCACAGTACTTTTGTACGATGGTCTCCAAGTCAACAAAGCGTGTAATGTCGCGGCGACTTATGGCGTTCTGATTCCTTGTCCGTGCAATTATTGCGAAGACCGAGATTGCGTTTTCCTCTCGGCAGTCCTTTATCTTGTCTATAACCAGGAGAATCGGCCCAAGAGTGATGTCTTGTCTCGGCGGGCTCTTGCCGAATTAGAGTTAGATCGCATATGTCCGGGCGGGTGGGTGGAACTAAGTCCGAACCCTACCCATCTCAAGGCTCGAAGGTGAGAAGTTTCCAATTTTGGAAGCTTGGATTTACGGGCGTTGTCCAACGAGTCCGGGTCCGATGCGACTTTAAGTTCAGTGTTTGATCGAAGCCCGTCCCTCCGCGGGAATCCAGCATGGGGGTTCGGGATCCGGACATGACTAGTTTTCAATACAGAGAAGCGTCGCGCATTGTTCCTCTACCATCGCAACGTGGTGGGTGACCAGGGAGAGTTGATTTCTCTCGGATCGGTTTTAAGCCCAATCTGATCGTAGTCTATAGCGACTCCTGTATGGCGATGCAATCCAAGAGCTCGTTCTGGACGAGAGCTCTATTGGATCTAGCCGCTCGGCGAATTCCGAGCTGACGTGAAAATTGCTTTTGACGACTTGAGAGGTCGTTGTCGAGCGATGGCGGACGGCGGTCATAAGAAAACCACCTAGCCGGATTGTTTGGCGGCGGCCAAGGCTCCTTTGGCGAAAATACCGTCCTTGAAGGCGGAGGAGGCATCCTTCCTATCGGTGACGGCCTGAGGAACTCTCAATGAAAGCACCAATGTCGGTGTCAAAACCGCGGATCTCGGTAGGGGTCCCGAACTGTGCGTCTAGGCGGATGGTAACAGGAGACAAGGGACACGATGTTTACCTGTGTTCGGGCCCTCTTGATGGAGGTAAAACCCTACGTCCTGCTTGATTGATATTGATATTGTGGATGTTTACAAGAGTGGATCTACCACGAGATCAAGGAGGCTAAACCCTAGAAGCTAGCCTATGGTATGATTGTAAGGGTTGTTGTGATTGTCGCCCCACGGACTAAAGCCATCCGGTTTATATAGACACCGGAGAGGGCTAGGGTTACATAGAGTCGGTTACAATGGTAGGAGATCTACATATTCGTATCGCCAAGCTTGCCTTCCACGCCAAGGAAAGTCCCATCCGGACACGGGGTGAAGTCTTCAATCTTGTATCTTCATAGTCTTGGAGTCCGGTTGATGATGATAGTCCGGCCGATGACGGTAGTCCGGCAATCCGGACACCCCCTAATCCGGGACTCCCTCAGTAGAGTAAGTAGTTCCCTCAGTTTTTGAGAACCAAGGTATCAATCCAGTAGGAGACTACACGCAAGTCCCTCGTACCTGCACAAACAATCAAGAACCTTGCAACCAACGCGATAAAGGGGTTGTCAATCCCTTCACGGCCACTTGCAAAAGTGAGATCTGATAGAGATAATAAGATAAATATTTTTGGTATTTTTGTTGTATAGATTGAAAAGTAAAGATTGCAAAATAAACGGCGACAGAAATAGCAAGTTGATAGGAAAATAATATGATGGAAGATAGACCCGGGGGCCATAGGTTTCACTAGTGGCTTCTCTCAAGATAGCATAATTTACGGTGGGTGAACAAATACTGTCGAGCAATTAATAGAAAAGCGCATAGTTATGAGAATATCTAGGCATGATCATGTATATAGGCATCACGTCCGTGACAAGTAGACCGAAACGATTCGGCATCTACTACTATTACTCCACACATCGACTACTATCTAGCATGCATCTAGAGTATTAAGTTCATAAGATCAGAGTAACTCATTAGGCAAGATGACATGATGTAGAGGGATAAACTCAAGCAATATGATATAAACCCCATCTTTTTATCCTCAATGGCAACAATACAATACGTTCCTTGTTGCCCCTGCTGTCACTGGGAAAGGACACCGCAAGATTGAACCCAAAGCTAAGCACTTCTCCCATTGCAAGAAAGATCAATCTAGTAGGCCAAACCAAACTGATAATTCGAAGAGACTTGCAAAGATATAAAATCATGCATAAAAGAATTCAGAGGAGAATCAAATATTGTTCATAGATAATCTTGATAATAAACCCACAATTCATCAGATCTCAAAAAACAAACCGCAAAAAGAATTACATCGAATAGATCTCGAAGAAGATAGAGGAGAACTTTGTATTGAGATCCAAAGAGAGAAAAGAAGCCACCTAGCTAATAACTATGGACCCGAAGGTCTGTGGTAAACTACTCACATATCATCGGAGAGGCTATGGTGTTGATGTAGAAGCCCTCCGTGATCGATTCCCCCTCCGGCGAAGCGCCGAAAAAGGCCCAAGATGGGATATCACGGGTACAGAAGGTTGCGGCGGTGGAAATAGGGTTTTGTGGTGCTCTCGGATGTTTTCAGGGTATATGAGTATATATAGGTGAAAGAAGTAGGTCGGTGGAGCCACGAGGGGCCCACGAGGGTGGGGGCGCGCCTACCCCTCTGGGCGCGCCCTCCTGCCTTGTGGCTTACTCATTGCTTCCTTGACGTCAACTCCAAGTCTCCTGGATTGCGTTTGTTCCAAAAATGATCCTCGTGAAGGTTTCATTCCATTTGGATTCCGTTTGATATTCCTTTTCTACGAAACAGTGAAAGAGGCAAAAAAACAACAATTTGCACTGGGCCTTCGGTTAATAGGTCAGTCCCAAAAATAATACAAAAGTGCATAATAAAGCCCATTAAACATCCAAGGCAGATAATATAATAGCATGGAACACTAAAAAATTATAGATACGTTGGAGACGTATCAAGCATTCGCAAGCTTAATTCCTGCTCGTCCTCGAGTAGGTAAATGATAAAAACAGAATTTTTTATGTGGAATGCTACCTAACATAATTTTCAAAGTAATTCTCTTTATTGTGGCATGATTGTTCAGATCCGAAAGATTCAATAAAAAAGTTTAATATTGACATAAAAATAATAATACTTCGGGCATACTAACTAAGCAATTATGTCTTTTCAAAATAATATGGCCAAAGAAAGCTTATCCCTACAAAATCATATAGTTTGGCTATGCTTCATTTTCGTCACACAAAAAATGCTCTCATCATGCACAACCCCGATGACAAGCCAAGCAATTGTTTCAAACTTTAGTAATCTCAAACTTTTTTAACTTTCAAATACATGAGCGTGAGCCAAGGACATAGCACTATGGATGGAATATAATATAATGATGGGGGTTGTATGGAGAAGACAAAAAAGGAGAAAGTCTCACATTGACACGGCTAATCAACGGGCTAGGGAGATGCCCATCAATTGATGTCAATGCAAGGAGTACGGATTGCCATGCAACGGATGCACTAGAGTTATAAATGTATGAAAGCTCAACAAAAGAAACTAAGTGAGTGTGCATCCAACTTGCTTGCTCATGAAGACCTAGGGCATTTGAGGAAGCCCATTGTTGGAATATACAAGCCAAGTTCTATAATGAAAAATTCCCACCATTATATGAAAGTGATAAAATAAGAGACTCTGTATCATAAAGATCATGGTGCTACTTTGAAGCACAAGTGTGGAAAAAAGGACAATAGAATTGTCCTTTTATTTATTTTTTGGGCCTCTCTTTATTTTGGCCTTTCTCTTTTTCTTATTTTTTTTATTTTGGGACAATGCTCAATTAATGATGATCGTCACACTTCTATTTATTTACATCTCAATGATTAGAACTCGATACTAGAAAAAAATGTGACTCTATATGAGTGCCTCCGGCGGTGTACCGGGATGAGCAATGAATCAAGAGTGACATGTATATAAATTATGCATGGTGTCTTTTCCACAAATACGATGTCAACTACATGATCATGCAAGGCAATATGACAATGATGAAGCGTGTCATAAAAATGAAACGGTGAAAAGTTGCATGGCAATATATCTCAGAATGGCTATGGAAATGCCATAATAGGTACGTATGGTGGCTGTTTTGAGGAAGATATAAGGAGTCTTATGTGTGATAGAGCATATCATATCACGGGGGTTGGATGCACCGGTGAAGTTTGGACCAACTCTCAAGGTGAGAAAGGGCAATGCACGGTACCGTAGAGGCTAGCAATGATGGAAAGGTGAGAGTGCGTATAATCCATGGACTCAACATTAGTCATAAAGAACTCACATACTTATTGCAAAAATCTACAAGTCATCAAAAACTAAGCATTACGCGCATGCTCCTAGGGGGATAGATTGTTAGGAAAAGACCATTGCTCGTCCCCGACCGCCACTCATAAGGATGACAATCAAAGAACACATCATGTTTCAAATTTGTCACACAACGTTTACCATACATGCATGCTACAAGACTTGCAAACTTCAACACAAGTATTTCTCAAATTCACAACTACTCAACTAGCATGACTCTAATATTATCATCTTCATATCTCAAAACAATCATCAAGTATCAAACTTCTCATAGTATTCAATGCACTTTTTATGAAAGTTTTTATTATACCCATCTTGGATGCCTATCATATTAGGACTAATTTTATAGCCAAAGCAAATTACCATGCTGTTCTAAAGGACTCTCAAAATAATATAAGTGAAGCATGAGATATCAATAATTTCTATAAAATAAAACCACCACTGTGCTCTAAAAGATATAAGTGAAGCACTAGAGCAAAATTATCTAGCTCAAAAGATATAAGTGAAGCACATAGAGTATTCTAATAAATTCTGATTCATGTGTGTCTCTCCAAAAGGTGTGTACAGCAAGTATGATTTTGGTAAACTAAATAGCAAAGTCTCAAATCATACAAGACGCTCCAAGCAAAACACATATCATGTGGTGAATAAAAATATAGCCTCAAGTAAAGTTACCGATGGACGAAGACGAAAGAGGGGATGCCCCGGAAGGCATCCCCAATCTTAGGCTTTTGGTTGTCCTTGTATTTTACCTTGGGGTGCCTTGGGCATCCCCAAGCTCAGGCTCTTGCCACTCCTTATTCCAAAATCCATCAAATCTTTACCCAAAAACTTGAAAACTTCACAACACAAAACTCAACAGAAAATCTCATGAGCTCCGTTAGTATAAGAAAACAAATCACCACTTTAAGGTACTGCAATGAACTAATTCTTTATTTATATTTGTGTTAAACCTACTGTATTCCAACTTCTCTATGGTCCATAGCCCCCGATACTAGCCATAGATTCATCAAAATAAGCAAACAACACACGAAAACCAGAATCTGTCAAAAACAGAATAGTCTGTAGTAATCTGTATCAAACGTATACTTATGTAACTCCAAAAATTCTGAAATAAATTGGTGGACGTGTGGAATTTGTCTATTAATCATATGCAAAAATAATCAACCTAAAATCACTCTCCAGTAAAAAATGGAAGCTAATCTCGTGAGCGCTAAAGTTTCTGTTTTTGACAGCAAGATCATAAAGACTTTACCCAAGTCTTCCCAAAGGTTCTACTTGGAACAAACACTAATTAAACATAAAACCACATCTAAACCGAAGCTAGATGAATTATTTATTACTAAACAGAAACAAAAATAAAATTGGGTTGCCTCCCAACAAGCGCTATCGTTTAACGCCCCTAGCTAGGCATAAAAGCAAGAATAGATCTAGGTATTGTCATCTTTGGTAGGCAATTCTTCAATAGAACACTTATAACCCTTAGGTGTTTCCTTATTTTTGTTAATTATCAAACTCCTAGGAAATAAATCAATAAATTCATTTGTAGCAAAAGTTTCCTTAAGGATAGCAAAAAAGTTGGGGTGAACACTTATGGATTTGAGATCCGCATTTTCCTTACTAGAAGATTCACCTTTATTTTTAGGCACATACATAAACTTGGCAACTTTAGTAGTAGGAGGATTTGGGGTATTTTTCAAGGAAGAAAAGGAAGACCCTAGATTGGTAATAATATCCTCAAGCTTATCAATTCTTGTGGAATCTTGATCTATCCTTTCGTTAACTATGGGTTCCTTTTCTTTAAAAAAATTCAGAGTAACTCCTACTTTAGATCTGTATTGGGTAATTTGGTTGTGGTTCTTTTTATCCAAATTTTCAATCAACTCAACAATTTCAAGCCTTTGCATCACATGTTCGAAAGTGAAAATAGTTCCATTAACCAAAAGAGGTGGTGGGCCAAACAAATCTAACATAGCATTATAAGAATCAAAAGTATGGTTGATATGTCTCCAACGTATCTATAAATTTTGATTGTTCCATGCTATTATATTATCCATCTAGGATGTTTTACATGCATTTATATGCTATTTTATATGATTTCTGGGACTAACCTATTAACCTAGAGCCCAGTGCCAGTTTCTGTTTTTTTTCTTCTGTTTTTTTAGTATCGCAGAAAAGGAAAACCAAACGGAGTCCAATTGACCTGAAATTTCATGGAGATTGTTTTTGGACCAGAAGAAGCCCACGGAGCATCGGAGATGGTCCAGAAGAGTCCCGAGGCACCCACGAGGGTGGGGGCGCGCCCTACCCCCTTGGGCGCGCCCCCCTACCTCGTGGCCGCCTCGGAGACCAGCCTGACTTGTTCCCGATGCCAAAGCCTCTTATATATACCCAAACTTCCAGAACATAACCTAGATTGGGAGTTCCGCTGCTGCAAGCCTCTTTAGCCACCAAAAACCAATCGGGGCCCTATTCCGGCACCCTACCAGAGGGGGGGGGGGTCTCTCACTGGTGGCCATCTTCATCATCCCGACGCTCTTCATAACAAGGAGGGAGTAGTTCACCCTCGGGGCTGAGGGTATGTACCGGTAGCTATGTGTTTGATCTCTCTCTCTCTCTCGTGTTCTTGAGGTGGTATGATCTTGATGTATTGCGAGCTTTGCTATTATAGTTGGATCTTATGATGTTTCTCCCCCTCTACTCTCTTGTAATGAATTGTGTTTTCCCTTTGAACTTATCTTATCGGATTGAGTCTTTAAGGATTTGAGAACACTTGATGTATGTCTTGCATGTGCTTATCTGTGGTGACAATGGGATATCACGTGATCTACTTGATGTATGTTTTGGTGATCAACTTGCGGGTTCCGTGACCTCGTGAACTTATGCATAGGGGTTGGCACATGTTTTTGTCTTGACTCTCCGGTAGAAACTTTGGGGCACTCTTTGAAGTTCTCTGTGTTTGTTGAATAGATGAATCTGAGATTGTGTGATGCATATCGTATAATCATACCCGCGGATACTTGAGGTGACATTGGAGTATCTAAGTGGCATTAGGGTTTTGGTTGATTTGTGTCTTAAGGTGTTATTCTAGTACGAACTCTAGGATAGATCGAATGGAAAGAATAGCTTCGTGTTATTTTACTACTGACTCTTGAATAGATCGATCATAAAGAATAACTTTGAGGTGGTTTCGTACCCTTCCATAATCTCCCCATTTGTTCTCTGCTATTAGTGACTTTGGAGTGACTCTTTGTTGCATGTTGAGGGATAGTTATATGATCCAATTATGTTATTATTGTTGAGAGAACTTGCACTAGTGAAAGTATGAACCCTAGGCCTTGTTTCAACGCATCGCAATACCGTTTTCGCTCACTTTTATCATTATTTACCTTGCTGTTTTTATATTTTCATATTACAAAAACCTATATCTACCATCCATATTGCACTTGTATCACCATCTCTTCGCCGAACTAGTGCACCTATACAATTACCATTGTATTGGGTGTGTTGGGGACACAAGAGACTCTTTGCTATTTGGTTGCAGGGTTGTTTGAGAGAGACCATCTTCATCCTACGCCTCCCACGGATTGATAAACCTTAGGTCATCCAACTAGAGGGAAATTTGGTACTGTCCTACAAACCTCTGCACTTGGAGGTCCAACAACGTCTACAAGAAGAAGGTTGTGTAGTAGACATCAAGCAGTTTCTGGCGCTGTTGCCAGGGAGGTTAGTGCTTGAAGGTATATCTTTAGATCTTGCAATCAAATCTTTTTGTTTCTTGTTTTATCACTAGTTTAGTCTATAAAAGAAAACTACAAAAAAATGGAATTGAGGGTGCCTCATATGCTTCATCTTTTTAATGTCTTTCATGAAAATAAGGATTTCAATAATTGTGCCAAAGTGTTAGAAGAAGAATGCATTAGAATGTTTGGCACTAAATCTTTGGATGATGAGCATGATTGCAATGTTATTAGTATGAACTCTTTGAATATCCATAGTACTAATGATGATTGCACTAGTCATGATGAAAATGTCTCTTATAAGCATGTCAAGTTTTGTGGAGTGCATAGAGTTTGCAAGTACACATCAAATAGGGAAGATAGATTTTGCAAGAGGCATAAGTATTTAGATACTAAATGGTTGCAAGACAGGCTAGATGTTTGTGCTGAAAATTTAAATTTCCTTAGCCATCCTTGTGAACTTTGCAATGAACGTGGTCATTTAAATATCCAATGCAAATTGTTTCATGATCGAATCGTGTCCAAAAATTGTGATGACTTGATTTCCCTTGCGCATCATAATGAACTTAGTTTGCTTGTGGGTTATGAACAAATGAAACGTATAACTAAGGATATCCCAGAATTTGTCCTTGATAAAGTTCTTGATTTTGATCTAGAGGAAATTTATATGTATTGTGCGGTGAATTGAATTGAAAATCCTTATATTGCCAAGTACATAAAGACAAGAAAACAAATATAAGATGAACAAAATACTAATGAAAAGGAAGAGACTTCCCAATATCCTCCTATTATTTCTTATGATGAATCAGGTAACGAGGAGGAGCCTTCTATTCAACCAATCTCATTAATAAGGAGCTCCAAAAAGACGATTAAACCCACACATTATGCAAAGAAGAAAAAGAAAAGACGGAGAAGCAAAGGTAAAAAGGTATCCCTCCCAAATGATGTTGCTCCTGTTACTCATCGTGATGATGATAATTGCTATACTATTGGTGTTATCCATACTATTAATGATGAGAGTGATTATGCTTATGATATGAAAAGGCCCAAGCTTGGGGATGCTATGTTTGATGAGAATGACATGTTTGAGAATTTATTTGCTGCAATTAATGTTTGTCACAAGCTTGGGGATGCTATGCTTTATGAAGATGATGTTTTTAACCTCCCAAGTTTTGATATGCAAATTTATTATGATGATAGCATGCCTCCTATTTATGATGATTATATTGATGAAAGTGGGTTTGGAAGAGTGTCAACTTTAGGAAGTAATGATCCCACTATTTTGGAGGGTGTTTAATCTTATTGTGACAATTATGAAAGTGGATTTGGAGAGGTCATGACTTTATTTAGTAATGATTCCACTATCTTGGAAGACGCTTCAATTGATTATGATGAGAACAAAGTTGCTACTTATGATGATTATTGTGATGAAACTTATGCTATAAAAAGTAGTAATGATTATATATATATAACTTGTCATGATTATGATTACCCTTCTTCTGAACATTACTCTTTTAATATGGAAACAATTTATAGTATTCAAGTTTCTTATGATACTCCCACTATTCTGAATGAGAAGAATTTTGCTTATGTGGAGAGTAGTAAATTTTCAATGCTTGTAGATCATGAAAAGAATGCTTTATGTGATGGTTATATTGTTGAATTCATTCATGATGCTACTGAAAATTATTATGAGGGAGGAACATATGCTTGTAGGAATTGCAATAATATCAAGTTTCCTCTCTATGTGTCGAAAATCTTGAAGCTATGCTTGTTTTGCCTTCCTATGCTAGTTGATTATTGTTCCCATAAATTGTTTGCTCACAAAATCCCTATTCATAGGAAGTGGGTTAGACTTAAATGTGCTAGTCATATTCTTCATGATGCTCTCTTTATGTTTCAATTCTTATCTTTTATGTGAGCATCATTGAAATCATCATGCCTAGCTAGGGGCGTTAAACGTTAGCGCTTGTTGGGAGGCAACCCAATTTTATTTTTGTTCTTTGACTTTTGCTCCTGTTTAGTAATGAATAATTAATCTAGCCTTTGTTTAGATGTGGTTTTATGTTTTAATCAGCGTGTGTGCCAAGTAGAACCTTTGGGAAGACTTGGGTGAAGTCTATGCGATCTTGCTGTATAAAAACAGAAACTTTTGTGCTCACGAGATTAGCTGCCATTTTTTACTGGAGAGTTATATTAAGTTTATTCTTTTTGCAGAAGATTAATATACAAATTCCTCAGGTCCACCAATTTATTTCAGAATTTTTGGAGTTACATAAGTATTCTAATGATACAGATTAATACAGACTGTTCTGTTTAAGACAGATTCTGTTTTCTATGTGTTGTTTGCTTATTTTGATGAATCTATGAGTAGTATCAAAGGGTATGAACCATAGAGAAGTTGGAATAAAGTAGATATTACACCAATATGAATTTATAATTAGTTCACAACAGTACCTAAGTGGTGATTTATTTTCTTATACTAACGGAGCTTACGAGTTTTCTGTTGAGTTTTGTGTTGTGAAGTTTTCAAGTTTTGGGTAAAGATTCGATGGACTATGGAATTAGGAGTGGCAAGAGCCTAAGATTGGGGATGCCCAAGGCACCCCAAGGTAATATTCAAGGACAACCAAGAGGCTAAGCTTGGGGACGCCTCGGATGGCATCCCCTCTTTCGTCTTCATCGGTAACTTTACTTGGAGCTATATTTTAATTCACCACATGATATGTGTTTTGCTTGGAGCGTCATTTTATTTTATTTTGTTTTGCTTGCTTTTTGAATAAAATACCAATATCTGAAATTCTTAAATGTTAGAGAGTCTTCACGTAGTTGCATAATTATTCGACTACTCATTGATCTTCACTTATATCTTTCGGAGTAGTTTGTCGTTTGCTCTAGTGCTTCACTTATATCTTTTAGAGCACGACGGTGGTTTTATTTTATAGAAATTATTGATCTCTCATGCTTCACTTATATTATTTTGAGAGTCATTTATAACAGCATGGTAATTTTCTTTGGCTATAAAATTAGTCCTAATATGATAGACATTCAAGATGGGTATGATAAAAACTTCCATATAGAGTGCATTAAAAACTGTGATAAATTTGATACTTGATAATAGTTTTGAGATATAAATGTGATAATGTTAGAGTCATGCTAGTTGGGTAATTGTGAAATTGAGAAATACTTGTGTTAAAGTTGGCAAGTCCCATAGCATGCACATATGGTAAACGTTGTGTGACAAATTTGAAGCATGGGGTATTCTTTGAGTGATTTCCTTATGAGTGGCATTCGGGGACGAGCAATGGTATTTTCCTACCAATATATCCCTCTAGGGGCATGCATAGTAGTACTTTGCTTTGAGGGCTAATAATCTTTTGCAATAAGTATATGAGTTCTTTATGACTAATGTGAGTCCATGGATCATACGCACTCTTACCTTTCCTCAATTTGCTAGCCTCTACGGTACCGTGCATTGCCCTTTCTCACCTTGAGAGTTGGTGCAAACTTCGCCGGTGCATCCAAACCCCGTGATATGATACGCTCTATCACACATAAGCCTCCTTATATCTTCCTCAAAACAGCCACCGTACCTACCTATTATGGCATTTCCATAGCCATTCCGAGATATATTGCCATGCAACTTTCCACAGTTCCGTTTATTATGACACGCTCCATCATTGTCATATTGCTTTGCATGATCATGTAGTTGACATCGTATTTGTGGCAAAGCCACTTTCATAATTCTTTCATACATGTTGCTCTTGATTCATCGCATATCCCGGTACATCGCCGGAGGCATTCACATAGATTCATATTTTTGTTCTAGTATTGAGTTGTAATATTGAGTTATGAGTAAATAAAAGTGTGATGATTATCATTATTAGAGCATTGTCCCATGTGAGGAAATAAATAAAAGAGGCCAAAGAAGCACAAAAAAAGAGGCCAAAGAAGCCCAAATAATAAAAAGGCCAAAGAAGCCCAAATAAAAAAATGAGAGAAAAAGAGAGAAAGGACAATGCTACTATCCTTTTTCCACACTTGTGCTTGGAAATAGCACCATGATCTTCATGATTGAGAGACTCTTGTTTTGTCACTTTCATATACTAGTGGGAATTTTTCATTATAGAACCTTGCTTGTATATTTCAACGATGGGCTTACTCAAATGCCCTAGGTCTTAGTGAGCAAGCAAGTTGGATGCACACCCACTTAGTTTTCAGTTTGAGCTTTCATACACTTATAGCTCTAGTGCATCCGTTGCATGGCAATCCCTACTCCTCGCATTGACATCAATTGATGGGCATCTCCATAGCCCATTGATTAGCCACGTCAATGTGAGACTTTCTCCTTTTTTTGTCTTCTCTCATAACCCCTATCATCATATGATATTCCACCTATAGTGCTATATCCATGGCTTGCGCTCATGTATTGCGTAAGGGTTGAAAAGGCTGAAGTGCATTAAAAAGTATGAACCAATTGCTCGGCTTGTCATCGGGGTTGTGCATGATGAGAGCATTTTTGTGTGACGAAAATGAAGCATGGACAAACTATATGATTTTGAAGGGATGAGCTTTCTTTGGCTATTTTATTTTGAGAAGACATAATTGCTTGGTTAGTATGCTTGAAGTATTATTATTTTTATGTCAATATTAAACTTTTTTCTTGAATCTTATGGATCTGAATATTCTTGCCACAATAAAGAAGATTACATTGATAAATATGTTAGGTAGCATTCCACATCAAAACTTCTGTTTTTATCATTTACCTACTCGAGGATGAGCAGGAATTAAGCTTGGGGATGGTTGATACGTCTCCAACGTATCTATAATTTTTGATTGTTCCATGCTATTATATTATCCATCTAGGATGTTTTATGTGCATTTATATGCTATTTAATATGATTTTTCGGACTAACCTATTAACCTAGAGCCCAGTGTCAGTTTCTATTTTTTTCCTTGTTTTTGAGTATCACAGAAAAGGAAACCCAAATGGAATCCAATTGACCTGGAATTTCACGGAGATTATTTTTGGACCAGAAGAAGCCCACGGAGCATTGGAGATGGGCCAGAAGTGTCCCGAGGCACCCATAAGGGTGGGGGGCACGCCCTACCCCCCTGGACGCGCCCCCTACCTCATGGCCGCCTCGGAGACCCCCCTGACTTGTTCCCGACGGCAAAATCAATTATATATACCCAAACTTCCAGAACATAACCTAGATCGGGAGTTCCACCGCCACAAGCCTCGGTAGCCACCAAAAACCAATCGGGGCCTGTTAGGCACCACGGGAGGGATCTCTCACCGTGGCCATCTTCACATCCCGGCGCTCTCCATGACGAGGAGGGAGTAGTTCACCCTCGGGCTGAGGGTATGTACCAGTAGCTATGTGTTTGATCTCTCTCTCTCTCTCTCTCTCTCTCTCTCTCTCGTGTTCTTGAGGTGGTACGATCTTGATGTATCGCGAGCTTTGCTATTATAGTTGGATCTTATGATGTTTCTCCCCCTCTACTCTCTTGTAATGGATTGAGTTTTCCCTTTGAAGTTATCTTATCGGATTGAGTCTTTAAGGATTCGAGAACACTTGATGTATGTCTTGCATGTGCTTATCTGTGGTGACAATGGGATATCACGTGATCTACTTGATGTATGTTTTGGTGATCAACTTGCGGGTTCGGTGTCCTCGTGAACTTATGCATAGGGGTTGGCACACGTTTTTGTATTGACTCTCCGGTAGAAACTTTGGGGCACTCTTTGAAGTTCTTTTTGTTGGTTGAATAGATGAATCTGAGATTGTGCGATACATATCGTATAATCATACCCGCAGATACTTGAGGTGACATTGGAGTATCTAGGTGGCATTAGGGTTTTGGTTGATTTGTGTCTTAAGGTGTTATTCTAGTACGAACTCTAGGATAGATCGAACGTAAAGAATAGCTTCGTGTTATTTTACTACGGACTCTTGAATAGATTGATCAGAAAGAATAACTTTGAGGTGGTTTCATACCCTACCATACTATCTTCGTTTGTTCTCCGCTATTAGTGACTTTGGAGTGACTCTTTGTTGCATGTTGAGGGATAGTTATATGATCCAATTATATTATTATTGTTTAGAGAACTTGCACTAGTGAAAGTATGAACCCTAGGCCTTGTTTCAACGCATTGCAATACCATTTTCGCTCACTTTTATCATTAGTTACCTTGCTGTTTTTATATTTTCAGATTACAAAAACCTATATCTACCATCCATATTGCACTTGTATCACCATCTCTTCGCCGAACTAGTGCACCTATACAATTTACCATTGTATTGGGTGTGTTGGGGACACAAGAGACTCTTTGCTATTTGGTTGCAGGGTTGTTTGAGAGAGACCATCTTCATCCTACGCCTCCCACGGATTGATAAAACTTAGCTCATCAACTTGAGGGAAATTTGCTACTGTCCTACAAACCTCTGCACTTGGAGGTCCAACAATGTCTACAAGAAGAAGGTTTTGTAGTAGACATCAATGGCTACCCAAGAAATTCCCCCCGGTAATGGTATCAAGAATATATCGGTTCCAAGGAGTGATGCCAACATAAAAATTGCGAAGAAGAACGGAAGTAGATTGCTTCCTCGTAGATCTATTCTGAGCATTGAAATTCTATGCCAAGCATCTTTTAGATTTTCTCCCTCCCTTTGTTTAAAACTAAGAACTTCATGATCGGGAGTACTAACAATGATAGAAGGACTAGCCATGACAGCAAAGCAAACGATCTAACACACGGATACACAAGAAGCAAGAAAAAAAATGATGAACGAAAATGGGCGAATAAAACGGCAAAGGTGAAGTGGGGGAGAGGAAAACGAGAGGCAAATGGCAAATAATGTAATGCAAGGGAGAAGAGTTTGTGATGGGTACTTGGTATGTCTTGACTTGTGCGTAGATCTCCCCGGCAACGGCGCCAGAAATCCTTCTTGCTACCTCTTGAGCATGCATTGGTTTTACCTTGAAGAGGAAAGGGTGATGCAGCAAAGTAGCGTAAGTATTTCCCTCAGTTTTTGAGAACTAAGGTATCAATCCAGTAGGAGACTACACGCAAGTCCCTCGTACCTGCACAAACAATCAAGAACCTTGCAACCAATGCGATAAAGGGGTTGTCAATCCCTTCACGGCCACTTGCAAAAGTGAGATCTGATAGAGATAATAAGATCAATATTGTTGGTATTTTTGTTATATAGATTGAAAAGTAAAGATTGCAAAATAAACGGCGACAGAAATAGCAAGTTGATAGGAAAATAATATGATGGAAGATAGACCCGGGGGCCATAGGTTTCACTAGTGGCTTCTCTCAGGATAGCATAATTTACGGTGGGTGAACAAATTACTGTCGAGCAATTGATAGAAATGCACATAGTTATGAGAATATCTAGGCATGATCATGTATATATGCATCACGTCCGTGACAAGTAGACCGAAACGATTCGGCATATACTACTATTACTCCACACATCGACCGCTATCCAGCATGCATCTAGAGTATTAAGTTCATAAGAACAGAGTAACACATTAGGCAAGATGACATGATGTAGAGGGATAAACTCAAGCAATATGATATAAACCCCCATATTTTTATCCTCGATGGCAACAATACAATACGTGCCTTGTTGCCCTAACATCCTTGGGAAAGGACGCCGCAAGATTGAACCCAAAGCTAAGCACATCTCCCATTGCAAGAAAGATCAATCTAGTACGCCAAACCAAACTGATAATTTGAAGAGACTTGCAAAGATATTAAATCATGCATAAAAGAATTCATAGGAGAATCAAATATTGTTCATAGATAATCTGGATCATAAACCCACAATTCATCGGATCTCGACAACACACCGCAAAAAGAATTACATCGAATAGATCTCCAAGAAGGTCGAGGAGAACTTTGTATTGAGATCCAAAGAGAGAGAAGAAGCCATCTAGCTAATAACTATGGACCTGAAGGTCTATGGTAAACTACTCACACATCATCGGAGAGGCTATGGTGTTGATGTAGAAGCCCTCCGTAATGGATTCACCCTCCGGAAAAGGCCCCAAGATGGGATCTCACGGGTACAGAAGGTTGCGGCGGTGGAAATAGGGTTTCGTGGTGCTCTGGTATGTTTTCAGGGTATATGAGTATATATAGGCGAAAGAAGTAGGTCGGTAGAGCCACGAGGGGCCCATGAGGGTGGGGGCGCGCCTACCCCCTGGGCGCACCCTCCTGCCTCGTGGCTTCCTTTTTGCTTCCTTGATATCCACTCCAAGTCTCCTGGATTGGGTTTGTTCCAAAAACGATCCTCGCGAAGGTTTCATTCCGTTTGGATTCCGTTTGACATTCCTTTTCTGCGAAACACTAAATAAGCAAGAAAACAGCAATTTGCACTTGGCCTTCGGTTAATAGGTTAATCCCAAAAATAATATAAAAGTGCATAATAAAGCCCATTAAACATCCAAAACAGATAATATAATAGCATGGAACAATAAAAAATTATAGATACGTTGGAGACGTATCAAATGAACACGTTTTTGTGTTGTTGAAAAATGCTATTCCCTTGTAGGCAGCAAACACAGATGCCATGGATCAAAACAGAAGTCACTTTCACATGTAAACAATTCACATAAACAATGAAAACAAAGGGTTTCCATGCATGATCTTGTATGGTTCACACTTATCGATTGCTGACATGTTGATTTTGGGGGAAGCATTCAACTGTGGTAAGAGTATTTGCAAAAGAGTAGGGAAAAAATACCATTAAGTGCAGGCGACAGCCCTTCTAGTACATCTTGTTTGAGGATGCATCATGCAAGAAGTCTGTGATGAATTTACACCAATTCATGTTCTTCACGTCTTTCAGCTTCACCTGCACAACACAAATTTCAGGGCAAAAAGTTGCCGCATCAGCATTCAAATGAAAGCATCAAAAAAACTGGCAGTGACTAGCTTACAGATGACATCAGAATGAAAAGATTGAAGGAAGAAAGAAGTAGAGAGAGAGCATTCACCAGGATGGGGAAGCACCTGTTGCTTGGGTGAAGAGATGTGGTAGGCGCAAAAACAGCTGAGATCAGGTACATGAGGAGCTTCATCTTAAAAACCTCGCCATGGGTTTTCATGCCCTCCAGCGCATTTGCCAGCAAAGTCGTATTCGGCATGGATGCCATCCTAGGAAACAAACGGCCAAACAAGGCTTCCTCGATCTTATTATTCACCTCATACGGGACTTTGATTTCTCCACGGGGCACACCCAAAGTGCAGAACACCGATTCCTCGTCCAAAGGCAGTGTTCCATGTCCCGGAATCACAAATTCCCTGGAGGCAGGATCATAAATCTCACCGAGCCAGTCGCATACAGGGTTCACTAGATTCTTGCACCGAACATCCATCAGAGCCTGCATCCCCGTCTCACCAGCAGCTCCCTTTTGCTCGTCATTAAATCCCTCGGTCAATATAGTCAGGCTTTCTTGCGAAGCCCTATTGCGATAACATTTCTTCTTCTGCATAACATAAAAGGGATCATTTGTTGCCGTGTTTCAATGTTCATGAAAATTTAGTTTCCAACGGAAAATTGCAGACTCCATGTGACATTAAAACATATGGGGGTGGAAAGTGACCTCATCACCATCTTTTGTCCAACCAGTTGCGCGATTCTGTTGCGGTAACTCCATGAAGTCATCGTCATCGTCTTGATGGTCGCCGCGAGCCATTGTGCTAAGGTAAGAACAAAACATATGTTAGGGTGAAATGAAAACTCAACTGAAAGATGTAGAAAGTAAATATTCACTTGATATCTTTGATGAACAAAAAATGAAAACTCTAATGGTTGCCCCAAAGTTTAAGCATCTGAAGAGGGCAGTAATTGCCATGTGCTGAACATCCACAAAAAGGCAGAAAAATAAAGCAAAAATGGAAAAGCAGTTGCAGAAGCATGGCAACTGGACATGTATGAGCTTCTGAAGGAAGCAGTTGCCAGCTACCAGAATCTACTTGCCATATTGGCTCAATTGAGGCAGATCATAGGAATACCCACCCCACCCCCACCCCCTAGGATTGTCTAACATGAAATGTGGCAACTAAACACATTGGCTTCATAAAAAATGTACAGATTGTAAGGCACTTTATAAACGTTCAAGTTGCCATGTTAGCACTAGGCACTCCAAAAAAAGGCAGACATCTTCCACTGCACAAACATATAATGTGGCAACTCACACCCTGGCCTCATAAAAAAATGAGTTGCCATGTATTCACAAACAAATGTACTAGGTTCAAGTTGCCATTTTAATGCAAGGCACTTCAAAAAAAGGGCAGACAACTTCCACTACACAACATGTAATGTGGCAATTCACACCCTGGCCTCATAAAAAAATGGGTTGCCATGTAATACAGTCAACTATAGTACAGTGAACTTGCCATTATCCTACCTATGGCATGGCAACAGCCATGGTGTGATCACAAAATTAGTTGCCACATGGAAAGCATAGTTGTGGCAACAGACACGGTTGATCAGGAAATCAGTTGCCATCAGTGAAGATAGTTGTTGAAAATGCCATGGCTGCCATTATCCCACACTTTGAAACGCACCTAACTAGATCTAGGGTTCATTCGCAACTATCATACCCTGAAATTTAACAAAAATAAAACTCCCTACATTGATGGCCATAGAATTACAAGGCAAAACATAACTAACATCTAGAAAAATTGCCCGCTCAATCGCAAAGCAAACCTGGATGTGGCAGCGGATAGGCCGAGTCACCCCGGCATTACTGCCACCGCGGCGGCGACGAAACTGTGCAATGCCACCCTAAACGGCAAGCACGGGACTCCACCGCCGACGGGGACGCCGCAGCACCGCGGATCCACCGGAATCTCGAGAAAACTCGAGCGGAAATTGACCGCAGAGGGAGGGTGGCGGAAATCACAGGCAGGAATGTGAGCGTGGGGTAGAGCATTACCTTCAATCCGCGGCTCTCCGGTGACGACGCTCTGGTCCGGCGAGCCCCACCAACGGTCGCGAATGCGGTCGACTCTTCCGCCGCCGCCGTCGCCTTCTCCTCTCGGTTTCTCCTCAATCGAATGCAACTGAACTGGATAGTGGGTTTGGGGAGTAAAGAATGGGGAAGGGAGTAAATGAACCGCGAGGTGGGGGTGGGGCGAAGTGGTGAGACATGGGAGACGGCAACCGCAGTCGGGCGTGGCGTGCGGGCGCGACGACAGTTCCACCACATGCCCCGACTGGCAACCATGGACCTCGGAGAGAAAACCGGCGTGCGGACGAACTCCCTTACACGCCACACACACGACTTGTCCTACGTGGCACAGAAAATCAGCCTTTTCGTGCCAAGATTCGTGCAAAAGGCACTGGACGATGATCGAGGCGTGTGGGCGAGTTGGGTAAAGCCCACACGTGTGGGCGTTAGTGTTTCCGAATATGTATTACTCGACTCCAAAGGTTGATTTCAAAAGATTCATACAATCAATCGTAGCTAGCTCCACTACTTCTAAAGGTCCAAACCAACTCAAAGTCATATTTCTGCCTTCTCGACGAGCAAACTTAGCTAGACTATCACTATCACGAATACGCATGAGATATCTAATTTTCTTAATGATTGAAGAGTAGACCGGTTTGTCTACATCCTTGGCTTGAATCAACTTGACTGCAACAATAGAGTCCATCTGCAACTTCATGTTGAACCCCAGTAGTGTAACTCGCCAATTCTCCTAGTCACTTCTAAGAGCATCTTTAATCGATGTCTTCTAATTTAGACAAGCAAACGACAAAGTGTCCTTTAAGGGAGTATATTTATTCCTCTAAAAAACTGTCATTTCTAATTGAACCTTTAAATTTAACTCCTTAAACAAATTGAACATAAATTTGGTGTTAATTCTATTTGATCATGGTTCATGTGAGCTCGGGTGAACAGTAAAATAAAAAATAGCAAACATCGCAAATGTTTTCAATACCTGCAAAGCTTCAACATCGGACTACATGGAAAACATGGCAACAAATCGATGAACCAAAAGTGTTATTTCTAAAAGCGTTTTAGAGCATCGATTTTTTTGCCATGTCTTCTATGAATGTCATTTTGTGATGAAACTTTCCAAGTAATAAAAAAAATTGTCAAGGTTTGCTATAAAAAGATTTTTTTCCTGTTTTACTGTTCAATCGAGCTCTTCTTAGCAATTTTTTGAATCTAAACACACTTTATTATACAATAATGTCCATGGGGATACATCCAAGATCCCATGGGGACACATGGCACCCAAAATCCAAACCCGAAAGTATGCTTAGCAATGCTATGCGCCTCAAGATTAGTAGCTCGTCTTAGCATGAACTTAGAAAAGCACTTTCAATAAAAATGAAGAAATCATAAGGCTTGGTGCCATCGATCAGGGAAAACAAAGCCTAGCCTATGAAATTAAAAGGAAAAAAGCCACATTTTTTCTAGCATCTGTTAAAGGGCCACCGTGAAAGGCTGCTCTAGGCGCTCGCTGCACGGGCCACGGGGCCTGCATTGCCTGCATGACACACAAGCTGAGCAGCTGGTATGCTCAGAGCATTTACAGTCGGAAGCCTCAAATCGGTCCCAAAAGCCTGGGCGGCCGGTCCTGTCGTTGACCGGTAAAAAAAACAGACCCACCTGGGCGGCTAAAACAGGTCTCAAATGGCTGGGCTGACTGGCACCTCTCATATTCAGCCTAAATCTGGAGTGGATATGGGATGGCCCGGGCGCGTCCACCACATCGGACTGATGACCGAGTCCCACACATAATTGTTCGGAAATTCAATGGTCTGACGGGCATCTCCTCCGGTGATGGTGTGAATGAAGAAAATATGCCCTAGAGGCAATAATAAAGTTGTTATTCATATTTCCATATATCATGACAAATGTTTATTATTAATGCTAGACTTGTATTAATGGGAAACTTAGTACATGTGTGAATACATAGACAAAACAGAATGTCCCTAGTATGCCTCTACTTGACTAGCTCATTAATCAAAGATGGTTAAATTTCCTGACCATAGACATGTGTTGTCATTTGATGAACGGGATCACATCATTAGGAGAATGATGTGATGGACAAGACCCGTCCGTTAGCTTAGCATTATGATCGTTGAGTTTTATTGCTACTGCTTTCTTCATGACTTATACATGTTCCTCTAACTATGAGGTTATGCAACTCCAGAATACCGGAGGAAGACCTTGTGTGCTATCAAACGTCACAATGTAATTCAGTGATTACAAAGATGTTCTACAGATGTCTCTGAAGGTGTTTGTTGGGTTGGCATAGATCGAGATTGGGATTTGTCAATTCGTGTAACAGAGAGGTATCTCTGGGCTCTCTCGGTAATGCACATCACTATAAGCCTTGCAAGCAATGTGAATAATGAGTTAGTCACGGGATGATGCATTACGAAACGAGTAAAGAGACTTGCCGGTAACAAGATTGAACTAGGTATGATAATACCGACGATCGAATCTCAGGCAAGTAACATACCGATGACAAAGGGAACAACATATGTTGTTATGCGGTTTGACCGATAAAGATCTTCGTAGAATATGTAGGAGCCAATATGAGCATCCAGGTTCCGCTGTAGGTTATTGACCGGAGATGTATCTCGGTCGTCTACATAGTTCTCGAACCCGTAGGGTCCGCACGCTTAACGTTCGATGACGATTTGTATTATGAGTTATGTGATTTGATGACCGAAGTTTGTTCGGAGTCCCGGATGAGATCACGGACATGATGAGGAGTCTCGAAATGGTTGAGAGGTAAAGATTCATATATAGGACGGTGGTATTTGGACACCGGAAGTGTTCTGGGTGATACCGGGTCACCGGAAGGGGTTCCGGGCAACCCCTGGCAAAGATATGGGCTTAATGGGCCAAGTAAGGGAACACACCAGCCCACAAGGGGCTGGTGCGCCCCCTATAGGGCCAGCCACGTGGGGAGAAAGGGAAATGAGAGGTGCAAAAGGAAAGTATGAAGTAGGACTCCTACTTCCTTCCCTTCCCCCCTCCTTCCTTTCCCCCTTGTCCAAATATGGTAAGGGGGGCGAATTGGACTAGGGGCCCAAGTAGGATTCCTCCTACTTGGGCGCGCCCTAGGCTGCCTCCCTCTGGCTCCCTCCTTTATATACGTGGGAAGGGCACCCCTAGAACACACATCAATTGTTACTAGCCATGTGCGGAGCCCCCCTCCACAGTTAATACCTCAGTCATATCGTCATAGTGCTTAGGCGAAGCCTTGCGCCGGTAATTTCATCATCACCGTCACCATGCTGTCATGCTGACAGAACTCTCCCTCGTCGTCAACTGGATCAAGAGATCGAGGGACGTTATCGTGTTGAAGGTGTGTTGAACACGAAGGTGCCGTACGTTCATTACTTGGATCGGTTGGATCGTGAAGACGTTCGACTACATCAACCGCGTTACTAAACGCTTCCGCTTTTGATCTACGAGGGTACATAGACACAATCTCCTCGCACATTACTATGCCTCTCCTATATAGATCTTGCGTGATCGTAGGTAATTTTTTTGAAATACTACGTTCCCCAACAGTGGCATCCGAGCCAGGTCTATGCATAGATGTTATATGCACGAGTAGAACACAGAGAGTTGTGGGCAATAATAGTCATACTACTTACCAGCAACGTCTTACTTTGATTCGGCGGTATTGTTGGATGAAGCGGCCCGGACCGACATTACATGACCACGTTCATGAGACTGGTTCTACCGACGTACATTGCACACAGGTGGCTGGCGGGTGTCTGTTTCTCCAACTTTAGTTGAATCGAGTTTGACTACGCCCGATCCTTATTGAAGGTTAAAACAACACACTTGACGAAAAATCGTTGTGGTTTTGATGTGCAGATAAGAATGGTTCTTGCTAGAAGCCCATAGCAGCCACATAAAACTTGCAACAACAAAGTAGAGGACGACTAACTTGTTTTTGCAGGGCATGTTGTGATGTGATATGGTCAAGACATGATGAGATATAAATTGTTGTATGAGATGATCATGTTTTGTTAAAAGTTATCGGCAACTGGCAGTAACCTTATTGTTGTCTCTTTATTGCATAAGATGCAAGCGCCATATAATTGCTTTACTTTATCGCTATGCGATAGCAATAGTTGCAAAAGCAATAGTTGGCGACACAACCATGTGACGACACGTTGATAAAGATCAAGATGATGGAGAACATGGTGTCATGCCGGTGACGATGGAGATCATGACGGTACTTTGGAGATGGAGATCAAAGGCACAAGATGATGATGGCCATATCATGCCACATATTTTGATTGCATGTTATGTTTATCTTTTATGCATCTTATTTTGGTTAGTACGACGGTAGCATTATGAGATGATCCCTTACTATAATTTCAAGGTATAAATGTTCTCCCTGAGTATGCACCGTTGCGACAGTTCTGAAGGAAATATGCCCTAGAGGCAATAATAAAGTTGTTATTAATATTTCCTTATATCATGATAAATGTTTATTATTCATGCTTGAATTGTATTAACCGGAAACTTAGTACATGTGTGAATACATAGACAAACAGAGTGTCACTAGTATGCCTCTACTTGACTAGCTCGTTAATCAAAGATGGTTAAGTTTCCTAGCCATAGACATGAGTTGTCATTTGATGAACGGGATCACATCATTAGAGAATGATGTGATTGACTTGAACCATCCGTTAGATTAGCACTATGATCGTTTAGTTTATTGCTATTGCTTTCTTCATAACTTATACATGTTCCTATGACTATGAGATTATGCAACTCCCGAATACCGGAGGAACACTTAGTGTGCTATCAAACGTCACAACGTTACTGGGTGATTATAAAGATGATCTACAGGTGTCTCCTATGGTGTACGTTGAGTTGGCTTAGATCGACATTAGGATTTGTCACTCCGATTGTCGGAGAGGTATCTCTGGGCCCTCTCGGTAATGCACATCACTATAAGCCTTGCAAGCAATGTGACTAACGAGTTAGTTACGAAATGATGAACTACGGAACGAGTAAAGAGACTTGCTGATAACGATATTGAACTAGGTATGATGATACCGACTATCGAATTTCGGGCAATTAACATACCGATGACAAAGGGAACAACATATGTTGTTATGCGGTTTGACCGATAAAGATTCGTAGAATATGTAGGAACCAATATGAGCATCCAGGTTCTGCTATTGGTTATTGACCGGAAGTGAGTCTCGGTCATGTCTACATAGTTCTCGAACCCGCAGGGTCCTCACGCTTAATGTTTGATGACGATCGGTATTATGAGTTTATGTGTTTTGATGTACCGAAGGTAGTTCGGAGTCCTGGATGAGATCACAGACATGACGAGGAGTCTCAAAATGGTCGAGACATAAAAATTGATATATTGGATGACTATATTCGGACACAGAATAGTTTCGAGGTTTATCGGGTATTCACCGGAGTACCGCGGGGTTACCGGAACCCCCCGGGGAGTCAATGGGCCTTCATGGGCCTTAGTGGAAGAGAGGAGGAGGCGGCCAAGTGGTGAGGCGTGCCCCCCCAAGCCCAATCCAAATTGTGCAGGGGGGCCTCCACCCCTTTCCTTCTCTCCCTCTTCCCCTTCCTTCCCCCTCCTAGTTGGACTAGGAAAGGGGGGAAACCTACTCCTAGTAGGAGTAGGAATCCCCCCTTGGGGCGCTCCATAGGAGGCCGGCCCTCCCCTCCTCACTCCTTTATATACGGGGGAGGGGGCAGCCCAGAGACACACAAGTTGATCTTACCCGTGTGCGGTGCCCCCCTCCACATATTTCCACCTCGGTCATATTGTCGTAGTGCTTAGGAGAAGCCATGTGCCGGTAACTTCATCATCACCGTCAATGCACCGTCGTGCTGACGAAACTCTCCCTCGACCTCAGCTGGATCTAGAAGTTCGAGGGACGTCACCGAGCTAAACGTGTGCAGATCACGGAGGTGTCGTGTGTTTGGTATTTGATCGGTTGGATCGCGAAGACGTTCGACTACATCAACCGCTTTACTTAACGCTTCCGTTTTCGGTCTACGAGGGTACGTGGACACACTCTCCCCGCTCGTTGCTATGCTTCTCCTAGATAGATCTTGCGCGACTGTAGGAATTTTTTTTGAAATACTACGTTCCCCAGCAGTGGCATCCGACCCAGGTCTATGCGTAGATGTTATATGCACGAGTAGAACACAAAGAGTTGTGGGCGATATCATACTGCTTACCAGCATGTCATACTTTGATTTGGCGGTATTGTTGGATGAAGCGGCCCAGACTGACATTACATGACCGCGTTCATGAGACTGGTTCTACCGCCGTGCTTAGCATACAGGTGGCTAGTGGGTGTCTGTTTCTCCAACTTTAGTTGAATCGAGTGTGACTACACCCGGTCCTTGTTGAAGGTTAAAACAGCAAACGACGAAAAATCATTGTGGTTTTGATGCGTAGGTCAGAACGGTTCTTGCTAAGCCCGTAGCAGCCACGTAAAACTTGCAACAACAAAGTAGAGGACGACTAACTTGTTTTTGCACGGCATGTTGTGATGTGATATGGTCAAGACGTGATTATATAAATTGTTGTATGAGATGATCATGTTTTGTAACACAGTTATCGGCAACTGGCAGGAGCCATATGGTTGTCGCTTTATTGTATGAAATGCAATCGCCATGTAATTGCTTTACTTTATCACTAAGCGGTAGCGATAGTCGTAGTAGCAATAGTTGGCGAGACGACAATGATGCTTCGATGGAGATCAAGGTTTCAAGCCGGTGACGATGGTGATCATGATGATTCTTTGGAGATGGAGATCAAAGGCACAAGATGATGATGGCCATATCATATCACTTATATTGATTGCATGTGATGTTTATCCTTTATGCTTCTTATTTTTCTTAGTACAGCGGTAGCATTATAAGATGATCTCTCACTAAATTTCAAGGTATAAGTGTTCTCCCTGAGTATGCACCGTTGCTATAGTTCATCGTGTCGAGACACCACATGATGATCGGGTGTGATAAGCTCTACGTTCATATATAACGGGTGCAAGCCAGTTTTGCACACGCAGAATACTCAGGTTAAACTTGACAAGCCTAGCATATGTAGATATGGCCTCGGAACACTAAGACCGAAAGGTCGAGCGTGAATCATATAGTAGATATGATAACCATGGTGATGTTCACCATTGAAAACTACTCCATCTCACGTGATGATCGGACATGGTTTAGTTGATATGGATCACGTGATCACTTAGATGATTAGAGGGATGTCTATCTAAGTGGGAATTCTTAAGTAATATGATTAATTGATCTTTAATTTATAATGAACTTACTACCTGATAGTATTTTGCATGTCTATGTTGTTGTAGATAAATGTCTCGTGTTGTTGTTCCGTTGAATTTTAATGCATTCCTAGAGAAATTTAAGTTGAAAGATGATGGTAGCAACTACACGGACTGGGTCGGTGTCAAAACTGGCAGATCTCGGGTAGGGGGTCCCGAACTGTGCATCTAAGGTCGATGGTAACAAGAGACGGGGGACATAATGTTTACCCAGGTTCGGGCCCTCTTGATGGAGGTAATACCCTACTTCCTGCTTGATTGATCTTGATGAATATGAGGATTACAAGAGTTGATCTACCACGAGATCATAATGGCTAAACCCTAGATGTCTAGCATGTATGGTTGTGATTGCCTTTATGGACTAAACCCTCCGGTTTATATAAACATCGGAGGGGCCTAGGGTTATACAGAGTCGGTTTACAAAAGAAGGAATCTACATATCCAAACGCCAAACTTGCCATCCACGCAAAGGAGAGTCCCATATGGACACGGGAAGAAATCTTCTGTCTTGTATCTTCATAGCCCATTAGTCCGACCCATGTTACATAGTCCAGACGCCCGAGGACCCCTTAATCCAGGACTCCCTCAGTAGCCCCTGAACCAGGCTTCAATGACGACGTGTCCGGCACGCAGATTGTCTTCGAAATTGCAAGGCGGGTTCCTCCTCCGAATACTCCAAAACAACCTTCGAACATAGAAAACGTGTCCGGCTCTGCAAAACACGTACCATACACACATGTAGAGAGTATAATATTTCAAGAGTCCAATCGACTGACAACTTTTGTAGTGTGACATCACGGCCCTGCCCAGTCATTATTTCGAACCATTTTTAACCTCCCGCCCCATGTTTCAAGATGCGGTTTTATTGGCACGTCTTGTCGAAGCAGAGATCGTGTCCCCTTATTGCAGGATTCTCATCAATATGGGCGTGGGTAATCCAACCGCCCCATTGGCACGATTCCTTGGGAATAGGAAAGTTTTAAGGCCCAAGAGGAGGCGTTCGATATTCATCGCCTTTATAAAGGGGTACGGACCCGTCCTTCTCCTCTACGCCTACCTCTTCCTCAACTTTTCCAACCTCGAGCTCTAGCACCCAGGTTTCAACTTAATCACTCCTAGCCTCCCAGACATGTCCGGACCCAGCCCTCAGGGCCGGTGGGTGGCCTCCTCTGTCATGGAGGAGGATATTGCGAAGCTCCGGGCGGCAAGGTATCTGACCGCGTGGAAATTCTCCACAGGCTTCCTGCCAAGGGGCATGTTATTCCCACACCCAGATCCAGTGAGAGGGTCGTATGCATCTCCCACTTCCTCTGTGGGCTAGGGTTCGCTCTCCACCCCTTCGTTCATGGCCTCATGTTCTATTACGGGCTAGATTTTCATGATCTAGCTCCGAATTTCTTTCTTCACATCTCGACGTTCATTATCATGTGCGAGGCCTTTCTCCGCATTCCCCCACACTTCGGCTTATGTCTCAAGACCTTTAATGTGAAGCCGAAGGTAGTCGACGGGGAGCAAGCGGAGTGTGGTGGTGCTATGGTGAGCAAGCTCGCCAATACTTTTTGGCCAAAGGGCTCCTTCACGGAAACTTCCAACCTATGGCAGCGGGAGTGGTTTTATATCATTGAACCCCGCGGTACCAAGTGATAGCTACACCTGCGTTCCGATCTGGCCCTCCATTACGACTTGCATCATGGATTAATAAGGGTCTGGACTGAGGATCAATTGACGAAGTGCAGACGCTACAAAGCCGTATCCGAAGCCTTCTTGAAAAGGGCACCAGCCTCATTGACGTGATCCAGGTAATGCTAGTCAGTCGGGTCCTACCGTGTCAGCGGCCACCTCTCCGCATGTGGGAGTTCAATCCGGAAGGACCACAGACTCTTCAGCACTTCCCCAGCACAACGCACAAAGGGATGTGGAAGTTATTCTTTGGGACCCGAAAGCAGTGGCCGGACACAACCGAGGACATCAGCCTCGACTGCAACCATCCGGATACCTCGGTAAGCACTTGATTCCTGAACACAGCTTAGTTGATTATCCCATATCAATATACTGAGAAACCTGTCTTCGAACAGGGATGGATAAAGAAAGCAGAACGAATTAGGTGTTCGGCTCCACTTCCCGAAGACTCAGCTGATCCCGTGTTGGCAAGGATGCTGGCCCCGGCGCTGTATCAGGTGCCGGTGAAGGACGACAAAGACGAGAGCAAAAAGGCCCAAGGTGGCCTCCACTCTAAAGGTACATTGGACGCTATGTCCAGGGAATACGGAACTCCCTACTCCGAAGACGAAGGGGAAGAAAAAGTTGATATCCCTTCTCCCCATGGGAAGAAAAGGATCGCCTCCGAAGACTTGGAGGTGGAGGCTCCCAAGAGAGGGAAGATGTCCTTGTCAGATGGTTCGGGTTCGGAAGGCGACGTTGCCGCACAGTTCCTCCATAAGGACAAGCCTATCACCGAATCGTAATTGAACAAGGGTATCCTAGACATATCCCGTTCTTTTTAGGTTATAAGGGTAACACCTTTAATATATGTTTGCAGTCCGGCCCGCAGTCTTCCTCAACAGTCCTCCTCCTTGGGTGACCTGCTTTCGGAAATGATGGAAAGCAAGACACCTCCACATGCTTGCTCGCCCCTTAGGGCGGACGACTTCGAGGTGTCGCCCTGGAGGGTCTCTCCCGATCATCAAGTGGTGTGAGGGGCAATGAAGGCAGCGCCCGAAGGTGATACTTCGGTCGTCAAGGGTCCGGGGTGTGCAGCCCCTACGGGAACCAACAATAAAGGCCCCTGACTATCCGGTTTACAGCCGAAGACGACTCTAGGGTCGAGTGAACATATCCCTTCGAAGGCAGTTCATACCGCAGCCGCTTCCAGGAATCCGGAGGGGACGGATACGTTGATGGACATGCTGCAAAATGCATCCGTCTCAGAGGAACATCATACCTTAATGGGTACGGTAGTTGAGCGGATTCTATCCGCAAGAAGCGGATTGAATGAAGCCTTCACGGGCCTACAAAGAGGCTTTGAGATATTTAATCTTAACCACACTTTACATGCAGAATGCGCCTGTGCATAGATAGTAGCCCCTGAGACTCTGGTCGGCTTCCACAGGGAGGAGATCAGAGGATCAAAAAGATATTCTCAGGAAATGACATAATCAACTTGAAAACAGGCTGTTACGTCAATGACGACTGCCCATGCTGTGGAAGTTGCAGATTTAAAGCAGAAACTGGAGTCAGCGGATGAGGACATTACTCGTGTTAACAGGCGGCTCGACGAGACACAAGGTATGTTTTGGGGCAGTCAGTTTATGCATGTATAATAATATGAGCACGAAGCTGAGAATTATATACTGGGGCATGCATAATTGCAGATGATGGTGCTTCTGCGATTGAGACCCTTCGGGCTGAACTTGCCCGGGCCAAGGAGCAAGACAGAGTGAGCAATGCGGCTGTCAAGAAGGCAGATACTGAGTTAAAGGCCGAACAAGCCGCTTGACGCCAGTTTGAGGAGAGAATATCTACCATGGCGCGAGAGCTGAAGGACACCACTGGCCAATGCGAATTACTCGAGAAGGATAACAAAGCCAAGGCAGCAGAACTCAACAAGGCTTTGCAAAAGGTACGAGAGGCACGGTTCGAGTCTAGAGAAGCTCGGGAGGAGCTCCGGCAAGTTGGGGAGATAGCGGCTGGTAAGCCCTTTCTATTACAGACTAAATTCGGCAACCCGAAGTATGCCCTGCTTAATCAACTGTGGAGTTCTCCAAACTCATTTTTGGACCTGCCGAAGAGTGTCGCCGATGCGACATAGTTTTACCAAGCGCAAGACAGACGTGCAGTGGAGAAGCTTTTATGGTCACAGTTCAACATGCCAGAGTGTCCGTCATTGCTGAACGAACAAATGGCCCAGTGGGCCGAGCTCCACAAGGTGTCCGGAGCTGCCAGTAAGGAAGTTGTGGTCCGGCTATGGCCAATTGAGCCAATTCCGAACAGTTATTTTGGTTTGGTGCAACGACTTGTTGATGTGGTGCCGTGTATCGACGCCGTTAAGCGGTCGGCGTGCATTGAAGGTGCACGGATGGCCTTTGCCCGTGTCAAGACGTACTGGGCAAAAATGAAGGCCACCGATGTTGCTGCGAAGAGCCCACCCTGGGGCAAGGACCATCCCACGCCGGAGCAATATTTTGGGGATGTCCTAGAGGGCGCCTGCTTGATAGAGGGTCAGTGCTCGAAAGATATTATGTTCGAGTGAATGTATTGGAATTGTGATAACAATATTATGATATATTAAGGCTATGTTATATTTATGCCTTTTTCCTGAAAGGTATTTCCTCCTGTGCGGCCGTTTATCTATAATCTGATAGTTTGCCAGTCGTCGGCTTCAGCCCCCTTGCATATAATGCGGGGGTGTTCGGAATAGCAACTGACTAGACTTGACCCAACGTCTTGGTCCATGAAGGAGGTGTCAGTGCGGCGAACTAGGCAATCGGACTATAGGGCTTTAACAGCTTCACTTAGCCATAGGAGTTTGACGGTGGGTCTACGATATAGCCCCTTGTATGTGCGCATTTATCCAAATACGACTTCGCTACATAGGTGACCGAAAATGGTCCTTCGTGTTACATGAAAAAAATCGCAAAAGATTTTAATAAGTCGCCGAGTGGTTGACCAACTCTCACCGTATCATGACAGCCAGTTTTCGGCTTTGTCTACTGAGGTGTTTAACCAGGTGAACCGGAAACACAATCGCAGTAGTTCTCCCTTTACTATCCTAGCCGATAGAGCGGAACATAAGGTAGTCAACACAGGAGTCGGGCAACCCAACTATTGACCAAAGACATGGTTCGGAGCTGATGCATATAATGCCAAACTCGTGACGCCGAAGTATGTTGTAGAGCTGTTCGGACTTGTTGGCAGTTAATATGTTGCCGTATCGAGCCCCTGGCGATTAGTGCCGAGGTGTGTATGTGAAACCACCGAAGAGGTAAAATACAGTTTTATGAGAAAAAGTGAGTATTGGAGGCGGATATTCACTGGAATCTGATTGATACATCGCACGCAATCTTACAGATTATAACACCCCTTCCCAGGTCATTTTACATGCCAGGAGTCGAAGGCTGAGGAAAAAAGGCTATATCCGGGTTTTAAATATAATGTTTGGTCTACGAAAATTCTTTTGGCCCTCTTGTCGCACGTCTACGCTACATTTGCCTTAGCGAAGAGCATTCCTTAAAAGGAGCAATCTTTGGCTGCCTGGACGAAACTTGGCTCCGAAAGAGTCCTTGCATGTCCATAGGACGAATAGGTTTTGATTCGTCTGTAAAGAAAGATAAGAAATAGTTAAAAGGAAGGGAGAAAAGCTGCGGGAGGATGAACCATGCTGTAAGCCTGTCCGCGTTGTGCCTCTGCCGATGGCAAAGGTATTTTAAGTGCATAATTATGCGCGTGCGATGTGAATTTCGTGGGTATATGCGGCGAATGACGGAGGCGGAGCTGCTAATCCAGCTCTAAAATTGACCGGTCTTGTGTAATAAAGGCCGGTGGCTTAACGACCGATGAGGTATGCGGTTTAACGAGGCCGCTTTGTACTTTGGCTGTGATGGCCGTGGTATACTCTTCGGAATGGAGGGTATACTCTGCGTAGTGTGGGATCACATTGAACCGAGCAAAAGCACTCCGCCCAAGCAGTGCATGATATCCACGGCAAAACGGAACAATATCGAAGGTCAAGAATTCGCTTCGGAAGTTGACTGGCGAACCGAAGACAACTTCCAGTGTGATTGAGCCCGTACAGTGAGCTTCTTCACCGGGTATTACCCCTTTGAAGGTAGTTGTGGTGGGCTTGATCCTTGAGGGATCAATGCCCATTTTGCGAACAGTGTCTTGATAGAGCAAATTAAGGCTACTACTGCCGTCTAGAAGGACTCGTGTGAGATGGAATCCATCAATGATTGGGTCGACGACCAGAGCTGTCGAACCTTTGTGATGGATACCTGTTGGGTGGTTATTGCGATCAAAAGTGATCAGACAGGCTGCCCATGGGTTAAATTTTGGTACGACCGGCTTTATGGCGTAGTCGTCTCATGGTGCGCGCTTGCGCTCCCTCATAGGGATGTGCGTCACAGATATCATGTTTACTGTTTTTACTTCGGGGGGGAAATTGCTTTTGGCCTCCGGTGTTTGGCTGGTGATCTCCTCGTCCTTGTTGTCACTAGGTGGACCTTTCCCTTTGTGTTCGGCATTGAGTTTGCCTGCTTGTTTGAAAATCCAACAATTTATGTTGGTATGGTTGGCGGGTTTGACGGGGCTGCCATGAATTTGACAGGGCCGATCCAGTATCTTGTCTAAACTGGATGGACCATCTTTGTTTGCCTTGAATGGCTTCTTCCATTGACCGGGTTTGGAACCACTGAATTCGGCGTTGACCGCCGTGTCGTGGGTTCCTACATTGTTGTTTAGACGCTTGTTTTTATTATGTCGAGGCTTGCCATTGCCGTCCCTGGCCTCAGAGGTGCCAGGATCGCTGGTACTATTGTTTCATCGAGCCAGCCAGCTATCTTCTCCTGCGCATAAGTGGGTCATCAGTGCGGTAAGATTTTTCATAGACTTCGGCTTTTCTTGGCCAAGGTGATGGGCCGGCCACTCTTCTCGGACGCTATGTTTAAAGGCCGCTAGGGCTTCAGTGTCCGGACAGTCGACGATTAGGTTCTTTTTAACTAAGAACCTAGTCCAGAGCTTCCTGGCCGACAATCCGGGCTGTTGGATGATGTGACTGAGGTCATCGGCGTCCGGAGGCCGGACATATGTACCTTGGAAGTTGTCACGAAAGGCATCCTCCAAGTCTTCCCAGTTGCTAATAGAGTTTTCTGGGAGGCTGTTTAGCCATTGCCGGGCTGGTCCCTTTAGTTTTAGTGGGAGGTATTTGATGGCATGTAGATCATCGCCGCGGGCCATGTGGATATGGAGAAGGAAATCTTCAATCCATACTGCAGGGTCGGTTGTTCCATCATATGATTGGATATTCATAGGTTCGAACCCTTCTGGGAATTCGTGCTCCATTACTTCATCAGTGAAGCAGAGGGGGTGTGCGGCGCCTCTATATCGGGCCAAGTCGCGACGTAGCTCGGATGGAGTTTGTCTGCGGTTTTCGGCCCGGGCATGATTATACTTGTCACGTCCGGCTAGATAACCATCGTCGTGCATCGGGGCCCCCGTGATACGTAGATCGATCTGGTCTGACCTGCTCTATTGTGCAGGTCTTGCCGCAGGTCATATGTATAACCCCGAGCTGTTATATCTCTACCTTTACGGCGAGGTAGTATGGGCTGGTATTCGGCTTGAGTTGCCGTTTTGTCCCGGCCACGAGGTGGTCGGTTAGCCGCCTTACGTGATGATGGTGCGGGCTCGAGGGCCTCGTCATCAAATTGGGGTAGTAGTTTACGCTTCGGGTAACTTTTGGTTGGGCGCATGAGGCCGTATTCCTCGGCTGCCAGGACATTAGTCCACCTATCGTTGAGCAGATCTTGATCTGCTTGAAGCTGCTGTTGCTTCCTTTTCAGGCTCCTTGCAGTGGCAATTAGCCGGCGCTTAAAGTGCTCCTACTCGAGAGCTTCCTCAGGTACGATGAAGTCTTTGTCACCGAGGCTCGCCTCGTCCTCGGAGAGTGGGAGATAATTACTATCCCCCGAGTCTTCGTTTACGGCTTGTTCGTCAGGGATAACTTGCCCATCTTCCCGATCGTCCTGTTCAAAAGTTGGCTCGACGGGGTCTTCTTTGTCTTCGGCATCGTCCGGAGTATTGTCATCTCCCGAGCTGGTATTGCTGTCTTTTCCATGGTGTGATTTAAAGCGCCGCTGACATTGGCGCTTTGGCTATATCTCAGGAGATTTATCCTCGACTGGACCTTTTTTGTCTTCGCCGTTATCTTCTTTGGGTCTATCCACCATGTACACCTCATACGAAGAGGTGGCCGTCCAGTGTCCGGTAAGCGGCAGGTTTTTGGCCTGCTCCTCTCCGGCATCGTCGTCCATACCGTCGATGTCTTCGGAGCCATAGTCGAGCATGTCAGTTAAGTCTTCGACAGTGGCTACGATGTAGGTGGTGGGTGGGACGTAAAATTCCCCGCTCTCAGCCCCTAGTCCGGGCTGGGCGTAGTTCGTACATTGCTCCTCTGTAATGACAAGGGATCGCATCAAGTCCAGAGCCTCGCTCAAAGGCGAGGTTCGGCCAGGGAGAAGAAGATCCGTGGAGTACGGCGGGAAGGAAACTCTTCGGCCGAACTCACACGGTGCTGACTCCGAAGGTTCGGAGCCAGCGTCTGGAGAAGGGTCCGGCTTCATGACGGTTGCCAGCGACACTACTTCCTCCAGCTCTCCCGTGCTGGGTTTAGTGGCCGCAGATAGTCCGGCGGGATCAAAAATCTCGTGTTCGGACATGGTGACGCGCTCCGAATTTAAAGCCAGATTGGAGGTTGAAGTCGTGAACCCTTGGAAGATCAAGTCTCCTTGGATATCAGCGACATAGTCCAGGTTCCCAAAACTAATCTGGTGACCTGGGGCATAGCTGTTGATCTCCTCTAGATGGCCAAGCGAGTTGGCCCGCAATGCGAAGCCGCCGAACACAAAGATCTGGCCAGGGAGGAAAACCTCCTCCAGGGCAGCATTGTTGTAGATGACCGATGGAGCTATCGAACCTTCTGATGATGACGCAGCAGAAATCTCAATGAAAGCACCAATGTCGGTGTCAAAACCGGCGGATCTCGGGTAGGGGGTCCCGAACTGTGCGTCTAAGGTTGATGGTAACAGGAGACGGGGGACACGATGTTTACCAAGGTTCAGGCCTGTCGGTGTATAAAAAGAGGGGTGCGTTTTTGTACCCCTATACCTATCTGCAGGCAGTCGGAGCCGCCTCTGATCACGCCAAGCAGAATAGGGAGGTGAGCCAAGGTAAGACCAAAGCCCAAGATAATAAGAGCAACGCCAAGGCCAAGACCACAAAGAGCAGAGGGACGAAGCAGGTTCCCCCAGCAAGACCCTTGCCGGGGTAGCCCCGGCAAGATCCTTGCCGGGACAGCTCGCCCCACACCAGTAGAGCGAGTCACCCTTGAGCCCACGGTCCCCAGCGCCATCATCCACATGGGGCAAGGGCTCGGGAAGGCACCTCTGTGGTGGCATGCAGATCTTTGTGAAGACATATTCAAGATCAGATGAGGATTAGAAGATGACAACCCTCGGCAAGGTCCTTACCGAGGAAAGCCACCAGACCACCGGCAAGGTCCTTGCTGGGGACGACAGCGCGCCATGGCAAGACCCTTGCCGGGCCACCCGGCAAGGCCCTCTCCAGGGCGCCAGGCGGGGGCCACCGCCAGCCCACGCCAACCAAGCTTCCACCGCCCGTTCACATGCAGCTGCCAGCCCAACCAGCTGGGCGGGCACTGCGTGGCAACATGCAGCTCGAGGCCAACTCATCGGCGCTGCGTGGCGGCATGCAGATCTTCATGAAGGCTCCACCACGCGCCACCTCGGCTGCACTGCCTACATGGCACAACACGCCTCAGCGGCGGCGCGTGTCAAGCGAGGAGGAGGCGGCGACAGACGGGACAGACCTCGTCCCGTCCCCAATAAAGCAAGGGACACCTAAGCTCGCATTAAATGCATCTTGTCACATGTCTGAGCGATAAGCTCGGGGCCTTTATCGCCTTTCCACCTCCACATGTGCCCTTGTGGCAGCCCTTTCGACTATAAAAGGAGGCCCATGGCATCTTGGAGAAGGATTCGGCTCTTTCAAACCACGCACTGACCAAAGCTAGTTAGAGAGCTCAAGAACTCTCTAAAATACACCCACCAAAGCAGGATTAGGATTTTACGCATCCTCGCGGCCCGAACCTGGGTAAAAGATCCTTGTGCTGGCTACTAACCCTGCTCTTCTCGCAACCCCGTGCCCCGGCAACCGTAGTAGGGATTCTTGTGATCCCATAGGTGTCGTTCCACACCGACAGGGCCCTCTTGATGGAGGTAATACCCTACTTCCTGCTTGATTGATCCTGATGAATATGAGGATTACAAGAGTTGATCTACCATGAGATCGTAATGGCTAAACCCTAGATGTCTATCCTGTATGGTTGTGATTGCCTCTACGGATTAAACCCTCCGGTTTGTATAAACACCGGAGGGGCCTAGGGTTATACAGAGTCGGTTTACAAAGGAAGGAATCTACATATCCGAACGCCAAGCTTGCCATCCACGCAAAGGAGAGTCCCATTCGGACACGGTAAGAAATCTTTTGTCTTGTATCTTCATAGACCATTATTCCGGCCCATGTTACATAGTCCGGACGCCTGAGGACCCCATAATACAGGACTCCCTCATCCGTAACTTGAGGATTATCCTCATTGCTGCACAGAAGAATTACGTCCTGGAAGCACCGCTAGGTGCCAAACCTGCTGCAGGAGCAACACCAGATGTTATGAACGTTTGGCAGAGCAAAGCTGATGACTACTCGATAGTTCAGTGTGCCATGCTTTACGGCTTAGAACCAGGACTTCAACGATGTTTTGAACGTCATGGAGCATATGAGATGTTCCAGGAGTTGAAGTTAATATTTCAAGCAAATGCCCGGATTGAGAGATATGAAGTCTCCAATAAGTTCTACAGCTGCAAAATGGAGGAGAGTAGTTCTGTCAGTGAGCATATACTGAGAATTTCTGGGTACCACAATCACTTGGCTCAGCTGGGAGTTAATCTTCCGGTTGATAGTGTCATTGACAGAGTTCTTCAATCACTGCCACCAAGCTACAAAAGCTTCGTGATGAACTATAATATGCAAGGGATGGATAAGACGATTCCCGAGCTCTTCGCAATGCTAAAGGCTGCGGAGGTAGAAATCAAGAAGGAGCATCAAGTGTTGATGGTCAACAAGACCACCAGTTTTAAGAAGAAGGGCAAAGGGAAGAAGGGGAACTTCAAGAAGAATGGCAAGCAAGCTGCTGCTCAAGTGAAGAAGCCCAAGTCTGGACCTAAGCCTGAGACTGAGTGCTTCTACTACAAAGGGACTGGTCACTGGAAGCGGAACTGCCCCAAGTATTTGGCGGAAAAGAAGGATGGCAAAGTGAAAGGTATCTTTGATATACATGTTATTGATGTGTACCTTACTAATGCTTGCAGTAGCGCTTGGGTATTTGATACTTGTTCTGTTGCTAATATTTGCAACTCGAAACAGGGGCTAAGGATTAAGCGAAGATTGGCTAAGGACGAGGTGACGATGCGCATGGGAAATGGTTCCAAAGTCGATGTGATCGCCGTCGGCACACTACCTCTACATCTACCCTTGGGATTAGTTTTAGACCTGAATAATTGTTATTTGGTGCCAGCGTTAAGCATGAACATTATATCTAGATCTTGTTTGATGCGAGATGGTTATTCATTTAAATCAGAGAATAATGGTTGTTCTATTTATATGAATAATATCTTTTATGGTGATGCACCCTTGATGAGTGGTCTATTTTTACTAAATCTTGGTAGTAGTGATACACATATTCATAGTATTGAAGCCAAAAGATATAAGTTTGATAATGATAGTGCAACTTATTTGTGGCACTGCCGTTTAGGTCATATTGGTGTAAAGCGCATGAAGAAACTCCATGCTGATGGGCATTTGGAATCACTTGATTATGAATTGCTTGATGCTTGCGAACCATGCCTCATGAGCAAGATGACTAAGACTCCATTCTCCGGAAAAATGGAGCGAGTGATACGTCTCCAACGTATCTATAATTTTTGATTGCTCCATGCTATATTATCTACTGTTTTAGACCATATTGCGCTTTATTTTCCACTTTTATATTACTTTTGGGACTAACCTATTAACCGGAGGCCCAGCCCAGAATTACTGTTTTTTTGCCTATTTGAGTTTTGAAGAAGCGGAATATCAAGCGAGTCCAAATGGAATGAAACCTTCGGGAGCGTGATTTTCTCACGAATATGATCCAGGAGACTTGGACCCCGTCAAGAAAGAAAGGAGGCGACCACGAGGTGGAGGTGCACCTCCTAGGGCGCGCCCGCCTCGTGTGCCCCCCTTTGCTCCACCGACATACTTCTTCCTCCTATATATACCTACGTACCCTCGAACGATCAGATACGGAGCCAAAAACCTAATTCCACCGCCGCAACTTTCTGTATCCACAAGATCCCCATCTTGGGGCCTGTTCCGGAGTTCCGCCGGAAGGGGAATCCACCATGGAGGGCTTATACATCATCATAGCCTCTCCGATGAAGTGTGAGTAGTTTACTTCAGACCTACGGGTCCATAGTTAGTAGCTAGATGGCTTCTTCTCTCTTTTTGGATCTCAATACAATATTCTCGCCCTCTCTCGTGGATATCTATTCGATGTAATCTTCTTTTTGTGGTGTGTTTGTTGAGACCGATGAATTGCGGGTTTATGATCAAGATTATCTATGAGCAATATTTGAATCTTCTCTGAATTCTTTTATGTATGATTGGTTATCTTTGCAAGTCTCTTCGAATTATCCGTTTGGTTTGGCCAACTAGATTGGTAGTTCTTGCAATGGGAGAAATGCTTAGCTTTGGGTTCAATCTGGCGGTGTCCTTTCCCAGTGACAGTAGGGGCAGCAAGGCACATATTGTATTGTTGCCATCGAGGATAACAAGATGGGTTTTTTATCATATTGCATGAATTTATCCCTCTACATCATGTCATCTTGCTTAAGGCATTACTCTGTTTTCATTAACTTAATACTCTAGATGCATGCTGGATAGCGGTCGATGAGTGGAGTAATAGTAGTAGATGCAGGTAGGAGTCGGTCTACTTGTCTCGGACGTGATGCCTATATACATGATCATACCTAGATACTCTCATAACTATGCTCAATTCTGTCAATTGCTCAACAGTAATTCGTTCACCCACCATAAAATACTTATGCTCTTGAGAGAAGCAACTAGTGAAATCTATGGCCCCCGGGTCTATTCTCTATCATATCAATCTTCCATTACTTTATTATTGCTTTGCTTTTTATTTTTCTTTTTATTTTACTTTGCATATTTATACCAAAAATACCAAAAATATTATCTATCATCTCTATCAGATCTCACTCTCGTAAGTGACCGTGAAGGGATTGACAACCCCTAATCGCGTTGGTTGCGTTGAGCTATTTGTGTTGTGTAGGTACGAGGGACTTGCGCGTGGCCTCCTACTGGATTGATACCTTGGTTAGCAAAAACTGAGGGAAATACTTACGCTACTCTACTGCATTATCCTCTCCTCTTTGGGGAAATCCAACGCTAGCTCAAGAGGTAGCAGCGAGCAACTGACTTATTGGAAATAAGACATACTGATGTATGCGGTCCGATGAGTGTTGATGCTCGCAGTGGGTATCATTTTTTCTAACCTTGACAGATGATATAAGCAGATATGGGTATATCTACTTGATGAAACAGATGTTTGAAACATTTGAAAAGTTCAAAGAATTTCAGAGTGAAGTGGAAAATCATCGCAACAAGAAAATAAAGTTTCTATGATCTAATCATGGAGGAGAATATTTGAGTTATGAGTTTGGTCTTCATTTGAAACAATGCAGAATAGTTTCGCAACTCACGCCACCCGGAACACCACAACGTAATGGTGTGTCCGAATGTCGTAATCGTACTTTATTAAATATGGTGCGATCTATGATGTCGCTTACTGATCTACCGCTGTCAGTTTGGGGTTACGCTTTAGAGATAGCTGCATTCACGTTAAATAGGGCACCATCTAAATCCGTTGAGACGACACCATATGAATTGTGGTTTGGCAAGAAACCCAAGTTGTTGTTTTTTAAAGTTTGGTGTTGCGATGCTTATGTGAAAAGGCTTCAACCTAATAAGCTCGAACCCAAATCGGAGAAATGAGTCTTCATAGGATACACAAAGGAGACTGTTGGGTACACCTTCTGTCAAAGATCTGAAGGCAAGATATTCGTTGCTAAGAATGGATCCTTTCTAGAGAAGGAGTTTCTCTCGAAAGAAGTGAGTGGGAGGAAAGTAGAACTTGATGAGGTAATTGTACCTGCTCCCTTATTGGAAAGTAGTTCATCACAGAAATCAGTTTCAGTGATTACTACACCAATTAGTGAGGAAGTTAATGATGATGATCATGAAACTTCTGATCAAGTTACTACCGTACCTCGTAGGTCAAGCAGAGTAAGATCCGCACTAGAGTGGTACAGTAATCCTGTTCTAGAGGTCACGTTACTTGACCATGACGAACCTACGAACTATGAGTAAGCGATGATGAGCCCACATTCCATGAAATGGCTTGAAGCCATGAAATCTGAGATGGGATCCATGTATGAGAACAAAGTGTGGACTTTGGTTGACTTGCCCGATGATCGGCAAGCCATAGAGAATAATGGATCTTCAAGAAGAAGACTGACGCTGACGGTAATATTACTGTCTACAAAGCTCGAATTGTTGCGAAAGGTTTTCTACAAGTTCAAGGAGTTGACTACGATGAGACCTTCTCACCCACAGCGACGCTTAAGTCCGTCCGAATCAGGTTAGCAATTGCCGCATTTTATGATTATGAAATATGGCAAATGGATGTCAAAACTGCATTTCTTGATGGATATCTTAAAGAAGAGTTGTATATGATGCAACCAGAAGGTTTTGTCGATCCAAAAGGTGCTAACAAAGTGTGCAAGCTCCAGTTATCCATTTATGGACTGGTGCAAGCCTCTCGGAGTTGGAATATATGCTTTGATAGTGTGATCAAAGCATATGGTTTTATACAGACTTTTGGAGAAGCCTATATTTACAAGAAAGTAAGTGGGAGCTCTCTAGCATTTCTGATATTATATGTGGATGACATATTGTTGATTGGAAATGATACTGAATTTCTGAATAGCATAAAATGGTACTTGAATAAGAATTTTTCCATGAAAGACCTCGGTGAAGCTGCTTATATATCGGGCATCAAGATCTATAGAGATATATCAAGACGCTTAATTGGACTTTCACAAAGAACATACCTTGATAAAGTTTGTAAGAAGTTCAAAATGGATCAAGCAAAGAAAGGGTTCTTGCCTGTGTTACAAGGTGTGAAGTTGAGTCAGACTCAATGCCCGACCACTGCAGAAGATAGAGAGAAAATGAAAGTCATTCCCTATGCTTCAGCCATAGGATCTATCATGTATGCAATGCTGTGTACCAGACCTGATGTGTGCCATGCAATTAGTTTAGCAGGGAGGTACCAAAGTAATCCAGGAGTGGATCACTGGACAGCGGTCAAGAACATCATGAAATACCTGAATAGGACTAAGGATATGTTTCTCGTTTATGGAGGTGACAAAGAGCTCGTCGTAAACGGCTACGTCGATGCAAGCTTTGACACTGATCCGGATGACTCTAAGTCAATAACCGGATACGTATTTTTATTGAATGGTGGAGCTGTCAGTTGGTGCAGTTTCAAACAGAGCGTCGTGGCGGGATCTACGTTTGAAGCGGAGTACATAGCTGCTTCGGAAGCAGAAAATGAAGGAGTCTGGATGAAGGAGTTCATATCCGATCTAGGTGTCATACCTAGTGCATTGGGTCCAATGAAAATATTTTGTGACAATACTGGTGCAATTGCCCTGGCAAAGGAATCCAGATTTCACAAGAGAACCAAGCACATCAAGAGATGCTTCAATTCCATCCGTGATCAAGTCAAGGAGGGAGACATAGAGATTAATTTGCAAGATACATACGAATCTGAATTTGCAGGCCCGTTGACTAAGCCTCTCTCACGAGCAAAACATGATCAGCACCAAGACTCCATGGGTGTTAGAATCATAACTATGTAATCTAGATTATTGACTCTAGTGCAAGTGGGAGATTGCAGGAAATATGCCCTAGAGGCAATAATAAAGTTGTTATTTATATTTCCTTATATCATGATAAATGTTTATTATTCATGCTAGAATTGTTTTAACCGGAAACTTAGTACATGTGTGAATATATAGACAAACAGAGTGTCACTAGTATGCCTCTACTTCAATGCTCGTTAATCAAAGATGGTTAAGTTTCCTAGCCATAAACATGAGTTGTCATTTGATGAATGGGATCACATCATTAGAAAATGATGTGATTGCCTTGACCCATCCGTTAGCTTAGCACTATGATCGTTTATTTTATTGAAATTGCTTTCTTCGTAACTTATACATGTTCCTATGACTATGAGATTATGCAACTCCTGAATACAGAAGGAACACTTAGTGTCGTGGTTTTGTCACGGCAGATGTCCTAGAGAAAGGACTTAGTCGTGGAGCCATCGCTACGGGTTAGCTTAAAGGGGTTAAAGCGGACAAGGGATGCAAGAGAGTTTTATACTAGTTCGACCCCTTACGATGAAGGTAAAAGCCTACGTCTAGTTGTGATGGAATTGCTGGGGTTTCGATGACCAGGGAGCGACTACGCTTTGCTTGGGTCTCGAGTTGTTGTCTGTTGTCCTTGAACCGCCGCCGGGTCGTTCCCTTATATACATGGGTTGACGCCCATCCGTTTACAGAATCCCGAGGCCGGCTCATAAACGTGACCGGCCCGGTCTCTGCTCTTTCTATCTTACTACACAAGTTACACATCGATACTGGTTTACATCTACAGGACTTAAGCCGGTATTAGGCCCTGGGCCTTCATAAAGCGTCACCGTCTGTCTTCATGGGCTTCAGATATAATGAACTACTGATAGGGTTAACCCGACCTCTCCTGGCCGGTTTACACCAGTGGTAATATCCCCAACATTAGGCCCCAGACTGATTTGAACTGGTTCATGTCAGTCCTGAATACTTAAGAAAATTTCTTCTTCAATATTTTCACATAATTCGTAAACCGCCGTGACGTCACTTTCCAGAACCATGGTAAACCGCCATGACATCATCTGTCATTTTAAACTGCATATAATCCATTCTCATTAATGAGCCTCCGACAATCGAGGCGACAGCTCTGCCTTATATCCAAATTTGGGGCTCCTCGATTTTCGCGCCTGTCGGTGTACTAGAGTAGGGGTACCCTAGTATCCCAAACTCGTGCACGGGCAGTTGCAGCACCCCGCGGAAAGGCTTGCCTAGTGACCGCCAAGGTCCTCCGCGGCTCCTTTGGAGCCATTCAAGAACAAAGTATTCAAGGCCCCGGCAAGAGGAGCTTGCCGGGAAGGCTTGGTGAGCGACAAGCTACCGAGCGCGACAAGGATTCAGCCGCGCCAAGGTGCTTGCCGCGGCAGGCAACCTCTCTTCATCTTCGCTCCAGCTCATCCACCAACGTGTCGCCATGGGGCCATTCCAGGCGTGCGTGTCAAGAGGCTGTGCAGCGGTGGGGAGCAGATGATAAGCGGCGGCGACAAGCTTACCATCGTGGCAAGCGGTGGTGCGCCAGCGGTCCTGTTGCCTTTGTTTAGGCGACGAGGACGGGCATTTATTGATCTTGTCCCTTGCCGTCGAGTTAGGTATAATGCACTGTACCTTTGTACAAGTCGGTGTACCAACTACTGTTTTTCCATTTGTACCCTCATCTACGTTGCCACCTGTGGTGACCCCTTGAGCCTATAAAAGGAGGCCCATATGCAACGTAGAAAGGGTTCGGTTCGGTTCGGATCAGTTAGGAGTTGGACTCATTCTAGTCTACACACGCTCAAGCTAGGTTTTGTAGCTCACATTGCTCCCTAGCAAAAACACAATACAATCAACCAAGCAGCAGTAGGAGTATTATCTCTCCAGAGAGCTCCAAAGCTGGGTAAACTGCTCGTGTGCATCGCCTCGATCTGCTCTTCGTGCAATCTCCGCCCCCATCGAACCACAAGGGACTCGGTCCGCCAGGTCCCATAGGTGTTCGTGGGTCACGATCAGCTTCCCCGACATCTTTGGCGCGCCAGGTAGGGGGTGCGTCGAGGCTGTGTGAACCTGATCCGGCGTTCACACGAGCAACAATCTTCATCATCTTCATCAACATGCCACGAAGAAGAAGACTTGGCGGCAGCGAGCCGTCGCGTCAAACCCACCACAACCGGGCTGGCGAGAGGTGGGAAAGGCGCGAAGCGAAAAACAGGCGTCGTCGAGGAGCCCACGCGCCGCCAGGTCAAGGACAAGCGCGCGCGAACATCGGCGTCCGGATCGTACGCGTCCATCTCAAGAGGCGCGGGACCGACAGCGTCATGGTGCTCCCAGCGCCATCGCTCGTTGGATCAAGGCCAAGCTGGAGGATCCCGAAGCCCTCGGGACCAGCATGCGCGCCGACATCTTTGATACGGCGAATCTGATCGCTGGGCGGGATGCTGCTCCTTCTAACTTGGTTAGAAGTCGAGCATATCCGTTCCTCGCACCGTCACGCCATTGCCACCCCAACTCCAGCGAAGCCTTGGCGAGCTCAAGCGCTTCTAGACTACCCTCCAACGGCCGACAAAGGTCGACGAATGGAGGGCCACCATCGAGTCTCATCGGCTTTGCCAGCGGCGACTCTGCGGCAACCAACTGCGTCCTTGCCGTGGCGAGGCGACAAAACGCGAGCGGTGGCGGCAGAGACCTGCGAGGTGCAACCACCATGCACTCCCCTTCCGAAGGCCAAGATCACCAGCTCCTCGGATCCACCTCGGCGGCGAATCCACCGCGTCGTCGGATCCTGAGCTCGCCGTGATCAGCGCCAAGTTCTTCAAACGGCAACAAGAAGGCGCTTCGAACCCGCATCGGCGCCCAAGAGAAGCGGCGTCGGTCCGACAAGCGCGCTGGGCCTTGTTGACATGCAAGCGCCGGAGAACCAGGTGTCGGTGTACTAGAGTAGGGTACCCTAGTATCCCGAACTTCGTGCCGAGACGATTGCAACACCCGTGGTAGGGCCGACTTGGTGACCGCCAAGATCCTCGGCAGCTCCTTTGGAACCATTCAAGAACAAAGTAATCAAGACCCGGCAAGAGGAGCTTGCGGGAAGGCCACTCACGGCGAAGGAAACAAGGCCCGGCAAGAGGAGCTTGCCGGAAGGCTGGTGGCGACAAGCTCCGGCGCGACAAGAACCTTGCAGCGGCAAGGTGCTCGCCAGCGACACGTGACCTCTCTTCATCTCCGCTCCAGCTCATCCGTAGCGATGTCGCCATGGGGCCTTCCCAAGCACGCGTGTCGGCGGGCTGTGCAGCCAGGTGAGGAGCAGCGATAAGCGGCGCCGACAAGCTACCCTCGTGGCAAGCGGAGGCGCGCCAGCGGTCCTGTTACACTATTCAGCGATCGAGATGGGCATTTATGACTCTTGTCCCTTGCCGTCGAGAGTTAGGTATAGACCAGCATACCTTTGTACAAGCGGTGTACCAAACTATGTTTTTACTATCTTACCCTTGTCTACTTGCCACCTGTGGTGACCCCTTGTGCCTATAAATGGAGGCCCAAGTGCAACGTAGAAAGGGTTGGGTTCAGCTCCGGCTTAGTTCATTCTACTCATACGAGACCACACTCAAGCTAGGTTTTGTAGCTCCCGTTGCTCTCTAGCAAGAACACAAGATAATCCACAAAAGCAGCAGTAGGGGTATTATCTCTCCGGAGAGCCCCGAAGCTGGGTAAATCTGCTCGTGTGCATCGCTTCGATCCGCTCTTTGTGCATCCTCCGCTCCCCCTTCCGAACCACAAGGGACCAAGTCCCATAGGTGATCGCGCGACACGATCAGTTCTCCCCGACATCTTTGGCGTGCCAGGTAGGGGCGCGTCGAGGCTGTGTGAACCTGATCCGGCGTTCACACGAGCAGTTTTCTTCATCAACATCTTCGTCGACATGGCGCCGAAGAAGAAGTCTTCAGCAGCAGCAGAGCCGTCCGCGTCGAACCCACCACCACCGGAGCCGTCAGGTGGTGGGGGAAATGCTGGCGGAGGAACGGGCGTCGTCGAGAGAGCCCTACAACGCCGCCAGGTCCAAAGACAAGGCAGCGCGGCGTCGGCGTCGAATCCTCACCGCGTCCTTCTCGGGGAGGCGGGACCGGCAGCGTCATGATGCTCGCGGCACCATCGCTCGTTGGATCAAGGCCAAGCTGGAGGATCCGAGGCCCTCGAGACCCGCATGCACACCGGCATCTTTGATGCGAAGCGAATCTGATCGCTTAGGCGGGATGTTGCTCCTCTAACTTGGTTAGGAGTCGAGCACATCCGTTCTTCGCTCCGTCGCCGTTGCCTCCTACCACACCAGCGGAAGCCTTGGCAAGAGCTCAGCTACTTCTAGACTACCCTCCAGCGGCCGATAAGGTCGGCGAATGGAGGGCCACAATTCAGAGTCTCATCGGCCGCCAATGGTGGCGTCCCCACGCAACAAAGTGCCTCGCGGCCGCGGCAAGGCGGCAAAGCGCGAGCTGATGGCGGCGAGACTTGCGGGGTGCAGCCACCGTACACTCCCCTTCGAAGGCCAAGATCGCCGACTCGCGGATCCACCTCGATAGCGACTCCACAGCGTCGTCGGATCCAGCGGGCTCGTCGCGACCAGCGCCAAGTTCTTCGAAACGGCAAGAAGAAGGCGCTCGAACCGAATCGGCGCCGGAGAAAGCGCGCCGTCAATCGACCAGCGCGCCCGGGCCTGTCGACATGCATGCGCCCGAAGAACGAGGCGACTTACCGTCTGCGGTAGGTTGCCCTGCGTTCACTCGTGAGCTGCGGCAAGTCGGTGGCCCGACAAGAAAAACTTTAAACCAGATGTGCGGAGAAGTATGATGGCAGGACACACCCATCGGAGTTCCTCAGCATTTACACCATTGCAGTGCAGGCTGCGGGGGGACGAGACGACAAGATCCTCGCCAATTACTTTCCCCTGGTGCTCAAGCCAAACGTAAGATCTTGGCTCATGCACTTGCCGGATGGCTCTATTTCTTCTTGGGCAGATTTGTGCCACCAGTTTGTTGGCGCCTTCACGGTGACCACAAGCCTCACGGCCAGGAGAGTGACCTTCACCTACTCGCCCAGAAGGAAGGAGAGTCCTGCGCCAAATTCATCCGAGATTCAGCCGTGTGCATTACAACATCGGCGTCCACCCTTCGCGGTGATCGGTGCATTTCATCGAAATGTGCGAAACGCGGGATGAGGAGGACATGGCGATGTGCAAAGTAAAAAGCGTCGTGAGCTCTCGCCCTAGCGGACAAGTGTGCCGCTGCGAAGAAGGAAGGAGACTCCGGGAGAGAATGCGGGAGCGAGTCGGCGATGAGGAGATCGCCCGGCAAGGAAGAGCCGTGGCGAAATAACAGAAAGAAGAAAAACCAAGAAGTACTAGTTATCGAGCAGTCCGGCAGTGGAGGTGGCGCCGGCAAGGCTAAGGCTAGTGGCTCCGGCAAGGAGGTTGCCGTTGATGCCGACCGCCAAGCTGTGGCGGCCGCCGACAAGCTGACAGCTCAACAAGCGATCTTGTAAAATTCACCGCACCAAGGGCCACGATCTCGAGCTGCAAGAAAGTCGAGCAGCTTGTTGAGCTCTGAGAGCTGAATCTGGCGGCGAGACAAGGAGAAGGCCCAAGAAGGTGCAGGTGCAGCAAGTAAGAAGAGACCGGTCGAGGAGGGCCTTGGGCAAGGCCAAGCAGCGACAAGGAGACAGACCTCCCAGCGGCGCGACAAGGAAGAAGATGAAGATGAAGATGACAAAGACATGGAAGGCGATGAAGGCGACGAGCAGGAGTTTCAAAAGGCAGCAGAGGTCCTTTGCATTGGCGGTGGTGCTTCTCTGCATACCTCGCACCGCCAACTCAAGCAATGGATGCGTGAGGTTAATGCAGCGAGAACCATCCATAGAGTCGCGCAAACCTCTGAAGTGGTCCAGCCGCCCATCATCTTTGACATTGAGGACCACCTGATCGCATCACTGCGGTCGGGTGCTTGCCGATGTTGGTCTCACCAACCATCCGCAACCTCAAGGTCACAAAGATGTTGGTTGTGGCGGGGCGGCTGAACCTAATCTCCTCTACGATGCTCTATAAGCTTCAAATCCACGACAATGAGCTCGAAGAAACTGGTACTTTCCAAGGAATCAACCCAGGAAGGAGCAAGCCCAAAGGGAAGATCACGTTGCCGGTAACATTTGGCAGCAAGCTCAATTTCAGAACTGAGAGGGTCACGTTTGACGTTGCCGATTTCCCATTGCCCTACAATGGCATACTTGGCCGTCCAGCGCTCGCCAAATTCATGGCCGCCTCTCATTATGCTTACAACCTACTCAAGATGCCCGGCCCGATAAGCATCATATCTGTCCATGGTGACAAGAAGGATGCGCTTATCTGCGCCGACAAGATTCTGGGATCAGCAGCAGCTGCAGCGGATAACAAACCACTTGCGCTGAAGCTCCGGGGAAGAAGAAGACCACCAAGTCCGGCAAGAGCTCGATGCCCACTCCGGCAAGCGCACCTCTTGGTGCTGCGTTGCCGTCGAGGACGCACCATCGAGCTCCACCGGCAAGTGCAAGAAAGGCGATGGCAGCTCCGCCGAAGACCAAGAAGGTGCCCGCCAAGGAGGGCGGCAGCGGTGGTACCTTCACCATCGATTGCCACGCTTGACCCTAAATAGGAAGGCGAGCTCGTTGCTTTCTGTGGGCGAATGTCGATGTGTTTGCATGGCAACCATCGACATCCCGATGTTCCCAGAAAATGGCTGAGCACCACCTAGCTATCTGTCCTCACGCGCGCCCCGTCAAGCAAAAATTAGAAAACAAGCGGTGGGCGCCAAGAGTTCATAGCGGAAGAAATCAAGAAGTTGGAAGCAGCGGGACTTGTCGGGGAGTACTCCATCCCGTGGTTGGCCAATCCGGTAGTTATGCGCATAAGGCTAATGGGAAATGGAGACTTTGTATTGACTTCTGAGATGTTAATAAAGCTTGTCCCAAAGACCCATTTCCCTTGCCACGTATCGACCAGATTGTTGACTCCACGGCTGGATGTGATCTGCTTTCATTTCTTGATGCATATTCAGGATATCATCAGATCTTCATGGCAGAAGAGGATGAAGAAAAAACCGCATTCATTACACCATGTGGCACGTACTGCTTCATACGGATGCCTTTCGGTTTGAAAAATGCTGGTTCAGCCTTTGCAAGAGTAGTCCATGATGCCTTTGAGCCGCAGATACACAGAAATGTAGAAGCCTACATGGATGACATAGTGGTCAAGAGCAAGGACAAAGCAACTCTGATTCAGGATTTGGATGAGACATTTGCAAATCTGCGCAAGATCAACCTCAAGCTCAACCCCGAGAAGTGCGTGTTTGGAGTCCCTTCCGGCAAGCTTCTCGGGTTCTTTGTATCTCAGCGGGGGATCGAAGCTAATCCCGACAAGATTAAGGCCATTGAGCAGATTGAAGCACCGAAGCGCGTCAAGGATGTCAGAAGGCTTGCCGGTTGCGTGGCTGCTCTCAGCAGGTTTATCTCTAAGTCTGCTGAGCGCGCCTTGCCAATTTTCAAGATTTTGAAAAAGGCAGGTCCAATGAAATGGACTCCTGAAGTGGAGGCTGCGCTGCAGGACTTGAAGAAAAACCTGTCCTCCACTCCAATACTTGTCGCACCTAAGCCAAAAGATAAGTTGCTGCTGTATATAGCGGCAACCAATCAAGTGGTTAGTGCTGCGTTAGTAGCGGAGAGGGAGGCAGATGATGAGCCGACAGCAAGGCAGGTGCATCCAGCGACAAGCGGGGGCTTCGCCCGTCAAGCTCTGGTCCCGACAAGAATAGATCAGCGCGAGGTTGCGACAAGATACAAAAAGGATGGTGCAGCGCCTATCTACTTTGTCGAGTTCCCTTCTGCAGGGGCTAGGTCAAGGTACTCGGTGTGCGAAGTTGCTTTTCGGCCTCCTCATGGCCTCGAAAGCTGCGCCATTACTTGCAAGCACATGAGATAACAGTTGTCACTCGCTTTCCGCTGAAGAGGATATTGCAAAATCCGAAGCAGCAGGCAGGATTGTCGAGTGGGCCTTTGGGCTGTCAAGCTTTGGTCTCAAGTTTGAAAGCACTTCAACTATCGAGCGAGCGTTGGCGGAATTCATAGCAGTGGGCCTTGACGCAAGATGAAGAAATTCGAGAGACAAGCATCCCGTCAAGGAGGCAAATAAAGAGTGGTTGATGTACTTTGATGGTGCCTTCTCGCTGCAAAGGCGCCCGGTGCGGCGTGCTGCTTATCGCACCACCGGAGAGCACCTCAAGTACATAGTCCAGGATGCACTTTCCCAAGGAACAAGCAACAAACAATCTGCAGAGTATGAAGGTTTGCTTGCCGGTCTCAGGATTGCGGTAGACCTTGGGATCAAGAAGCTTATTGTCAGGGGCGACTCGCAACTTGTCGTCCGCCAAGTAAATAAAGATTATCAGAGACCGTTGATGGAAGCTTACGTCGATGAAGTGAGAGAGCTAGAAGAGCACTTTGAAGGTTTGCAAATGGAACACGTTCCAAGAGCTCAGAATGATATAGCTGATGGCCTCTCCAAATGTGCCGCACTCAAGTTACAATGGAACCAGGAATTTTTGTGCTCAAGCTGACTCAATAGCCAACCGTAACACCATCAACGAGACAGAGCAAGAAGAAAAGTTGGTTTCGGCGACTACTTTCCGCAGAGCTCCTGAAGCCGCCGCCAAGAAGGTCCCTAAAATCAGCGCAAATATCACCGAGAAGCGATGCTGCTCCGACAAACCATGCGGTTTGTATCGTTGAAGCGAGCGCTCCCGACAAGCTTTGCTCCGGCAAGCTTGCGAGGATCATCAAGCTCGGCGAACCGCGAGGTCCTTGCCGTGGAAGCTAATGTTCCCTTGATGGTATCTGAGCCTTTAGTCCTTGTTGTCGAGCCACGAGCTCCAAGATGGGCACAACAAATCGTCCATTTCCTTGAGCAGGAGAACTTCCGAAGAGCAAGAAGAAGCGGAAAAAGTAGCCCGGCAATCAAGTATGTACCAGTTTGTTGACAACATCACATGCAGAAGAAGACTCAGCGGTGTGAAATTGAAGTGCATTTGCGGGAAGATGGATGAAAGCTGTTGGCGAGAGATACATGGAGGCATATGTGGTCACCACATTGCCGCAAGAGCACTTGCCGGCAAAGCTTTCCGGCAAGGTTTCTTCTGGCCAGAAGCCCTCCAGGATGCAACTGCACAAGTAACAAAGTGTGAAGCGTGCCAGTTCCATTCCAAACAGATACACCAACCAGCTCAACCTCTCCAGACGATCCCTTTATCCTGGCCCTTTTGATGCAGGGGCTCGACATCCTCGGCCCCTTCCCGAGCTGTCGGGGCTTTGAGTACTTATGCGTGCAATCGACAAGTTCACAAAGTGGCGAGAAGTGGAACCAGTGAGGAAGGTGACAGCACAGTCAGCGATCAAGTTCTTCAGGTCAATTGTTTGCCGTTTTGGGATTCCTAACAGAATCATCACCGACAACGGCACACAGTTCACGAGCCGCACCTTCATGCGATGCGCCCAAGATCTTGGCGCCAAGATCTGCTTTATTCATTGCTCATCCGAGAAGCAGCGGTCAAGCGAGAGAGCAAGCGCTGAAGTGCTGCGAGGACTCAAGACCAGAACTTTCGATGAGGCTGCGCAAGTGCGGAAGAAACTGGATCGAGGAGCTGCCGGTGGTTCTTTGGTCGATCAGGGCGACGCCAAATCGAGCCACGGCGGACACCTTCGCTCTAGTCTACGGGCAGAGGCAGTTCTCCCCACGGAACTCGTGTCACGGTCACCTCGAGTGCTCGCCTATGATGAGCTTGAGCAAGAGCAGCTGCGACAAGATGACGCTGCTCCTCGAGGAAGATCGTCTTCAGGCTGCTTGTCGAGCTGCTCGTTACCAGCAAGCTTTGCGTCGCTACCATAGCCGCAAAGTTAATGCAAGAAGCTTGAGGAAGGCGACCTTGTTCTTGGTAGCGTTCAATCCGCCAAGAATTCCAACAAGTTGGCGCCAAAGTGGGAAGGCCCTTATCGGGTGAAACGAGTCACTAGGCCCGCGCTGTCCGCCTTTGAGACCGAAGATGGCGCTCGGTGAGCAATTCTTGGAATATAGAGCATCTTCGCAAGTTTTTCCCATAAAGCGCGCGATTGCGAACCCGTTCCGGCAACCACCCTTTATATAAGTCTTGCAGCTGTTGCATGTAATCCTTTGTACAAAGCCGGCGCAGATCCGTGCATCGATAAAGCCTATGTGTTGCACACAACTTGTCAATTCATGCTTTCATAATCTTATATGCATGTGTTTACTAACATTTTGTGCAGCATCCACACCGATGGCGATAGCGAGCCACTAGGCTCCATAACTTTATTTTCTCTTCTTTCTTCTCAAACAAGAAGAAGGTTCATCCACCCACAAGTTAACCGGGGAAGGAAGATAATGGTGTGGGCATAAGCGTCGCTCGAGGAACCGTCGCCTTGCCGGAAATGGACAACAGAGAAGCTAAGTTGCTAAGTTTAAGCGACCAGTTTAAAATTTTAAGTTATCTTCCTCGAGCGGTAGTACTTTGTATGGAAAACCTGCGGCGGAGGAACCGACTCGCGACTAGCTTGCGCCTTACTTTGTTTGAGTCCGCTCAACAACTTAAGTGTGCTGCAACTAGTTGCGGCAAGGTTGCTTGTCGGAGGCGGCATCACCAAAGAGGCTGCTGAAGTTCCGCTTCGGCCTTTCATGGCAAAGGTGTCTGCCTGTGACAGTTCCCTAAAAGCGTAGGGTATAAACATACAAGGGAAGAAATCGAGTAAAGGAAATAACATTGCATTCGATTGCCTAAGATAGTGTATATTACATAATAACTTGTCGCGGATCTAATAGATTTTTCACCTAAACATGATCTACAGCGACAAGAGAAAGATAAGCTTGGCGGCCTAATTCACGCGGTCGCCATCGAGCCTCTTGACTCCGCTCACCCTGTCCACAATGGGTGTGACAAGGGCCTTGAGCGCTTCAACGTCTGCGGATGGAGGCAGGGACTTGAGGACTTTGGTGAAGCCGACGCCTGGGTTGCGGAAGGCCACCTTCATCAACACCTTCTGGAGAGCCCCGACGCAGACTTGGCGCGACTCCTCCGCCAGCTGCTTTGGGATCTCCTCCCGGAGCCGCTGGAGACCCGTCAGCACGCCTTTGAAGAATAGGCTGAGCTTGACGCTGGGTTGAAGGTTCTCGTCGGTGGAGTACCCAAGATCCGTCATCCCCAGCTCCATCGACTCATTATGGATGCGGCGGCGGTGTCCACAAGACCTTCATCCGATGCATTATGCTATCTCGAGATTATTACGGGCGGTCACAGCATTCGACAACAACTCCTCGGTGGCCTTGATCTTTTCAGCGAGGCCCGCTTCCCACTCCTTGGCGCCATTCAACGTCTCCGTCGGTGGTGGTGAGTTTCAACTCGAGATCCGCCTTGGCATCCTTGGCGGCATCGAGCTCTTTGATCTTTTCAGCAAAAGCGACCACTGCAACTTCGCCGAGGTGTAGGCGTCCTTCTCGCTTCGGCGCTTCAACCCGGCGACCTCCTCGGCGCTCTTACGGAGGTGGACTCGGCTGAGCCACCCTCGTCTCCAATTCCTTCTTGGCGGCCTCGGCAGCGCGGCGGCATCCTTTGCCTCCTCAAGTGGCCCGCCAATCGTCGCTTTCATGTGCGAGATCTTCCTCATAGCTGTCAAGGTTAATCTTCCGCTCGCCAGCTCACCTTCTCGCACGGAGAGCTTCTCTCCGGCAAGCCTCTGCTGCTCCTCGACCTCGCCCTTCTCCAAGATGAAGGCCGTGCGCTCCTCGACAAGCTGCTCCAGCGCCTCTGCTATATCCGGAGAGTTTCTTTGTTGGCGCGTCGGAGCTCTTCCGCGTTTTCCAAGTCAGCTCCGCCCTCGCGACAAGCGCCTCCACAGACTCGGTTTGGCTTGTCGGGCGCGGTAGCGACAACAACCTCCTTAGCAGCTGCTCCTCCTCAGGCTCACCGCTGCTGCTGCTCGGGGCATCAACCAGCGACAACCCGGCGGAGGCAAGCAGTTCCGCATCGAAGGTCTCCCCTTTGGCCGGTGCCCTGGAGCTTGATGCCCATGGGAGCTTAATAAAGACACCCTCGCCGGCCTTCAGGTAGGCGCCGGGCTGGGGCTCTTCGGAGTCTGGTGCGGCATCGGTGGCGGGAGGATCGGCGGTCGGTGCAGCGCCTGGCGCTCCTGCGGCCTCAGGGCCATCTGTGCGATCGCCAGATCCCTCCCCAGCCTCTGCGCCAGCAGCCTTGGCGGCCTCCTCGCCGGCGGGCCCGTCAGCGCCAGCCTCCTCCTCCATGTTGGCGGCATCGACATTGTCGCCACGAGCGTCCTCCTCGCCGGCAGCCTCAATATCCATCGGATCTCCGGCAGATGGATCTGATGGTCAGAAGAAGAAAGCACAAGTCAAGCGAATGTTCGAAAGAGAAGAACAGAAGAAAAGAACCCAAGGGAAATTCTCAAACAAGAAGATTACTGCAGTAGGGTCTGCTTCGCGGTCTCCACCACCGGAGGGTTGTCGGCGCTGCCTCTTGCCGGAGAAGATCCCCTTGGGAGGCCTCCTTGCGGAGGCGCTCCCTTGGCGGAGAATTCTCCCTTGGTGGCGTGGTTAGGCGAGCAGAATTTGAGGTGACATCCGGGCCTCGATGAGGCTGGACCTCGGGGCAGCCTCCGGTGCTTCTGATGAGGCTGCTCTGCTCCTACATAATTCAACAAACCAGATATCGATGATGAGGAGCACCCAAGCACACCTAACCATGAGAAATGAACCAAACACTTACGCTGGGGGCTGTCTTTGGGGCTGCTCACAGAAGGGTTGCCGGATCCGGCAAGGGAGTCCTGATGTGCCCCTGTTGCCCGGGAGTCATCTGAGACGACAACCACCGAGTCTTGGCCCTCTTGACGCCCTCTGAGCTAAGCGTCCCAAGAAGGAGAAGGTTCAGTGAAGCCAGATCGGATATAAGAAAAAGCAATAAATCGGAAGATTGCAAGTAGCAGCGACAAAATCTTACTCTTCCTCTTCTTCCTCGGGCTGAGGCGGAGAGATCAAACTCCTCTCAGCCATTTAAATTGGGGAGAAGATTCCCTCGAGCGCTTGGCGGGTGCGGGGCCGCGACTCGAAGACCCGCGCCCGTCGGCTGTGGCGGAATAGGCGCTCAGCAACAGTGCTTGCCGTGGTGGGCGCGTCGTCAGACGGCGCGGCGGCTGTTGGACCATATGCCACCCCGCCACTTCTCCAGTCTTGCGGAGGCGTCTCCTTGGCGGGAAAGCGGGCCCCTCCTGCGGCAAGCTACTTGACGACAGGGGAGAGGCGCCCCCGGCAGGCTCGCTTGGTTCGTTGTCGGGCTCGGTCTGCTCCTCCTCACCGACGAACTCTTCCCGGTCGGCAAGACTTGCCGCCTCGGCCGTCTCTGCCTCCTCGACAGTGAACCCAAATACGCCGGCGGCAGCAGCCTCTGCAGCCTCCTCCAACCCTGTGACGATGCGCGCCATCTCCTGATCGGTGGTGTCGCGGGTGAGCCGCCTCTTCTCGTCGGCGCGGATCGGCACCTCCACCAAGTTGTCGAAGAACTGCTGCACGGCGTCGTCGGCGGGCTCCTGCCAAGTTGGAGCGATTCCATGGGAATCGCTGGCAACGTGCATCAGCGGATCTTTGTCAAGCGGCGAGTTGTTGCACAAGGGCACGACTCCCCTCGGCAACATGCACCACTCGGGGTTATCCGCTTCAGGCTTGAACAACTCCCGCAGCATGCCTTCCAGCTCCAGGGTAGTAAAATTCCAATTCAAACCCGGGCGCAGCCTCATGATGTCCGCCGCGTTCTAGAATTCCTAAGCAGGCCTCCCCCTCTCCTGCAAGGGCGCGATCTGGCGCGAAGGAAGTCGCGCCAACTACTCCTCGGTAAGCCCTGCTTGCCGGAGGCATAAAATCCTAGTCACGGCAATCGTCAACTTGTCGTCCTCCGCGCCAAGTTGCTCCAATCATTACCATGAACTATGGGAGTTTGGCGCAGGCGGTGAAAGGCTGTGGCTCCTCTTCTAAGATCCAACACCGGTCAGCTCTCCACTCCTCCCACTTGCACGCAACTCTCCGTTAAGATCGCTTCCTTCTTGCCGATCCTAGAGGTCCATGCAATTCCTCCGCAAGCGGCTCTCCTCTCTCTCGCTGGGTGAGAAGTAATGGCGGAAGAGTCGACATTTGGATGGACCCGACAAAGTTCTCGCAGAGGTGTGCAAAAACGGCCATGGTGAGGATAGCGTTGGGGTGAAGTCAAGGCGGAGGCCATATGTGTTCATGACATCACGAAGAATTGAGAAAAGGCGACAGAGCCCGCAGTGGAAAAAATCGCGAAAAAGGGGTACCCGATGGAGACCTTATCGGACGTGGCGGCGGAGAGCACCCTCGTCGCTGGTGCGCCAGCGTCGCCGTCGACGAAAAAGGTAGTACAGCTCCGCAGCTCCTTCTGTCGGCGGGGGATCGAAGAGGGCCCGCTCCTTCCGCAGCGCCCATGAGCCGCTGCGCTTCGGCCGATTCCGCCTTTTCCCTTGTCGGCCTTGAGCCATGGGGAGAGGTGGTGGAAGAAGTCGGCGGCGTTGGTGGCGCCGGTGGCAATGGAGGGGCGGGCGTCGCCTCTTTGGGCTCGAGGAGAAAGGGGAAGCGACGGGGTTTACGATGTGACAACAATGGCAAGTGGGCGTCTGTCCTGTTCCCCACACTTATAAAGGGAGAGGGGCTCGGGCGTTCGATTTTCCCATTAAAAAAGCCCGATCTCCCCACGACGCCACGTCCGGTGCGTGCCGTTCATGGGAGACGTGGTGGGTCCAAGGCGAATAACGGCGTAATCAAGACCACGCGTGCCCGTGCCTTTATTTTGAGCTGCCCAACAGAGGTCGGCGCGCAGTGTGGCCCGGGCCGAGGGCTCTGTCCGGTGTACTAGAGTAGGGGTACCCTAGTATCCCGAACTTCGTGCACGGACAGTTCAGCACCAGCGGTGAGGCCGACCGTGACCGCCAAGATCCTCGGCAGCTCCTTTGGAACCATTCAAGAACAAAGTAATCAAGACCCGGCAAGAGGAGCTTGCGGGAAGGCCACTCACGCCTTGAAGGAAACAAGGCCCCGGCAAGAGGAGCTTGCGGGAAGGCTTGGTGGCGACAAGCTCCCGCCGCCGACAAGAACCTTGCCGCGGCAAGGTGCTCGCCCATGACAAGTGACCTCTCTTCATCTCCGCTCCAGCTCATCCGCCAGCGATGTCGCCATGGGGCCTTCCCAAGCACGCGTGTCGACGGGCTGTGCAACCAGCGGGGAGCAGCGATAAGCGGCGACAAGCTACCTTCGTGGCAAGCGGAGGCGCGCCAGACGGTCCTGTTACCTTTGTTCAGCGACCGAGATGGGCATTTATGACTCTTGTCCCTTGCCGTCGAGTTAGGTATAGACCATCATACACCGTACAAAGCGGTGTACCAACCTATGTTTTACTATCTTACCCTTGTCTACTTGCCACTGTGGTGACCCCTTGTGCCTATAAAGGAGGCCCAAGTGCAGCGTGAAAGGGTTGGGTTCAACTCGGCTTAGTTCATTCTACTCATACGAGACCACATTCAAGCTAGGTTTTGTAGCTCCCGTTGCTCTCTAGCAAGAACACAAGATAATCCACAAAAGCAGAAGTAGGGGTATTATCTCTCCGGAGAGCCCCGAAGCTGGGTAAATTTGCTCGTGTGCATCGCTTCGATCCGCTCTTTGTGCATCCTCCGCTCCCCCTTCCGAACCACAAGGGACCAAGTCCCATAGGTGATCGCGGGACACGATCAGTTCTCCCCGACACCAGGTGACTTGCCGTACGCGGTAGGTTGCCCTGCGTTCACCCGTGAACAGCGGCAAGTCCAGTGGCCCGACAAGAAAAATTTCAAGCCAGATGTGCCAGAGAAGTATGATGGCAGGACGCATCCATCGGAGTTCCTCAGCATCTACACCATCGCGGTGCAGGCTGCGGGGGGACGAGACGACAAGATCCTCGCCAACTACTTCCCGCTGGTACTCAAGCCAAATGTCAGATCTTGGCTCATGCACTTGCCGGACAGCTCCATATCTTCTTGGGCAGATCTGTGCCATCAGTTTGTCGGCGCCTTCACGGGTGGCCACAAGCCTCATGGTCAAGAGAGTGACCTTCACCTGCTTCGCCCGTAAGGAAGGAGAGTCCTGCGCAAGTTTATCGAGAGATTCAGCCGTGTACTACAACATCCTGGATGTCCACCTGCCGCGGTGATCAGCGCGTTTCATCAGAACGTGCGAAACCACAGGATGAGGGAGGAGATGGCGATGTGCAAATTCAAGGACGTCAGTGAGTTGTATGCCCTGGCCGACAAGTGTGCACGTGCTGAGGAAGGAAGAAGACTCCCAGGAGAGAATGTTGAAGCAGGATCTGACAGTGAGGAGACCGCCCCGGCAAAGAAGAGCCGGCGGCGGAACAACAGAAAGAAGAAGAGCAAAGAGGTACTAGTTGTCGAGCAGTCCGGCAACGGAGGTGGCGCCAAGAAGGCCAAGGTTGGCAGCTCCGGCAAGGAGGTTGCCGCTGGCGCCGACTGCAAGCCTGTGGCAGCCGCCGACAAGCGTGACAGCTCAACAAACAATCTTGCAAGATTCACCGCACCAAGGGCCCACGACCTCGAGCTGCAAGAAGGTCGAGCAGCTTGTTGAATGAGAAGGCTGAGTCTGACGGCGAGACAAGGAGAAGTCCCAGAAGGTCTTTGGAGCAACTAGCAAGCGACCGGCGGGGGAGGGCGCAGCAAGGCCAAGCGGCGACAAGGAGACAGACCTCCAGCGTCGCGACAAGGATGAAGACGACGATGACGATGACGAAGACATGGAAGACGATGAAGCTGATGAGCAGGAGTTTCACAAAGCCACGGAGGTCCTCTGCGTTGACGGTGGTGCTTCTCTGCATACCTCACACCGCCAGCTTAAGCAATGGATGCGGGAGGTTAATGCAGCAGAACCATCCGTAGAATCACGCAAGCCTCTGAAGTGGTCCAGCACGCCCATCATCTTTGATATTGAGGACCACCCTGATCGCATAACTGCGGTCGGGTGCTTGCCGATGTTGGTCTCACCAACTATCTGCAACCTCAAGGTCACTAAGATGTTGGTTGATTCGGCGGGCCGGCTTGAACCTGATCTCCTCTGCGGTGCTCGAAGCTTCAAATCCACGACAATGAGCTCGAAGAGACGGCACTTTCAAGGAATCAACCCAGGAAGGAGCAAGCGAAAGGGAAGATCACGTTGCCGGTAACATTTGGCGCGAGCTAAACTTCAGGATCGAGAGGGTCACGTTCGACGTTGCTGATTTCCCATTACCTTAAAATGGGATACTCGGCCGTCCAGCACTCGCCAAGTTCATGGCAGCCTCTCATTATACATACAACTTACTCAAGATGCCCGACCCGATAAGCGTCATTTCTGTCCATGGCGACAAGAAAGATGCTCTTATCTACGCCGACTGGATTTACCGGGATGCAGCAGCTGCGACAGATAGAAAATCACTTGCCGCTGAAGCTCCCGGGGGGAAGAAGAAGACCACTTTATCCGGCAAGAGCTCTGATGCCCATTCCGGCAAGCGCACCTCTTCGGAGTGCTGCGCTACCGTCGAGGATGCACCATCGAGCTCCACCGGCAAGTGCAAGAAGATGATGGAAGCTCCACGAAGACCAAGAAGGTGCCGCCAAGGAGGGCGGCACCGGTGGTACCTTCACCATCGATTGCCACGCTTGACCCTAAATAGGAAGGCGGCGCTGTTGCTCCTGCGGGCGAATGTCGGCGTGTTTGTATGGCAACCGTCTGACATCCCCGGTGTTCCCAGGAAAGTGATTGAGCATCACGTAGCTGTCTGTCCTCATGCGCAGCCCGTCAAGCAAAAAGTCGAAAGCAGCGGTGGGCGCCAAGAATTCATAGCGAAAGAGATCAAGAAGTTGGAAGCAGCGGGCCTTGTCGAGGAGTGCTCCATCCCGTGGTTGGCCAATCCGGTAGTTGTACGCAAGGCAAATGGGAAATGGAGACTTTGTATTGACTTCACAGATGTCAATAAAGCCTGCCCCAAAGACCCATTTCCCTTGCCACATATCGACCAGATTGTTGACTCCACGGCTGGATGTGATTTGCCTTCATTTCTTGATGCATATTCAGGATATCATCAGATCTTCATGGCAGAAGAGGATGAAGAGAAAACCGCATTCATTACACCATGTGGCACATACTGTTTCATACGGATGCCTTTCGGTTTGAAGAATGCTGGTTCAGCGTTTGCAAGAGTGGTCCATGATGCTTTTGAACCGCAAATGCACAGAAATGTTGAAGCTTACATGGATGACATAGTGGTCAAGAGCAAGGACAACGCAACTCTGGTTCAAGATTTGGATGAGACCTTTGCAAATCTGCGCAAGATCAACCTCAAGCTCAATCCCGAGAAGTGTGTGTTTGGAGTTCCTTCCGGTAAGCTTCTCGGGTTCTTCGTATCTCAGCGGGGAATTGAAGCCAATCCCGACAAGATCAAGGCCATTGAGCAGATTGAAGCACCAAAGCGCGTCAAGGATGTACGAAGACTTGCCGGTTGCGTGGCTGCTCTCGGCAGGTTTATCTCTAGGTCAGCTGGCGCGCCCTGCCATTTTCAAGATTTTGAAAAGGCAGGTCAATGAAATGGACTCGAAGCGGAGGCTGCGTTGCAGGACTTAAAGAGGTACCTGTCCTCCACTCCAATACTTGTCGCACCTAAGCCACAAGAGAAGTTGCTGCTTTATATAGCGGCAACCAATCAAGTGGTTAGTGCTGCGTTAGTAGCGGAAAGGAGGCGGATGATGAGCCGCAACCGAGGCGGATGCATCCAGCGACAAGCGAGGGCTTCGCCGTCAAGCTCTTGTCCCGACAACAGACGGATCTGCGCAGGATTGCGAGAAGATGCGAAAAGGATGGTGCAGCGCCCGACCTACTTTTGTCGATTCCCTTCTGCGGGGGCTGGGTCAAGGTATTCGGTGTGCAGAAATTGCTTTTCGGCCTCCTCATGGCCTCGAAAAGCTGCGCCATTACTTCCAAGCACATGAGATAACAGTTGTCACTCGCTTTCCGCTGAAGAGGATATTGCAAAATCCGAAGCAACAAGCGTGATTGTTGAGTGGGCACTGGAACTGTCAAGCTTTGGCCTCAAGTTTGAAAGCACTTCAACTATCCAAAGCGAGCTCGCGGAGTTTATAGCAGAATGGGCGCCAACACAAGATGAAGAAATTCGAGACGAGCATCCCGTCAAAGAGGCAAGTAAAGAGTGGCTGATGTACTTTGATGGTGCCTTCTCGCTGCAAAGGCACCGGTGCCGGCGTGCTACTTATCGCACCCACGGAGAGCACCTCAAGTACATAGTCCAAATGCACTTTCCCAAGGAGCAAGCAACAAATAATCTGCAGTATGAAGGTTTGCTTGCGGTCTCGAATTGCGGTAGACCTTGGGATCAAGAAGCTCATTGTCGGGGTGACTCGCAGCTTGTCGTCCGCCAAGTAAACAAAGATTATCGAGTCCGTTGATGGAAGCCTCGTTGATGAAGTGAAAGCTAGAGGAGCACTTTGAAGGCTGCAAATGGAACATGTTCCAAGAGCTCGAAATGATATTGCGATGGCTTTGTCAAAGTGCGCCGCACTCAAGTTACACAATGGAACAAGGAATTTTTGTGCTCAAGCTGACTCAACCAACTGTAACACCATCAACCGGACAGAGCAAGAAGAGGAAGTTGGTTTCTGGTGACTACTTTCCGGCAGAGCTCCCTGAAGCCGCCGCCAAGAAAGTCCCCAAGATCAACACCGAGAGTGCTGAGGAGCAGTCTGCTCCGACAAGCCCTAGGGTTTGTTTCGTTGAAGCAGGCGCTCCCGACAAGTTTTGCTCCGGCAAGCTTGCCGGGGATCATCAAGCTCCGGCTGAACCGCAGGTTCTTGCCGTGGAAGCTGATGTTCCCGCAGCGGCAGATGTGCCTTTAGTCCTTGTTGTCGAGCCGCAAGCTCCAACATGGGCGCAACAGATCGTCCATTTCCTTCAGACAGGAGAACTTCCCGAAGAGCAAGAAGAAGCAGAAAGAGTAGCCCGACAGTCGAGTATGTACCAGTTTGTCGACAAAGACACCGCATGTAAGAAGACTCAACGGTGTGAAATTGAAGTGCATTCACCGAAGATGGATGTAAGCTGTTGGCGAGAGATACATGGAGGCATATGTGGTCACCACATTGGCGCAAGAAGAACTTCTTAGCAAAGCTTTCCGGAAATGTTTCTTCTGGCCGACAGCCCTCCAGGATGCAACTGCACAAGTAACCAAGTGTGAAGCGTGCCAGTTCCATTCAAAGCAGATACACCAGCCAGCTCAAGCTCTCCAGACGATTCCTTTATCCTGGCCATTTTCGATGCAGGGGCTCGACATCCTCGGCCCCTTTCCCGAGCTGTCGGGGCTTTGAGTACTTGTATGTTGCAATCGACAAGTTCACAAAGTGGCGGGAAGTGGAAGCGATGAGGAAGGTGACAGACAATCGGCGATCAAGTTCTTCAGTCAATTGTTTGCCGTTTGGGATTCCTAACGGATCATCACCGACAACGGCACCCAATTCACGAGTCGCACCTTCATGCAAGACGTCCAAGATCTTGGCGCCAAGGTCTGCTTTGCTTCGTTGCTCATCCGAGAAGCAGCGGTCAAGCGAGAGAGGCAAATGCTGAAGTCTTGCGAGGACTCAAGACCAAAACTTTCAACAGGCTGCACAAGTGCGGAAGAAACTGGATTGAGGAGCTGCGGTGGTTCTTTGGTCGATCAGACGACGCCAAATCGAGCCACATCGCCGACACCTTTGCTCTAGTCTATGGAGCAGAGGCAGTTCTCACCACGGAACTTCGTATCACGGTCACCTCGAGTACTCGCTTATGATGAGCTTGAGCAAGAGCAGCTGCGACAAGATGACGCTGCTCCCTCGAGGAGGATCGCTTCGAGGCTGCTGACGAGCTGCTCGTTACCAGCAAGCTTTGCGCCGCTACCATAGCCGCAAAGTTAGTGCCAGAAGCTTCGAGGAAGGCGACCTTGTTCTTCGGCGCGTTCAGTCCGCCAAGAATTCCAACAAGTTGGCCTTGAAGTGGGAAGGCCCTTATCGGGTGAAACGAGTCACTAGGCTCTGGCGCCATGCGCCTTGAGACCGAAGATGGCGTTCCGTGAGCAACTCCTGGAATATAGAGCATCTTCGTAAGTTTTACCCATAGAAGCGGTTGCGGAACCTGTTCAAGCAACCACCCTTTTACAAGTCTTGCCGATGTTGCATGTAATCCTTTGTACAAAGCCGGTATGAGACCCGTGCATCGATAAAAGCTCATGTGTTGCGCACAACTTGTCAATTTCATGCTTTCATCATTATTTTGCATGTGTTATCTGACATTTTGTGCAGCATCAACACCCGGTAAGCGATAACGAGCCACTAGGCTCCATAACTTTATTTTCTCTTCTTTCTTCTCAAAATAAAGGAAGGTTCCTTCGCCCACAAGTTAGCCGGGGGGGAAGGAGAAGATAATGGTGTGAGCCACCAAGTGTCACTCGAGGAAGTATCGCCTTGTCGGGAAGCAAATGACAGAAAAGCTAAGTTGCCAAAGCTTGAGCAATCAGATTTTAAATTTTTAAGTTATCTTCCTCGAAAGATAGTACTCTATGGAAAACCTGTGCGCGAAGGAACCAACTCGTAGCTAGTTTGCGCCCTTACTTTGTTTCAAGTCCGCTCAACAACTTAAGTGAGCTGTAACTAGTTGCGACAAGGTTGCTTGTCGGAGGCGGCACCGCCAGCAGGCTGCTGATGTTCCGCACTCAGCGCTCGCGGCAAAGGTGCCCGCACCGACAAGTTCCCTAAAAGCGTAGGGTACAAACATACAAAGGAAAAAATCAAGTAAAGGAAATAACATTGCAATCGTTGCCTAAGATAGAGTATATTACAAAAATAACTTGTCGCGGATCTAATAGATTGTTCTCCTAAACATGATCAGCAGCAACAAGGGAAAGATAAACTTGGCGGCCTAGTCCACGCGGTCGCCATCAACCCTCTTGACTCCGCTCACCCTGTCCACGATGGGCGCGACAAGGGCCTTGAGCGCTTCAACGTCAGCAGTCGGCGGCAGGGACTTGAGGACGTTGGCGAAGCTGACGCCTGGATTGCGGAAGGCCACCTTCATCAACACCTTCTGAAGGGCTCCGGCACAGATTTGGCGCGACTCGTCGGCCAGTTGCTTTGGGATCTCCTCCCGGAGCCGCTGGAGAGCCGTCACCACGCCCTTGAAGAACAGGCTGAGCTTGGCGCTGGGTTGAAGGCGCTCGTCGGTGGAGTACCCGAGATCCACCATCCCCAGCTCCATCAGCTCATTGTTGATGGCGGCGGCAATATCTACAAGACCCTCCGTCCAGTGCATCACATTCTCTCTGAGGGTATCCTGGGTGGTCACGGCATTCGCCAGCAGCTCCTCGTTGGCCTTGATCTTCTCCAACAAACCCACTTCCCGCTCCTTGGCGCCGTCCCAGTCCTCCGCTCAAGGTAGCCAGCTTCAGCTCAAGATCCGCCTTTGGAGTCCTTGGCAGCGTCGAGCTCTTTGATCTTCTCGCGAGGCGGCCCTGCAACTCGCCAAGAGTGTAGGCGTCCTTCTCGCTCGGCTTCAGCCCGGTGACCTCCTCGCCGCTCTTACGGAGGGTGGCCTCGGCTCGCCACCCTCGTCTCCAATTCCTTCTTGGCAACCTCGGCAGCTGCGGCGTGTCCTTTGCCTCCTTGAGTGCTCCGCCAATTGATTGCTCGCGCGCAAGATCTTCCTCATAGCTGTCGAGGTTGATCTTCCGCTGCGCCACTCACCTTCTTGCGCAGAGCTTCACCCGGCAAGCCTTTGCTGCTCCTCAACCTCGGCCTTCTCCAGATGAAGGCCGTGCGCGCTTCGGAGAGTTGCTCCCGCGCCGCCACGCCCCGAGAGTTTCTTGGTTGGCGCCGGAGCTCTTCCAGCGTTTCTCCATGTCAGCTCCGCCCTCGCGACAAGCGCTTCCCGGACTCCAACTTGGCTTGAAGGGCGCGGTAGAGCGACAACAGCTTCTTCAAGAGCTGCCTCCTCGACTTCGCCGCTGCTGCTTGGCGCGTCAACCAGCGACAGCCCAATGGAGGCGAGCGGCTCGTCAAGGTCTCTCCTCGACCGCGCCTGAGCTCGACGCCCATGGAAGCTTGATGAAGACACCGTCGCCCGGCCTTGAATAGGCGCCAGGGCTGGGGCTCTTCGGAGCCTGGTGCTGCATCGGTGGCGGAGGGATCGGCGGTCGGCGTAGCGCCTGGCGCTCCTGCGGCCTCAGGGTCATCAGTACGATCACCAGACCCCTCCCCAGCCTTTGCGCCAGCAGCCTTGACGGCCTCTTCGCCGGCGGACCCATCGGCCCTGGCCTCCTCCTCCATGTTGGCGGCGTCGTCATTGTTGTCGCGCGCTTCCTCCTCGCCAGCATCCTCAGTCTCCATCGGCTCTCCGGCGGATGGGTCTGACGATCAGAAAAAGAAAGAACAGTCAAGCAAGTGTTCGAAAAGAAGAACAGAAGAAAAAGAACCCAAGGGAAATTTTCAAGTAAGAAGATTACCTGCAATGGGATCTGTAGCCGCGGTCTCCACCACCGGAGGGTCGTCGGCACTGCCCCTTGTCGGAGAAGCTCCCCTTGTCGGAGAGGCCTCCCTTGCCGGAGAGCGCTCCCTTGGCGGAGAATTCTCCCTTGGCGGCGTAGTTGAAGCGCATGAACTTCGGGAGTGACTTCCGAGACCTCCTGATGAGGCTGCTCTGCTCCTACACAAATCAACAAGTTAGATATCAGTGAAAAAGGAGCACCCATGCACACCTAACCGTAAGAAATAAACCAATTACTTACGCTGGGGGCTGTGCTGGGGCTGCTCGAGAAGGGTTGCGGATCCGGCAAGGGAGTCTCAGACGCACCTCCACATGCCGCCACGGGGATCGTCTTCGATGAAAACCACCGAGTCTTGGCTCTCTCGACGCCCTCGAGCCAGCGTCTGAAAAAGGAAAGAGTTCAGAATGAAGCAAATCAGATACAAAACAAAGCAGCAAATTGAAGGATTACAAGTACAGCGACAAGGTCTTACTCTTCTTCTTCTTCCTCGAGCCGAGGCGGAGAAGTCAATTCGCTCCGCCTCCGGTCTGCGACGAAATGGAAGAGTGGGCTCCCTCGGGCGCTTGGCGTGTCAGAGCTGTGGTCCTGAAGGCCCGCCTCCGGTTCTTTGTGGCGTGAGGCGCCCCAGCTGCATGAGCTTGTCGCGGTGGAGCTGCCGCGCGTGGGCGAGACGGCTGTTGGCCCGTCCGCCGCCCGCCACTTCCCGGTCTTGCGAGGCGCCTTCTTGGCGGGGCCGCGGGCTCCTCCAGCTGCAAGCTACTTGAAGGCGGAGGGAGGCCCCGCGAGCTCGTTCGCTCGGCTTCGAGCTCGGCCTGCTCCTCCGTGCCGGCAAGCTCTTCTCGGTCGGCAAGGCTTGCCGCCTCGGCTGCCTCGACCTCCTCCACAGTGAACCCAAACTCACCGGCAGCAGCAGCTTCCGCCGCCTCCTCCATCCTGGGGCGATGCGCTGCAGCTCGGCGTCGGTGGTGTCGCGGGTGAGCCACTTCTGCTTGTCGGCGCGGATCGGCACTTCTTCCAAGTCGTCGGCGGGCTCTTGCCAAGTTGGAACGATCCCATGGGAATCGCACAACGGCATCATCGCACGGATGCGGTCAAGCGAAGAGTTGTTGCACAAAGGAACGACCCCCCTCGGCAACATGAACCACTGGGCGATCTGGGTCAGCTTGAACAGCTCCAAAGAAAGCATCGCATCCAGCTCCAAGATGGTGAAGTTCCAGTTGAGGCCCGGGCGCAGCTCATGATGTCCGCCAGATTTTGAACTCCCAAGCAGGCCTCCTCCTCTCCTGCAAAGGCGCAATGCGGCGACAAAGGAAATCATATGAACAGCTCCTACAAGAAGTCCGGCATGCCCGAGGCGCAAGATCCGGTCACGGCAATCTTCAACCTCGCATCCTCCGGCGCCAAGTTGCTCCACATCGTTGCCAAGACTATGGGAGTTTGGCGCTGGGCTGTGAAGGGCTGCGGGTTCTCCTCAATGATCCAACACCAATCGGCTCTCCACTCCTCCCACTTGCTGCAAGCTCTCCTTCCAGATATGCTTCTTTCTTGCCGATCCCGGAGATCCAAGCAATCCCTCCCAAGAAGCGGCTCTCCTCTCTCAACGCTGGGCATGAAGTAGTGGCGGAAAGGGCTACATTTGGGTGGACTCCAACAAAGTTCTCGCAGAGGTGTGCGAAACCGCCATGGTCGTGACAGTGTTGGGGTGAAATCAAGGAGGCGGAGGCCGTGGTGTTCATGATGTCGCAAAAGAATTGGAAAAAGCGGGCAGAGCCCGCAGAGAATAAAAGCGCCAAGAAGGGGTACCCGACAGACCTTCTCGGATGCGGCAGCGGAGATCACCCTCGTCGCTGGTGCGCCTGCCTCCGTCGACCAAGAGGTAATATAACTCGCAGCTCCTTGCGTCGAGCGGGGGTCAAGGTGGCCGCTCCTTCCGCAGCCCATGAGCGCTGCGCCTCGGCCGACTTCACGCCTTTCCCTTGTCGGCTTTGAGCCATGGAGGAGGTGGTGGAGGAGGCCCGACGGCGTTGAGGCGCGGTGGCGATGGGGGGCGGGCGCCGCTCTTCAACTTGAGAAGAAGGGGGAGCGGCGGTGGTTTTGAGATGTGACAAGAATGGCAAGGTGGGCGCCCTGCCCTGTTCCCCTGCTTATAAGGAGGAGAGAGGGGCGGACGTTCCGCTTCCCATTAAAGAAAGCCCCACGATCTCTCCCACGACGCCACGTCCGTAGCGTGCTGTTAAATGGGAGACGTGGTGGGTCCGAGGCGAGTAACGGCGCGATCTAGGCAGCGTGTTCTGCCCAACAGAGCTCGGCGCCGTGTGTGGCCCAGGCCGGGGGCTCTGTCGGTGTACTAGAGTAGGGTACCCTAGTATCCCTAACTTCGTGCACGGGCAGTTGCAGCACCTCGCTGCAAGGCTTGCCTAGTGACCGCCATAGGTCCTCAGCGGCTCCGTTGGAGCCATTCAAGAACAAAGTATTCAAGGCCCGGCAAGAGGAGCTTGCCGAAGGCTGGTGAGCGACAAGCTACCGAAAGCGCGACAAGGATTCAGCCGCTGCAAGGTGCTTGCCGCGGCAGCAACCTCTTCATCTCCGCTCCAGCTCATCCACCAAGTGTCGCCATGGGGCCATTCGGCGTGCGTGTCAAGAGGTCATGCAGCCAGCCGGAGCGATGATAAGCGGCTGACAAGCTTACCATCGTGGCAAACGGTGGTGCACTTGACGGTCCTGTTGCCTGTTTAGGCGGCGTGGACGGGCATTTATTGATCTTGTCCCTTGCCGTGAGTTAGGTATAATGCATCAGACCTCGCATAAGTCGGTGTACCAACTACTGTTTTTCCATTTGTACCCTCATCTACGCTGCCACTGTGGTGACCCCTTGAGCCTATAAAAGGAGGCCCATGCAACGTAGAAAGGGTTCGGTTCGGTTCGGTTTGGCTCAGTTGGGAGTTGGACTCATTCTAGTCTACACACGCTCAAGCTAGGTTTTGTAGCTCACATTGCTCCCTAGCAAAAACACAATACAATCAACCAAGCAGCAGTAGGAGTATTATCTCTCCGGAGAGCTCGAAGCTGGGTAAACTGCTTCGTGTGCATCGCCTCGATCTGCTCTTCGTGCAATCTCCGCCCCCCATCGAACCACAAGGGACTCGGTCCGCCAGGTCCCATAGGTGTTCGTGGGTCACGATCAGCTTCCCCGACAGCGCCTGCCACTTATCTTTTGCCTTTATAAATAGGACCAGGGGGTATTTCCATCCCCCCCCCCCGTATCTCTTCATTTCATCCTCTTCCTTGCGCTGCCCGACCCTTGGAGCTCCGCCGCCGCCGTCGACCCTCGCTTCTGCCTCAACTCCGGCCACTGCATCACCCTGAACGTACCAAAGAATCGCGGCGCTTCTCCGCTCTTCCATCAGCATCAATAAGGTCTCTTTTCTTCCAGCACAGATCTGTCTCTAGGGTTTCAGCGTTCATCGGTGTTCGTCGGAGTTCATCAGTGTCCGTCATTATATGATAGCTCTTTGATTCAAACCTTGATACTCATCCTGTATGGCGATAGCCGTAGCCCTTCTTTTCCATCAATGCCTCCCGTTTGAATAGAAGATCCCATCTGAACCTTCATCAACAGCTTCGGTACCAATATTTAGGTCTGAATATATTTTCTTTTTCTGACATGCGGTAGATCCAAAATTATAATGCCAACTAATGAAACCTGTTTTCCCTTCACTTATGCATCTTTGGACTTGTATCTTCAATACCAGATTAGGTGGTTTAACTTAATAGAGAAGATAATGACCTAGTAGATACCATTAGTCCCCGGTTAAACCGCCAATGCACCTTACCATTACACTGTCTCCATCAGTAAACTCCGGTTTACGAACAACCAACTCCGGTTTAGCAATATGCTGGCACCCTTATATTACTGTGTATTTATCAACTGTAAATCTTAAACCGGCAACAATAATTTTTGAGATTCTCATTGCCATGGCCAAGCAAGTCTATGAATTCAATTGGGTCCCTTCTCGAGTGACTGAAGAACAGTTAAACAATCTTGTTAAAACGGGCGCTTTAGCCAAAAAATATGTCATCCACTGGAGGGTCCCTGGCCTGGAAAATCCTCCTACACCCAAGGATGGAGAAGTAGTTGTGTTTGCTGATCACTTAGGCCGGTGTTTCAGCCCTCCCGGTTCAAAAAATTTCTGGGATGTACTGGCCAGCTTTCAACTACGCCCTCAAGACATCGGTCCTAATTCTGTGACCAACATCTGCCACTTCCAAGTTTTTTGTGAGGTTTATCTACAAGAGAAACCTATAGTAGAACTGTTCAGGGATTTCTTTCACTTAAAGCGTCGCACATAATTCACAAATGGACCCAACACTGAATTGGGTGGAATGGCGGTTCAGTAAAGGAAAGAAGTTACTTTTCCTCATCCCAAGCTTCACAGTCACCCCAAGGAGTGGAACCAGACCTGGTTTTACTGCAAAGATACATCTCCACCTGATGAAAACCCCCTGCCGGGTTACCGCCCTGAACGCCTGAGCAACACATATCCTTTCCCTCAGAGATTGACTGCAAAAGAAAGGGCCAACTATGCTCCTCAATTATCGAAGCTTAGAGCCTTCATGGCAAACGGTTTGACATGAGTTGATCTTGCTCGTTGTTGGATAAGCTGGAGCATTCTGCCCTTAAGCCGGCGCTCCGGTTTGATGTGTGAATGTACTGGGAGTTTGAAGGATGCTCAGCGGCACATTGAAATTCAGCTTACAGATGAAGAAGTCATTAAGGCTGTAAAAAAGATGTTAAATGAACCAGAGGCTGTCTGTGCCCAAACCGGACTACTCCCTTTCTGCACTTTCAACAAACCGCCAGCTGTAAGAATCATATAATCTGTTTATCTTAAGTTGCTTCTGTCCAAATATTCTCTAAAAGTGTGATTATTTTCTGTCAGGGTGATGATCCATTCTGGAAGAAGAAACCCCCACAAGACAAACCGGTCAAGCCAGTTCGTCCAAAAACCAAGGTTTTTAAAAAACCTGCCAAGAGAAGGACCACTGCATCCTCCGATCCACCAGCTAATGATGATGTGGGTAATCCGGAACCAGAGGTAGAACTTGATTCTCTTGGTTCATTTTTCATACACCTCATTGACAATGATTATTACCAGGACGACGCTGAAGGCAGTCATGCTGATGATGTAGAGGTAATCATTCTTTCCTCCGATTCAGATCCTCTGCCAACATCAAAAATCCGTCGAGCAAACCAGAAATTAAAATTTTCTCACCCCCTTGCTTACTTGGACCCAAACTTTCTTTTGAAGACACAGCAGCACGATGCTCGCCGCACAACCCGGCACAGCGGTCAGGTAGTTACCTCCGCCGGTTTACCGAACAGCCCAGTTCGGAAACGCCGATCAGAGGTCTCTTATCCCTTTGACACTTCATGCCCCAAAGCAGGTTGTTTCCATCAGCCTCTTAAACCATCTGACTCAAATTATCAGGGCACTTCTCACTCATCTTCTGGCGAGTCGTCTGCCACAAAGCTTCCACCCCTCAAAACAATGATTGGGTGAGTCATACCCTAATTTTTATCCTTAATAGTTTATTTTAATATATACTATGCCGATCCTCATATTTGTTTTTCTCAGCGCCAAGCCCAGACCCAGTAAGAAGGCTCGGTTGAATAAACCGACTGAAGAAGATGTGGTTGTTGAACCGGAGAAAACTCCAAATCCTGAAGAGGCCAACATTGATGACATGCTGAATGACCCACCGCCTCAAGATCACGACTTCGTTGCTGAGTTGGCAGAAGTTGACACCACAGGCCATGTTGAACACCCAACCGGCCCTGTCCAAGCTGATGATAAACCGGCAAGTCTGGTTAAAATATCGACAAACCGCAACCCCATGAACGGGTCACGATGACAAAGATGATGATGTTATGATTATCGCACCGCCATACCGCTCCCAGCAATCCAGTCGCTTTGTCAAAGCATACTTGCCAAAGATGAACTCTCTACAATTGGCAAAGGCAAATGGAGCGCCGATTTGTCAAATTATGCCCATCTGAGTGCTCAAGACCTTCATTACGGCTTCCTGAACGATCATGCTCACCAAATTGTGACTACGGCGGTTTGGTAAATATGATGAAGGGACGATATGAGGTAACTTCATAAGTGTTTCTCCCTTATATTTAATTGCAGCTTATCAACTCCAGTAGCCCCCAAGTGACGGTTTAAGATACCAACTGAAACCGGGACTTTAATAACAATTTCATGTTTGCAACAATGCATCTTAACTTCACTGATGTAGCCTGCAAGGGACGGTTTAACTTCATAAAGATGAACCGAGACTTTGTAGAAGAATTCCCATCTCAGCAATTTATGAGCAAATGCACATTAGCCCCCAAGTGCCAAGCTTAATACTTGTATTGTGCTTGGGACTTGCAAAAATTTCTGACAAAGAGGAAATATGCATTAGCCCCCAAGTACTAAGGGCATAACTTGTTATGTGCTTGGTACTTCAAATATGTACTGTCAACTCATTATATATCTGTCTCTTTATAGGCTGAAGAAAGCCAAACCGCTGATCTGCAGGAGAACCTCAAATCTCAACAAGCTGAAACCTCCAAAGCCAAGGAAGAGTTAACCAACGCTTTAGGCGCTATGGAGAAACTTAAAGAGGGCTTCATCAAGGAATGGGCGGATTGGGAGACTGAAAAATCCGCTTTGATAAAAAGGGCTGAAAATGCAGAAGCAACTCTTAAACCGGTGGTTGATGAACTGACCGGCGTAAAGCGGCAGATTCATGCCATGGCTGCTGCTGTATTCGGTAAACATCTTTTCTTTAACACTTTCAACATATCTTTCCATGCGTTGTCGGTTTACTGATGTGTACCATGGCACATGAAATCGTATCAGCCATCTGGGCTCTGACGTACAGAAGAAACTGAAAGCGGCCTATACTCTGATAGAGTAGCTGTATATCGGCGCGCAGCGGATCATCTATACCGCTTCACACAATAATCCTCCTCCCACCTTGATCAAGGATACCTTAAAAAGGTTATCTATGCTTCCTGCTCGGGTAGACGAGCTAAAAAAGTCTGCCGCTAGAACGGGCGCTTTGGCCGCGCTAACCCGGGCAAAAGCATGGGTACCTGACTTTGATCCAGTTGAAGCAGCCCAAGGCTATCCCAGTTTGAAGGAAGATGGCACAAAATTTGCAATGATGATCTCCGAATCACAAACCGGGAAGTACGCCCATTGGCTTGTCAACTGGTTGAAGAAGCGGATCTCTCATACTATCAGGCGAGTTACGATGATAAGAACAGACGGGTTGCTGCACCAATTCCAGAAGCACAAAATCTTATCCCGCCAATCCGTAAGAACACTTATGCCCCTCACATTGAACCGTCCACGCTGATAAGCGATGAAGCTGTATTCCAAGCCCTAACTGGGATCGACTGGGCAACTGTTGATTTCCAGCCACTGGGTAGAGAAGAGGGAGTTGAACCGGCGTGAGATGATCCGCAGCCGTCAGGCCAAGCTGGCAATCAATCATGAACCGGAAGCCGGTTTAGTCTTCTACATGCTGCAACATGTATTTGAGAAAACAATTATCCTTTGGGGCACTGAAGCGCCTTGTAATAGGCTAGTAAAAGTACTTGGTCTGGTATGCCTTCGTGCATATTTATCTGCGACTATATCTGCGACTTATTCTTGCTTAATCTGACATGCTTAAGATATGATATTCATAATCCATAGTCATTTACTCAAGCTGTTCCTGCAGATGAGAGTTCAAAGTACCCTGGCGGTTTAGCCCCGGGCGGGTCATGATACCCAAATATATATATGACCAAGGTTGTAAAAGATAACCAAATATGGAAATATATAATACCTGCGACCTTTAGGCATGATGTTGGCTGACCAACTTTGTAACGAGGGTCATAGCCCTACTCTGGAGGATAAGTAACTCCTTTTATATAATGTCGGTTTACAATAAAACCGTTCCGGGTTATGATAAACACATGTTTACTCCTCACTGGTGACGTTGAGTCAAAACCAGACCGGGCTGATAGTCTCCGGATTATGATTTGATCATGTACTGACAACTTGTAGTTGGCAGCCTAACCGAGTTGATAAACACCGGTTTAAAAAACATCATAAATCTTATCAAAAGAAATAAAAACTTAACAAAAGGCAAATAAAACCGTTGTAGTCGAGGCTTTTCACGGGCTGCCAGGCCCCAAATTCGAGACTTTTCATGGGCTACCAGGCCACTGAGTTAAACCATTTTTGCAAAGCCTTTTAAGATGGTCCGCAATCCTTAAGAAATCATCGTTTTAACCTAAAAAGTTCAGGGTCTATATTTTAGAGTAACTTGTCAAAGTTCTAAGGGTCATACCAGGTTTACCTGGGCGGCGTGACTTACTTAAAGAGGTAGGTTAACCCGGGGTTTTAGGTGTATACACTAGGCTTCCAAGCCATGGCTTGATAGCCCATTACAAGTGTAGATTCTAAGTTCATTGTGATAGCAAAGAATCCCCAAGTAACGTTTTGAGCTGTGCTCAGTGGGTGCCCATGTTTGAGTTGTTGTTATACAACACCCTCTTTGGCCCCGGTTTAATTTGGCTTTTTAAGCCGATCAAGAGGTGTGACTGTGGTTCGGATATGACCAAGCCCCCAAGTGATGCTGTGGCATTGCGCCGATCAAGAGGTGTAGCTATGGTTCGGATACGACCAAGCCCCCAAGTGATGTGATATAAAGCTTTGAGAAGCTAAATCAAGGTGTAAACCAGATGCCGCTTTATAAACAGAAGCTCCATGTAACCACACATGATGTAAGAAAATAACAGATACCCCGTTTTGGCTGAGGTTCCGGTTTATTATATTGATCAGAATATATACATTGTCATAATATGTACATAAGCAGAGCCTATAGCTCAAGTATAGTAAGGCCGAAGATGAGCAATATTCCACGGCCGGTTGGTCTCCTCCTCTGATTTACGTGAGTCTTTGCTCTCTCGAACATCGATTAGGTAATACGACCCGTTGTGTAGATTCTTGCTGACCACAAAGGGTCCTTCCCAAGGGGGGGATAGCTTGTGCATATCCGTCTGATCCTGGATGAGTCGAAGCACCAAATCTCCTTCTTGAAAGGTTCTGGTTCTAACCCGGAGGCTATGATAACGACGCAAATCTTGCTGATAAATCACCGAACGGGCTGCCGCCATGTCACGTTCCTCGTCTAACAGGTCAAGAGCCTCCTGTCGTGCCTTCTCATTGTCAGCTTCAACATATGCCGCTACACGAGGCGAGTCATGACGGATGTCACTAGGAAGAACCGCTTCCGCTCCATAAACCATGAAGAACGGTGTGTATCCTATCGATCTGTTGGGGGTGGTATTGATGTCTCGTAACACGTAAGGTAACTTCAACCCAAAACCCGACGTCTGCTGTAAAGGAACCATAAGCCGGGTTTGATGCCTCTCAAGATCTCTTGATTGGCCCTTCCGCTGACCATTGGACCTGGGGTGAGCCATCGATGACATGTCGTCGGATGTGCTCACGCTGATGTAACTCCTTCATGGCACCCTTTGATGATTGGTACCATTGTCCGTTATAATGTCGTGTCGAAAACCAAACCGAAGATCACCTTTTTGATAAATTGAACCGCCGTGGCTGCGTCACACTTGCTAACTGGCTCTGCCTCCACCCACTTTGTGAACTTATCAACCGCCAACAAAAGGTGGGTCTTCTTGTCCTTGGACCTCTTGAAAGGCCCAACCATATCCAGCCCCCAAGTTGCAAACGGCCAGGTGATTGGAATCATCCTCAATTCTTGAGCCGGTACATGAGCGCGCCTTGAGAATTTCTGACATCCATCACATCTTTTGACCAAGTCCTCAGCATCAGCATGAGCTGTCAACCAATAGAAACCGTGACGAAATGCCTTGGCCACCAAAGACTTTGAACCGGCGTGGTGACCACAATCTCCTTCGTGGATTTCACGCAAAATTTCACGGCCTTCCTCAGGATATACACAGCGTTGAAACACCCCTGTCACACTGCAATAATGTAACTCTCCGTTGATAATAGTCATGGACTTGGACCGCCGGATTATCTGCCTGGCCAAAGTCTCATCCTCTGGTAACTCGCCCCAGTTCATATACGCTAGATATGGAACCGCCCAATCCGGGATAACATGAAGAGCCGCCACCAAATGAGCTTCCGGATCAGGAACAGCCAAATCCTCTTCACCAGGGAGCTTGACGGATGGGTTATGCAGAATACCAGGAAGACATTAGGCAGAACCGGTTAACGTTGGGAACCCATGCGGCTTAAAGCGTTCGCCGCTTCATTCTTCCGCCGGTCCACATGATCCACCTGATAACCTTTAATGTGACCTGCAATAATATCCACTTCACGACGATATGCTGCCATGAGTGGGTCTTTGGACTGGACACTTGTTGAGCCACCAGGTCCGAGTCACCAAAGCACTTAACTCGGCTTAGGTTCATCTCCTTAGCCATCTGAAGACCATGGAGAAAAGCCTCATATTCAGCTGCATTGTTAGTGCAAGGGAACATTAAATGGAGAACATAACAAAACTTATCACCTCGTGGGGAAGTTAATACGACTCCAGCCCCTGAACCCTCCAATAGTCCAATAAGTATGATCTGGCTTCTCCTCTGGCGCTTGTAATTCTGTTCAATCATTGATGAAATCCACAAGTGCCTGAGATTTGATCACCGTTCGAGGTATGTATTTCAACCCGTGAGGCCCGAGTTCGATAGCCCACTTGGCAATCCGGTCAGTTGCTTCTCTGTTCTGGATTATATCCCCCAAAGGAGCAGAGCTGACCACCGTGATGGGATGACCTTGGAAATACTGCTTAAGCTTCTGGCTCGCCATAAAGAACCCATACGCCAATTTTTGCCAATGTGGGTACCTCTGCTTGGACTCGATAAGTACCTCACTAATATAGTAAACCGGCCGCTGAACCGGATACTCCTTTCCTTCCACTTTGCGCTCCACCACAATCGCCACACTAACAGCCCGAGCGTTAGCTGCTACATATAACAACAACGGCTCTTTGTCAACCGGAGTAGGAAGAACCGGCGGATTAGCTAGCTGCCGCTTTAAGTCCTCAAACGCTTCATTAGCGGGCGCTACCTGCACGGTTATCCATTTTCTTCAAAGATTCGATACAAAGGAATGGCCTTCTCGCCAAGGCGGCTGATAAACCGGCTCAACGCGGTAGTCTGGCCTGCCAGGCGTTGAACATCATTGATACACTTCGGCTTGGCCAAGGAAGTAATGGCTTTGATCTTTTTCCGATTAGCTTCAATGCCCCTGTTAGACACCAAAAAGCCCAAGAGTTTGCTTGCTGGTACACCAAAAACGCACTTGGTCGGATTGAGCATCATTTTGTAAACCCGCAGGTTATCGAAGGTTTCCTTAAAGTCATCAATCAATGTCTCCTTCTTCCTTGATTTCACCACAATATCATCCACATAGGCATGAACATTACGGACGATTTGTTTATGAAGAAAATTCTGCACACACCGTTGATAAGTCGCGTGGGCACTCTTGAGCCCAAAGGGCATGGACACATAGCAGAAGGCTCCAAAGGGAGTTATGAAGGCTGTCTTCTCCTGGTCCTTAACTGCCATTTTGATCTGATGATAACTAGAATATGCATCCAAAAGCTCAACGCCGCAACCCGCCGTAGCATCAATAATTTGATCAATACGGGAGGGCAAAAGGATCTCGCCGGACAAGCTTTGTTGAGATCTGTAGTCCACACACACGCCAAGTGTCGTTCTTCTTAAGGACCAGCACCGGATTAGCCAACCACTCATGATGGAACACTTCAACGATAAATCCAGCCGCCAAGAGCCTGGCCACTTCTTCTCCAATAGCCTTGCGTCTTTCTTCATTGAACCGGCGGAGAAACTGCTTGACCGGTTTATACTTGGGATCAACATTGAGAGTGTGCTCAGTGAGTTCTCTCGATACACCTGGCATGTCAGAAGGCTTCCACGCAAAGATGTCCCGATTCTCACGGATGAACTCGATGAGCGCGCTTTCCTATTTCGTATCCAAGTTAGCGCTGATGCTAAACTGCTTGGACGAATCACCGGGCACGAAGTCAACAAGCTTAGTCTCATCAGCCGATTTGAACTTCAGGGCCTGATCATGCTCCGTAGTTGGTTTCTTCAATGAAGTCATATCTGCCGAATCGACATTGTCCTTGTGAAACTTCAATTCTTTTGTTGCATAATCCGACTCAGCATAAGGCGCATCACCTTCTTCACACTCCAGAGCGATCTTGCGGCTCCCATGCACGCTTATAGTTCCTTTGTGACCCGACATCTTAAGCTGCAGATAGACATAGCAAGGCCGTGCCATAAACTTGGCATAAGTCGGCCGTCCAAACAGGGCATGATACGGACTTATGATTTTCACCACCTCAAAGGTCAAGGTTTCTGATCTCGAGTCATGCTCATCTCCAAAAGCCACCTCCAGAGCTATCTTACCAACAGGATATGCCGATTTACCAGGCACCACACCATGGAACATCGTATTGGACGGTTTAAGATGTTTATCTATTAACCCCATGCGACAGAAATTTTCATAATAAAGGATATTGATACTACTCCCTCCATCCATGAGTACCTTAGTGAACTTATAACCTCCCACCTGAGGTGCCACCACCAGTGCGAGATGACCCGGATTATCAACCCGGGGCAGATGATCTTCTCTACTCCACACAATCGGTTGCTCGGACCAGCGCAAGTAACGGGGCACCGCCGGTTCAACGGCATTCACTGCCCTTTTATGAAGCTTCTGATCACGCTTGTCCAGGCTAGTGGTGAAGACATGATACTGTCCGCTATTCAACTGTTCTGGGTTGCTCTGGTAACCCGACTCCTGCTTCTGCTGTTGCTGATTCCCCTGATTGTTATAACCACCCTGGTTGCCCTCATTGCCTTGATTGCCATGCCCGCTCTGGTTACCATGAAAACCTGAACCGGAACTGCCTCCACCATAACCCGACCCATGAGATCCGGGGCCCGAACCGCCACCCGGTCCATGATCATACCGGAAAGAATTAGAATTTTTGAACTCTTGCATGATGTAACAATCTTTCCAGAGGTGTGTGGACGGAATCTCCTCCATCCCATGTTTTGGGCAGGGCTGGTTCAACAGATAAGACAGGCGGTCCGGGTTAGGACTTGGTGCTCCACCGCGCTGGGGCGGTTTACCCTTACGCTGTTGGCCCTTGTCCTGAGTGCTGGTATTAGCTACAAAGTCTAAGCCGTGGTCCGCTTTACGCTTGCCGCCATTTCCATGACCCGTCAGGTTGTGGTGCTGTCCCTTGGCATTGCCGCTCCTTTTTCCCTTCCGTGTCTTGTCATCGTCAGACTCGGGATCCTTGGTACTATCAGAGTCGACATACTTCACCAGAGCAGCCATGAGGGTTCCCATGTCATTACAATGACGTTTGAGCCGTCCCAACTTAACCTTCAGAGGTTCAAACCGGCAATTGCCTTCCAATGTTAGAACTGCGGTATCAGCGTTGATGTGGTCTGATGAATGCAAAATCTCAGAAACTCGGTGTACCCAACAGGTTGTTGACTCTCCTTCCTCCTGGACACAGGCAGATAAGTCCACAATTGACATGGGCTTCTTGCATGTATCCTTGAAATTCTGGATAAACCGGGCCCTCAACTCGGCCCATGACCTGATAGAATTAGTCGGTAAGCTTTTCAGCCAAGTGCGGGACGTTCCCTCTAGCATCATGGTGAAGTACTTCGCACACGCTGCATTGTCCACATCCAGCATCTCCATGGCCATCTCATAGCTTTCGACCCATGTCTCAGGGGATAAATCGGCGGTGTAATTCAGCACCTTGCGCGGGCCTTTGAAATCCTTGGGTAGGCGCACGTTGCGCAACGCTGGAACGAGACACGGCACTCCCAAAGAACTAGAGGTAAATCCTGGCTCCACCGATGTGGTTGGACAAACCGGAGTAGGCTGACGGGCTTCATGATGTGCCGCTAACTCGGCCTCTCTGCGTGCCCGTGCCCGGTCCACCACCTCCTGAGCATCACCGGCACCACCCGCCGGGTTATTACCACGGGGCGGTTCACGGTTCCGCGCATTGCTTGACACTGCCGGTTCATCCATACGCCTGCTGTAACTCCGGTTTGGACGGGGAGTGGAATGAATCCGATCACGGCTATATGAATAAGCCTCCTGTTGAACCAAAGCTTTTTTAAGAAGCTCCTTAACCCGACGCGCCTCGATCGCTACCGGAGAATCGCCTTCGATCGGGATGGCTGCCAGCCGCGAAGCGGCAGCGACAATGTTGTCCATCGGGTTAGTAATGACCCGGTGGCGTTGGGACATGTGGTGCAACAATGTTGTTCTGACGAGGCGGATCCACCAAACGTGGCTGAACCGGCGCCCCTGCCCCAGGTGCCTCCGCCCGGTTTACCACCGGCGGATTACTGGTCCCTGCTCCGGGGGTGGTAAAGAGATTTCTAGCGTCATAACCCGGCGGCAGGCGAGATCGGTACCTCCTTTTCAGGACTTCGTTCGACAAACTCTGATCCAGCATAAGTCGGTAAGCATGCGCATCCAAAGCGGCCCGTTCTACGGCCATCCTGGTATCCTCAGCTGCTAAGTCGGCTTTGGCCTGGTTGATCTGATCTTTCACCTTCGCGATTTCCGCATTGTGTACCTCCTGATCCGCCGGGTTAACTTTTGCCATCAGTGTTGCCAACGCGTCAAACAAATCAGACAGAACCTGAGCTGGCGGTCGCACAGGGCCTCCTGCCCCTGCCGCTATTGCTGCAGCTGATCCGGAAATCATCGCTGCTGCGGTTGAAGAGTGTAGCGCCAGTTGCGTACCGGCCATGAAGATCGCAACCCGGTTTGGCAGATCAGAGGGGTCCGGAATACTGTCGCCATCGGAACAGCCCCCAATCCAGCCATCTTGTAGCTGATATAACGACTCGGTCTCTCCGGTCGATGACTCATCGCCGGAATAAACGACGGTTTCACCACCAGATTCCTATCTATCCTCAGATTCCCCTCCATGGATCACTCCCACGAAGGCACGCTTCATGACAGGCTTGACCCGGGCAGATCATGCTGAGCCGCTTCGACAAGGTCGGTGCAGATGTCTGGCTCAGGGCCCGGTTCGCCGATCTTGCCAATGAAAACGTGAATGCCACCAAAGGGGCCCAGATCAGACTCGATTGAGCCGCCTCGGGCCCCAAACTGCATCGTCAATGTAGAGCTTGCCACGATGACTCTTGGTCATCCGGCCCACAGCGTAGCCTTTGAGTCCTTCGAAGTTGCCCTCCAAGAACTTGAAACCATCGTGCGATAGCCCCACGGTGGGCGCCAACTTTCGTGGTTTTGTCACGGCAGATGTCCTAGAGAAAGGACTTAGTCGTGGAGCCATCGCTACGGGTCAGCTTAAAGGGGTTAAAGCGGACAAGGGATGCAAGAGAGTTTTATACTAGTTCGGCCCCTTACGATGAATGTAAAAGCCTACGTCTAGTTGTGATGGAATTGCTGGGGTTTCGATGACCAGGGAGCGAATACGCTTTGCCTGGGTCTCGAGTTGTTGTCTGTTGTCCTTGAACCGCCGCCGGGTCGTCCCCTTATATACATGGGTTGACGCCCGTCGGTTTACAGAATCCCGAGGCCGGCTAATAAACGTGTCCGGCCTGGTCTCTGCTCTTTCTATCTTACTACACAAGTTACACATTGATACCGCTTTACATCTACAGGCCTTAAACCGGTATTGGGCACTGGGCCTTCATAAAGCATCACCGTATGTCTTCGTGGGCTTCAGATATAATGAACTACTGATAGGGTTAACCCGGCCTCTCCTGGCCAGTTTACACCTAGTGGTAATATCCCCAACACTTAGTTTGCTATCAAACGTCACAACGTAACTGGGTGATTATAAAGATGCTCTACAGGTATCTCCGATGGTGTATGTTGAGTTGTCATAGATCGGGATTAGGATTTGTCACTCTGATTGTCGGAGAGGTATCTCTGGGCCCTCTCGGTAATGCACATCACTATAAGCCTTGCAAGCAATGTGACTAATGAGTTAGTTACGAAATGATGCATTACAGAACGAGTAAAGAGACTTGCCGTTAACGAGATTGAATTAGGTATGATGATACCTACGATCCAATCTCGGGCAAGTAACATACCGATGGCAAAGGGAACAACGTATGTTGTTATGCGGTTTGACTGATGAAGATCTTCGTAGAATATGTAGGAACCAATATGAGCATCCAGGTTCCGCTATTGGTTATTGACCGGAAGTGAGTTTCGGTTATGTCTACATAGTTCTCGAACCCGTAGGGTCCGCACGCTTAACGTTCGATGACGATCGGTATTATGAGTTTATGTGTTTTGATGTACCAAAGGTAGTTCGGAGTCCCGGATGAGATCATGGAAATGACGAGGAGTCTCGAAATGGTCGATACATAAAGATTGATACATTGGATGACTATATTCGAACACAGGAATGGTTTCGAGGTGTATCAGGTATTCACCGGAGTACCGGGGGGTTACCGGAACCCCCTGGGGAGTCAATGGGCCTTCATGGGCCTTAGTGGAAGAGAGGAGGAGGCGGCCAAGTGGTGGGGCGCCCCCCCCCCCAAGCCCAATCTGAATTGGGGAGGGGGCCGCCCCCCTTTCCTTCTCTCCCTCTTCCCCTTCCTTCCCCCTTCTAGTTGGACTAGGAAAGGGGGGAAACCTACTCCTAGTAGGAGTAGGAATCCCCCCTTGGGGCGCACCATAGGAGGCCGGCCCTCCCCCTCCTCCACTTCTTTATATACGGGGGAGGGGGCATCCCATAGACACACAAGTTGATCTTAGCCGTGTGCGGTGCCCCCTCCACATATTTCCACCTCGGTCATATTGTCATAGTGCTTAGGAGAAGCCCTGCATCGGTAACTTCATCATCACCGTCAACACGCTGTCGTGCTGACGAAACTCTCTCTCGACCTCAGCTGGATCTAGAAGTTCGAGGGACGTCACCGAGCTGAACGTGTACAGATCACAGAGGTGTCATGCATTCGGTACTTGATCGGTTGAATCGCGAAGACGTTCGACTACATCAACCGCGTTACTTAACGCTTCCGCTTTTGGTCTACGAGGGTACGTGGACACACTCTCCTTGCTCGTTGCTATGCTTCTCCTAGATAGATCTTGCGTGATCGTAGGATTTTTTTTTTTGAAATACTACGTTCCCCAACAAGTTCTTAGTGTTGAGACACCACATGATGATCGGGTGTGATAAGCTCTACGTTCACATACAACGGGTGCAAGCTAGTTTTGCACATGCAGAATACTCGGGTTAAACTTGACGAGCCTAGCATATGCAGATATGTTCTTGGAACACTGAGACCGAAAGGTCGAACGTGAATCCTATAGTAGATATGATCAACATAGTGCTGTTCACCATTGAAAGCTACTCCATCTCACGTGATGATCGGACATGGTTTAGTTGATATGGATTACGTGATCATTTAGATAAAGAGATGTCTATCTAAGTGGGAGTTCTTAAGTAATATGATTAATTGAACTTAAAGTTATCATGAACTTAGTCCTGATAGTATTTGCATATCTATGTTGTAGATCAATTGCTCGTGTATAGCTTCCCCGTTTTATTTATGATATGTTCCTAGAGAAAACTAAGTTGAAAGTTGATAGTAGAAATGATGCGGACTAGGTCCGTGATCTGAGGATTATCCTCATTGCTGCATAGAAGAATTATGTCCTTGATGCACCGCTAGGTGACAGAACTATTGCAGAAGCAAATGCAGATGTTATGAACGTTTCACAAGCTCGTTATGATGACTACTTGATAGTTTAGTGCACCATGCTTTACGGCTTAGAAGCGGGACTTCAAAAATGTTTTGAAATGCCATGGAGCATATGAGATGTTCCAAGAGTTGAAATTGGTATTTCAGACTCATGCCCGAGTCGAGAGGTATGAGACCTTTGACAAGTATTTTTGCCTACAAGATGGAGGAGAATAGCTCAACCAGTGAGCATGTGCTCAGAATGTCTGAGTACTAAAATCGCTTGAATCAAGTGGGAGTTAATCTTCCAGATAATATAGTGATTAATAGAGTTCTTTAGTCACCATCACCAAGTTACTGGAACTTCCTGATGAACTATAATATGCAAGGGATGACGAAAATGATTCCCCGAGCTCTTCGCGATGCTGAAATTGGCGAAGGTAGAAATCAGGAAAAGCATCAAGTGTTGATGGTGGACAAGACCACTAGTTTCAAGTAAAAGGGCAAGGGAAAGAAGGGAACTTCAAGAAGAATGACAAGAAAGTTGCCACTCCCATTAAGAAGCCCAAAGCTAGACCCAAGCCTGAAACTGAGTGCTTCTACTGCAAAGGAAATGGTCACTGGAAGCGGAACTGCCCCAAATACTTGGCGGATAAGAAGGATGGCAAAGTGAACAAAAGTATATGATATACATGTTATTGATGTGTACTTTACTAGTATTCGTAGTAGCCCCTAGGTATTTGATACTGGTTCAGTTGCTATGATTAGAAACTTGAAACAGGAGCTATAAAATGAACAGAGACTAGTTGAGAGCAAGGTGACGATGTGTGTTGGAAGTGATTCCAAGGTTGATAAGATCACCATCGCACACTCCCTTTACCTTCGGGATTAGTGTTGAACCTAAAATAAATGTTATTTGGTGTTTGTGTTGAGCATAATATGATTGGATCATGTTTATTGCAATGCAGTTATTCATTTAAGTCAAAGAATAATTGTTATTCTATTTATTTGAATAAAACATTCTATGGTCATACACTTAATATAAATGGTTTATTAAATCTCAATCGTGATGATACACATATTCATAATATTGATGCCAAAAGATACAAAGTTAATAGTGATAGTGCAACTTATTTGTGGCACTACCGTTTAGGTCATATTGGTGTAAAGCGCATGAAGAAACTCCATGCTGATGGGCTTTTGGAATCACTTGATGCTTGCGAACCATGCCTCATGGGCAAGATGACCAAGACTCCGTTCTCCGAAACAATGGAGCGAGCAACTGACTTATTGGAAATAATACATACCGACGTATGCAGACCGATGAGTGTTCAGGCTCGCGGCGGGTATCGTTATTTTCTGACTTTCGCCTATGATTTGAGCAGATATGGATATATCTACTTAATGAAACACAAGTCTGAAACATTTGAAAAGTTCAAAGAATTTCAGAGTGAAGTTGAGAATCATCGTAACAAGAAAAAAAGTTTCTATGATCTGATCGCGGAGGCAAATATTTGAGTTACGAGTTTGGCCTTCATTTGAAACAATGTGGAATTGTTTCACAACTCACGCCACCTGGAACACCACAGCATAATGGTGTGTCCGAACATCGTAACCGTACTTTATTTGATATGGTGTGATCTATGATGTCTCTTACCGATTTACCACTATTGTTTTGGGGTTATGCATTAGAGATAGTTGCATTCACGTTAAATAGGGCACCATCTAAAAATCCGTTGAGAAGACACCGTATGAACTGTGGTTTAGCAAGAAACCTAAGATGTCGTTTCTTAAAGTTTGGAGTTGCGATGCTTATGTGAAAAAGTTTCAGCCTGATAAGCTCAAACCCAAATCGGAGAAGTGCATTTTCATAGGATACCCAAAAGAAACTGTTGGGTACAGCTTCTATCACAGATCCGAAGGCAAGATCTTTGTTGCTAAGAATGGATCCTTTCTAGAGAAGGAGTTTCTCTCAAAAGAAGTGAGTGGGAGGAAAGTAGAACTTGATGAGGTAATTGTACCTTCTCTCTAATTGGAAAGTATCTCATCACTGAAATCATTTCTAGTCATGCCAACAACAATTAGTGAGGAAGTTAATGATGATGATCATGAAACTTCATATCAAGTTACTACCGAACCTCGTAGGTCAAGCAGAGTACGATCCGCACCAGAGTGGTACAGTAATCCTGTTCTGGAAGTCATGTTGCTAGACCATGATGAACTTACAAACTATGAGGAAGCGATGATGAGCCCAGATTCCGATAGATGGCTTGAGGCCATTAAATCTGAGATAGAATCCATGTATGAGAACAAAGTGTAGACTTTGGTGAACTTTCCCGATGATCGGTAAGCCATTGAGAATAAATGGTTCTTCAAGAGGAAGACATACGCTGATAGTAGTGTTACTATCTACGATGAGATTTTCTCTCTCGCTTCGATGCTTAACGTCTATCCGAATCATGTTAGCAATTGCCACATTTTATGAAATCTGACAAATGGATATCAAAACTGGATTCCTTAATGGATTTATTAAAGAAGATTTGTATATGATACAACCAGAAAGTTTTGTCAATCCTAAAGGTGGTAACAAAATGTGCAAGCTCCAGTGATCCATCTAAGGACTGGTGCAAGCATCTTGGAGTTGGAATATACGCTTTGATAAGTTGATCAAAGCATATAGTTTTACACAGACTTGCGGTGAAGCCTGTATGTACAAGAAAGTGAGTGGGAGCACTACAACCTTTCTGATAAGTATATGTGAATGACATATTGTTGATCGAAAATGATGTAGAATTTTCTGGAAAGCATAAAGGAGTGTTTGAAAGGAGTTTTTCAATGAAAGACCTCGGTGAAGCTGCTTACATATTGGGCATCAACATCTATAGAGATAGATCAAGACGCTTGATAAGATTTTTCAATGAGTACATACCTTGACAAGATTTTTGAAGTAGTTTAAAAGGGAACAGTCAAAGAAGGAGTTCTTGTCTGTATTGCAAGGTGTAAAGTTGAGTAAGACTCAAAACAAGACCACGACAGGAAATAGAAAGAGAATGAAAGTCATTCCCTATGCCTCAGCCATAGGTTCTATAAAGTATGTTATGCTATGTACCAGACCTATTGTGTACCTTGCCATGAGTTTGGCAAGGGGGTACGATATTGATCCAGGAATGGATCACTTGACAGCGTCAAAATTATCCTTAGAAGACTAAGGAGATATTTCTCGGTTATGGAGGTGATAAAGAGTTCATCGTAAAGAGTTACGTCGATGCAAGCTTTTACACAGATCCAAATGACTCTGAGTCTCAATCTGGATGCATATTGAAAGTGGGAGCAATTAGCTAGAGTAGATCCATGCAGAGCATTGTAGACATGGAAAATTTGCAAAATACATACGCCTCTGAATGCGATAGACCAATTGACTAAGCTTCTCTCACAAGCAAAACATGATCACACCTTAGTACTCTTTGGCTGTTAATCACATAGCGATGTGAACTAGATTATTGACTCTAGTAAAATCCTTTGGGTATTAGTCACATGGTAATGTGAACTAATCACATGGTGATGTGAACTATTTGTGTTAAATCACATGGTGATGTGAACTAGATTATTGACTCTAGTGCAAGTGGGAGACTGAAGGAAACACTACAAAAAAAAGACACATCCGTGACATTTTGGGCCGAACAATTTTTTTCTGTCATACTTATGACACTTCTATGACGATAATTGTGACAAAACCTGGTATCATCATAGATGTGGTGGGCTCCTACTTATATGAGAAAAAATCATGACAGAAAATGGGCTTTTCGTCCTGGGCTGGCCGGAGACGCAGCTGCATGACATTCTTTGGGCCGTCCATGACGGAAAAAACCGTGGTAGAAGCGAGGGCAAGGAAAATATCGGGGTGTTCCCGGTTACGGTGGGTGGTCAGGGCCGAGCGATGCGTGTTTCTCTCGTACACGCACGCTGCGTGGAGTGCGGCGTTGAGCTCTAATCGAACCCGGCGAGGTGTTGGGCTCTAATCGAACCCGAGGGATTGCACTGCAGGCTACGCGTTACTGAACCTGAGCAATCTATAGATGGTTGTTAACTGAACCCGATCGAGCGATTCCTTCACTACTGCTGCTAACTGAAGCCGATCGATGCTGCCTCTGGATGAAGAGTGAGCGTTGCTGTGGGGGGTTGGATGAACAGTTCCCGATGGGGGTGGATGAACAAGACCCCGTGGTGTTGCCTCTGGATGAACAGTGGCGTTCTTTGGGGGGTGGATGAACAGTTCCCGGTGGGGGTGGATGAACAGGAACCCGTGGTGTTGCCTCTGGATGAACAGGACCCCGATCGATCGAGCCGATTGGGGCTGGATGAACAAGACCCCGTGGAGAGCTCGATGAACAGGACCACCCCGTGGAGGGCTGGATGAACAGTAGATGGTAGAGGGTTGGATGAACAGTAGCCCGTGGACGGGTGGTTGAACAATAGTCCGTGGAGAGGGCTGGTTGAACAGTAGCTGGTGGAGTAGCGCACGATGGAGGCTGGATGAACAGGAGCCCGTGGATGAATAGTCGCAGGTGGAGGCTGGAGGAGGTCGACGGTGGATGAACAGTAGCCCGTGGAGGCTGGAGGGGTCGACATCGAGATGAACGGTATCCGTGGAGTCCGTTTGCGATGCGCCACACCCTCCCAAGAACAGGACCCCCATTTCAACCGTAGCGCTCCAACACAAGTCTGTTTCCTCCGTTTTGCCGTACGCCACAACCCTCCCAATCAACAGGACCCCCGTTTCGACCGTAGGAGGTCCGTTTCCTCCGTTTTGCGGTACGCCAGACCCCTCCCGATGAACAGGATCCCATTTCGACCGTGGCCGGTCGAACACAAGGCTGTTTCCTCCATTCTGCGGTACACCATGCCTCGTTTCCATCGGCTGTTTCGTCCAAACTGGTTGGCTCCCACGCATTCCGTTGCCTCCCGATGAACACGATGCATTTCGTTGCATCCCCATGAACACGACGACGATGCAGTTTCTCCGTTCCGACCCAGCCATGTACACGAGCCCTGGCCATACGTATGCGCGAGTAGGCGTTCGAGACCCCGCACGTATGTACATACGTGGCCGTATTTTCTTTCTTGCACACTGGCTGTTGTACGTACGTGTACATGCTACATGCGCGCCTCTACTACGACACGTGCACGCTCTACATCAACCAGTATGTACGTACACATTCGCGACCAGAATGACAACGCTATGTACGCTTCAACCAGGTGGGTCCCGACTGTCAGGCACTTCCTTGCGTGCGAAGATATAGCTGGTGGGTCCCAGCAGTCAGGGGGCGAATCGAATTTCTTTTGCCCGGACGCACTTCCTTGAATGCGAAGATGTAGCTGGTGGGTCCCAGCAGTCAGGGGGGAAATGTTTTTTTTTGGCGAAATACGGTGGCCCGTCCGGTGGGTCCCCGTTGTCAGGTGCAGGAATAATTATTTTGCGCGTAATAAGGAGGCACTTCCTTGCGGCTGCCGTGGACCCAACTGTCAGCCTCTCCACGTACAGTACTCTTCCGATGGAAGTCGGTTGTTGACCACATTGACCACGCCGCGCTGTGAGCACCAAGGCGGTGGACGACGGCGAGGCCTAGGAAGGGGACAACGCGGAGCAAGGGAAGACGCGGCAGTGGATGCCCACGCATAGAGGAGTATGAGGGTTCACTGGTTCGCTGCGGTATGAGGCTGCCATCGCCGCAGAATAACAGGGGTGTGGGTGAGTAGAGGATGGCACTGGCGGCGGTGGGAGTAGTAGAAGCGCGAGGCCTCCACCGCTCGCCGCACCCGCCACGCGAGGCGGAGCACGAGCCACGACCCGCGCTGGTTTGGGCGGCTGGAGCAAGAAGACCAGAGGTTGAAGAAGCACTACGGCCGTTGGATGGACATCGTACGGTCACTGGAGCTAGAATCGGGCATATTGACTAAGTTGACAAAGCCCTCCGTCCCCATCAACTTAGTAGGCCCACAAGTCAGCCCGCCACTATACTGGGTCCCAGCTAGCAGGGGGAGTATTCATATTTTTGTGCGTAATATAGGAGATTAAATAGATGGCGGACGGGAGGAGCTCGGCCGGCGTTGCATTTAATGCCGGCCCGGTCATGAATGGACGTGTGTCCAGTGTGGGTTTCTCGGCTTCCACACGGGCGTGTTTCATGGAGGCGTCTGAATGCGGCAAGGAGGCATGTTCAGCCAGGCGTGCAGCTAGTGGAGCCCTCGAATCCGACGTAGGACACCGCATCGTTCTTCCACTGACGTGTGGGCTCTTTGGGTACGTGGCCTGCATGTCAGTGACCCAACGCAGGCAGCGCACAGCAGAGGAACCTTTGGTGGGCCAGGGCGGTTAGAAGCGGGCATTTCATAAACCGATGAATGTGTATTGAGTGTGACGTCATCCTTTTCATGTAGATAAGCCTACTATGTTGATAGCCCGTTCGATACGTTGTGATTCATAAAGACCGCTGCAAACATCAATGTTCTGCTTATCACGTATAAGATTGATTAATACCGTAACAATCCATGTCCTTAACAAAGGGTGCATGCACGTATAGGTTGAGCGTGTGTCTTGCGTCGTGTGATGCGTGCATGCAGGCGTGTGAGTGTTACGTGCGTGCAACGGTACATTTCAGTGTTGCAAGCATGTGTGCGTACGTGCGTGTGTTCGTGAGTGCATGTGTACGTGTTAGTGTTGCACGCCTACATGCGTGCGTGTGTTTGTTATGTGTACGTGTCAGTGTTGCATGCTTGCATGCGTGCGTGTCTTGCGTGCGTGCATGTGTACGTGCGGGGTGAGGCTACATGTCAGTCGACTGACTTTTTCATCTCTGGTCATTAGATTTTCCAGCCATTGGATACGAAATCAAGGGACCGCAGTTTATCATCAAACTCCACCCCCCTGAGCCGCCAGCCACCACCGGCTGAACCGTCGGCCCGCGCCGCCATGTTGAGCTGCGCCGCCACGCCGCCCGCCCGCCCGAAACCACTCCCCACCGCCGGTCCGCCGCCGCGGCCATCCCACTAGCCCCCCCCCTGGCCGAGCTTTTCTCCGTGAACCCCACCCTTTGCCCAATCAACGCCCCCCTCACCGCCGGCGACTGCCAACCAGAGGTCTCACGACTTCGAGTACCCACCGACTACTAAATTATTACCATTTCTGTACTTCATATACGCGCTGACGGGTGGGCCCTATGGTAATTTGCACTGCTGAATGTGGACCGTTTGACTGGTCAATTGATCGTGTCATCAACAAATTATGGAGTTGTATGGTGAGCCAGGGACCGTATGACCACCCTAAAATGTATTTTGTTAACACAGTACAGACTCAAACTACCATTTCTTGCTTTCATATACGGGCTGACGGGTAGGCCCCACGGTTACTTGCCCCGATGGTGCAACACTAGTTGCGCCACGTGGAACGTTTGACTGGTCAATTGATTGTGTCATCAACAAAATATGGAGTTGTACGAGTGAGCCAGTGACCGCATAATCACGACATGTATTTTTTAACACGGTACAGACGCAAGGGCTCGTATATACGCGCAAGCACTCACCGCTATAATCGCACACACGCAGACCCTACCCCTATGAGCACCTTCGAGAGATTGGGCCAACATATGATCTTGAGATTTTACGAAGTCACCATAGGTGCCTCATAGTCGAGTCGAACGTCTCCTCCCACTAAACGCACATCGTTGGAAAATATTGAAATGAACCCAAGATAAATGCGAGCACCGGGACTTTAACCCTGGTGGGCTCGAGAAACCACTGTCCTCCTAACCATCCAACTACATGTTGGTTAGCACGACAAAACGTATGTGCTGACCGTGATGAGCTTATTCTGAAGTCGAGTGACCATATCGTGCTTTCGCTTCAAATACAATGACCGTAAGTGCCGTCAACAAAATACGAAGCACGCATCAAATGCAAAGTCCGTCAGTGTCATCAAGAAAATACGGAGACGTATCGTAAGCTAGATACCGTATGATCACCACGAGAATGTATACGGTCACCGTAATGAGCATGTTCTGAACTCCAGTGACCGCATAGTGCTTTAGCTTGAAATAAAGTAACCGTCATGCATGAATGTGTCATGGGCATGCATACTTTTAGAGGGCCGAGAGATAGTTTGTGTGCGTATGTGTCGGAGTAATGGGCCACGGGTAGGCTAACCCGAAGCCCAGAATCTTTCAAGACATCGGGGCTGACTGCGCCCCTCAAGACGACAAGACTGTCGGATGTTAGGTTCCGGCAGACCCTTAAGGTTCGAACACTTGGGTGCGCACGAAGATCTCTCCCCCACTGATCTACGTCTGATCGCCTCATGAGATCTAAGCTGGAAACGATGAACAACACAAGGGACACGAGATTTATACTAGTTCGGGCCACCGTTGTGGTGTAATACCCTACTCCAGTGTGTGGTGTGGTGGATTGCCTCAGGGGCTGATGATGAACAGTACAAAGGGAAGAACAACCTCGCGAGAGGTGTTCTTGAGCTGGTGCGATGAACTGCTTGGGTGAGTTCAATCGCCTCTCTCCTTCTCTGCTAGGGCTCTATCAGATGCCTCTACTCTGTGGTGGCTAATTCTATTTACAGAGGCCCTGGGCCTCTCCCCAAATATTGAGCGGGAAGGGCGCCAACAACGGCCATTTCAAAGGGGAACATCTAGTACAAGTTATCCTGACTAAAGTTGGTCTTCGGCTGCCAAAAGCACTGGCGATGACGCCGTCTTGGGCTCCACGGTGACCTCCATCCTACCGCTCCGCTGGTCTTGGTCTCGTTGCACTGAAATGGCAACCTTTTCCTGATGCCTCGGTACTCCACGTCTGTGCTTGCCCCCTTTGCACCAAAGAGGAAACAAGGACACTGCGCAGGCCGGCGCCCGCCTGGCCTCGATCGTCATGGCTTGCGTCACGAGCACCTCGTGAGGTACCCTGCATTGATCTCTCCGCCTCCTCGTGAGCCTGCCTGGTGAGGCCGTCCCTAAGGAAGCCTCGCGTCGTCCGCCCCGTGAGGCTTGGCCCCTCGCGAGGGTCTTGAGTCTTGTGCTGATGAAGATGGGCCGTACTGGGCCACCACTTGAGCTACGCCCGCAGCCGGCGAGCAAGTATGGGGACCCGTTCCCGAACGCCGACAAAGATGAAGGGCCGCCTCACGGAGGCCGTGCCGAGAATAGCCGGCTTCCCATAAGCGGCCGAGTCACGGAGGCAAGGCCAAATCAAGCTGACTCCTATCGGCGGCTTCTAGAAGCCGGCCCGAGGAGTCGGCCCGCGGCACCTGCGAGGCCCATGCCCTCATCAAGGGGGACGGGACATGGAATGGCTACAGTGTAGCCCATCCCCTCCCCTTTCCAGGGGCTGGCGTGGCCACAGTGCGCTTTACCGGCAAAGATCTCTGCCCGGCGCGGCACTGTTGCCATGCCATCCCTGATGTCATCACAAGTAGGCGGAGTCCTGCTACCATGACAGCCTGTCTGTACGGCCCAAGGACGATGGGCCCCACCAGTCAGCAAGAATCCAGAAGACGGCAAGAGCCCTACCAATAAGACCCGAGGGAGGTCGGCCCCTAGGAGTCGGCCCACCCCTTCCTCGGGACCCACGTGCCATTAACGGGCGAGGCAGGGAGTGGCTACGATGTCGCCCGCCCGCGGCGGTCAGTAGCCACGACCCCTGACAAGCTGCGTCATTAGAGACACAGCTACAGCGATCAGCCACCTACAAGACCCAGGAGCGGCGGGTACGGCCTGTCGGCCCCGTACTCAACCAGTCGGTGGGGCCCACCAGGCGGCGGGCCCCAACAGTCGGCGGAGAAGCCGGCGGCCGAAGAGACTGACGGTCGGGCCCTACGCCCGGCCGGATTACCAATGTACCCCTGGGGGGTAGGCATATATAAACCCCCCAGGGCACCCATGTAAAGGGTTCCCAACCTGTTAGAACTAGACGAGATCATAGAGGAAAGAGAGAGCTAGCCTTGCCATCTCCTACCTCTAGCATACAGCTCGAGGAGCACCTGTGTATTCACTTGTACCTTAGTGATCATGCGGAGACCCCGCAGAGCAGGTCTAGGGGTGTTATCTCCTAGGAGAACCCCGAACCTGGGTAAAGTACGCCGGCGTTCGTGTCTACGCCTCATCCCGCTTCCGGCACCGACGACGTTCTGCTCGCTCCCACCATGATAAGCCATCCATTGGTAGATGTCGCACCCAACCCCCGACATTTGGCACCCACCATGGGGCGAGGTGCACCGTTGTCCGAAGACCTGTTCTGGACGGGAACCCTTTTCCTCCCTGGCGAGCGCAGCCAGCCCGGCACGCCAGACGGAGTCTGCACCGACGCGCTGCATGGCGCGGAAGTCGCGTGCGCGGCAAGTTGCCTCGCTGATCTCATTGGCGAGGTCCACCTCTCCGGTGAGCCCACGTCCGACGCGGGAACAGACGGCCCCGAGAGCCCCCTCGCGGGCCTCCTCGATCAACTTCACGTCACCAGCGAGCCAGTTGTGGACCTGGAGTCTGTAGGCTCCACCGACCCGATGCTGGTCGACTCCGACACTGCGTCGCTTGATGCGTTCCCCACCAACGTGGTGGTCTACGACGAGCCGCTCCCTCACGCAGAGAGCGGCGGAAGCACTGTCACGGAGGTGCTTGTCATCGGTCACGGCGAGCACTCCGGCGCAGGTGCTCGTGACCCGCTCGATGCGGCACTGCAAGACCTGACGGTGCCCATCCCAGAAAACGCCGATGCTGAGATGCTGGAAGCACGCCGCATCCAGCTCGTCGAGGGCGCCAAGAAGCTAGCCAGCATGAGACGCCTGTCGGAAGCCGACCAACGCGAGATGGACCGTGTTGTGGGCGGCACGCCGTCTCCCACTGGGCCCAGCCGCCTTGGCGTGGTCCAGCAGCGCGGCATGGCCATCGCCAACCTGTTCGGGGCAGATCGCCCCGTCTACGCCACGCCTGCGAAAAACATCCGGGCTGCCCAGGCGGCGGCAGAAGAGTTGGACAAATTCAAGGGTGAGGAACGTCGCCAGATGGCGGAGCGCGTCCAGCGGCTCCTCGACGCGGCTGTCGAGCAGCACGAGGCCGGCTGCCGCACCGAGGCGCCACACCGGCAAAACGACGATATGCCTCCCCGCCGAGATCAAGGTGCGACCTCTCGGACACCGACTGGTGGCGTCCACGGAAGAAGAGACAAGGAGCCGGCTGCCAGTCGGACTCGTGTCACCATAGAGCGCGACCAAGACGGCCGCCCAAGAGTAGTGGTACAGCGGGATGACTGTCCGCCTCCTCCCCCTCGCAGGGAAAGGCGCGTCTCCCCGCCGCCTGTTGATCACCCGACACTCGGCGACCGCCTTGGCCGCCGAGAGGGAGTCGGAGAGAACGATGCCCGCCACCGGATCGACCGTCTCCATCGGTCCCTAGCACTAGAAGAAGAAGATGAGTTGGGTCCACCGTGTTTCGGCCCCCGCATTCGAGACGAGCCCTTCCCCAAAGGGTTCACGCTCCCAAGAGACACGCCCAAATACACTGACTCCGTGAAGCCGGAGGACTGGCTGGTCGACTACTCCACAGCCGTCAGCATAGTTCAACTCCGGCACTTGTCGCCCAGGGTTAACTGCCGCTCGTTCTACTACTACCCCAGCCGTGAAGGGTATGGTAGGCCACCCCAGGTTGCCAACGGAGATCACGAGACGGATCCTGCATTGTTGCATCTAGTGCGCTTTGTAGGTGCACTAGAGGAACTGTTCGATCAAATCACCCTTGATCTGATCGCAGCTCGTGGAGAACTGGTCCGCCGAGCCCCGGCGAGAGGAGAAGATGAGCCCGACGCCGACAACCCAGTCGTGCTGTTCGGACACCCAATCGAGTCCTTGAGGTCTTCTCCAGCCATCGACCAAAATACCTTGGTGTCCCCAGAAGTGCTTCGTCGCCTTTTGGGAACACGCTCCAACGGGATTGTGGCCAACAATCCCCGGGGCGGTCATCATCGCTACCCCGACCCTGCAGCCCCTCCTCCAGCTAACCCCGACAGTGAGACCCGAGGAGAAGCCTCGACGTCCACAAGGCATGCCCGCTTGGATATAAACGAGGTAGACTAAGTCACTCGAGTAGTAACAAGCCTTGGTATTCCTTCACCCTGTAATTATGTGATCATGTATCGCCATAATTATCGCAGCCTGCTCGTGTGCCTCTATTTTGAATAGTAGCCTTGCATAGATATGTCAGCATGCGGTTGCATGTTAAATACCGGGCACAGCTACCAAAACCACCCCGACGACACCCGCAGTAACACGTCACTTTTGTGAGATATGTGAATCGATAGCATTGACCCCGACCCCATGGAGCAGACTCGATAAACTAGTTACCTTTCACCACGGTAAATAACCCGGCCCCAATGCTATATAACAGGCCACCTCGTGACCTTGCCAAGTATCCCTCACCTTGTGCACAACTCTCACAGCCATTTCTATGCCATGCCGAGCCCTAGTATTTACCTGAGAACTCCAGATGCAACCCCAGGTAGCTTTGTTAAAATTTTGTGGGACTTTACCTGCAGTACCATGAGTGCTACCCACCCACCCCAGTACGAGTTGCTCAAATCAAGGATCACCCCATCCACCTCGAAATATTGGGCAGTGGTGCACATCCCTCTCGCAAACCCAAACCAAGACCCAACGAAAGTTTCCTTCATAGGGAAATCTATGCCGACTCCGCATATGGCCATAGAAGCTGCTGCATACGAAGCACTTGCTCGCCTTCGATTCACGGTACCCTATGCCAGCGATCGAGGGTATTATTACTTCCCGAGTCGTGCAGCACTCGGGGAAGTAGCATCTTTTCCCGGTGGACGAATTGAGAGAGACCCAGTACTGGCCAACCTTGCCCAGTATGTCATCGCCCAAGAGCGTTTGACCCAGCGAATAATGGGTTATCTCCAGAGCCTCGCCAATTTAAATCCCCAGATCACCATCGGCAGACCACTGAGGCCCGACTAGGAGAGACGCATCCACCGACTGGTCAATCCGCTTCCCCCGATAGAGGAAGAGTGTGCCCCGATTCCAGAGACTTTTTCTCAGGACCCTATCCGCTTACCGTTGACGTTGTAGATGTCACTGCTATATTTATTGTCCCCCGCATTTATTTATGTGTTGCAACTTATGTGTGGTATCCTAAATTTGTGCGATGAATTAAAGTTTTAGTTTCAACCAATGTGAGTGGTTTTTACTGCGGTAATTTTTGATTAATTGTTTTCACTCGAAATAAATTTCGAAGTGAGATTCTTTTCCCTGAGTTGCTACACCGTATATCTCTTCACGACATAGATTTTTATTCACGCATCACCACAGCAGACTCACAACCGTAGCCACTCGATCTCGTGCACAAATTGCTAATGCACATACACACGTTACACCTAACTGATCACCTCTGAAGGAGAGGTTAGTGGGTAATCACTCGGGTACAAGTTGCCTCCAAGAAGCGACGGCGATTAGCGCCCGACACCGCACTTAATCCTCATGATCACCGCCACCGCGGAGAGCTAACACTCGAGCGGCAGCATCACGACGATCATCAAGGATCATCACGCACAGGAGCACGGAGAACCCCAGCAACGCCGACAACCCTCCGCACACCAGGATCACGCACCAGTCCGGCATCACCTCCGCCATTAGAACCTCGTCTCGAGCTCCTGCAAACAGAAATGGAGGAGAGGGGAGGAGAAGGAAAAGCGAGGCCAGGTGTGAGGAAGAAGAAGGAGCACCGGGGTCATTTTATAGCTCGAGATCGGTGTACGGTGGGCGAGGTCCACCAGCGCTGCTCATCGCTCGATCGCCAGGTGTTCGAAGACGAATCTGCGAGCAGTGCCGACAGCGCACTGGCCCGCGAGGTGAGTGCACGCTGCACCGGCAGCTAGCACGCCGCGCACTAGCGCAGTACGGCCTAGATGCCCTACGTGCTAGACGTCGCCGGTGGAGAAAGCACGGGAAAACGCGTGGGAGAGAGGGAGAAGAGAGAGCCAGAGGTAGAAGAAGAGGCCGACAGTGGGCCCTGGGTCCACCTGTCAGCCAGAGGGAGCATTGTGCTCTCGGGAACGACTAGCGTATTTTAGAAATTTAGGATTTATTCTAAATTTACTATAGCTCTCGTTTTTCCCAAACCTTGGATAGTTTTTTTTTCACGCAACACCAGCGTTCCACACTGTAGTTTTACACCACTTATTGCCCTCTCACTGTAGCCGCTTTTTTTGAAGGAGGAGGAAGATTTTTTTTCGGTGAGAGTAATATTTTCAAAACAGCTTTTAGCAAATTTCGAGGACGAGATTTTTCTTAAGGGGGTTAGTGTTGTAACACCCCAAAAATTTAAACATGTTTTGTTTATTAAAATTTTTGCCAGAAAATTAAATCTTTCATTTTTCTGGTTTTCCTTTGATTTCAGAACCACTCCTTTCTTTGTTATTATAGAGTTTTTACCCCAAGTGAAAACTTTCCAAATATGTTATTGGACTTGTTTATCTTCCCAAGACCATTTCTTTTGATTAGTGGAATTAATTCTAAGATTATTCTTTCCTGAACTTTATTTCCCTTAAAATGGTTTTTCATAAGTGTCAGAGCCTCATTTGCACTATAACCCTTTCAGAAAATCCTTTAAAATTCTCATCAAAATTTGGGGATGCCATGTGATGTTTTTAAATCAATTTGATGCAGAAATATCTCTTATCCATTGGATATTTTGAGCTCTACCCCAAGTTTTCAAAACTGGTCCAGATTGCACCTTTGCACTACAACCCCTTTAAATAATTCTTTAAAAATCCTACCAAGTATTTGGAGATGACAGTAGATGCAAATGATTCATATTTATGCAAAGATCCATGTATGTTCTTTGCAAAATTTGAGCAAAACATCCTCTTTTGCTCTCTGGTCCAGTGAGGTGTTTTCTACTACAACCATATTTTTGTCTGCCCTAATCACCATGATTCTTTTTCATGCTTATAGACCACTCTACAAAACCCTTAAGTCCACGAGAGTGGCCCCAATGGAGTATCTTTGGTCCCTGCAATAATGTCATTTTCTCTCTGACCAGGATTGGTTTTCTCAAAAATTTGCACTAGCAAGTTTCTAGCTTTGGCCAACTAAACTTGCCACCATCACCTACATCTAAAGAGACCCCAATCTGGAGATTTTGGCCACCCCAAGAGTTACCTAGATGCCCTTGGCATTCTGTCAAGCACCTTGCGTGCATGACCAGTTTTGGCTTAGTTTTTGGTTTGTGTTATGAACCCGATCCCCTGACCAAACCATAATGTCCACTAATCTCCTAGCTAGTGATAACCTAGCCCTGTTAATTTGTGTTTGCATCCAAGCCTCCTAGCTCACCACGGCATTTCGTCGAGCGGTCACCGTGCGTGCTCTGGGCGCGTCCAGAGCGCGCGTTTTGCACGTACGTGCGCCCAAACCGCCGGGTCCCACTGCCGCCTCCCCGCGCCTGATCTGGTCCCCTCTCGCTTCCAGCCGACGCACCCGACCCCTCCCTCACCGCAGAGCCTCCCCTAGCGCCCTACAGCACCGCCGTCAGGTCGGCCACGGTGGCTAGCGGCCGGCCACAGTGGGCTCCTGCCCCGGACGGCGCCGCCCGAGCCACCCCAGCGCGCCAGCTGCCCTCTGGAGCAGTCCGAGCTCATCCTCTAGCTCATCTGCAAGCGCTCGACGTCGCCACATCACCCTGCAGCAACAGAGAGGCGGTTCGCCGGTGTTCTTATCCACCGCCGCGGGAATCGACCTCGGTCGCCTATATAAGGAAACCTCGAGCCCATCTAGACCCTCAGGAAACTCCGTACAATCCCCCTAGCGCTCCCACAGCCAGCCAAGAACGGAGGGAGGCCATCTTCCTCATCTCCGGCCAGTTCGGCCGCCGCCACGCTCTGGTTCAATTAAATCAAGCGAGCCTCCCCACCCAACAAGCACCACCATCCTCTTCCCCTCGACCTTGCGGAGCCGCCCCACCCTTCAAACTTGATCAGGAACGACCGTGGCACGAAGACCCAATTCACCCGAAGCTGCCCTCCGCCGCGGAGCTTGCCGCTGGCGACTCCCTCCACCCCCACCAACCCCTCGACCACCGGGAGGACCGCCCCGGACTAGCGGATCCATCCCCGCCCTCAGAACCCCGCAAGGAACCGCCGTTCGTCGACGGCGATCACCGGAGTCCCGCCATCGCTCGGTCAGGGGAGAAGGGAGGGAGAGGTGACTGGTCAAACCTGACCAGTGGGCCCCATGGACCCACTGTTAGTGACCCACGCGCCGTCCACGCTGGAATAAGTGAAGACGTAAACCCAGAGTACGCCTTCGACATGTTTAGTTTTCGAATCGTTTTTCTTTTTCTATTTTATTTAAAAAAACAAAATTTGACTAAACTTTGACTGGCTATAACTTTTTAAATATAACTCCAAATGAGTTGATTCTTTTTCCTACCTTCCTTAAATTTTGTCTAGTTTATTTTCATATTTATTTGAAAAAAATTCAGACAACGTTTTTGTACTATTTTTAAACTATGTGTTAATTTGAATATTTTCAAAAATAGGATTTTTGGAGAGAGAAGAAAAACTTTCAAAAGTCTTGGGAAGCACCCTGCCTCCCCACAACTTGAAGGCAAGCATTCTGAACCCTGGCATAATATTGTGTGTGTTATTTGACACGGTTACAACCCCACCTCGACACGGAGTATCCGTTATTTTATGTGATGATATGTTCCTACTCATGAATGCATATTGATGATTTCATGCTATTGGAGTTTGAGATGTCTGTGACAGTAGTCACCATCATATGCCTTTCATGCATACCGGGAGGAATCCGGGAAAGCCTCTGTCTTCGGTAGACACGGGCATGTCCCAAGTCCTCCGTCGAGACTGTTGTGTCCGGTACGACATGATGAGGTATGTCGAGTGGTGATTCTGTCTGTTGGTTGAAGTATAAACTGTTATGCTAATCATGCAGGGAATACTTAAACCTCCTGAGTCGACCATAGATCGAGTCTTGTTCCGGTAACCCCCATGCTTGTTTCGTACTACCAATTGTCCCTACTATAGGTAGGGTACGGTTTACTAAGTTGTCAACCCCTTTCCTAGCACACACCGTACAGAGAGGCCATGGTGGAAGATACCGGAGGCATCTGGTAGGCATGCCACCTGGTCCGAGGGCATGGGTGTTTTTGGTTGGAGCCGAAGGGGTAGCTCCCCTAGTTTGCGCACATTAATTTTTTTTTGTGATCCCATGCTAATCGAGGTTGTAGCCTCCCCACTTAGAGTTTTGCTTAAACAGGTGTCATGGGTGATTCCAGGCACAGGTGAGTTAGGCTGGTGTGTGCGGTCAGGTGTGTTTTCAACCAAAAGACCGTAGACGGAATTAGTCCCGATGGACTAAAGGAATATGTTACCCGTGGGTAAAGAGTACACTCTTTGCAGGGATTAAAAATCTATTCGAATAGCCGTGTCCATGGTTAAGGACCAGTCTGGGATGGGTCAAGTGTCGGTCTTAGTGTCGGTCTTCGGAGGAAAAACTACTAAACTAGAACATGGATCATGACTTGTGACTCATGATGATTATGGTTATTATTATTATGGACTAACCCTTTATATTAATTGAATTATGGAGTATCCCTGGGACGGTTCTACCTCCTGGATATTCACTGTGATTATTCCGCTATAAGCCCTTTATGTGGTGTAGCACAGACGCCCGACTGTGGCATGTTTGTTATTGATTTACTTTATAAGCCCTTTATGTGGCATCGCTGAGACGCCCGACTGTGGCGTGCTTGTTATTTATTTACTATATAAGCCCTTTATGTGGTGTCGCTGAGACGCCCGACTATGGCATGCTTGTTATGTATTTACTTTATAAGCCCTTTATGTGGCGTCGCACAGACGCCCGACTGCGGCATGTTTGTTACTTATTTCACTTATGAGCCCTTTCTGTGGTGTCGCTCAGACTCCCAACTGAGGCATTCTATTTCTACTCTCTAATTGCATTATTCATGTTTTATGTGAATAACTTGCTTGCGTGCATCATGGATTTTATTTGTGACTGACGTTGTGATCATAGAATATTTTAGGGCATGTTTATCATTTGAATATTATACATGTGTTCATAATGTTTGCGAGTACATTCCAAAGTACTCACTGGCTTGTCCCTGGCTATTGTCTTGGCCAGATTTCTTGCTTGGAGAGGAGCATTGTGATGACAACCTGGGAGCATGCGCAAATGGTGACAGCAGCCTCGCGAAGATAGGAGATAACCTGGTCAGCTGTTCCTGTGGAAATGGAGTCCCATAGACGCTGAAAGACCACAAACCGCTTCCGCCATCAGCCACTAGAAACCATTTGTTGTACTCATAGGCCAAGATGGTCTTGTACTACATATTATGTATTTTGCTTGGAGCTTCTGTATCAAGTTAGTGTCTCGTCAGCAAACAGTAATCCTAGGGCTGGTGAGCACAAGGACCATTTTCTGGAAATTTATATCCCGAAAACCCGGTCCTGACACTCCTGGAGGCCGGCTGGAGGAATAGCCGGCTGCCCATAAACGGTCGAGTCCTGGAGGCAAGGCCAAGTCAAGCCGACTGCTATCGGGCGGCTTCTAGAGAAGCCGGCCCCGAGGAGTCGGCCCGAGGCACCTGCGAGGCCCATGCCCTCATCAAGGGGGACGGGACATGGAATGGCTACAGTGTAGCCCATCCCCTCCCCTTTCCATTGGCTGGCGTGGCCACAGTGCGCTGTACCGGCGGAGATCTCCGCCCGGCGTGGCACTGTTGCCATGCCATCCTTGACGTCATCACAAGTAGGCGGAGTCCTGCTCCCACGACGGCCTATCTGTACGGCCCAAGGACGATGGGCCCCACCAGTCAGCGAGAGTCCAGAAGACGGCAAGAGCCCTACCAATCGAACCCGAGGGAGGTCGGCCCCTAGGAGTCGGCCCGCCCCTTCCTCGGGACCCACGCGCCATTAACCAGACTAGACAGGGAGTGGCTACAGTAATCGCCCGCCAGGCGGCGGAGCTGTAGCCACGACCCCCTGACCAAGGCTGCGTCATTAGAGGCACGGCTACAGTGATTAGCCACCGACAAGACCCGGGAGCGGCGGGTACGGCCTATCGGCCCCGTACCCAACCAGTCGGCGGGGCCCACCAGGCAGCGGGCCCCAGCAGTCGGCGGAGAAGTCGGCGGGCGAAGAGACTAACGGCCGGGCCCTACACCCGGCCGGATTACCAATGTACCCCTGGGGGGTAGGCCTATATAAACCCCCCAGGGCACCCATGTAAAGGGTTCCCAACCTGTTAGAACTAGACCAGATCATAGAGGAAGGAGAGAGCTAGCCTTGCCATCTCCTACCTCTAGCATACAGCTCGAGGAGCACCTGTGTATTCACTTGTGCCTTAGTGATCATGCGGAGACCCCTGCAGAGCAGGACTAGGGTGTTATCTCCTAGGAGAGCCCGAACCTGGGTAAAGCACGCCGGCGTTCGTGTTCACGCCATCCCACTTCCGGCACCGGCGACGTTCTACTCGCTCCCACCATGATAAACCATCCATTGGCATATGTCGCACCCAATCCCTGACAGTACGTGAAAGTGGTGTAGAAAGAGGGGATGTCCGGTGGAGACAAACCGAGATATGCCCTTTGTTTCTCTTTCCCATGACTAATATTTTAGGAGAATATATAAACATTCACAATGCAGAACAAATATTTTTGGATGCACCATGCAATTAACTTTCATGTATAACATTGTACTATTGTATATGCTTATTTTCTTAGTGGCCGATTGCGTGTGTGGTTTGGTGGGCACATCATTTCTAGTTGTGGTGGGTCAACATGAGGACTCATGGGTCGGTTCCATCCTGCACCACAAAGGTTGTATCGAGATGCGTTATACGAAGACCCATGTGGAGGACTCGGCGTACAACACGAAGCTAGCTACCAGAGTCGCGGAGGACTCTATCCCCATTGGTGATAAGCCGACTATATATGATTTGTAACCCTAGGCCCCCAGTATGTCATAGAAGCTTGGGGGCTAGTTCGTCGATAGTATACACACACACAATGCCTGGTATTCACGTGTACTTTGTACACACCCCTATCACTAATATATAGTACCAGGAGTAGGCTTTTTCCTCAACTGCAAGGGTCCGAACTAGGGTAAAACTTTGCCTCGTATTACCATCCAGCCTAACAGTCAGGGATATCCTACCGAATGATATGATGGAATCATATCTGCCAACTACTAAGAGAGAGGTGTGTCTGGGGGGAGGGGCAATATGTGCAAGAGAGGCCTAAAGATAATGTGCGTGCGGGAGACACGTAGGCACATATATGTGCGTATAGAGGGCTAGTAGAGACAGTGCGTGTGTATATATGCATGTGAGAGAAATAGTGTTTTCCAACTGAGATTAGTGAAAAGAGTGGTACATAATAGTCAGAAAGAGAGAGAGAGAGAGAGAGAGAGAGAGAGAGAGAGAGAGAGAGAGAGATACAGAGAGAGCATGTGCGTGAGACTCCCCGACACCCCAAGAGAGATTGTGAGCATGTGCGAAAGAGAAATGTCGATGCATATAAAGTGTGTGCACTTATGCAGTAGATAAAGAGATATATAGCGCGTTTGTGAGAATGGGCCGAGGCATAGTGCATCTACGTGTAAAAGGCGTTTCTACGCATTAAATAAAAATATAAATGGCATTATTATTTTTGGATGAGATCATGAATTTTGCAAATTGCGTATGGACGAAAATCGGTCTATCAGACACCCATACTCTATAGAATTCTAGCATGTGCATGTGTTTATTTCATATTATCGATCCATAGAGTGAGAGCGGTTTGAAATATAGGCAATGGATGCTTTTGCAATTCATATATAAACATTAATTAGTGCACTCCATGTTGTTAGTGTGAAGCACTTTATACATTTATTACTTGCATGGATACATTCCAAATTGCTAGCTACGAAATAGAATACATGTAGAATTCAACATAAAGGGGGTTTCAAAGATTCAAATTCATAGGAACTGCATTCATCTATTTGAACCCGAGATAATGGCATTTGTAAATCAGATGTAAAAGGGGGCATCAATCTTTGTTGTGCGTTTGAACATGCTATATGTATCCATACGCATGTCTAACTTTTTTTTGCAACCAAGGAGATTATATCTGGAACCATGCATGAACTAAGGTAAGTTGCATATTTTTTAATATATACTCGTGTACAATGTATATTCAAATGTACCGCCTCCATTCCAAAATAATCGTAGCTTTAGGATTTTCAAGAATAAAGATTTGTGAAGTTTGACAAATCCTGAATGTTCAATTCAAGAGAATCGAAAACTTTAATGCTTCTGCTCCCAAATATTGAACGAAGCGCCAAATAGGCCTCTGGTCACCCAAACCGCTTGAGACTAATGTTTGGTGGTAGGAAATTATCGTCCCGACTCGCCCGTGTAGCCTATCGGCCCGATGCCCAAAGGTCTAAACGGGGTAGGTTTGTAACTTCACCAAGACGCCAGTCTCAACCGCCTCCGAGAAGCATTCATACGCCGTGGGCGCCTAAACACCCATGCGCTCGGCCATAATCTATCCCACCCACATTTGGGACACCTGAGATTACGGTCCTACCCCCAACCCGCAATATGTCCGCAATTTTATATGGAGGCAAAGTTTGTAACTTTCCACAAATTTCAAACAAGCGCGTCCCAAACCGAAACATTGTTCCCCCTTAGTTCCCCGCCTCCCTCCGTTTCCCCATTCATACTCCGTGGGCACCAAAACGCCCTCTCCACCAGCCGTGAAACCCCAGCCTCCTCCGTCCTCCACCCCATAGCGCCCAATCCACCGCCACCCTCCTCCATCACGCCGGAGCCGGTACCCCGACGTCATCGTCCAACGCAACCACAACCGCAACACCCTCAAGGACTTAGCAGCTGAAGTCGAGGTAGAGCTGCCTCCACGACACCGACGCCGACGTGCGCCGTACCAGAACCACTCCGACCATGTTGTCCTGCGCCTCACTGTTGCCGCTCCACTGTCGCAACCGTCCACCGCACTGGAGCTGTTCCCGCTACGCCGTCGTTCGCTGCCTCGGATCTGCTTCCTCGCCGCCGACAGACGGCCACCGCACCACACTCAACAACTTGGCCATGCGTTCGTCCAAGGCTGCACCGTCCTCCACAACTTCTCATTTCCAACGAACCACAAGAAGGTCGTTGGAAAAATAGAAGGAGGACACAACACTGCCAGCAGAAAGAGGTACTCCTCTTCCCTTATTCATTCAAACCTTACGTCTCTGCTCACACCGTATTCATCCCACGAAAGAAACTAGTTGAGCTCTTCTTACTGCATCTTCTTCGTGATACTAAATGCACAAGATTTCCTCCCTTTACTATTTCACCTTTGCTAGAGGTCAGTAGCCCGTCTGGATTTCAATTCAGGGTCAGTGGAACCGCAATTAAAAGAAGCAGCACCCGCTTAGGCGCGTGGAGCACCTAGTCCGCCTGTTCGCCGGGGAAGCGGCACATCAGTTTCTATCATAGGGGTGTGGGGCGCAGGAGCTGCTTACACCCGATCTGGAGGTCGGCGGGGCTTGAATGGATGGCCGGGGGCGGTGCCAAGCACGGCGGTGCGGTGAGGTCGAGGGGAGGGCGCAGGCATGGGACTGGGCCGGTGGTCGCTGCCGTTTCGAGGAAGATCGTCAACACTAACTAGCTGGAGGTAGATGAAGGCGATCTGCCCGTTCTTTGTACATCGGACGGTGCAGAAAAATGGACTGACCTATTTGTTTTTAATCAAATGTTATTTTCATAGAATCCTGTAGTAATTTAGTGTGCCATGCATGTTGTAGAGCTATCATATGTCTCCCCTCATTTATTTCTCACCGACCTGCTATCTGCTACATTTACACTGTACTAATTGTGCACACACTTCAACCATACTCACACTATTGTTTTTTTATGCATGGGTATTTCAGACTCTGATGCGGTGTTGATGAATGCTGAAAAGAAAAGACAGAAGTTGCTCCAGTGTAATTCGAAGATAAGCACTAAGCTTTTCAACGCTCTAAAGGATGCAAAGGTCGCAGCTTGAAGACAATGAAACGTAGCTCTGCAGTTGATGATCTCAATTGCCACACACAACCATCCTGTGCTTGCTTTAACTTCGCGCTGTCAAATGTGGTTGCATGTTGCATATGGTGTCTAGCTTGTATTGCTTCCAATTGGGTTAAATTGCATCTGCTTACTTTACACATTATACCTTTGATAATGACATGCCTTCCTGTTTTTGATACATACTACATATGTCTATTAACCATGTTCGTACATCAAACTAATGCTCTTTTGTATCCCTCATCAATCACTTATGATGAGACAGTCACCCGAGTGGGTTACTGTGAGACACCATACTCGTTTAAAGAGTGCAGTGTCATCCTCCCCCACATGATTCTCAAGAAATAGCAAGGCTAAATGAAGATAGTCAACGTAGCTCTCTGGTTGATGACCGCAATTCCCCCACACCACCATCACAGGTGCTTGCTCTAACTTCGCAGTGTGATATGTGGTTGCATCTTGCATACGGTGTCTAGCTTGTAATGCTTCTAATTAGGGTAAATTGCATCTGCTTAGTTTACACATTATACATGTGAATATGACATGCCTTCCTATTTTTGGTACACACTACATCTATGTGTTAACTTTGTTCTTACATGAAACTACCTCTCTTCTGTATCCTGCATCAATCACATACGATGAGTCACCTTTATTCGTTGCATATTGCATATTATTTCTAGCATGTTGCCATGTATTGCTTCTAATTTGGTCAAATACATTTGTTAGGGTTGGCAGAATGATATTGGTTTCATCTTTCATATGGTTTCTAGCTTGCATTGATTCTAAAAAGTTCAAGCACCTTGTGCTTAGTTTACACTTTATACATCATACATGTCAATATGTCACGCAGTCCTGTTTTTCATACATATTCCATCCTCCTATCATGCGGCTGCCTTACATGAAAGTAGTGTTCACAAGATCATGCATCAATGAGTTCGAAGAGCAAATTTTATTCCTTTTTCTTGTGGGTTTGACTTGACAAGGCAAAATCAAGAAAGAGGAAGGAAAAGAGTAAGGAAGGCGATGATGGTGGTCCTCTGCAGCAACGTAAACAGAGCATCTGTACCGATTCTCCTTGTACTGATAGTGCATTACAAGGTCCAAGTCTCCGCTCCCCTACTCCACCATCCAAGGTTCTTGCTCTAACTTGGCAGTGTGATATCTGGTTGCATGTTGCATATGGTGTCTAGCTTGTATTGCTCCTAATTAGTGTAAACTGCTTCTGCTTAGCTTACACATGATACGTGTGAGTATGACACGCTTTCCTGTTTTTGGTACATACTATATATGTCTATCACACCATGTTCTTACATGAAACTACTCTTCTTGTGTATCCTGCATCGGTCACTTATGATGGAACACCTTTAAGTTGGCAGTGTGATATCGGTTTGCGTCTTGAATATCATTTCTAGCATGTATTGCTTCTAGTTTGATGAACGCCACCTATGACGAGACAGTTTTAACTTGGCAGAGTGATATTGATTGCACCTTTCATATGGTGTCTAGTTTGCAGTGCTTCTAATTTGTTGAAGTGCCTTCTGCTTAGTTACCACATCATAGGTGTGAATATGTCAAGCGTCCATTTTTTCGTACATATTCCATCCTCGTATCATGACTTTGCCTTTCATCAGAGTAGTGGTCGTCAGTATCATGCATCAATGAGTTCTGAAGAGCAAATTTTATTCCTTTTTCTTGTGGGTTTGACTTGACAAGGCAAATCAAGAAAGAGGAAGGAAAAGAGTAAGGAAGGCGATGATGGTGGTCCTCTGCAGCAACGTAAATGGAGCATCTGTACCGATTCTCCTTGTACTGATAGTGCATTACAAGGTCCAAGTCTCCGCTCCCCTACTCCACCATCCAAGGTGCTTGCTCTAACTTGGCAGTGTGATATATGGTTGCATGTTGCATATGGTGTCTAGCTTGTATTGCTCTAATTAGTGTAAAATGCATCTGCTTAGCTTACACATGATGCGTGTGAATATGACACGCTTTCTGTTTTTGGTACATACTATATCTGTCTATCACACCGTGTTCTTACATGAAACTACTCTTCTTGTGTATCGTGCATCAGTCACTTATGATGGAACACCTTTAAGTTGGCAGTGTGATATTGGTTTGTGTATTGAATATGATTTCTAGCATGTGTTGCTTCTAGTTTGATGAACGCCACCTATGACGAGACAGTTTTAACTTCGCAGAGTGATATTGATTGCACCTTTCATATGGTGTCTAGTTTGTAGTGCTTCTAATTTGTTTAAGTGCCTTCTGCTTAGTTACCACATCATAGGTGTGAATATGTCAAGCCGTCCATTTTTTCGTACATATTCCATCCTCGTATCATGACTTTGCCTTTCATCAGAGTAGTGTTTGTAAGTTTCATGCATGAATGAGTTCTGAAGAGAGAATTATATTCCTTTTTTTGTCGGTTTGACCTCACAATGCAAAATCAATAAAGCCGAAGGAAATTGGCAAGCATTGGATGATGGTGGTCCTTCCGAGCAACTGAAATGGAGGTTCTCTACATATTCTACTCCGCCATCCTCCCAACAAGATTTGCAAGACAACGCAAGACAAGACAATCAACGTAGCTGTGTAGATGATGAGCACATCTCCCCTACTCCACCATCACAGGTGCTTGCTCTAACTTGGCACTATTATATGTGGTTGCATGTTGCGTATGATGTCTAGCTTGTATTGCTTCTAACTTTGTTGAATTGCATATGCATACTTTACACATAATGCATGTGAATATGACACGTGTTCCTGTTTCTAGAACATACGCGTACATGATGAGCACATCTCCCCTACTCCACCATCACAGGTGCTTGCTCTAACTTGGCACTATTATATGTGGTTGCATGTTGTGTATGATGTCTAGCTTGTATTGCTTCTAACTTCGTTGAATTGCATCTGCTTACTTTACACATAATGCCTGTGAATATGACACGTGTTCCTGTTTCTAGAACATACGTGTACATGATGAGCACATCTCCCCTACTCCACCATCACAGGTGCTTGCTCTAACTTGGCACTATTATATGTGGTTGCATGTTGTGTATGATGTCTAGCTTGTATTGCTTCTAACTTCGTTGAATTGCATCTGCTTACTTTACACATAATGCCTGTGAATATGACACGTGTTCCTGTTTCTAGGACATACATGTACATGATGAGCACATCTCCCCTACTCCACCATCACATGTGCTTGGTCTAACTTGGAACTGTTATATGTGGTTGTGTTTTCCGTATGATGTCTAGTTTGTATTGCTTCTGATTATGTTGAATTGCATCTGCGTAGCTTACAACTTATACCTGCAACGATCACTTACCCATAAGACACATTTAACTTGGGACTGTGATGTAGGTTGCATCTTGCATTGTCTTCTAGCTTGTACTGCTTCTAATTTCTTGAAATGGCACTTCGACGAGACACTTTTTACCTGATAGAGTGATATTGGTTGCATGTTCATATGGTGCCTAGCTTTCATTTCTTCTAATTTTGTTGAAATGCCTTCCGCTTACTGTTTTTTCATACATATGCCATCCTCCTATCGTACGTGTGAATATGAAACACAATCTTTTTTTGTATATATTCCATCCTCCTATCCTGCGCTTGCCTTACATCAAAGTAGTGTTCATTTGTATCATGCATCAACCAGTTGCATAGAGCTAATTTTATTCATCTTCTTGTGGTTTTGACTTCATAAGGCAATATCAGAAAATAGGAAGGAAAAGAGTAAGTTAGGGGATGTTGGTGGTCCTCTGCACCGACGCAAACATAGACTCTCTAGATTTGCCACTGCTACTGCTAATGAAGTTGAAGTCCCAAGTCTACATGATGAGTTCATCTCCCGTACTCCACCATCACAGGTGCTTGCTCTAAGTTGACAGTGTGATAATTTGTTTCATGTTGCATATGTTGTCTAGCCTGTATTTCTTCTATTTTGATTAAATTGCACCTGCTGACTTCATACGTTATACATGTGCATATGCCATGGCGTTCTGTGTCTAGAATACACTGCATCTATCTATCATACCATGTTCTTACATCAAAGTACTGCTGTTGTGTATCCCGCATCAGTCACTCATGATTGGACACTTTTAACATGGCAGTTTGATAGTCGTTGCATCTTGCATTGATTTCTACGTTGTACTGCTTCTAATTTTTCGAATTGCCACTTATGACAAGACACTTTTAACTTGGCAAAGTAATATTGGTTGCATCTTTCATATGGTGTCTAGCTTGCATTACTTCTATTTTTTTGAAAATCCTTCTGCTTAGTTTACACATCGTAGCTGTGAATATGTCACGCCGTCCTATTTTTCTTACATATTCCATCCTCATACGGTTGTCTTACATCAAAGTATTGCTTGTCTGTATCATGCATCAACGAGTTTTGAAGATCGGTTTTATTCTTTTGTGTTGTGGGTACGGCTTGACATGGCAAAGTCAAAAAAGAGCAAGGAAAATAATATAGTAGGGAGTGGTGTTACTCGTCGGGTGAAACGGAAAAGGATATGCCGTCTAGATTCTGCAGGTACTTATAGTGCAGAGAAGGTCCAAGTCCATCGCTAAATCTACAAACACAAGATCACCGCTCCACCAGCTGCAGATCCGCTTCAACTGTACCAAAGATCTCAACGAATTACTCGCTTGTTTGCTCGAACTGCCAGTTCCCAAGCTGCCTTCACACCTAACACTACCTCCAAGCAATCGCTAACACAACAGACTTGGCAAGATCAGATGAACCTCATGAGCATCAACACCAAGACGGTACCGACCGAGTCAAGTTGCGCTTGCATGCTCCTTTATATGTACTCTCACGGTTTGATGTACACTAACACTTTCCATATTCGTTGTTGAACTAGCACCACGACGCAAGCGGAAACAGACATCGGGATAATGCTTGATGATTAACAAAATCTAAAGGAGGAAGAATGGAGATCCATTTTGAGGCAGGTTTAAAAGGCCACCGATGCTCTGAGTCAGCCAAGTTAGTATCGAGGCGCCGTTGCCGTTAGGTGTCATGCATGTATCCTCCCAACGTGGATCCAAAGACAAGAATGAGAAAGACAATACCCAGTTTAACACCTTCCTTGACCATTTATCCGTAAGTAATGTTATTCGTCGCAATTAATAATATTGTCTTGCTCTGTCCCATATTTCTAGCTTCCTCCTAATAAGACTCACATTCGCTTTTTCAATGATGAGGTTCAAGTTGATCCGAAAGATGATGCAACTAAACAAGCATGCACTCATGTTTTTCATCGCTCATGACAATATCGGTACCACCTTAGAAAATCTCACTTTGAAGGCAAGGCTAACAATGAAATCGCCCAAACATCTCCAAAGGAATATATTACGATGAAGATTGGACAACCCTCGTTAAACACCGGTCCGATCCAAAGTATCGTAGGCTATATGTATTTGATCAGACCACATATTGAACTTGTATTTATGTATGTGCCTCACAAGTGTATCTTCTTCTAGGCTAACTGTTTGAAGAACAAGACCAACCGTTCTAAAGTGAAATTCCAACAGACAACAGGATCTCGTAGCTATATTGCACACTACGAGGCTCTTGTAAATAGCTGCTACTTCCTTCTTTTTTCTGTGCCATATTATCGTATCTATATTGACTTGTTCCAAATACGAGGAAAGCATGTGCGGACCAAAAGAACTGAACCAATGCAAGCAAATCTTCAAGGATTGCCACACCAAAGAAGATGAAGGGCATGAGCACACCAGTTCAAGCCGTTGTTGTAAGTCCTTACTCCTCCTGCCTTTGAACTGATTGGTACTGCGATGTGTTCATTTAACTACTTGGTTTGCAGCCAATGTCAGTTACTCTGTTCACTTTTATACACAGTTGTCTTAACGTATCATTTCACCTTACATGGTTTAAAAGAGATGAAGGATATTCTTTTGATCTGTATTCTAGTTGTTATGTTCACGTGCGCACACAATGATAAAATAGCATGTTTGTTTTATATCTGTTTGCCCATGATATGAATGATGTCATACCATGTTCATCCTACTTTAAACCATGTCTCTTTATCCTTAGATGTCAACGAATGTGAGGAAATAGACAATATAGTAGGCATGCTACATGGACATATGTTCCGAAAGTGATTTTATTATGTAGTTGGCACTACAATACATGCTAATGTATTACAAGAGTTCACCAAAATAAGTTATGTATAAACGTAACCTACTTTGTTTGTTTTTGTCTCATTAGTAACTTATCCGGTACACTAATCTACAAGTCCAAACTTTCGTGAAGCTATGGAACAAATGATTGAACAGCCACAACCACCGAAGGTGACGAGGCTACCACAGCACAATGTCACCTCTTGTCAGAAAAGGCCAAGATCTCTCCACTAACAAAGGCAAAAAGCACCTTCCTGCGTAATTCGGGTTGGTTGTCAAGGTAACCTCGCCCAAATCGCCATCTTGAACAAAATCTTCCTGCTAGGCGAGTGATATATCTGTGCTCGCACACAAGTCCAATCCCTAATGGACGCTATTTTGGAAACAAGAATAGTGGTTGACAAATGTCGCCAAGATATGAATGGTTTTGAAACCGCACTATCGGACATTCGCTTCATTGTTCAAGAGCAATGGCGTAAAAAGGTGAAGATCGTGGTGCTCCATCGATTCTATAGCTCAAACATTAGCACTCGTGTCAAATGATCTGTGCTTCTATACATCTGATGGTGCTTTTATCTGCAAGGACTGTAAACTTTATGCCAACAGGCCTTTTGTTGTATGGTTAGAATTTATTTTGTTGTGATACATCATTTATGATGCTGCCAAAGGCTGCAATAATTACGACGCTATTTTTTTATAGTGTAGGTTTATCTTAGTAATGTATTCGGTCGAAAGCTTCGTAGGAGCCCAACATGCCAACATTCGTCGGGCCCATTCCAATTGGGCTAAAAATGATTATGGTCCGAAATTTGCATGTAGCCCACTAAAAATATCTGGGCCTAAATCAGCATAAGATTTCATATTTTTCTGGTAGGCCTGTGCCCATAGTGGGCCTTTAACAGGCCTAAACATAATTTGGACCCTCGGTAACAATAGGCCGTTTACAGGTGTAAATATCTCCAGCCCATAAAAACATGGGCCTTTAAAAGACCGAAAGTGAGATTGGGCCCTAATTGTGCCAAATAATCCACTGGTCTTTGCAGGCCGAAATGGTGGCCCATTTACGATGCGGATCTTTCACAGGCCGAAATTCGGACGGGCCGTAAATGCGCCGACCTAATACACGGGCCTTTAACAGGCCGGAAGTTCGGTCGGGCTAGATTATCGTCATTTTTATATGGGCCGTTAATGGGCCCGATGTGACGTTGGGCCACATATGGCCCATGGATTTCGTCTGATGTTAACATGCCGAAAATCACAATAGGCCGAAAGTGGCCCAAATCTATAGTGGGCCTCTAACAGGCCGAATGTCAGACATGGCCGAATATGACCCAAATCCTTCACGGTCGTTTATGGGCCGAAAGTTTCAATGGCGGGCCGAAATGAAGCAGGACCTTTAACAGGCCGGAAATACACCGGGCCGTAATTCGGCCCATATACTTAGCGGACTGTTAACGGGCCAGAAGTGACCATGGGCCACGATGATGACAAGTTTAGGACAGGCCGTTGACGGGCCGATTTGGCACTAGTCGTACGGGCCTTAACTGAGAATGTTGGGCCTTTAGCTGGGCCGGCCCATTATGGTCTGCAAAATCTTGTGGGCCTTTAGCTGGGCTGGCCCATTGTGGTCCGCTAAATTTTGTGGGCCTTTAGCTGGGCCGGCCCATTATGGTCTGCAAAATCTTGTGGGCCTTTAGCTGGGCTGGCCCATTATGGTCCGCTAAATCTTGTGGGCCTTTAGTTGGGCCGGCCCATTTAAACTTTATGGGCCACTTTTGGGCCCGTCCACGTGTCAACATATCATAGGCCCATCTCGACCGTTGGATGAGTGACACCGTGCAACGCGAGTCGACGATGGTTCCGCCGGCCAATGAGAATTTTACACGGAAAATCGGCATTGGTCGTGGTCAGAGCGGGTTATCGGATCCAAAACCGACCCGATAGCTTAATGGTGTCCCGTTACGGTGGATGCCACGTGTCGGTCACCCTTGACGAAAGCACTTCTATGACGCTACGATTTATCGTCATGGAAGTGGACACTTCGTGATGATAATTTTGGTAATGTCAGGAACACTTCTCTGACAAAGATGTGTATGACTATCTTCATTCTCATCATAAATTTGTCGTGGATGTACATGCATGATGTAAAACGTGACCCATCGTGACAAACACGTATCATCACGGAAGTGTATTTTTTTGTAGTGAAATATGCCCTAGAGGCAATAATAAAGTTGTTATTTATATTTCCTTATATCATGATAAATGTTTATTATTCATGCTAGAATTGTATTAACCGGAAACTTAGTACATGTGTGAATACATAGACAAAACAGAATGTCCCTAGTATGCCTCTACTTGACTAGCTCATTAATCAAAGTTGGTTAAGTTTCCTGGCCATAGACATGTGTTAACATTTGATGAACTGGATCACATCATTAGGAGAATAATGTCATGGACAAGACCCATCCATTAGCTTAGCATTATGATCGTTGAGTTTTATTGCTATTGCTTTCTTCATGACTTATACATGTTCCTCTAACTATGAGATTATGCAACTCCCGAATACCGGAGGAACACCTTATGTGCTATCAAACGTCACAACGTAACTGGGTGATTATAAAGATGCTCTACAGATGTCTCCGAAGGTGTTTGTTGGGTTGGCATAGATCGAGATTAGGATTTGTCACTCCATGTATTGGAGAGGTATCTCTGGGCCCTCTCGGCAATGCACATCACTATAAGCCTTGCAAGCAATGTTACTAATGAGTTAGTCACAGGATGATGCATGACGGAACGAGTAAATAGACTTGCCGGTAACAAGATTGAACTAGGTATGACGATACCGATGATCGAATCTCGGGAAAGTAACATACCGATGAGAAAGGGAACAACGTATGTTGTTATGCGGTTTAACTGATAAAGATCTTCGTAGAATATGCAGGAGCCAATATGAGCATCCAGGTTCCGCTATTGGTTATTGACCGGAGACGTGTCTCGGTCATGTCTACATAGTTCTCGAACCCGTAGGGTCCGCAGGCTTAACGTTTGATGACGATTTGTATTATGAGTTATGTGATTTGATGACCTAAGTTTGTTCGGAGTCCCGGATGAGATCACGGACATGACGAGGAGTCTCCAAATGGTCGAGAGGTAAAGATTCATATATAGGACGATGGTATTTAGACACCGAAAGTGTTCTGGGTGATACTGGGTCACCGGAAGGGGTTCCGGGCAACCCCCGGCAAAGATATGGGCTTAATGGGCCAAGTAAGGGAACACACCAGCCCACAAGGGGCTGGTGCGCCCCCTATAGGGCCAGCCACGTGGGGAGAAAGGGAAAGGAGAGGAGGAAAAGGAAAGTATGAAGTAGGACTCCTACTTCCTTCCCTCCCTCCTTCCTTTCCCCTTGTCCAAATATGGTAGGGGGCGACTGACTAGGGGCCCAAGTAGGATTCCTCCTACTTGGGCGCGCCCTAGGATGCCTCCCTCCCTCTCCCTCCTTTATATACATGGGGAGGGCACCCCTAGAACACACATCAATTGTTCCTAGCCGTGTGCGGCGCCCCCCTCCATAGTTAACACCTCGCTCATATCGTCATAGTGGTTAGGCGAAGCCCTGCACCGGTAACTTCATCATCACCGTCGCCATGCCATTGTGCTGACAGAACTCTCCCTCGTCCTCAACTGGATCAAGAGCTCGAGGGAAGTTATCGTGCTGAACGTGTCTGAACACAGAGGTGCCGTACGTTCGTTACTTGGATCAGTTGGATCGTGAAGACGTCCGACCACATCAACCGCATTACTAAACGCTTCTGCTTTCGGTCTACGAGGGTACGTAGACACACTCTCCCCGCTGATTGTTATGCATCTCCTAGATAGATCTTGCGCGATCGTAGGTAATTTTTTTGAAATACTGCGTTCCCCAACAGTGAAAGCCACGTGGAGCTGCTCCGGCTTGCCACCCGAGGACCAAGATCCAGCTATTTTACTTGGACGCCGTCCCTCAGCCTTAGCCAAATCTCATTCCTCTCTCTCCGCGCAGACAACCCGAGACCATCCACTTCTTTCCCTCTCTGCCTCCCTCTTCCCTCGTCGTTCGCCTCCGCCTTGGCCCGACAGAACAAGACCACCTATGATATGCTACACCGGAGCGGCGTTTCCATATGGCCGAGGAGATCCGGGTTCGGTGCGCCACCCAGATTGCAGCTGGTCTGCTGTAACGCCCAATATGCGACCCTATCCAAAAGGAACTCGACGGTCCCACCAAGGATAGACCCGCATATTGGAACGCTTTTGCAAGGTGGATATCATTACATCAACATTACATAATAGTGGGAATACATACATAAGGCACAAATGCCACAAGAATACATCAACATCAAATACAAGAGATCAACATCCGACTACGGATGAAACATAAACAGAGACTCAAACAACATCCACCTGCTAGCCCAGGCTGCCGACCGAACCTATCCCCGATCAAGAAGAAGCGTAAGAAGAACTCCAACACAAGTAAACATCGCTCTCGCGCCATGGTCATCGCACAATCTGTACCTGCAACTGGTGGTGTAGTAATCTGTGAGCCACGAGGACTCAAAGCAATCCCATTACCATGGGTATCAAGACTAGCAAAGCTTAATGGGAAAGGAAGGGGGTAAAGTGGTGAGGTTGCAGCAGCGGCTAAGCATATATGGTGGCTAACATACGCAAATGAGAGCGAGAAGAGGAACAAAGGAACGGTCGTCAACTAGTAATGATCAAGAAGTGATCCTGAACTCCTACTTACGCCAAACATAACCCGAAACCGTGTTCTCCTCTCGATCAACCCCAAAAGAGACACTCACGTTACGCACACGGTTGGTGTATTTTAATTAAGATCAACTTCGGTTTTCTACAACCGGATATCAACAAATTCCCATCTGCCACATAACCGCGGGCACGGCTTTGAAAGTTCAAACCCTGCAGGGTGTCCCAACTTAGCCCATGATAAGCTCTCGCGATCAACGAAGAATAGACCTTCTCCCGGAAGCCCGATCAGTCTCGGAATCCGGCTACAAGACATTTCACAGCAATAAAACAAGACCAGCAAAGCCGCCGGATGTGCCGACAAATCCTGATAGGAGCTGCACATATCTCGGTCTCGTGGCACACCGGATGAGCCAGACGCCGGGTTGGCACAAACCCTGATTGCCCGGGGCGCGGACATCGCTGGTTTGGGCCAGCACTTGGAGAAGCACCGTCCGGGGGTAAATAAAGATGACCCTTGAGAGCGCGACTCCCAAGGGAAAAAGGGCTAGGTGAGGCAAATGTAAAACCAATGTTGGGCCTTGCTGGAAAAGTCTTATTCAAAGCGAACTGTCAAGGGGGTCCCATAAATCACCCGACCGCGTTAGGGACGCAAAATCCGGGAACATAATACCGATATGACGGAAACTAGGGCGGCAAGAGTGGAACAAAACACCAGGCATAAGGCCGAGCCTTCCACCCTTTACCAAGTATATAGATGCATTAATAATATAAGATATATTGTGATATCCCAACAAGTAAACATGTTCCAACAAGGAACAACATCTCCATGTTCCAACAAGGAACAACCTTCATCTTCACCTGCAACTAACAACGCTATAAGAGGGGCTGAGCAAAGCGGTAACATAGCCAAACAACGGTTTGCTAGGAAGGGTTCAAAAGGTTAGAGGCTGACATGGCAATTTAGGATGGCTTGATAAACAGGTATAGGTAGCGCAGCATAGCGATAGAACGAAGCAACTAGCATAGCAATGATAGTAGTGAGATCCAGGGTAGCGGTCATCTTGCCTGAAATCCCGCAAGGAAGAAGAACGAGTCCATGAAGAAGATGAACGGATCCATGAAGAAGATGAACGGATGAAGCCAACCAAGCGTGAGACGAACGAATCCTCACGATCGCAACGTAAACAGAACTAACAAGAAGAAGCACACAACATAGTAAACACTCCACACATGAACAAGACATGATGCACAACAAGCATGATGCATAACAAAGCTACATGAAGCTACTCATGGCAAGGGATGATGCAAACAAGAGCAACACATCAAAGCAAGTTTAAATGAGGCCGGGAACAACATATAACAATTCCGGTAAGTCCTCATATGCACATTTCAAAATTGGTCCAGATCTGAATAAACCTTATGTTCAAGTTGTTAAACAGCAATTTAAAATGCACCACGATGATCTACACGAAATTCTAGTCAAGTTACATATAAAGTTCATTTAATTCGGAGCTACGGTCTAGAAGATATGAGCAAAACAAGATAAGCATGGCATTGATGCAAAATGCATATAAACATCAAGAAAACACCTCAAAACAAGGATCCAACATGATAATATGAAACTAAATGCAAAATCAAGCAAGTTTCATATAGAGCACACTCAAAACGGAGCAACGGTTCAACACATACACCCAATACAAGTTTAAAGGACAAGCTGTCCAAAACAGCAAGTAGGCATATTGCAAGCATCAAAACAACATGCTACAGCACCCCAACATAATAACAAAAGGCATGGGCATGATATACAGGTAATGCATTACAAAACATGAGAACTGAGCTATCTCCAGAAAGGACTAGAACATGCTCAAAATGACATGGCAAGATTGCAACTAATAACAGTTTCGGTATTGCAGAAATTAACAACAGGTTGCAATGTTTAGAGCTATGAAACAACATGTTACAGGAACTTATCATGGCAAAAAAAGGCATGGCATGAATCTACTAAAAGCATAGAACAAAAGTCCTTTAGTGACCATAAGCCAAAAAGGATCAGAAAATATAGTAACACCCATGTCAATATTGAAAGTTTTGTTAACAGATTCAGCAACATGGCATGTCAAAAACTGATAACAAGTAGGCGTGTTTACAAGCTCAATGCACTCACTACAGAGCCTTATATGAAAAACTAAGCATACATACATCAAGAAGACATGGCATAGAAGACATACATGGCAAGAACAATAACATAGCATAAATGGATCAACCACAACAACCTAGGCAAAATTGAATAACCTGTAAACAATCTGCCAGGAAACATTTGATAGCAAAAGTAGAGCTCGATTGACACAAGCTAGACTACTCCATAATTGCAAACAAGGGCATGGATGGATAGAGCAAGACATGGTTAACAAAACACCCTTACTGAAGTATCTCAAAATATGCATGGATAACTCTGTAGCATCAAGTAAACATGGCATCAAAATAACAGCAAACAGGGCTGAAATCAGCAACAACAAGACACCTAGTTTGCATGCTTGTGCTAGTCACCACATAGATCACAAAAATACATAGCAAGCACCACTGGAAAGAAGACATGGCATATTACAAAACACATGTAGGGCTCAAGTCCATAGGATGCACACAACAATCATGGCAAAAATGACAAAAGTGCAAGTTCTGATAAAAATCAGAAACTAACATCACATAGCACTCTTGCAACAGCATTTCGGGCACCAAGATGAGCTCAAATGAAAATGATGCAATGAGATGAAATGATCTACTCTTCGAGACGAACATTTTGACATATTATACACGCAAAACGGAGCTACGATGACAAAGATACGATGCAATGAAAAATGCATGAATATAACAAAATCCTGGGACTTGTGACGATTTTGAGGTCAACCTCCAGATTTGCACGGTTTACGATGCAGCGACGGATCTCGCCGGAACTTCGCCGGAGTTGAAGGGGAAGGTGGCCGGAGCTGCGGGAGAGGTCGGGAGGCCGGGGAGGCGGATCCGGGCTCCTCCCGAGGAGTTAGACGAGGCGGCGGCCGCCGGGCAGGTGAGGCGGGCGCGCGCCACGAGCTCGCCGGAGTTCGCGGGGAGGCGGCCGAGTTGACCCGCATGGAGCGCTGGACCGAGGCCGCGGCCGGGCGGCGAGGGAGAAGGGAGCGGGCGGCCGGCGAGGCGCGGGCATGGCGGGCCGGCGCCGGAGGCGCGGAGCGGCGAAATGGCGGCGGCGAAGGCCGCCGGGCGCGAGGGCGGCGGCGAAGCGCCACGGGCGCGAGGGCAGCGGCGAAGCGAGGGGCGGCGGCTGCAGGCCAAGCGGCGGCGGCGAACCAGCCGAGGCGGGTTCTCATTGGCTCCATGCGGGCGGGCGGCGGGAAGCGGGGAAGGGGCGCGGGGCGGCGATCGAGGCGCCACGTGGCGGTGGAGCTGAGGTGGCATGCCGGGATTGGCCGGGTGAGGTGGATTGACGCGACGGACATGTCCGCGGGTCCGGACGTGTCCGGCCATGAGGAGGACGAAGGCTAGGGTTTCGTCTGCGATTTTTCGTGGGGATCTAGTTTTATAGGTAGAGGGAGCTAGGAGAGTCCAAATGAGGTGCGGTTTTCGCCACGCGATCGTGATCGAACGACCGAGAGCATGGAGGGAGTTTGGTGGGTTTTGGGCAACTTAGAAAGGGAGTTGGGCTGCAAACAAAAGAGGCTTTGCGGTTACCTTGCTAACTGCTGAGTACCAAACGACCTCCAAATGATCCGAACTTGACAGCGGTTCACCGGTGCTATACCAAGGCCGCTTGACAAACCTCGGTCCATTCCGAGACCGTTTAATACCCACACACGAAAAGAGGTAAAAGGGGGCGCCGGGAGACATAGGAGTGCCGGATTGCAAAACGGACAACGGGGAAAATGCTCGGATGCATGAGACGAACACGTATGCAAATGCGATGCACATGATGACATGATATGAAATGCAGATGATGACATGGCAAAGTGCAACACGCAAGCACATGACATGGCAATGCTGACGAATAACTGGCGGACACCTGGCGCATCGAATCCGGGGCGTTACATCTGCCTCTAGACTCGCTAGAGCCAGAGGAGGAGGAGCACCAGCCAGAGCCCATGGAGGGGGCAGATCCAATGGAGGAGGACACGACATAGCCAGAGGAGGAGTCACGGTCGGTTGCGGGCTTCGCCATGGCGGAGTTTGAGCTCTCCCACACGGCAGAGATGGAGGAGTAGACCGCCATCCTGGAATCCATCCGGGACAAGAATTTGTGGAGGCCACCCGATGGTTTATCTGGCAAGAACGGGTGGAGACCGACGCGCTTTTCGTCGAACTAGAGGTGGAGCCGAGGTGGAGGAGCCGCAAGAGCCAGAGTTGCGGTTGCCACCCATGTACCCAGAGCCGGGCATGGAGATCGTGAACGTCTCCGACCAGGAGTAGAGTAGGGTAGGTTTTAGTGGATCTATGTAGTACATAGGTTCCCGTATTTTGCATGGCTTGTATGGATTTAAGATTTCAAGTATGATGCAGTGAAGAAAATTTGAGGGATGCCCAGTCACTGTCCGCGAGTGTTTGAGGGCCTGGATTTGGTGTCTACAGGTGTAGGTGCTCTCGTATACAGAAGTCAGGGAGCTTTTAATCCAGCGGTAGAGGTCATCTCCAACATGGACCCTCAAATCGTTTGCATCCGTCCAAACCAAGCGATCCGGACCCATTTTGCAAATCAAAAACAAACTCGGCAGGTGGGGGGCTTTGTGAGTGTTCGTACTGACGCCTCGTAGGACTCGGACACACCTGGCCTACTCAAATCCCCTTTTCGGTCCACTTTTCCTCCACTCCGTCCCTGCTTCCCCTTACTTTGCATCTTCACCCTCCACGTCCGCCGCCGCCGCTATAGCTCTACGACCGTCGACCATGCATCGTAGGACGTCCGTAGCTCCCACTAACACGCATGTCCGCTTTGGACTACTCTGTTGTCCACTCAGGTTCCCTCCGCTCCATGTCGATGATGTCCATGGCGGACACCACGCCCAACAAGTGTTTGGTCAAATGTCATTGAGCTATTTTTTTGATTTTTTTTGTTTTCTAGAGTAAAGCACGATGGCGGGGTTCGGTGATCGATGATGAGTAGCTGTCCAATGCGTGGTTGACGGATATGCAGACTTTGTTGGCAGGAACACAAGGGGCTCGATCTTTTTGGCAGCACGTGTATGCTCAGTTTCATGTGTTAGAGAACTCCACGCCCTACGACATGCACATCATCGATCAACGCGATGTGAAGTCGATATCACATCGATTGTACACCATCTTCAACCCGTCATAAAGTTTTGCAGTCCGGTTGCACGAAGGAGACAATGTGGCCATCAGGCTTGACAACTATGGAGGTCGTAAGTTTTGCTTCTTGTCGCTCTACATGTTGGTTAATTCATTCATTTACTCGGTGTTGCTCTATATGTTGTATAGCCTGCACGTGTTATCTTGATGTGCTATAGGACCAAAAGCATGCCATTCACGCGCATACATTGTTGGATGAAATTCAAGAGGCAACATGTGTGGGGTGACATATGTCGGCTCTGATCCTAGTATCATCAGTGAATTCGAAAAACTTGTTAAACATCCAATTATCTCGGATGTAATATTTACATTCGAATTATTATTGTACTAGGGATATTTGCATGTTATTTATGGATGAATTGTACTATTTTTCTATAATTATTTTGAGCGTTACGATAAAAAAATAGAGCCGAAAATTTTAGGGGCCAAAGTATGATGGTCGGTTTCCGCATCACTATCCGCAGACGGATACCACATCAATTTTGAAGATCAACGTTGGAAATGTCCTAACAATGTGAATAAGACCAAATTAGATTTCAGCTTGCTGAGTTTTAGCAACCCTGGATCAAATTAATATGAGCAGATAATTACAGATTAATTTAGTAGTAGAATATTTTGGCCCCGTTGCTACGAATGGACAATCATTTGGTTGTTAATAAAAATATTTTAAAGAGGAATATAATAAGTATCGAACGTCAGATACGAACATATGGCAACTCTGAACATTTTCGACGGTAAGTTTAGTGACATGAGGATAACAATTTTAGTTGTCAAGCATGACAACTTTAGTTATTTTTTGAACGGAAATTGCCCTGCTTGTCAACTAGTAACTTTTATCCTCGCGTCACTAAACTTGCCGTCGAAAATGTTTGAAGTTGTCATGTGCTCGTACCCGATGTTCGGTATTTATAATTTGCGTTAAAGAAAAGGAACGGGAAATTCTTTGTGATCTATTTCCTCATGGAATTTCCGTAACAACCAGCGGTTGAGAAGCACACAGCTGAAACCAGAAAAAGGCCAACGAACATTGGACACATGCCAACCACGGTGCATCAGGGCAGTACCATCTGGAGCAGCATCTCGTTCCACGCATCGATCGGGCCGGGCAGGCACCAGTGCACGCAGTCCTTGTACAGGGTCACGTTCTCGTGCGCCCAGTGGCCGTACCGGCTCGGGTGGCCGTCCGGCCGGAGCAGCATCGCCGCCGTGGTGTCCATCAGCACCAGCCTCGCGCCGCCCCCTCCTCTCCTCCTGGCCGCCTCCTCCGCCTGCGCGAACTCCTCCACCTGCGCCGTGTGGAAGTCGAGGCTCAGCCCGGCCATGCGCGTCTCGTTCGCCGCGTACGGCCGCGTCCGCCGGCAGTCGCCGCCCTTGTTCCACTCCCCGCCCTCGAAGTGCGTCGGCGACACCGTCCGCACGATCGCCGTCCCGTTGAACCCCGTGTGGCTCGTGACCGCCCGCAGCACCGTGCGGAACGCCACGCGCTGCGAGTGCCGCAGCGTGAGGTCCGGCACGCCCGGGATGAGGCAGTAGTGGCAGGCGACGAGGCGGCCGGACTCGTAGAACAGGGACGGCCGCGTGAACCAGTTCGCGCCCGAGAGGACGAGGTAGTCGGCGCCCGCCACGCCGGGCAGCCAGGCGTCGTCCGGCTCGTCTAGGTAGATGTTCCACAGCCGGCCGCTGCCGTAGTCGGCGTCGGACTGGTTCGCCTTGACGAGGAACGGCGACCAGAAGGTGGAGATGGTGAAGTTGTGAGACTCGTAGTGCAGTGTCCTGAATTCTTGGTTTTTCGTCGTGGAAATGTCTTTGGGATACTCCAGCTTCAATTAAAAAAATTGAATCAAAATCAAGTCCCTCTCTCTAATCATCGAAATGTAGATCATGCATTCTGTAGATCAGTAAATTTTGGCAATAATCAGTGGATTGAAATTGAGAATATCAGCTAACTAAACTGATTATTATTACCTTGGACAAGAGGCACATGAGGGACTGCATGTGGTTCCTGGCGAGCGAGTCCCCGACGAAGGCCATGGAGCGGCCCCTGACGGCGTCGAAGAAGGCCGCCGCGTCGAACCGCGGGAGCTCGCACTGCGCCGGCCGCCAGCGCCACCTAAGAAACCCGAGGTCGGGGCGGCCGTACTTCATGCAGTTCTGGTGCTCCTGGATCAGCGGGCAGGTCCGGTTCGTGTAGTACGGCTCGCCGCCGTCGTCCGGCACCCACTCGCCCCGGAAAATGTCGCATCCCTTGGGCACCCGGGCGACGGCAGGACGCCCGGGCTCGAGCCGAGGCGACCCCGACGAGGAAACGGAGGCGAACTCGGACCTGTAGGTGTCGAGGAACGAGCGTTGCTGGCGCGCGGCGAGGAGGAAGAGGACGAAGAGGAAGAGCGCCGGGACGGACACCGCGGTCGGGCTGGCGAGCTGGAGCTTCTGCATCCGCTGGTTCGGGGATCTGCCTTGCTACAATGGGCAGAAGCGGCGACTGGCTAGCTGCAGGGGGAGCGGGCGCACGGAGGGGGGGGACTGAGCTTCAGTGCCTGGTGACGAGCTTGCTTGCTAGCGCTGCGAGTAAACAATGGTGAACGCGGTACCTGCTCTGCTCGGCTTGTCGTGGGGCAGGCGGTCGTGTAGTTTTTTACGGTTGTGAGGCGTGTTTTTTTTTTCTTGACGCTTGCGGTTGTGAGGCGTGTTGTTGTTACTCCAAGGACAGCGTCGCAGCGATGGCAATGTACATGGCGACGAGGGTTAATTGTCTGTGGCGCGCATGTGACAGTACGTCAGCTTTGGTTTGATGGGAAGGGCCGGGCCGGGACGGGCCCTGCCCTTGCCTGCGCTTTATTTTGAACCGCGCGTACTGGGCCCGCTGAGCGGTCGGGGTAAATCACGTGACGCTTTGTCGAGCGATAATGCTGTCTCTTGGGCAACAGCAGAAATGCAGCATGGTAGCAAAACCATTCCTTCACCGTGGTCGTGAGAGCACGCGAGAACTGAAGTGTCGTAGCACAAGGGCGGAGGCCGCGCGCGTATGGTATGATGAGGTGCCGCGTGCTTGCGCTATGACACCTTGGTATCAATGTGTCACGTAATGGGGAGCAGCCCCACCGCCGTCTTCGCCGAGGCACGATGAGAGACCCAGCAAGCACCGGCGACCGGTGATGATCGATCTGCGCATGCCACTGGCAGCATCGGCCGGCATGTGGGTGTTGTGTTGTGTGCGAAGCGCCAAATCCGTGGGATGTCTCTCTAAAAAAAAAAAAATCCGTGGGATGTCCGTTGACGGTTAACCTTCTGCTGCAAGATGAAGAACGAACCTGACCCCCCGCCTCTGGTTGTTCCTTTTTGATAGGCGACATGTTAGAGCATATACGGCTGTACTTGACAAATCCAACTCCTGAAATGTTCTGTGGGGGAGGAGAGTGAAGTGAAGTGGCTAGGGTTTGGTCTAGGGAGGAGATGGGGACGAATATATGCGGAGTCAGGTGGGTCGGGTCCGACATGGCGGAGGCGCCCGGTCGTGTCCGGGCCTCCCCATATCCACCCCATATTTGCGTTGGATGTTGGGGGTCCTGATCAGCCCGGGTGTTTGAGGCACCCGGTTGGGTCGTTTTTTGCCGGTCAGTGACCGGACCACCCGTCCGGGCGAATGAGGGGGGTTTGAGGCGCTTGGCTTTAGATGCTCTTACAGAGTGCTTCATTTCTAGTGGAGGTATCTAGGAACATCAAAACGGTGTTAGGGCATCTGCAACGCCCCCAAATCGCATGCAACCATCGAACCGCGTAGTGCGGATGTGTTTTGTCATCCAACACGGTCATGTATCCATCCGCAGACCGGTTCGGACGTCCTTTTCCTGCGAACTAGAAGCAAACTGGGAAGGCTTTGTGGGAGTCCGGATCGCTGCCATCCAAGTGTGACGCCCTCGATTCAATCGTACACTAATCATGCACGCAAATGTGTACGATCAAGATCAAGGACTCACGGGAAGATATCACAACACAACTCTACAAATAAAATAAGTCATACAAGCATCATAATACAAGCCAGGGCCTCGAGGGCTCAAATACAAGTGCTCGATCATAGACGAAGTCACCGAAGCAACAATATCTGAGTACGTACATAAGTTAAACAAGTTGCCATAAGATGGCTAGCACAAACCGATACAGACGAAGAGGAGCAGCCTCCCGCCTCGATCCTCCTAGGTCACTCCCGGTCGCCGCCGGGGCCGCACGTAGTAGTAGGCACCTCCGCAATAGTAGTCGCCATAGGCGGCGCGTCTCGCTCTGGGCTCCATCGTCCGATTGCAGCAATCGGGTAGAGGTAGGGGAAAAGGGGAACAAGGCAACCGTGAGTACTCATCCAAAGTACTGCAAGCGAGGAGCTACACTACATATGCATGGATATATGTAAAGGCCATATCGATGGACCGAATCTGCAGAATGCCGAGTAAGAGGGGATAGTTAGTCTTAACGAAGACTACGCCGACACTGCCTTCTGATGGCTGTGTAGAAGAGGACAACTCAAGTCCTCCAAGTAACAACATATAGCAATAATCCTACCCGCAATCCCTGCTCATATCCCCGAGCGAGAGCGACCACCGTTGTATCGGCACTTGGAAGGGTGTGTTTTATCAAGTATCCGGTTCTAGTTGTCATAAGCTCAAGGTACAACTCCAAGTCGTCCTCATATCAAGATCACGGCTATCCGAATAGATTAACTTCCTGCAGGGTGCACCATCTTACCCAAAGACGCTTGATCCCATTTGGCCGGACACACTTTCCGGGTCATGCCCGTCACAGAAGATCAACACGCCGCAGCCCCACCTAGGCACAACAGAGAGGCCAAAGACGCCGGTCTAAACCTAAGCGCAGGGTGCGGGCCCATCGCCTCGAGCACACTCAAGACGCTATGAGGGCGGCCGGAAGCGCACCTAGCCTAACAGCGTTCCAGCCCAATCCGGCGCGGCCGCCCTGTCACCGACGTCTCAAGTATTTCGGCTGATACCACGACGCCGGGATACCCATAACTACTCCCGCGTAGATGGTTAGTGCGTATAAGCTCGTAGCCAACTCAAATCAAATACCAAGACCTTGAAGGAAATATGCCCTAGAGGCAATAATAAAGTGATTATTTATTTCCTTATATCATGATAAATGTTTATTATTCATGCTAGAATTGTATTAACCGGAAACATAATACATGTGTGAATATATAGACAAACAGTATGTCACTAGTATGCCTCTATTTGACTAGCTTGTTAATCAAAGATGGTTATGTTTCCTAACCATGAACAAGGAGTTGTTATTTGATTAACAAGGTCACATCATTAGTTGAATGATCTGATTGACATGACCCATTCCGTTAGCTTAACACTTGATCGCTTAGTATGTTAATGCTTTCTTCATGACCCATACATGTTCCTGTAACTATGAGATTATGCAACTCCCATTCACCGGAGGAACACTTTGGTACTACCAAACGTCACAACGTGAATCGGGTGATTATAAAGGAGTACTACAGTGTCTCCAAAGGTACTTGTTGGGTTGGCGATTTCGAGATTAGGTTTTGTCACTCCGATTGTCGGAGAGGTATCTCTAGGCCTTCTCGGTAATACACATCACATAAAGCCTTGCAAGCATTGCAACTAAAGAGTTAGTTGTGAGATGATGTATTACGGAACGAGTAAAGAGACTTTCCGTAACGAGATTAAACTAGGTATTGGATACCGACGATCGAATCTCGGAAAGTAACATACCGATGACAAAGGAACAACGATGTTGTTATGCGGTTTGACCGATAAAGATCTTCAGAGAATATGTAGGAACCAATATGAGCATCCAGGTTCCGCTATTGGTTATTGACCAAGAATAGTTCTAGGTCATGTCTACATAGTTCTCGAACCGTAGGGTCCGCACGCTAAGGTTTCAATGACTGTTATTATGAGTTTATGTATTTTGATGTACCAAGGAGTTCGAGTCCGGATGTGATCACGGACATGACGAGGAGTCTCAAATGGTCGAGACATAAAGATTGATATATTGGATGGTTATATTCGACACCGAAAGGTTCCGGAAGTTTCCGGAGAAAACCGGAGTGCCGGAGGGGTTACCGGAACCCCGGGAAGTTATGGGCCTTATTGGGCCAAGAGGGAGAGAGGGCTGCACCAGGAGGTGGTGCGCCTCCATGGGGAGTCCGACTGACTAGGAGGGGCAGCCCCTTTCCTCTCCCTCTCCTCTCTTTCCTTCCCCTTCCTCTTCCTAGTAGGACTAGGAAAGGGAGTCCTACTCCTACTAGGAGGAGGACTCCCCCCTTGGTGCGCCCCAAGGGCTGGCCGCCCTCCCCTTGCTCCTTTATATACAAGGCGGGGGGCACCCTAGTACACACAAGTTGATCTTCGTGATCGCTCCTTAGCCGTGTGCGGTGCCCCTCCACCATATTCCACCTCGGTCATATTGTAGCGGTGCTTAGGCGAAGCCTGCGACGGTAGAACATCAAGATCGCCACCACGCCGTCGTCGACGAACTCCTTCCCCGACGCTTTGCTGGATCGGAGCCCGGGATCGCCATCGAGCTGAACGTGTGCCAAGAACTCGGAGGTGCCGGAGTAACGGTGCTTGGATCGGTCGGATCGTGAAGACGTCACGACTACATCAACAGCGTTAATATAACGCTCCGCTTTCGGTCTCACGAGGGTACGTGGACGGACACTCTCCCTCTCGTTGCTATGCCATCACCATGGTCTTGCGTGATCGTAGGAAAATTTTTGAAATTACTACGCTCCCCAACAAAGGCATCCGAGCCTGGTTTTATGCGCTGATGTCATATGCACGAGTAGAACACAAGTGAGTTGTGGGCGATACAAGTCATACTACCTACCAGCATGTCATACTTTGGTTCAGCGGTATTGTGAGATGAAGCGGCCCGACCGACATTACGCCAGACGCTTACGCGAGACTGGTTTCACCGCTGTGAGCACTCGTTGCTTAAAGGTGACCGGCGGGTGTCTGTCTCTCTCACTTTAGTTGAACTGAAAGTGGCTACGCCGGTCCTTGAGAAGGTTAAACGAGTCTATTTGACGAAGTATCGCTGTGGTTTTGATGCGAGGTAAGAACGGTTCTTGCTCAGCCCGTAGCAGCCACATAAAACTTGCAACAACAAAGTAGAGGACGCCTAACTTGTTTTTGCAGGGCATGTTGTGATGTGATATGGTCAAGACGTGATGCTATATTTTATTGTATGAGATGATCATGTTTTGTAACCGAAGTTATCGGCAATCGGCGGAGCCATATGGTTGTCGCTTATTGTATGAAATGCAACGCCATGTAATTGCTTTACTTTATCACTAAGCGGTAGCGATAGTCGAGAAGCAATAGTTGGCGAGACGACAACGATGCTACAATGGAGATCAAGGTGTCGCTACCGGTGACGATGGTGATCATGACGGTGCTTGAGATGGAGATCACAAGCACAAGATGATGATGGCCATATCATATCACTTATATTGATTGCATGTGATGTTTATCCTTTATGCATCTTATCTTGCTTTGATTGACGGTAGCATTATAAGATGATCTCTCACTAAAATTATCAAGTAGTGTTCTCCCGAGTATGCACCGCTGCCAAAGTTCGTCGTGTCGAGACACCACGTGATGATCGGGTGTGATAAGCTCTACGTCCATCTACAACGGGTGCAAGCCAGTTTTGCACACGCAGAATACTCAGGTTATACTTGACGAGCCTAGCATATACAGATATGGCCTCGAACACGGAGACCGAAAGGTCGAACGTGAATCATATAGCGATATGATCAACATAAGATGTTCACCATTGAAAACTACTCCATCTCACGTGATGATCGGTTATGGTTTAGTTGATTTGGATCACGTGATCACTTAGATAACTAGAGAGATGTCTGCCTAAGTGGGAGTTCTTTAGTAATATGATTAATTGAACTTAAATTTATCATGAACTTAGTACCGATAGTATTTTGCTTATCTATGTTTATCGTAGATAGATGGCTCGTCTTTGTTGTTCCGTTGAATTTTAATGCGTTCCTTGAGAAAGCAAAGTTGAAATATGATGGTAGCAATTACACGGATCGGGTCCGTAACTCGAGGATAATCCTCATTGCTGCACGTAAAAGTTACGCCCCGGAAGCACCGCCGGGTGACAGTTCTGCTGCAGATGCCGAGCGAGGTTGTGAACGTCCGCAAAGCAGAGCTGATGACTACTCTATAGTTCAAGTGCCATGCTTTACGGCTTAGAACCGGGTCTTCAACGACGCTTTGAACGCCATGGAGCATATGAGATGTTCCAGAGTTGAAGTTGATATTTCAAGTAATGCCCGGATTGAGAGATATGAAGTCTCCAATAAGTTCTATAGCTGCAAGATGGAGGAGAATAGTTCGCGGTGAGCACATACTCAAAATGTCCGGTATTACAATCACTTGAATCAACCGGGAGTTAATCTTCCGGATGATTGTGTCATTGATGTAATTCTTCAATCACCGCCACCAAGCTACAAAGGCTTCGTGATGAACTATAATATGCAAGGGTTAGTAAAGACTATGCTCGAGCTCTTCGCAATGCTAAAAGCTGCGAGGTAGAAATCAAAAGGAGCATCAAGTGTTGATGGTCAATAAGACCACTAGTTTCAAGAAGAAAGGCAAAGGGAAGAAGAAGGGAACTTCAAGAAGAACAGCAAACAAGTTGTCGATCAGAGAAGAAACCCAAGTCCGGACCTAAGCCTGAAATCGAGTGCTTCTACCGCAAGCGATCGTCACTTGAAGCGGAACTGCCCCAAGTATTTGGCGGATAAGAAGGATGGCAAAGTGAACAAAGGTATATGTGATATACTTGTTATTGATGTGTACCTTACTAGAGCTCGCAGTAGTACCGGTATTTGATACTGGTTCTGCTGCTAATATTTGCAACTCAAACAGAACTACGGATTGCTTAACACCGCAAAGGACGAGGTGACGATGCGCGTGGAACGGTTCCAAAGTCGATGTGATCGCAATGGACACGCTACCTCTACATCTACCTTCGGATTAGTTTTAGACCTGAATAATTGTTATTTGGTGCC